>OY747705.1:8722500-9922500 GCA_963556495.2 Valencia hispanica | reverse complement strand
TATAAATAAACTGAATTGAATTGAACTTTTGGACCTAAGGAGGAACGATCAAGAGTCAGCAAACAGCTTCAGTTAATACAGCTAGAAACTACTGATAAGGCCCGAAATTTAGGTCTAATTATTGAGTCAGACCTGAACCTCCAGGGTCACATAAAGGCAGTAACAAGGTCAGCCTTCTATCACCTGAAGAACATTTATAGGATTTAAGGACTCAGGAGCTCAAAAAACTCATCCATGCGTTTATCTTTAGTTGGAGTGATTACTGCAACTGTGTCCTCACAGGTCTGCCCAAAAAGTCAATCAGACAGCTGAAGCTGATCCAGAACGCTGCTGCTCGTGTTCCTCACTAGAACCAGGAACACATCACCCCAGTTCTAAAGTCCTTACACTGGCTCCCTGTAGCTAAGAGAATAAACTTCAAAATACTTTTACTAGTTTATAAATCATTGAATAGCTTAGCACCAAAGTATGTTGAAGAGCTACTGTTGCTATACCAACCCCCCAGACCACTCAGGTCCTCGAATTCCAGTCTACTCAATATCCCTAGAATTAAAACCAAACAAGGAGAAGCAGCTTCCAGTTTCTATGCTCCTCTAATCTGGATCAAACTTCAAGACAACTGCAAAACTGCTGAAACACTGAGTTCTTTTAAATCACAACTAAAAACTCATCTGTTTAGAGCTGCCTTTGAGTAATGTTTTCATGTATCACATGTTTTGTGTGTGCCTCTTGCTTTATTACGATTTTTACTTATGTGCTTTGTCTGTTTTTTTTGTTTTTTTTACTGCTATTTTTATTTTAGCCCCAAATCATGTAAAGTACCTTGAATTACCTCGGTGTTGAACGTGTGCTATAGAAATTGCCTAGATATTAAATAAGAAGGGCCCCAGGATGGAGCCCTGAGGGACCCCATGTGATTTCTTTCTGTTCTGATGAAAAATTGCCTATTGACACAACAAAGTTCTTGTTCTCAAGGTTAGACTCAAACCAGCCAAGTACTGTACCAGAGAGTCTGACCCAGTATGGAAAGACGTTTGAGCATTTATTAGATATCTTTGATATCCAACTTTAAATCCATGTACTAGTACACACTTCATCCTCACTAGTAAGACAATTTGGCACACTAGTATAACGACTAGGGTGCACTAGTATAACGACTGTGTCTTACTTGTCACGTTTTTTCCACTACTAGTGCCACTTTTGGACTACTAGTATGCAATCAAACCTTACTAGTAAACTACTGTGCAGCACTAGTGACACTACAAGACCCAACTAGTAGGCATGTGTCACACACTAGTAGCCTCCTGGACCCTACTAGTAGCGCAAAAATGCCCACTAGTAAGGCATTTTTGACCTCACTAGTGCTACTAGTAAGAGAAAGAATGGACACTAGTAGCACTAGTGGGGTGTGTTTTCCCTAACTAGTACTACTAGTAACAGCGAGGATACACACTAGTAGTACTAGTGAAAGCCAAAATGTCCACTAGTAGTTCTAGTGGACATTTGGGTCTTACTAGTAGTACTAGTAAGCTTAAACGAATCCCACTAGTACTACAAGTGGACATTTTTGATATCACTAGTACTACTTGTAAGGGCCAGAGCAACCACTAGTAGCACTAGTTGGGGTATTTAGGATCTTACGAGTGCTACTAGTGAAGGAAAAAATGTCCACTAGTAGTACAAGTAAGGGTCCAACTGTCCACTAGTAGCACTACTCGAATTAATTCAATGAAATGCTAATGAGGAGGTGTGGACAGCATGCACTGAAACTTCTTGCTATCGGCTCTTCATAAAGAATTGCACCCACCCAAAATTTAACCCTATAAAGCCTGATGAACCTTCACTGTTGTTGGAAATAACAATAATGATAATTAATAATATAATTAAAAATAACTATTCTATATATACTATATAGATGAGGAATTAAGTCATACTAATATATCTCTGAGAGGAAAATGATAAATGATTATGTTATAGGCATCTCTTTCTCATCCTGAGGAAGTTTAAGCTGCGACAGTAAATAACAGCTAGTGCTGATTGGGAAAGAGAAAAATTTAGTTGTAACTGGTAGTCTTACCTTTTTACATAACCTACAATGGTTGTTTGTTGATTACATAATGAATTTGACATTCAGATTCAAGTGTATGCCTATGCTTCATAATTATTCACTGTCTTGAACACTTAAAATACTCTTTTGGAAACATGATGTCATTGGATTTTGGTGCCCACTAGTGGCCTCTAAATGCCCACTAGTAGCACTTAACGACCACTAGTAGCACTAGTGGGCACTTAACGGCCACTAGCAGCACTAGTGGGCATTTTGAGGCCACTAGTAGAACTAGTGGGCACTTAATGACCACTAGTACCACTAGTAGGCACTTAATGGCCACTAGTACCACTAGTAGCCACATAGAGGCCACTATTAGCACTAGTGGGCATTTTGAGGCCACTAGTAGCACTAGTGGGCATTTTGAGGCCACTAGTAGGACTAGTGGGCACTTAACAGCCACTAGTACCACTAGTGGCGCAAAGCTTAGAGGCCACTAGTAGCACTAGTAGGCACTTAACGGACACTTAACGGCCACTAGTACCACTAGTAGCCACATAGCGGCCACTAGTAGCACTAGGTGGCATTTTGAGGCCACTAGTAGCACTAGTGGGCATTTTGAGGCCACTAGTAGAACTAGTGGGCACTTAACGGCCACTAGTACCACTAGTAGCCACACAGCGGCCACTAGTAGCACTAGTGGTGCAAAGCTTAGAAGCCACTAGTAGCAATAGTGGGCACTTAACGGCCACTAGTACCACTAGTGGGCATTTTGAGGCCACTTACATGTTAACTAGTAAAGGCTAGAATGTCCACTAGTAACACTAGGGGACATTAGTAACACACAATATTATGGTTTTACTAGTACCACTAGTAAAAGCCAAAAAGTCTACTAGTAGCACTAGTGAGACTTTTTTGATCTCACTAGTACCACTAGAAGAGGGCAACATGTCTACTAGTACTACTAGTAAGGACCAAAATGTGTACTAGTAGCACTAGTAAGTGGCAAAATATCCACTAGTATCACAAGTAGGGGACTTTTACACCTTACTAGTAGTACTAGTGAGATTAAAAATGTTCACTATTGTTACTAGAGGCACGTTTTTGTTATTTACTAATGTGACTAGTAGAAGAAACTTTGTCTCACTCGTGAGCTTCTGAACGTCACATGTAAAGGCTTTGGCTGTACTAGTCCTCATCTGCGCATCACTAGTTCGCAACTAGCACGCCACTAGTATGCAATTACACACTACTAGTGCGTGACTACACACTACTAGTGCAACATTTCTGTAACATGTGAGACATTTCTGCACACTGGTTGGACAACATTGGCATACTGGTAGGACAGCTACATCTTACTAGTGAGGCAAAACTGTGCACTAGTTGACAATTCTATACCACTAGTGCTACTAGTGACATCATAAATTTCTACTAGTTTACATCTAGTGCTACATTAGTAGTACTAGTAGCATACAGATTTCATGTAGTACAAAGTTTTGCCTAACTAGTAAGATGTAGCTGTCCTACTAGTATGCCAAAGTTGTCCTACTACTGTGCAGAAATGTCTCACCTG
This sequence comes from Valencia hispanica, assembly GCA_963556495.2. Taxonomy (NCBI): domain Eukaryota; kingdom Metazoa; phylum Chordata; class Actinopteri; order Cyprinodontiformes; family Valenciidae; genus Valencia; species Valencia hispanica. The sequence goes on along the minus strand of OY747705.1, from coordinate 9,918,880 downwards.
CAGCAAAACCACAGCTGGAGCCATTACCCAAAATGAGGACACATGGAACAATGATGAGCCTCGTGCTGACAGTCAAAAAGGGTGGTGGTAGTGTGATGGTCTGGGACTGTGTTGCTGCTTCAAGACTTGGATGATTTGCTACATTTGATGGAACAATAAATTTTATTTCTCTAGCAGAAAATCCAAAAAGAGAATACTGAGCCAACATTTCTGAACCTCAAGCACAAGTGCACGGTTATGCAGCAGGAAAATAATACAAAGCAAGCCAAAGTTCAAACTGAAGGATCTGGAGCGTCCTAGTCAAAACCTTGACTTAAATTTGGTTAAAATGCTGTGGCATGACCTTTAACAGGCTGTTCACGCTTGAAAATCTTTTGAAAGAAACAAGCCTATGGGCCAGTGTCCCTCCACAGTGAAGTAAGACGCTCATTGTCAGCTATGGCGGGTGCTTGGTGGCAGCTGTTATCGCTAGGGGTAACACACCAGATTTAAGGGGGACAATTCGCTTTTGAAAAAGGCCACGTTCTTTGGTTTGCTTTTTGTTCCCTTAATAAATAAAATTAGTATATACAATTGCTTCTTGTGTGGAAAATATATTTTATTCGATGATCTGAAACAAGAAAGCAAAAAAATCTGTAAGGGGACAGATACTGTTTTTCACGGCTGTGGACATGTAAGTTGAGACTTGTTTTGCATCATTTGTGGTTTCCTCACAGAGAATGGCGTGAGCTCTGTTAGCACAGCTCTCTTCTCTGACTCTTTTGGCTTCATAATTACAGAATAATTGCTTTGCTATATCTTCCTCAACAGGGAGCACTTACCCAGAGAAAGCGTGAAATAAACCGACTGGGACGGGATGATCTGCTGAAGTCAGCTGTTACCAGCTACTTCCAGGGGAGGAGGGTGGTGAGGGGGGAGGCACCGTCTGTGGGGACCGAGCACTCGCACGCTCCAACAGTCCACAGAAAAAAAAGACACCCCCTCCACCCCCCAACCCTCATTTGGTGCTCTGTGGTCATGGGCACAAGGAGAGGCTTCCTGTCTCAGAAAATAGAACTCAATTAGCAGTTTTGCTGCAGGCATATTGGAACATTGTTTCATTAACGAGATGAATACAGTCTGATAATTACTTCATCTCAATTAAAAAAGCCCACACTCTATATTGATTGTGGCTGATGAGCTTGAAGGTTAATTAGGAACAGAATATTTCAAACATCCAGGGTGCCATCCACACGCTATTTGTTGTTAGGTTGTTGTGTTTTTTTTCCTTCTTCTCGATTTTTCTTCCTGGTTTAGGGCTGGGTTTAATGTCTCAATAACATTTCTTTATCCTATTTTAATCTGCAAAAGACGCCAATAGTCTGCTTCATCCCTCAACCCCAGACTCAAGACTGAGGTAGAACTTTGCTGGTCCACTAGAGGGAGCCGTGCCACCACAGGAAAGCCTTCAACCGAGCAGCACAGAATGAGGGCTGGGACTGACAAAAAGCCTCACATGCCTCCCATCGGTGCACCTGTGCGAGACCAAATGGAGCAAACTCACAGTGCATTACCGTTAACAAAACAAATTCCACCATTAGACAGACTTGGCTCTCGGGGTCTATGACGTCTATAAATAGGTTCACTTAGTCTTGGGCAATTTGTGTTGAACCTGCATAATGACCGTACTCAAATCAATTCAGCATGTGTGAATAGAGTCCCCATAATTCTGCATGTTTTGCAGCAAGACAGTTTGTTCCCTTTATTTATTTTTTTACCTTACCTGCACCAGTATTTGCACAAGGAACAGATAAAAAAAGGGAGTTTTCTGCTTTGTTTCTGATTTAAAGACTTTGATGTTGCTGCTGCTGGATGAAAACTAATGACCTCTTTTTGTCAATGAAAGTTTTTCTGCATATCATAGGAGACCCAACACAGTTTTTTTCTCTCCAGTTTGCTGACCTCAAAGCGGTTTCACTACTGTTCCACAAAACAAACAGAGCAGAGCAGAGCAGAGCAGAGCAGAGGCAGCTTGGCTGCCCCTCACCGAGACTGTGGACAGGACCTTCAAGGGCTTGGCCAAAGGGGCCCTTTATGTGCACTACTTCTGTGCATGTTTTATGTAAATGCATCATGGTAAAATGGAAGGTAAAATCATACCAGCATGCAATTGGAACAGAGCCAAGAGAACGTCCAGTGTCCCTGATATTGTTACTTTAGCAGAGCTTGATGCAGGTGAATGACTGCAACTGAGAAGGAGAGGAAAATATGAAAGCCACCATCATCAGAAAGCAATCCTACATTCTCTCACCTACAGCTCTGTTTTCTGTATACTTGCATATTTGCTATCAGACATTTCAACAAGAGAAATGTTTTGCCTTAACTGTTTTGTGTTAGCTGAAATGAGTGAATTAGTTTGTTCACACGGAGAGACATTCACCATGCAGAGATCTGGAAAAGGAGGAGGCAGATTCATTGGCAGGGCTTGTGGCTAGGCTAATGCTAATTAACAAGTTAACAGCAACATTACTGAGGCGTTTTGTGAGTTTTAGCATTGAATCATAATTATAAATATTTAACTTTCTGTCATCACCTTCTGGTCTGTAGTTGCAAATTTGCCTCAAACTGCTTGTGGTCTTAATGTCGACTTGGAGCCCATTGATACATATTTCATACATACCAAGGATCTTTTTGGAAGCACTTTTTTGCCATCTGTCAGTTAGAGCAGTAGTTCCCAAATTCGGGTTGGGAGCCCCACCTCGGGTCACAAATATGCTGGGCTCTTGAGATCCTCTTCTGAAAATAATGTAAATACCAAAAATAGCAATGAAAAATACATGCATTTTATAAATAGAGTAAAATATAGAATAAAAACAGGTCTTGAATTAGTAAAAGCATATTTTGGTCAATATACTGTATTGGCGGCGGATGCTGATTGTGTTGCCATTGTACCACTTTCTAACTGGCTCAGCAAAAATACTTTTATCAAGAGTTGGTATCTTAAAATTTTATTTTGTGGGTCAGAAGCTGGAAAGTTTGGGAACAACTGAGTTAGAGTATGGAGTAAACCTGGTGGAGTTTTGCAGTATTAAGGTTCGACTGAAAAAAAGGGACCATATAACAGTACTGAATGTACCGAAACAAAATTCTGTTTAAGCAACAGCAGTATAAGCTACATACCTGAAACTAAAAACATTGTTTGATTATTAATATTCCTAGGTATGCTTATTGTTGCTAATATTCATCATTATTTTACTTATACATAGGGAGTGAGAAGTTCAACTGATTAGAGTGTCCAGAATTGTCTAATTGGTAATCTATACCTGAGGGACAACAGCTGCAAGTGAATAGCTAAAATATGCAAATACTTAAAAACACTTATAATTTCCTTATTTTGATAGTATAAACACCAAATATACCTTGAAAATAAGTACGGTGGAAACCATCTTAGTCCTACCACAGAAACTAATATCTACATTTTTATTATTTCCTCTCTAATGGGTACAGCCAATCAGGATTGGCTGCTTTGCAAAAATCAATAGCTTGACTACTAGCACTGAGCTTTGACAATTCAGCTCGTCAAGCTGCATTTTCTTTAAAAACTTTAAATAAACTCCACAAAACAAATCTGAGAATAGGCAGGGTTTCACCAATTAATTTGGAGTCCCGTTCCACACAAAAAATCTGCAAATACAGAACGGTGAATAGGTGGGGGTCCATTATGTAAGAAAGGAACCAGGAGTCTTGACCATCTGGAGAGATTATGTTCAAAGCAATGATTTCTTTATATGAACTCAAAATAAAGCTGGACATTTTTTTACACGTTTCAGTGTGACATGTGTTAGTTCGATTTTGCTTTTCAAACATTTTACCAAAGGTGGTACTAAACGCAGCTAACAGTTGTCAGCTAGTGTTGGCCTATAGCCATTACCCTGATCACTTAGCACAACAATTAGCAAATCCCAACAGCTTTCTGACTTGGAACAGGAACTCAGTCAAGTTAGGAATGACCTTCATTCCCAGATCGAAGTTCCAACTTCAGAAGCAAAGGAGCATACCAGAAGTCAGATTTTTTTCCCCTTCAGATGTTAACACCTTGAAGTCACTTCTGTTCCAAGCAGTCATTTAAACGAAAACATTCTATGGTCTCTGTGTAAAACAGGTAATGGTTACTAACCTGTATTTATACCTGTTACAGTATGTGAAGGCATTCTGTGTTCAGTAAAACACTCTGCTATTGCTTTTAAATTATAGCTGAAAATGACAAATTTGCACGTGAACTGTGAGCTGAGTGATGTGTTAACATATCATTCAATTCAGTTTATTTATATAGGGCCGATTCACAACAGATGTCATCTCAAGACACTTTACAAGAAAATTATTTTCAATACATTCATACAAACATTCCAATTTGTTTAAAGTTTTAGTTAGTTTCCCATTTAAGGAATCCCAGCAGATTGAATCGAGTCATTGACTTGAGGTTGCGTCTCGTTGATGCAGACTTCCAACCACAGTTATCCCTCATACTGAGCAAGCATGTAGCGATGGTGGAGAGGAAAAACTCCCCTTTAACAGAAAGAAACCTCCAGCAGAACCAGAACCTGGCTCAGTACAAGCGGCCATCTTCCACGACCGTCTGGGGGTTTGAGAAGACAGAGCAGAAACACATAAAGAACAGAAGATCTGATATAAAAGTACTTTCTATGTTAAAGAAAGTAAAAAGTTGATAACATGACACGGGGAATGTTCAGTCGCTGAGACCATCATCCCAGTCAATGGCCCCCGTCCAAACGACATTGTAGCTCAGCAGGATACCAGGTGGTGCCAGACCAGGTGTACCTTCTATGGAGAGAAAAACACCAAGAGAAAACAAAGTTAACAGTCAAAATAACAGCATATAATACAACTGGAGAGTAGTAGAAGGGAAAAGTAGCAGAGTGAAGAAAATTGGTAACTCTGTCCTCCAGCAGTCTAAGCCTATAGCAGCATAACTACAGAGATAGCTCAGGATGACCTAAGCCACTCTAACTATAAGCTTTATCAAAAAGGAAAGTTTTAAGCCTGGCCTTAAAAGTAAACAGAGTGTCTGCCTCACGGACTAAAGCTGGGAGCTGGTTCCACAGGAGAGGAGCCTGATAACTAAAAGATCTGCCTCCCATTCTACTTTTAGAAATCCTAGGAACTACAAGTACACCTGCAGTCTTAGAGCGAAGTGCTCTGTTAGGAACATATGGAACAATTAGATCTCTGATGGATGATGGAGCTTGATTATTAAGGGCTTTGAATGGAAGAAGGAGGATCTTAGATTTTATTCTGGATTTAACAGGGAGCCAATGAAGGGCAGCTAAAACAGGAGAAATATGATCTCTCTTTTTAATATTCATCAGAACTCTTGCTGCAGCATTTTGGATCAACTGAAGGCTTTTTAATGGCATTTTGTGGACTACCTGATAGTAAAGAATTACAGTGGTCCAGCCTTGAGGTAACAAATGCATGGACTAGTTTCCCAGCATCACTCCTGGACAGAATGTTTCTCATTTTAGTAATATTCCGGAGGTAAAAGAGGTGATTATAAAGTAAAGAAATTCAAAAAAATATTTTGCTTTATAATCGGCTTCTATTGATATATTTGAATAGTAAACTACTTCAAAACGTGCTTATTCATTTTCTACTTGAACATTTCCACGTGGCTGCTCTTTTTGAGGGATACAACTTCATAAATCATGGAGAAGTACTGCTCACAAACTTATAAATGATAGGAAATTAAGGAAACTAGACTTGACTCATTTTTTCTTCCTTTTAATAATCGATAACTTTAAGAGATGAAGAAAAAAATCCTTAAAGTAGCTGCTACATTAAACTGAAAGGGTGAATACAGATTGATTGATAAAAGAGGCCTTTGGTTGGCCTTCCCTGTGGCAAGGTGAGATGATCTCTAAAGTATGGAGAGGATGAAAGCCTGTACCACATACAAAAGCAGCTCCTCCATTAGCTTTCTAGAACTCTAACTCAGACTTAAATGTGGAAGGAAGTATGGCACTGGTGGAGAAGCCTGGAGTAAATGTTCTGTCTCTTGGGCCAATAAATATGTCCTTCCAAATGTAATAGTGATGGCTGAAATACACTGAAAAAAATATTTATTCCTCCTAAACCTTTTCACTTTTTCTTTTGTGCCGACAACAGCATTTATTTTATTTTATTGGGACTTTATTTGATAACTAAACATAGAGTAATGCATGTCTGCGAGTGAAAGAAACAAGATACCTAATTTCTAAAACTGCTTATGGACAAAAATATCAAACGTGTCGAGTGTAGGTAAATTTACCCCCTTTTACTCTGATACTGTAATAAAATGTAGAACAACTCTGCCGCAGTCACAAGTCACCTATTTAGAAATTAGTCCAATAGTAAAGGCTCCACCTGGGTGTGATCTGTATTTCAATATCAATCCAGCTGTTCTGTGAAGAAGCCTCAGAGGTTTGTTAGAGAACATTAGTGAGCAAACAGCATCATGAAGAATAAGGAACAACAGACAGGTCAAGGAGAAAGTTGCATAGAAGTCTAAGGCAGGGTTAGGTAAGAAATTCCAAGCAGTGGCGGTTCTCACTGTAATGCAGCCCCAGGCAAGCTCCGGCTTCTGCCGACGTCCAATCAAATAAACTGCAAAAAAATGATGTAAGATTTTGGGAGAGCAAAGCAGTCCCTCGGAAAGCATGTAACCTCGTCTCCATATACTCTGCAGTTAGCAAGGGAGACCTACCTAACATACGGGTGTAAACTCCCTATTGATTACACATGCTTGAAAGCAATAGAAAACTTATTCAGGGCACAAATGACAGATCAGTTATATATTTTTTTGTTTGGTGCTTCTACGGTACAACAGGAACCCCATTAAGACATGACTGTCCACCTAAATCGACAGGTTGGGCAAGGAGGGTATTCATCAGATGAGCACAAACGGACCCCTGGTTGGTCTGAAGAAGAGGCAGAGATCCACAGCTAAATGGGAGAATCTGTTGACAGGACAGCTATTGGTTGTACCAATCTACTCTTGCTGAATAGGAACAAGAAGAGAACCATTGTTGGAAAAAAAAAAGCTATCAGAAGTCGCATTTAGCAGTTTGCCACAAGCCATGTAGAGAAAAACCCCAAACATCTGGAAAAAGGTGCTTCAGTCAGGTGAAACCAAGGAAGAGGTTTTTGCCTACGCTCTAAGCTATGAGTCGCTCTTGATCACACCATCTCCACAGCAAAATGTGGTGCTGGTAGCATCTGTAGCATCATACTGTGGGAAAGGTTTTCTTCAGCACTGCCAGGGAAAGTGGTCAGAGTTGGTTGGGACAATGGATGGAGCTACATCTTGGAAGAAACCCTGTTAGTGTCTGCTATCGAGTTGAGGCTGGGTCAGCAGGACAACAACCCTAAACATACACCCAGACCTTTAACTGGATGGTTTAGATCAAAGCATATTAATGTGAAGAATGGCCCAGGCAAATTTCAGACCTTAATCCAATTGAGACTTTGAGACAAGATTTGAAAACGTATGTTTGCTAATGCTCGGCGTTCTATTTGGATGGACTTGAACTATAAACAAGCTAAATTGAAAGAGCTGAATGATTGTGGCATAATAGGAATAATATTGGGACTAGAACAATTTTAGGTTCTAGAATTGCGCCGCTCATGGTGGCAGCATGTTGCAGTTGCTCTCTTACGTTAGCGCATATTTGTTCTTTTTCTTGACTTTTGATCATAATTGTTTAAGCTGAGGTGTTAAGGACAGTTATTTTCTCGGCTTTCGGATGCTGTGCAGCTGGAAGGATTACTTTTGGACAGTTGTTCTGATGTGTAACCATGGCAACAAGGTATTGTTTTTACAACTGATTAGGGTTCTCAGATACTGCTCAGATACTACCTGAACTATGACCCAGAATCCCTGAGGAGTTGAAAAGGAGGCTTCATGGATGCATAGCAGGAGCAAAGACCAGAGAGAGATGGAGGAAGTTCAAGCCAGCTCCTCCATTGATCATAAAGGACAAGGATCATATGTTCGACTCCAACGTTTATCTGCCCGGCTTTCTAACCATACAGCCAGACAGAGATTTAAGGAGGAGCAGCAAAAGCAAATGATGTGGATGAGCAGCGCTTGCAAACAACTGATGGTGTCATCCAGGACATGTTACTGTGGAATATCATCAATGCTGCCTTAATATTGAGCTGTTAGCATGTCATGACAGTCATGAGACTGCTATGTCAGTCAGAGGTCTCCTCTGATTCACTGCAAGACTGACTACCCACAGCGTCACCATCCACAACAACTCATTGGAAATACTTTTGAATTGAATTTAAATGAAACCCTCAAACTTAAAAATTTGATAAGTGGCCAAACTGTACTTAAATTTGCAAGATTTTGGAATTCCAAGTAATGATTAAAGAAGACTCACCGAACATTCATTCTCTAGAGACAATGAATGTCGTGCAATTATAATCCTGAAGGCTTTTACCTCTTTGTTTGAATAGTAATCCAGGCAAACGTACTATGAGTCAAACAATGCCACAAAGTTCATACCCACGACTCTTTCACAGACCGTTTAAAAGGAAGTTTTAAAGGAATATTGGCAAGAAGATGAATCACAGAGATTTAATTAGTATTACATCCATCCCTTACATCAAGAAGTACACGATGTAATACATAATGGACAATATGAGCCTGTGAGCACAACAGAGAGGTTGACCCCATACAGGAAACTCTCTGATACTCTTAATTAGATTGCTGCATTGTAGTTTGACCTTGGTGGAAGACACTCTACACTCTTCTGTCTCTCCCTCCCTCCCTCCCTTCCTCCTGCTCTGCCTTTCTCTTGCTCTTGGTTGTGCCGGCAGACTGAGTGAACATAGCGGAGCATGGGCATTTTCTCCTGGAGGGTAGGAGAGAAATGCAATCAGCAATTCAATCGTGGCCATTGTGTAGCGGTGCTGATGAGCTTTGCAGAGTAGATAATGGATTAAATTATTTATCTCCCCCTCCTCCTCTCCTGCGCTCATTGTTGCCTCCTCTTTGTGCCGCTACAGCGCCGCACCGACGTAGGTTGAAGGCCTGGATCACTCGCTTCCTTTCATAGATCAAATTTTTCTAATTAGCGCTTGAATGCAGAGCGGTCTCTCCTCCCTTTGCCTCCTACCTCCACCGCACTGTCACATACGTTCCGCGAGGTGAGCCCGCGAGCCTATCAGCATCCAATTCGCTGTCAGAAAATACCAAAGTAGTAGGCTACCACTACCCCACCAGCGTCACTATTCTCTTCGCTCCTCTCTTTGCAAAGCTAAATGATCCTAATAATGACCTAATCAAGGACAGTTTCTTTAAATGGAGCAATTAGACTGCAGCAGATGTGCAGAGCGCTTCCTGATCCAGGGATCCAGGGATAAGGAATACTGACCAACATGTCAGTCCTCAAGCTGTTTTCAATTATGTGCTGAAGGTAGAGAAAAATAGAAAACTCCATGCATGATGATGATTATGTTTATAATATCCAATCTCTTCTATCATTGAGACATACATCTGTGGAGCTATATGTTTCTGTATCTATAACTAGTTCAAACCATACAGTCATTTAAGAAAAAGGATTGTTTGGCAAGGAGCTGACCCAAAGTAAATGACCCAAATTTTCCCATTAAAGAAAATTGTTATTCAAGGAAGACATATTCATACCCTGTAAACCCATTTACATTTTGGCATGTTACAACAAACAAGGTATGACCCAGATTATGAATCAATTTTAGGTCTGGACTTTGACTGGGCCATTCAAGCGTAAGGACATTCAATTGCAGCTGTGGCTTTATGTTTAGGGTCATTGACCTTCTGGAAGGGGAATCTCTGGCCCAGTCTCAAATATTTTGCAGCATCTAACAGGTTTTCTTCCAGGATTGGCCTGGATTTATCGCAAGGTATCCAAACAGCTTCAGGGTCCCAGCTGGATTAAAGGATTCCCTCTGAAGGGATAGTGTTTTTTAGCTGATCTGTAATGTTGATTTTTTTTTGTTGTTGTTTGATTACCACACATAGCGTTTCGCATCGTGGGCAAAAAGTTTAACTTTGGTCTCATCTGACCAGCATGAGCTCACCTTTTTCCACATATTTGCTATAACACCACTGTGTGTTCCTGTACGTCAGAGTCAATGACAGGGCCCAGAACCGGTACCGGGCCCAGGACTGGCACCAGGCCGCGGGCCACACAGAAAGAATAAATGACTTACAGTATTTCCGTTTTATGTATTATCAGAGTCTAAACAATGTTTTATTTTGAAAAACCTCTCCACAGCTTCCTCCCTGTTTATTTAAGGGTATCAGAGTAAAGAGAGGCAAACATTCAATTTGATTTGACCTATATCTAACCTTCTTTTCTTATCCAAAATCCTTGAGAAAATTGTTGCTAATCAAGTCTGTGAGCATCTAAACAGTAACGAGCTGTTTGAAGAGTTTCAGTCAGGTTTTAGAGCTCATCATAGCACTGAAACAGCACTGGTGAAGGTTACTAATGATATTCTCATGGCCTCAGATAATGGACTGTTGTCTGTTCTGGTTTTGTTAGATCTCAGTGCAGCTTTTGACATAGTCAATCATAATATTCTCTTAGAAAGGCTTGAAAATGTTGCAGGGATCAAAGGAACAGCACTAGGCTGGTTTAAATCATATTTGTCTGACAGATTCCAGTTTGTTCATCTAAATGATCAATCTTCTTCACTCTCAAGGGTTACTTGTGGAGTTCCACAGGGTACTGTGCTTGGACCAATTCTTTTCACCATATATATGCTTCCGATTGGTAGAATCATTAGACAGCATAGGATAAATTTCCACAGCTATGCAGATGATACACAACTATATTTATCCATAAATCCTGAAGAACCCAGTCAGTTAGGTAGATTACAGGCATGTCTGGAAGACATAAAAACATGGATGAATCTAAACTTTTTGCTTTTAAAATCTGACAAGACAGAAGTTGCTGTCTTGGGACCATAAGTTTTAAAAAAGAAACTGATTAGTCAATCACTTCATCTGGATGGCATTAAATTGGCCCCCAGTAATAACGTAAAGAACCTCGGCGTTATTTCTTACCAAGACTTGACATTTGAATCCTATATTTAACAGGTTTCTAGGATTTCCTTCTTTCACCTCCAGAATTTTGCTAAAATTAGGACAGAAATTCTGTTGGAGGTTTCTTCCTGTTAAAGGAGAGTTTTTCCTCTCCACCGTCGCTACATGCTTGCTCAGTATGAGGGATTGCTGAAGGATTGCTGTGGTTGGAAAGTCTGCCCAACCTCACGCCAATGACTGACGCAATCTGCTGGGATTCATTAAATAGGAAACTTTTTAACTGATTGGAATGTTTGTATAAATGTATTGAAATGACTTCTTGTTAAGTGCCTTGAGATGACATCTGTTGTGACTTGGCGCTATATAAATAAACTGAATTGAATTGAATTTAAAAATACATTTTTTACCCAGAGGGAAATTAAACTTTTTCCCCCAACCACTCCTTCGACAAACTGCAACCTCCTAAAACAGGAGTGCTAGAGCATTTTTTTCCCACAGAAAACAACTCACAAGGCATTCATTCAAACTAGAGACCACAGCCAATTCATTGAAAAAATGTGTGACTGATTCACATATCTCCAAAGAGTCATTGCAGATGGTGATGCTTTGGGCAGGAAGCATCTCCGGTAACAGTCAGTCTTGCTACTGATCTGAAGAGGCCTCTGACTGAAGACTGTTGCCGCATGACAGTCTAATGACTCAAGATGGGCTACACTGATGATATTCCTCAGTAACATGTCTCCGGATGACACCATCAGTTGTTGGCAAGCACTGATTTGCTGCTCCTCCTTAAATCTCTGTCTGGATGGATGGTTAGTAAGTCAGTCAGAGAGATGTTAGAGTCAGCGATACGATCCTTGCTTATGATCGATGGAGGAGCTGGTTTAAACTTCCTATATCTCTCTCTGCTCTTTGGTCCTGCTCTGCATCCACAAAGACTTTCTTTTCAGTTCCTCTGGGATTTGTGGTCATAGTTCAGGAAAGATTTGGGCTTACGAGATGGTAATCAGGTGCTCCCAGTTGTAAAAAACATACCTTGCTGCCATGGTAACGCATCATAGTGTCCATCAAGTGTCCAGAAATAAAAAAGTAAGAGCAAAAATCCTTCCAGCTGCACAGCATTTGAAACCAGAGGGAATAATTGCCTGAAAAAGCAACAAAGGTGTAGAAAGGTGTAGAAAGACTTCAAAGACAACCTATATATATATATATATATATATATATATATATATATATATATATATATATATATATATATATATATATATATATATAGTTACACTACTAACAGTGCTGCTTCTGTTAATAATAGCAAATGTGCATTTGTCTTGGCGAACGTGCAACCAGGACAATTCATCCTTCCACTGCCGACATCGGTCCTGCGTGGCGCAGCTCACATAATCCCCCCCTTTTACAGTGTTGACAGATGATGCAACTGTTGTGGTCATGGACGCCACAAGACAAAAACAGCCACAAGTGTCTGAGGAGCAAACAGCAGCTCTGCAGCCTCTGTGTCTACAAACGTTCCCTCTTTATTCCCGTTGTGGCTGGCAGAGGCTTACATGCCCTGTAAGTTCCAGAGCAATGAGGCCTGCTTGTGTTACATACTTTTGTGGGCCGCCTCCCTGACAACTGGCAACAAAGGATCCATTGAGCAGAGGCAGCGATGAGGGGCTTTGATGGGTAATCTGCATGCGATTGTAGAGGGAAACTGGAGCTGGGTTAAAGGAAACAGGTGCAACTCATTACAATATCCCCAGTTCTCTTTACTGCTGGATTTCCTCCTGCTTTCCTCCCCTTCTTTCATTCGCTTTATCGCCCCGGTTTTTTCTTATTGGTAGAATTCTCTAAAGAGAAAGCTCCACATACGTACAGACCTTCATTCTCTCCTTACTCACAGGTCAGACAAAGTTGTGAGCAATAAGCCTTTTTAATTTAGGACCTTACACCACACATGTTACAGCTTTGCTCTTTGCACGTCATCACGGCACCATGTGATCAACGGAGATCTTCGTCAACGTTTCTGTCTTTGGGAACAAGTACAGCAGTCTACAGTGCAAAAATAATGCAAATGTAAGAGGTTTGTAATGCGCCAGGCTTGTAGTAATAACTCTATGGTTGATATGATTTCAAGTATTTCAAGTATTAGGCTTTATTTCAGAGTTCTAATGCACAAGGGGTCAATCTGTGTGACCACAGTGGGGTATAAATTTAAAGGATGATCCCTCCAGGGTGAGAGCTTTTTTGCATTTCGTCCTGAGAGCACGATTTGAGAGGAGGCGATTGGCCAAATCCATACAAATAAATCACAAAAAATAAGCAGCTCAATGTATAACAAATATTACGAGGGAATGTTTGGCTGTGGAGTTTTGAAAATCATAAGCAGATTTTTTTTTCCTCCCCTTTGTAAAGATTAATAAACATATTTTAGATTTGACAGCGCAGAAGTAGGAGCTACCATTTTCAATAGCTGACCCTGATGTTACACAACTGATTGTTTTGTTGATGATTTAGCAACTTATGGCAATACTGTTGAGCTCTGCATTTCACTCTGTGTCAGAAACAGTGTGTACCAAACAGCCAGAGGATATGTTAGATGGTACACAGTTTTATTCCCTCATATCTTTCCCCTGTTGGGCTTCAATGTTTCAGATGGTGTGTGCTAATGGTTTCTAATATTGAGTTGAAAGCTCAGCTGTGCTGCCAAGAAAAAAAAAAAACACACAGCTTTTTTCTTAGCCTATTTTTAATGTTCATGTCCCCTACATGACCTCTTATCTAAGACGTACAGCTTAAGGACTAAAATTTTAGCATCAACTAAACAGCTGGATAAAACCCCCAATCATACAGCTGGCCTCGCTTTTGACCCTATAATGGTCAACTCAATGGCTGCAAGGCGGCCAAGTCCTGTGACTCCAAAAAAACTCACACAAATTAACACGCCTCCACCACCGTGCTTGATGAGGTGTTTGTGCTGATGTGCTGTGTTTTGGGGTTTATTCAAATTAAATTGTGCAATCACATATCACATCATACATGTCATATTTATCATCCATATTCATCTTCTATTTATCAAACAAGCATCACATCAGTCTTTTTTTATATATATAACTGTACATTAAAAAAACTTCTACATTTAATGTGCTAACAAAAGTCCATAGAGTCTTTAATGAAGCTCTTGCTTTTTTTGTGTTTTTGCAGTTTTCTGATCACTGTAAAGTCTGATCTTGATTTAAATTAGCTGGGATGGGCATTTACAGTGCACTCTCTGAATTCGCGGGGGGTTAGGGACCTTATCCGCATGTGAATAGCCAAAATCTGCGAATACTTGAGACCTCCTCTAGGAATGATTTGAACTGCCTATTTTAACTGTTCATACAGCAAATATAGCTCTAATATGCATTAATAGTGGAAACTGCCTTAGACTACCATATAAGCTAATATCTAGAGTCTTCCTTATTTCAGCCAATCAGTGCAAAGGACAATCAACAACACTTTCTGGCTTGGCTGTTTTAAAAACGACAGCCAATAGCGTGTCAAGAGGTAATGAATCCTGAACCACCAATAGGCTGGGGTCCACTGTAATGGAAATACTGGCAGTTGTGTTAAATAACGCCATTGATGTCTTCTATGTCTTAGCACAACATTAACTAAGATTGTTCAGTTTGATTGAAGTGGGGTTCTGTGAAGGAGTTAATAGTTGAGAGAACCAGGAGGAGGTTTTCATTAAAAAAGTCAAACTTATGGTTTGACTCTGAGACCTTTTAGGGGGAGGTTTTAATTGACCAAAACCACTAAAACCTAGGAAAATATTTAGCTACAGTGGGGCAAAAAAGTATTTGGCAGCCACTGATTGTCCAAGTTGTGCCACTTAAAAAGATGAGAGAGATCTGTAATTTTCTTCATAGTTACACTTCAACTGTGAGAGACAGAATGTAAAAGAAACATCCAGAAAATTACATTGTATGATTTTTCAAGGACTCATTTGTTTAATGGTGGAGAAAATAAGTATTTCGGACCAACAAACAAGCAAGAATTCTGGCCCTCACAGACCTGTTACTCCTTCTTTAAGAAGTTATTCTATCCTCCACTAGTTACCTGTATTAATGGCACCTGTTTGAACTCGTTATCTGTATAAAAGACACCCGTCCACACCTTCAAACAGTCAGTCTCCAACCTTCACCATGGCCAAGACCAGAGAGCTGTCCAAGTACATCAGGGACAAGATTGTACACCTTCACAAGACTGGGATGAACCAATCTACAATAGGCAAGCAGCTTGGTGAGAAGAGATCAACTGATGGAGCAATTATTAGAAAATGGAATAAATACAAGATCACTGACAATCTCCCTCGACCTAGGGCTCCATGCAAGATCTCACCCTGTAAGGTACACATGATCTTGAGAACGGTGAGGAAACACCCCAGACCTACACAGGGGGAACTGGTTAATGACATCAAGAGAACTGGAACCACAGAAACAAAGGTTACTAGGGATGTGTATTGGCAAAAATCTGACGATACGATATGTATCGCGATACAGGGGAGACAATGCGATATGTCGCGATATATTGCAATACTATGAGTAAGACGATATATTGTGATTTTTAAAACTCAGTTTAACAGTAGGAAAACTGTCACAGCATTCTAAACACTCCAACCTGTTTCATACTTTAACACATCCAGTTTTATTAGTAGATCTAGTTGATCAACTGGAACAAAGAAGGTGACAACAGTCACAACCTACCAGTCATGCTTTTAATTTTACTACAAAAATAACTGTCATCATTAATGGTTCCATTCCAATTCTTAAAAAGAAAAAAAATATCGGGAAATAAATCGCGATAGTGGCTGCATACTTATTTTCTGCACCATTCTACAAATTAATTCTTAAAAAAAATCATACAATGTGAATTTCTGGATTGTGAGGGCACATAGGGGATAATAGGGGATAAGCAGCTCAGAAAGGTAAGAAGGGGCTAGATCATGACACATGTAATGTCGGAGCATTTCTATCGGGGGCAGTGACGTTGCGAAACCTAAAATCCCGGTTATTTATGTCTACAAGCGAACAATTAAAAGTGAGAATTCGTAAATCGTCACTTTGGTCAGAAATTTTTTGAAAGAATCCTTTTTGATGCAGCAAATCTGCACAGTTGTGTGAATGACAGGCCAAATCGTAGAAAGATATGTTCGTTTTGTGAGATACCCTGCTACATGTGGACAAGGCCTTGGAGTAATTTTGGCAGGCCTGTCTTTCCTTGAAAGTTTACCCACTGTTCCATGTGTTCTCCTTTTCTGGAAAACGGTGGTTCGCTGTAAAACTAAAGTCTTAGAAAAGTCGTTATAACCCTGTCCAGACTGATAGATGTCAATGACGTTGTGGTGCTTTTTGAGATCTTTTAGCCTCTTTCATGTTGTCAGACAGATTTAAGACAGGTCAAAGTTATTAAATTTTTTTTAGAGGTATGGCAACAATTAGGCCTGGGGAAGGCTGGTAAAATTGGACACAGCTCTTCAAATAATGTGGTTAATGATAGTTAATTAAGCCTACTTCATGTTGTCAGACAGGTTCTATTTAAACAATTTCTTGTTTCTGACAGTAATTCGGCCTGGTTGTTAGTATTGAAATTGAACCAGAAAATATGGTTAATAAACATTAATTCATGTTGGTAAAATGATATTCCACATCGTTTCCTCTTAATATGTGAAATCATTACTTGGAATTTTCAATTGGAATAACAACCTTTTCGCAGGTAGTAAATATGTTTCATTAAACTCGCATATATGTATTAAAAAGCTTTTTTTTTTTATTTGTCTGATATAATATTCTAATCTTAAATGTTGTGTTTCCATCAGCTGTAAGCAGAAAATCATTATAATTAACAGAAATAAAGGCTTGAAAACATCAGTATGTGTGGAATGAATATAATGTGGTACACTTAGTGGTGGAGTTCTAATAATGAATGAACTTTTCAATAACATTCTAATCTATTAAATACAACGGTATGTGTCATCAGTGGCATTGAACACACGCACGCTTATAATGGAAGTAAACCATTGGATCATATGTTAACGACTACAGTGGAGTGTGGATTCATTAATAGCTGTTACATACATTTCTTGAGATAATTAATGTTTTCAAGTAAACTGAAAATAATTCTAATGCTGGTTCTTATGAGCATGAACGCAGTCAATTTATCTCCATGTCAACAGCTGCAAAGATTTCGTATTTTTTTTCTTCTCTTTTTTTTCCAAGCTTCATCATCTTTGACATAAAAGCTGGATCAAGCTGTTAATTGATGCCTTCAGATCCACATCTTCTGTTGTTCTTTATCTGGTATGTCTCGTCCTTGAGCTCTCCTACTTATCAGCACGCCATCAGGATATGGAGTCATTAAAACTGCAGCTCTCTGCCATGTGTTTTCATTAGCAGAAAAGGCAGTTAATGAAAAATTAAACAAATAAATGGAGGAAAAAAAAAAATGCACAGCACCTATGTGGTTACCGTTCAGCGCGATGATGAGCTAATAGTTGTTATCATCTCAGCAGACACAGAGAGGTGACTCCCTAAGAGAGGACAAATGAGGCCTTTTTAATGATCAGAATCCATTTATGATGAGAGAATCATATTAGCGCGGCTCAAAGCCGAGTGAGCATGCAACAACGCATTCCAAAGTGTGTGTTTCATGCGGGGCGTGATGTCTCCTCTTGCCCTGCCACACCTCCGCCGCAGATTAGCCCCGTTGATGTGTGTGCGGGGAAGGGAAGGAAAACAACCTTGCACTAACAAAACCATTATTAGTTCATTATGAATTAGAGAGCCACATCTGCAACTAATACGTGGCCAGGTGGGATTTGTGAAGAGAGTACAGTGTAGAGTTTGTTCCACTAATGCATTATAAACACGGCTAGGACGTGCGGCCTTTGAGGTTCTGGTTACGCTGAATATGGACCTTGATTCTGCTCAGATATAATGTTTCTCACATGGGTCAACATTTTAAAATTAAACAATCTGGGATGAAACAAAGCGGCGCCCTTGTTTTCTGCTCGCAGATGGCCTTATTCCTCCCAGAGTCCTTTTTTCCCCCTGTTGTTTTAGGACAAAAATCCTTCATTTTTTTCTTTAAGTTCTTTCGCAGCCAGAAAGATGAAGGTCTCATTTTACTTCAGCCTCAGCATTCATCTGAATTCCCTTTTAGCTTAGTTGCCCTGTCAACTGTGTGACTATAAGGGTGGGTAAAAAGGCCATTTTCCCAGGCTGCTCAGGCAGATTTGGGCTTGAAAGAGAAGCGCCGCAACGAGAGAAAAGGGACATCAAAATTGGCCCCCTTGTCATCGGGCCGTGGTATGATCCCCATTTGCCTTTCTCCGAGTGATCCGTCAGCAGGCCTTGATCAAAAAGGGATACGTCTTCCAGCATTCCCCCCTCTATCCAAGAGATGAGTGTTCCTCGCTGTCACACTGCAATCACTTCCTGTGGGCCAGGAAGCCCCAGACAAAGGCCTGCCTCTTTCTCCCAAGCAGCGTGAGTGCCGAAAAAGGAATACAACACATATTTATGAGATTATCTAGCATCTCGTGTTTCGTTATTGTGAAAGAAAGAACTGTCTCAGCCTCACGGAGCTGAAACATGTGACACCGGGAAACGCTCGGTGCTGTTAATCTTTTGTCTGAAAGACAGAGTTTGTTTGGTTTTCTTCTTCTTTTTTTTGGCAGATGATGTGATGAGGTTCAGAAACCAGTCCGACTGAATGAAAGTGGGTGAAAAGCTACATTCTGCTTGTGGTATTTACTGAGTACTGAATGTGGAGACAGCGCCTTGCAAAAAGCAAATGTACAGTTGACCCCCCGGAAATTCGCGGGGTTTAGAGACCACAGCAGCCTGCCAATAGTTAAAATCTGCAAATCCTTGAGACCTCCTCTAAAAACACTTATAATAATCTATATTAATAGTTTGCTCGCCATTTATATCTTGACATGCAATATTAATGCGGTCAGTGAACACTATCTCAGCTCTACCGCAGAAGCTAATGTTTACAGTCTTCCTTATTTCCGCTCTTGGGGGTACAGCCAATCAGGGCAAGAGGAAATACAATTCAATTCAGTTTATTGATATAGCGCCTGTTCACAACAGATGTCATCTCAAGGCACTTTACAAAAAATGTCATTTCAATTTAATCATACTTACATTCCAATTAGTTTAAAAGTTTTCTATTTAAGGAATCCCAGCAGATTGCATCGAGTCATTGACTTGAGTTTGCTCCCTGTTAATGCAGACTCCAACCACAGAAATCCCTCATACTGAGCAAGCATGTAGCGACGGTGGAGATGAAAAACTCCCTTTAAACAGGAAGAAACCTCCAGCAAAACCAGGGTCAGTACAAGCGGCCATCTGCTACGACCGTCTGGGGGTTTGAGAAGACAGAGCAGAGACACAGAACTAAAGAACTGATGTAAGAGTACCTTCTATATTAAAGAAAGTAAGAAGTTGATAACTAGTTACAAAGTTACTTGAATGCCCCCCCCCCCCCCAACAGGGCATTGCAGGTAACCAAGATACCAGACAAGGTGTACCTTCTCTGGAGAGAAAAACACAGAGAGAAAACAAAGTTAACAGTCAAAATAACAGCAAAAAATACAACTGGAGAGTAGTAGAAGAGAAAAGTAGCAGAGTGGAGTGTCCTCCAGCAGTCTGAGCCTATAGCAGCATAACTACAGAGATAGTTCAGGATGACCTAAGCCACTCTAACTATAAGCTTTATAAAAAAGGAAAGTTTTAAGCCTGGCCTTAAAAGTAAACAGAGTGTCTGCCTCACGGACTAAAGCTGGGAGCTGGTTCCACAGGAGAGGAGCCTGATAACTAAAAGATCTGCCTCCCATTCTACTTTTAGAAATCCTAGGAACTACAAGTAAACCTGCAGTCTGAGAGCGAAGTGCTCTGTTCGGAACATATGGAACAATCAGATCTTTGATGTATGATGGAGCTGATTATTAAGGGCTTTATATGTAAGAAGGAGGATCTTAAATTCTATTCTGGATTTAACAGGGAGCCAATGAAGGGAAACTAAAACAGGAGAAATGTGATCTCTCTTTTTAATATTCATCAGAACTCTTGCTGCAGTATTTTGGATCAACTGAAGGCTTTTAATTACATTTTGTGGACCACCTGATAGTAAAGAATTACAGTAGTCCAGCCTTGAGGTAACAAATGCATGGACAAGTTTCTCAGCATCACTCCTGGACAGGATGTTTCTAATTTTAGCAATATTCCTGAGGTGAAAGAAAGAAATCCTAGAAACCTGTTTAATATGGGATTTAAATGTCAGGTCTCGGTCAAAAATAACGCCAAGGTTCTTTACGTTATTACTGGGGGCCAATTTAATACGATCCAGATGAAGTGATTGACTAAGCAGTTAATTTTTTAGAGCTTCTGGTCCTAGAATGGCTGCTTTGCAAATGGCAGCCAATAGCGAAGTCAAGCAGTATCGCACCTAGATATTCCAGAAACATTTTCTTTCAGATATTTTTGATATGTACTATCAAAATAATCTACATTTAGGGGGATTTTCTGCAAATAACTTGGTAGTCGCGGTCCACAGAAAAATCCACAAATACTGAATTACATAGGTAGCAATCCACTGTATTTTATTTCAATCTATGTGATAGAATAAAATCAAATAAATGGACTGGACTTATATATTGCTTTTCTAGTCATACTGACCACTCATAGCGCTTTACACTGTAGCTACATTCACCCATTCAGACTCTCAAACATTCATACATTGACACAAAGCTTGGTAGGCAAATTGGGGTTAAGTGCCTTGCCCATAGGCCCATTGATATGAGGAAGCTGGAATTTAACCTGCGACCATCTTATTGCAAGACAACTACTCTACCCACTGAGCTACAGTGACTGTGAAGGGGAAGAAAAATTCTAACTGGTTTTTACATTCTACATTTTACATTTCAGATCAAAATCTGAAATGTTTGCCAAGCATATTAAACCCCCTTCACTTTGATACCAAAAACAAAATCCAATGCAGTCAGCGTAACTAACAGACCAGGCTAGGAGACATTAATCAGAGCAGCAGCTAGGAGCCCAGTGGTGACTCTGGGGGTGCGTGTCTCGGTGTAGCATGGACCCAGACGTGGAAAACGTGCAGGGATATTTATTGTGATGATGATGATGAAGAAGACGGCAGGGACGACCATACGGGACACCGGGCTGACAGAAACGAGCAGGAGGGAGAACAGCAGGGTGAGACACAGCATGGAGACGTTAATGATCCGACGGGGAGTGAGAGGAAGTGAAGGGTTTAAATAGACAAAAAGGGAAGGAGGATAAGGTGTGACAGATTTGAGACAGGTGCAGACAATGATTAGACAGGAATGAGCAGGACGGAGTGCTGATGGCTCTGACATCCTCAGCTCAGTTGGAAGAATCTATGTCAGTTGTGCACTCCAACAAAATCTGACCTTTATGGAGATATGGTAGAAAAAAGGCCATTGTTTTAAGAAAGCCATAAGAAATCCTGTTTGGAGTTTGCCACAAACCATGTGGAGGAGAAAGCAAACGTGGAAAAAGGTCAGATTAGACTAAACTGAACATTTTAGCCTACATTAACAACACTAAATAACCCCCCCACGCGAATGGTGGTGGCAACTCATGCTCTGGGACATGGTCTTCAGATGGCAACACAGAAGGGAAGCTGGTAGCAATTGATGGAAGCACGGATGGAGCTAAATACAGGGCAATCCTGGAAGACAACCGGTTGGAGGCTGGAAATGGGATGCTATTGGGGCGGAGTATTACCTTTCAGCAGGACAACGATCCTAAACATACAGTCAGGGAAGCAATGGAATGGTTTAGATAAAAACATAATCATGCATAGTCATGGCCTAGTCAAAGTTCAGGCCTGAATCTAAATGAGAATCTGTGGTATAGCTTGAAACTGGATGTTTATTAACACTTCCCATCCAATAAAGCTGAGCTTCAGCAAAAATAGGAATGAGCAAAAATTCCATCCATGTACAGTATGCTTTTACTTCCACTTTAAAATCCTGCACTAGTTTGTGTTGCTCTATGACATAGAATCACTTTGGAAAATATGAAAATCAGTTTTAAGGTGTATGAATACTTTTGGGAGCACTTTAGAACACATGAAAATAGCTTTATTATAGGGGTTTTGTCAACAGCTGTCTAAAAGACATAAGAAGGCTTGTCTGTGGTGGACTTTCTGCAACAGTTAGGAAAACTAAGCTGCTGAAAAGAAGCAGGAAAAGGTTCCACTTCCAAAAGCAACAATATTTCTCCCATTTGTTCCTCTAATAACACTCCAAGGCCAAACACTGAGCATTTGGAGTGGCAGGAGCAAGAAAAGAACAAGCACACTCAGAAAAAAGCTTTCCCAGCACAAATAACGGTAGAACAAAAAAAACAGCAGCAAAGAATGCTTGCCCTGCCCGTGCTTGCTCTTTGTGTGCCTGTGTGACACAGTCAGACTCGGTTTCACCGAGATCATCTGAGGCAAAAGCCCAGAGGTCCAGAGGAAAAGAAACGATCAATGCCCTGAAGGAAATGCCCTAATTTTGACTTTCTCTCGAGTTTAATTTTAGCTTCCCATTCAGACTTTGTAAGCTGTTCTCAAAGGTACAATACCTGTATTCAGCAGAATCTCTAGAGTGGTATTAGGATATTAATTTAAACACACTATTTTAAATTAAAAAAGTATATTCTCCTTCTAAAAATACACTCACCAACCTATTGTAAAGTCGCAATGTTGTTGAAATTGTATTTCTCTATTGCAAATGGTGATAGCTTCAATGATACCTAATGAAATCTCTTGAACAAAACCCCACAAATACTTTGTGAGAGACAACTGTGCAGCAACTCTAGTGTTAGCACACCTGGGTTTGATAATCTGTGTTTCTTCATCATACGCCCATCACACATATGCACCAGTAGCATCAGAAGAGGCTGGCTTAGGTAAATAAAGCCTCATCATTGCCTTATTACACCGCTGCTACTCCAGCATTTAGCATAGCAAGGTCACCAATACATTTTTGGATACACTAAAAATTCCACAGTGTACGCATTGCTGCTCTGAGAAGTCCTTAGCCCCTCACTGCTACAATATTTACGCAAGTGCCCCTGAAATGTCTCAGAAAAGATCCAAATATATATGGAAGCATATGTAAAATAAATCAAATTAAAATGGATTAGCACAAATGCTTTTTCATTTTCAAAATCTAGCTGCTATTTTTGACTCATAAATAAAATTAAAAAGAAATAATCCAAACTGCTTTTTCGTTTTACAATTCAACATTGCTCATTCTGTAACTTAATTAAAATTCAATAGAAAATGACATTTAGGATTTAATTTTCAAATTGCACCCCAGCAAAATAGTTACAAATTTAATTTGAAATGTCAAAGTTGAAAATTAAAATGCATTAGCAGAAATGCTTTTTAATTTTCTGAATACAAATGCCATTTTTGACTCATAAATTAAATTTTAAAAAAAATCATCCTAACTGCTTTTTCATTTTACAATTCAACATTGCTCATTCTGTAACCTAATTAAAATTAAATAGAAAAGGACATTTAAGATGTAATTTTCAAATTGCACCCCAGCAAAATAGTTACAAAATTCAATTTGAAATGTCAAAGTTGAAAATTAAAATGCATTTGCAGACATGCATTTTCATTTTCAGAATACAAATGCCCTTTTTGACTCATAAATAAAATGAAAAAATTAATTATCCAAACTGCTTTTTCATTTTTCAATACAACGTAGCTCATTCCGTGCCCTAATTAAAATGATAAAGAAAATGATATTGCTTTTTCGTTTTCCTTCCTGCCCCCGCAAAAGGTGTAACATAATTCAAATGGAATTGGCAATCCCACATGGGGCAGGAGAATGACGTCAGAGCATTGCGAGCCGGCCGGGAGATTTCTGTTCCATCGGGGGAAGAGGGAGGGCAAGAGGGCGACGGGTCCACACGTATGTTAACGAGTCAGCCGTTTCTTGTAGGAATTACTGCACAAATTTTCTTTTGAACTTCTTTCTTTGCCATTCAAGGTGAGAGAATACTTCTAGAAGATTCAAAGAGCTGTCACAAAATACCTTATCTCTGTTTCAATCAACAACTGCAGTATAACAGAGCTACGAGAATATAGCATTAGCCGCAAGCTAACGAAGGAAACTGATAAAAAGGAACTGTGTAAGATGGAAACTACGAAGTGTGCTTCTATCACGTAAAAACGTAACATTCAAGAGATGCATTCTTATGCCTGCACGAGTAATTCCGGGGAAGAATGTGTTTCCTCTCCGAACACACCAGAGAAGCACACAGCTAAAAAAAGTAAGGGCGGTCGGTCTGACTCACAAGATCAACCGTCACTGTACGAGCTACAAAACACAATAATCTCAGCTGTCATCGAGAACATCAATGAAACCGATCAAGCCGTTCTTCACAACACAGTCCAAACTGATGACTTGAAAAGGTCTCTGGATTTCTGCCACCAAGAAGTCGTCGATCTAAAGAAACACAAAATGGCGCTCTTAAAAACTAGTGTGGTCTGCTCCAGAAGAAAGTAAACTTGATGGAACATAAGGTGAATGAATCTGATCTTACAGTCGACTTAACCTCCGTATGCACGGTGTTCCTGAAAAAGGGACGCCCACGTCAAATCGCAAGTTCGGGATATCTGTCGAACAGTGCTACCTACCGAGGAGGCTGACATGGTTGTTGCAGCGGTGGATGTAGCTCACAGAATCGGGAGACCCAAGGAAGGAGGTCAAGACCAGCCCCCCCGCACCCAGTGATCGTCAGGTTCATATCCAGAACGGCCAGGGATGTGCTGTGGAAAGGCTCCAAGGCAAACGACTACCTAAAAAACAACCGACTTCACTTCAAAGAGGATCTAACCACGGCTGATCGAGCTACCCGCAGTAGTCTTTGGCCAATGGTCGAAGCAGCTAGAAAGAAGGGGGACAAGGCCTACTTTGTGGGGAATAGGGCATATGTGAATGGAAAAGAAATCAAATGATGTGACAGGTAAAGTGCAGTGTGGACAGATGGTGTACCGTCCACCGTCGCTACATGCTTGCTCACTATGAGGGATTGCTGAAGGATTGCTGTGGTTGGAAAGTCTGCATCAACGGGGCCCAACCTCACGCCAATGACTGACGCAATCTGCTGGGATTCCTTAAATAGGAAACTTTTTAACTGATTGGAATGTTTGTATAAATGTATTGAAATGACTTGTTGTTAAGTGCCTTGAGATCACTGATGACTGATCTGTTGTGAATTGGCGCTATATAAATAAACTGAATTGAATTGTACTACTATATTAAGAAGTTTATATCCTAAATAACTTAATTTCACGGAGTACACAATTTTTTGTTATGGCATGATATATATACTAGTGCAGTGTTTCCTGCAGTTTCAGTTAATACTCAAGTACAGAAACTAAAAGTTTCTTCAAAGTTAATTTTTTTCTAGGTTATTTCTGTTCCTAATGTCAATTTCCATTCTTATTGTAAATGGCAGGGGTATCAAAAACTTGTTAAAGAGAAAATTGTTATTTTTGTACTGTTAAAACAAAGGGGCTGACTTTTATTTTATACAGGAAACACATGCTTCAGAAGATGACGTTTCATTTTGGAGGAGTCAGTAGGGGAAAAATGCTTGGTTTTCATTTGGTAGTAACAGATCGGCAGGAGTAGCTATATGACAGGGAAAATTTAAAGGTAACATAATCAAGTATCTTTCAGACAAAAATGGCAGGTGGATAATTCTTCTTGTGGATATCTCACTTTCAGTTTTTCATTACTAATATATATGCATCCAACAATAAACAAACCAACAAAACTCTATTTTCTACCTTAGAAGACAAAATAAATCAGCTGCTATTATCATTCCCTAATGCCAAGATTCTCTGGGGTGGGGATTTCAATACTGTTTTGGATAATTCTATGGACAGGTGGCCCCCAAAGAACAATTTTTAATGCAAATTAAATAATATTTGTAATAGAATGGATCTCATTGATATATGGAGACACAGAAACCCCAATCAAAAGGCATATACCTGTCAAACAAGGATAGATCTCAACAATCTCGTTTGGACTTCTGGTTGATTTCCTCAGACATTGAAAATAGAGTGGATTCAGTTCTAATAGAGCCTGCAGTTTTTACTGACCGCCATGCTGTTATTATCAAGGTCATCATGGCTCCATTCATATGCAACTCCAGTAGATATTATTGGAAGTTAAATAAAACATTACTACAAAATAAACGATTTAAGAAAGAAACACAAAATATTATTGATAAATACTGGAGACATGCTAATGCAATAAATAATTTTGGAAAATGCTGGCATTAATTAAATTTGAAATTAGGAATTCAGCTATAATATCTGGAAAGAGATGTGTGAAGACCAAAATCTTATATCACGGCATGTTGCTGACTTTTACCAAAAGATGTTTTCAAAAGTATCGGGACTTAAAATAAACGTAAGAAAATCAGTGTTATTACCATTGAAACATTGCAATATGTTAGCGATAAATAATATCCCAGTGAAGAATACCTTCACATATTTGCGCATTGTTATTGATAAAAATGAAAAATCTCGTAACAAATTAAACTTTGACCCAATAGTTGAGCAAATAACAAAAAAAATTAACATATAGTTTATGAGGGATCTTTCTTTAAATGAGTTTTACTATCCAAAGCTGAAGGGATTTCAAGAGCTGTTTATGTACCTCTGGCTTTGGGAATGCTTACTACAGTTTTTAAAAAATTAGACAAGATTCTCTTCAAGTGTCATTATCTTAAAAAAGAGGTATTATGTAACACAAGACAAAATGGAGGTCTGGAGGTTCTTTGTTTTGAAACAGTAAATAACACCTTTAAAATTAAATGGCTAACTAAATTAATTCAAGAAGAAGATAATATTTGGAATGCTTTCCCTAAATTAATTTTTATTTCAATTAGAGGACTCAACTTCTTGTTGAAATGTGATTATAACCCTGATAAATTGCCTGTAAAATTAGCTTATTTCCACAAGCAAGCTCTTCTGTCATGGAAACTGCTGTACCAATATAATTTCTCTCCTACAAGTTATTACATTTGGAATAACAGGAGTATTAAGTATAAAACAGATCTTTGTACAATAAAAGCTAGGTTAGTAATGGTATTGTTTTGGTTTAACAACTCATGACTTCTGATGGTCAACTGTTATCTTTTGAAGAATTTATTTCTAAAGTTGATATTACAGTTACACCAAAAGAATATGATATTGCTTTTACTGCTATCCCAAGGAATGTTTTGCAGCTTCCTATTGGTTCTAGAACACAGCTTTTTCTGACAGCTCCTGTTAAAAATATGTTTTCTAGGAAGTGTACATATTACAAAAACAAATGTTCAAATAATTTCATTAGAAATCTTTAGGTAAATGTAATGGTTCCTTCCACTAAAATTTATTGGACATCTATTTATAAGAATATCAATTGGAAAAAAATGTGGTTGATGAGTAATAAATTCTGTCTTAACAATAAAGATAAAGAAGTATCTTTCAAAATTATACACAGAATATGTCCAGCAAAAAAGACTTTAGAAAGATTTAAGATAGACATTGAGTACTCATGTAATTTCTGTGGCTTAAATGAAGAATTTATTGAACATTTGTTTTTTCACTGTATGTTTACTAAAAATGTTCTGGATGAATGTACAAAACTTTATTGAAAGGAAAACAGGTCAGTGATGACATTTGCAAGAGAAGGACATTCTTCTTTACTTTATGGACTTTAAGTTGGAAAAGGACTTGATTCTCTTTGTACAACTCATTTTATTTTTAGGAAAATTTCATATTCATAAGAAAAAATGGTCTGACAGCAAGTCATTATTTACCCTATTTCTACAAGAACTATCTCATTACAGCACCACTATTAACAATCTTAAACAGTCAAAGGCTTTAAAAACAAAATCTATAATGGAAACATTTCTATGTAACTAGTTTGTTTTAATATACTCTTTGTAATCTTATTTCTTTTAATATTTGTACCCCTGGCAAACAGTTTTGTTCTGTACATATTTGTTAATAAATAAAAAAAAGTAAAAAAGATTTCTGTTCCAGCAACAATGGCGGATGAAGCGGGAGACGGGGCAAGCGAAGAGTACCGTTTTAAATGTAAGTTTATTAAAATCGGGCGGTAATAAAATTTAAAACTTAACGCGGTTTTGTTGTTCGGCTTTTGAGGTTGGTATAGACATGTATTTTAATATTATTTATTTAATATTACGAGCTCCTGTGTTGTTCTAATGGTTCTCCGTGTATTGCCCCGCTTAGGCTATTTCCAGCTAATTTTGGTTTTTGCAAAGAAAGCAAAAAACAAACAAAAAAAAACACTCCTTTTAGGAAACATTATTACCTCTTTACCGGGGCAAAATTAAGCCACAGTGGCATGGAGGTGGAAGAATAAATCCAATTACACACCTAATGCATAGAGGAGTCTTATTAAGCCTCAAACACCTCATAACCTGTGTTCTTAGTATGTGATCTCTTGTGTTCTGCTGTAAAAACTATAGTTTTGAATTCACAACTTAACATAGTTGCCATGTTCCTCATCTGCACTTATTTTCTATCTATTTTTGAGTACAATTATGGTAAATCTGGAGGGGAATGTCACCCATTGTTGGCCAAAAACAAATGAGATTATTTTATTTTTGTAATGAAAAAGTACTGTATGTGCATGTGCAGCAGTGCATCAATACATAACTTATGACTGATTATGTTAATAAAAAGAGATTTCCTAAAAGTTTTTGTGTTGCTCTTTTTGTAAACTGTGTATTGATTTCTTGTTTAGGACATGAGGAAGCAAAGGGAGGCTGAGGAGAGGAGAGGAGGGACTGGATGGATAGACTGTTTTCTGTTTGTCAATTTATGTTTTTGTCACTTTGGTTATTTAGTTGTTCTATGGTTGTTATAAATAAATTGATTGAAACAAATCTGAAATATCATTAAGTCATTTTATTAACAGTTGCATTATTATTCCGTTTTTTAAAGGTATGAACATATAGCTTACTTTGAACAATTTTAAATGACTATTGAAAATGAAATAACAAAAACTGACATGAGGATAAATTATTGTGTAGTTATTTATAGTTACTCATGCAGGATTAACCTGAATATGCTCTTCCTGGACCGTTCTTTAAGCTTTATTAGAATAAACAGGCTGAATAAAGATCAGAGATGTGGATGGAGCTCCAGCTGAGAGATGTGGATGGAGTCTCCAGCTGAGAGATGTGGATGGAGTCCTCCAGCTGAGAGATGTGGATGGAGTCCTCCAGCTGAGAGATGTGGATGGAGTCCTCCAGCTGAGAGATGTGGATGGAGTCCTCCAGCTGAGAGATGTGGATGGAGTTCTCCAGCTGAGAGATGTGGATGGAGTCCTCCAGCTGAGAGATGTGAATGGAGTTCTCCAGCTGAGCGATGTGGATGGAGTTCTCCAGCTGAGACCTCTGGCTGGTCTTTTCTGGTTGACGAGGGGAACATCTTGCAGGTTGGACTGGAAAGAGGGTTTAGGGTAGCTTCTTCGTACTATCCGGTGCTTCATCCAGGGCTGGCTAAATCGACAGCTGCCACATCACTAAGACGTGTTCAGAGGACAGTTTGTCCCACCAGTTCTCCAAACCATCCTCACCACTGCTACATCGTCCTCAAGCTCATTCCCAGGGGCCACAATCTCACCATCACTAAGGCAGATGTTGTGGAGAAGAGCTCATGCAGTAATTACCGGCAATGGTGTTAAAAACATAAAAATGTTAAGTTATTGTTGCACTGGTTGTTTAAAAAAATCAATTTAGTTTATTTATCCAGAAAGTGCCGATTAGCAAGACATCTCATCTCATAGTTAAAATAAAACTATATATTCAACTCAATTTGGCACACAGTATTTTTAAAATCAATACACGGCTGGCTTGACGGCGTATTTCCAAGTGACGGCTGACTTGACCGCAATCTTTTTTCTTTCTTTTTTTTTACGTGTCCTGTTTGGCAGTGTGGAGCTCAGAATTGGTGTCTGAGTACCAAGTAGAATCCCAACAGATTTACTTTCACAAGCGGAGCAGTACAGCTTTTGCTATAGTACTCCACATATATGTGTGAAAAATCTTTATTATGAATTGCTGGGGGTTTTATTTTCTAATGTTATGGACACTGAGACGGAAAATTAAGGGGAAGTAAGAAAGAAAAATGAAGAAGAGAGGTAGGAAACAAAAAGTCAAGAGAGAGGGTGAGTTGAAAATACAAGAGAGCAAGGGGAACAAAGAAAACACAGGAAAGCATTGAAGTCTGCCTCCATACCCACAGGACGGCAGAGAGAGGGGAAAAAAACAAAACAAAACAGGACCCCCAGAGCCCCAGGCGGACCCGACCGCATCCGCCAAAAGAGGAGCAAAGGAGAACCCCAGGGGAACGTCCAGCGGCTACTATGCAGGGGCCCGGGGGCAGCAGTGACGAGCCCACCGGCCCCGCCGGCAACCAGCCGCGCCGGGAGAGCCAGGGCCCAGGGGCGCCCCACCCCCCAGCAGGGACCCGACAAGGGACCGGCCGACAAGGGGCCCCCGGCACCGCCACACGCCACCACCACCCTAGGCCAATCCCCACCGCCAACATCCCAGCGCCCCACCCCTGCCCCACGTCGGGGCGCCCCACCGATAGCCTCAGCGGACGGACAGCATCCCCAGGCCGGGCTCAGCCAGCACCCGGACACCGAGTTGTGCCAGCTCCCGAGTTCTGGTCCTGTGCAACGCAGAGCGCCGAGACCAGGCATCCAACAAAGGCCAGGGCCGGTCCAACCCGCCAATGAACCGACCACGCACGGTGAGCACAGAACAGGTGATCGAACGAGCAGAGACGCTGGATCCGTATCCCGCCGAGCCACCGAGCAGGCACCACCCAACAATCCCAAACCTGGCACCCCTAAAAGAGGTGCCCCAACCAATCAAAGGAAGATATCGGCCCAGTGCATCGGCCAACCGACACACCGGCCCCCCCAGGCCCGGCCAGGCATCCATCACTGGCGGGGAATGACGGAGGGGAAATAGGCCCTTGACTTGACTGCGATCTAACATCCGGTGGTCCACCCGGTCGACGAATGACACGTCCTACGTAGACTGGGGAGGACGGGTTCTTAGAAGGATGCTGCCCCTGGACCACACAGCGTTTATATATGTGTATGCTCATACTCATTCTTGTTACTTTTCCTCTCTTTCACCAGTGTCAACTATACACAAATGCCCCCTAACGTATTGATTGCTAAACACGGTCAGGCTGGGGACTGAAGAAGAAGGGGCCCTGACGTCATTCTCTTGCGCCGTGTGGGATTGCCAATTCCATTAGAATTATGTTACACCTTTTGCGGGGGCAGGAATGAAAACGAAAAAGCAATATCATTTTCTTTATCGTTTTAATTAGGTCACGGAACGAGCTACGTTGAATTGCAAAATGAAAAAGCAGTTTCGATAATTTATTTTTCATTTTATTTATAAGTCAAAAAGGGCATTTGTATTCTGAAAATGAAAATGCATTTCTGCAAATGCATTTTCAACTTTGACATTTCAAATTTAATTTTGTAACTATTTTCCAATTTGAAAATTAAATCTTAAATCTCCCTTTCTATTCAATTTTAATTACGTTACAGAATGAGCACTGTTGAATTGTAAAATGACAAAGCAGTTAGGATGATTTGTTTTTAATTTAATTTATCAGTCAAAAATGGCATTTGTATTCAGAATATGAAAAAGCATTTCCGCTAATGCATTTTAATTTTCAACTTTGACATTTCAAATTGAATTTTGTAACTATTTGCTAGGGTGCACTACGAAAATAAAATCTTAAATGTCCTTTTCTATTGAATTTTAATTAAGTTACAGAATGAGCAATGTTGAATTGTAAAATGAAAAAGCAGTTTGGATTATTTCTTTTTAATTTCATTTATGAGTCAAAACTAGCAGCTAGATTTTGAAAATGAAAAAGCATTTCCGCTAACACATTTAATTTAGATTTATTTTACATATATGCTTCCATAATTATAATGTTACGTAATCTTAGCACACAATACAGACGCTCTGTCCGCAAGGATGAAGATGCAAAACAGTGTAACGTTGAATGCTAGCACCATTTTCTTATTAATTCAGCTATAGTTATTTGAAAACTTAGGGGCACATGCAGACTGTGTGTACAGCATTGAACCCTCTTTCTCAATTGGTCAGGATATACTAAATAAGAAAAATAAGCAAGATGGAGCAAAACACTGCAATAGTAATTTAGTCCTTTTCAGCACCTTGCTAGACATTTTGTACTGTACATTTTACCCCGTTCGTCCCACGACACAAGAGCCTCATCATTTGCAACACTCATACATCAACGAAAGGTTCCTTTTTTCACATTTAGACACACAGGTCACATTTTTAGATAGAGCCTTGTACGTGATCAGAATTGCCATAATCGCAGCCATACAAGTTTTGCCCGAGTTTGTTCGTTTTGATAGAGTTTATTTTGATAGTCGACTTCCGGCAAGTGAATTTGCATTGTAGCTAAATGTTTAGCCCTGAACTAAACATTACTTTGAAGCCAAATATTTAGCTAGCATCTTTCTCGCTAAACATTTAGCTTCAAACTAAATGTTTAGCTTGCAAGCTAAACATTTAGCTTGCTAACTAAATATTTAGTTAGGACCTAAATATTTAGTTAGCTTGTAAACAATATTTAGCTTGCTAAAAACAAAATGTTTTGCTTGCTAATTAAATATTTAGTTTTAAACAGTGTCATTTATAATTGAATGTATAAGACAGGGATTTATCACTTAAAAAAATTTACTCCCATTTTTCTTCCTCTTATGGCAGGCTAAGTAACTTTACAAACAGCACCACAAATGCATTTGCATAGCGCTTTATCACGTCCAAAGGACTCCAAAGCACTTTATGCTACAATCACAGACACAATGATGGCGGTAGCTGCCCTGGGGTAGACTGACAGAAGTGAGGCTCCAATTCATTTGGCGCCACCGGGCCCTCTAAAAACTACCAGCAGCAAGCAAGGTGGGTGAAGTGTCTTGCCCAAGGACACAACGACTAGTTGGAACTGTCAACCCACCAATTACAGGACAAACCAATACCCCTTTGACCACTGTCACCACACTTTGTGTCAACCATTAACCTATGATCAAATAATAACCTTCTGAAATGTTATCAAATCATAAAGATTCCCATGTCTAGTGTGTCCCCTGCAGATCAGCTATTGTTTTGTCCACGTTGAGCACCAGACATCAGGTAGGCTACTACCTAGAGATGGTAAAGTAATTTTAGATATAAATAGAGAGGAAAGGCAAAGATCTATACATTTAGGCCAAGCTGCAGCACTTTCATATACTTTTACTATGCTATGGCAACAGAGAGCCGACGGGTGGAGTGGGTCAATGAGGTGTGTGAGAGTAGCTTATCCTTCCATACTTCCAACACCCGATTATCAAGGTGTTTTATGTCTGCTAACTTCCTGCCCCCTGCTTTGTAGGACGTACAGAACAGAGCAATACCCAGACAATTCTAGTGGAGCAACTCCACAAAGACAAGAATTAGTTCATGAGATTTTACAATCAGAGACAAAGGGATTAGATGAAAAATTGTATCACTGACAAATCATGATCACGAATCAGGACGAAAAATTACAGGAAAAAGAAAAAATTACAACATGAGGGCAAACCATATAGTAACCCACACAGCATTTCAACCTGCAGCACAGTGTTTTAAATAAGCTGGGCTAATTTAACGCATGGTTCATGATGAGATTATACCTTGAGGATGATTATTACCAAATATCCGCAGATGCTGGAAATGTAACTAAACGAAAATAAGAAGCTTTACTGAGTGCTAATTTAATAAATACTGTCAGCTCTTCTCAAGCGTTAGTTTTAGGCTAATTTGTATGCAAACTGTTTCTCCACAAACATTAAGCAATAAAGGTGATTAAAATCTGGTATGGTAAAGGAAAATTTGTACAATGTCAAACAGGATGTATCGTACCTGCTGTCTCTTATCAGCTGCAGGAAGGGAAACAGGGATTAACTTTTTAGCTAACCACTAATCAGATACAGAGCAAAGCCAAAGTGGAATTCTGCCATGTTTTAAACATGTTGAAACTAAAATATAATGGTGGTTGAAGTGCATATTTATAGAGATTTGCCGACATCTCACAGTGTTAAAACACCAAGATAGTTCACATCAAAATCAACTTTGCCCAGACAAGTGATTTCCATTAGCTGCCACATGTGACTTTGTCTAGTGAAGTAGGGTTAACCTATTGTCATAAGCAGTAGAAATGAAGGTTAATACTTTAAAGAATGCTAAAGAGTGCTGGTCAGTATGGCTGAAGACACTTTCTTACTGTATCTTTACTGGAAAGTGTTAGACAACATACAACTGATTTGTAAGCACCATGAGAATACTACTATTGGCTAATCTTTATTCCCAGATAATGCTATGGTTAACATCTAATTTGCAGTTGTCTATCAGAGCTAAACTAAAGAACTACATTACAGCTTTTTTTATGAGCCTGGACTGCATGTGATCATCTCTTCAAAATATAAAATACTTAGATTGATCAAACCTCGGATAAAAACCTTTTAAAAACATCAAAATTTTTATACTTATATCTATGTGATTTATGTGAAAAACCAACGCCACCCTTCCTTGATAAATATTGAATTAACCATCATTATTTGGAGTTTTTGAAGGCCTGCAATCAGTTTTACTAGCTTCACCCCCAAGAATAATTACTACCATACCTGTAGAATTCACAAATCCCCTAAACCTGTCTTGAATCTGTCTCACAAAGAAGTAGGCTAAAATTATTATTATTTTAAACAGCTCATCATGTCTCAATCTAAAGAAATTCAAGAACAAATGAGAGACAAAGTCGTTTACTTCTATTAGTCTGGAAAATGTTGCAATGCCGTTTCCAAGGCGAATCACAGTGAGAGCCATCCAAAAAAAGTGGAGACAATATGTTCAGTGGTGAACCTCCCCATGAGTGGCTGGCCCACCAAAGTTATAAAAACAACACATTGATGACTCATCAAGGAGGTCACAAAACAAAAAGAATCATGTGTAAAATAAAACAAACCTCACTCTGGTTAGGGTCAGAGTTCATGATTCAACAGTAAGAAAGAGACTCAGCAAAAATAACTTCAAAGTGAGAGTTTTATAGCTGAAACCTCTGCTCTCAAATCTCTCAAAATTGTCATGATCACATCTTGACGGTCCAAAAAACCTTTGGGAAGATATTATGTGGGCTGGCAATGTCAAAGTAGAACTTTTTGGAAGCTTGATCCTTTTAAGGTGTAAAACTAACAGTATTTCAAAAGAACAACATGATTTCTACAGTCAAACACAGAGGTGGTAGTGTGATGATCTGGGACTAGTTTGCTTGCTGTAATTGTTTGCATCATAAATTCTGCTCTCTAACAGGAAAAAGGGAAATCTGGGGTTATCAGTTTGTGACCCCAAGCTGAAGTACATTTTCGTTATGAAGCAGGACAGTTAAAAAAAGCACACCAGCAACTCTATCACCAAATCGCAAAAAAAAAAAAAGTTTTGGAGTGGCCTACTGAAAGTCTGAACTTGAACCCAACTGGGACACTGTGGTAAAACCTTCAACATGCTGTTCATGCTTGATAATCCTCCAATAGGGCTGAAACAAAAATACTTCTGCAATGGAGAGTGGGCCAAAAGTGTTCCATAGTGTTGTGAAAGACTCATCTCCGGTTATTGTCAGCATGCCAAAAGCAAAACAACTAGTTGTTAGGTCAAGGGTTCAGTACCTTTCTCTCGTAGGGTCAGATTGCTTTGGATAGCCTTTTCCCTTAATAAATTAATAAATTAAAGTTGAAAACTGCCTTTTATATTTACAAAAGTTATCTTTTTCAGGTATAAAAATGTATCTGATGACATGAAACAAGTAAGATACAAAATAATTCCAATATCTGTCCAAAGCCTTGGTCAGGAAGACCTACTGAAAATTTAATATTGACATGTCACATCATAAATCTCTTGGCCTGCCCCCGACAGATTGTGCAATGATGAAAACACTTACTTTACATCTTTTAAATGCTAATGCAAGAAAAACAAATAAATCCCACACCATTAGGACTATGTCAAATAAAACTAAACGCTTACATGTAAAGTTCATTTAATGCTTGTCTAATATGGTTTTGTGTTAAAATCAAAGATTAATTTAATTCCACTAAGCCTCAGTCATTCATCCATAAGAAGAAGGAATTATTGTTTCCTTGGTTCGTATTGATTTCAGAGGGACTGCATATTCACCTAGCTCAAACATCCTGGGTACATAGTCACAACACAGAACAGTATGTTTTTCTTCCACTCATTGATTTTTTTTATTGTGCAAGCTTTCCTCTAACCCTCACTTACCCTTTTGTCCTCCCCCCTCAGAAACCTAATTTCACCTTTTGACAAGCGGCCTAATTTCTCTACAGCTCTTGGGTTTTCAAGTTTGATGAGCAAAGAAAGAAATAAACTCTGTGCAGTGGATATTTCCCTCCTTCTAAGGACAGAAATAAGGTGGGGTCTGGTGCTTTATCTGCTTTCATCACAAGCAACCTAAGGGGCTTCAAATGAGACAGGGCAGCAGAGCTTTGCAATGGTAAATACAGTGTCTGATTGAAAGATTGGCCCGTCTGACTGTGACTGTAAGGAGGCCTCATCCAAACGCAGGCAAGCACAAAGCTCACCCACACGCCACACCGCGCGCCCAAATGGACTGAGACGGGACCCCTGTCTGAGGAGATTGCTAAGGGAGCGTTGCGAGTGGGCCCTGATAGAGGAACACTTATATCTGGGTAATTACTTTTAGTGCACAATGAATAAAATGAAAGACAGCTCCATAATGTATGGTTTGGCAAGCCTGGAGATCTCAGAGACTAATATGCAAAGATGGACAACAAGTCAGGTTATCTTTGGCTTGCTTTGGTTCCACAGAGGAAGCTGTCCATATTAACTTTACACCTAAATTTATTGCAATTTAATTAGTGGAACATGCATATTTGTGGAGTCACTTTATTACAAGACGTGCACTGTTGCCTTGGAAACATATAATTACTCTGGTATGTGAGCCATGGGGATTTGAACCTGCAAGTTTCATGTCCACCAATTTGGGCCACACACATGAAAGCATATTTGATTTCACTCCTTTGGAAGGTGAGAGATTTTTTTTCTCTTCAAAGTCACTCCATGCTGATGGATATTTGCAGCTCTCCATAGTCTCTGGTCTTTGTGGAGGGTATGAGACTTCCCCACGCTATTGTTGAGCTTTGTAATTGGCTGTGTGTTCATGACAAAAGGGGCTCATGGTGGGACTCTGATGAGAAACTGCCTCAATCTGAGCTCCTCTGTTTCTGGATGGGCTTAATTAGAATTGCTGCAAAGACCCTAAGGGCCCACAGAGAGGGCCTATTTAATTTTCCTGTTGTCTTTTGTCATCCTCACATCGTCTTCCCTAATTATTTCAGAGCCCAGAAAAGCTGCTCAAAGAACTGGGTAAGTGGAAGTGAAGAGGCCAGTCTTGTATATTAACTAGAAGTGTGGTATTAGAAATGGGCTGGAGGTAAAATTTGGGAGAATTTGAATAAAACTTACAAATACCTGGCATACATAAACCAACCGAGAGCCAACAACATGCTTTACACAGAAGATTCCTATGGTCCTCATAACGCATTGGATCTTTAGTTCAAATATTTTTCTCTTCACAATAAACATTTTAGCCAGGACGAATTGTTCTCATTTTTGTCATCCTCAGTGAAATCTGACTTGCAATATTCAGCTTTCATAATTATTTGAGACTTTGAATACAGATCTGTTGTGTAACCTTTTAATCAACAACATTTAACCCCCTTTTATTGACATAGCTGGGACCAAAAGGGATGGATTGATAAAACATTTCCTGAAAATGCAGATGGAATTCATGTTTTGTTTTATATTGTTGTAAGATTCAACATAATCAGGTAACTTGCTGATCCAAAGGTCCTTCTCAGGTTTCATGTGAATTTCTCTTTACACTCCAAAGTCGAATTCTCAAAGTTCCCAGTTGGAAAAGCAAGAAGAGCACTCATAGCAGGAATTTGGATTTGTAAAGGTACAGTTTAACGAGAGACCAAAAACTGTCCTCAAAAACTCGTATGCTCTGAAAACATTTCCATCTCTCTTCACACCTCTCAACCATAAGAGTTTAACACTCCTACTTTTTGGTGTTGTCGTATCAAATTACTAAACTTCTTAGTAACAATAATGTAGCGACCTACTTCATGCATGCCACGGTCGCTCTCTGCAAAAAGCCTTTCAATAGAGCCTAAAAAAAACCTTTAAGTTCCACAACGATCATGTATCTACACTAAAACGAAGGCAGTAAATTAATTTTTTCATTCAAAGTTCTATAGATAAAGATTATATTTCATCATAATTTAATACTGGAAAACCCCTAAAATCTTTATTATACTAATAGGCTTAAACTCTAAACTGTCGCCTTACAGCTTCTCCAAACAAATAAGTAACTTTGAAGTGCACTTTTATAACCAAATTAAATTCCTTGTTGTCAGGGCTTTAAACCCTTTGACTGCCTGCTCAACCATTTGGAATAGCATTTTTGTGAGTCACTATATATAATTAAGATGAGTGCCTAATATAACTTGACCAGTTTGAGCCATCTCTCCTGGTTGAAGAAGATGCTTCCTCAGCAAGCAGACCTGCACAACTGTCTTGTAAGTATGGGTGCACCGATCCGATATTAGGATCGATATCGACAAAATAGCTGGATCGGGGATCGGAAAAATGAACAGATCCACTGGCCGATCCAGAACGTATTTCATGCGTCAGCTTCACGTGTGTCGCATGCTAGAAGCAGCATAGAGCGACCCAGAGGGTCGGCTGTGTGGTGATATTTTACGCTTGCCACTCCAACTAGTTCGTCGGCTGTTTGCAATGTCTGCAAAGTAAATGTTTCGAGGGGAGGTGGTATTACTGTAAAGTACAACACTACCACTTCAATCAAGCACATCCAGAAACACTATGCTAAGGAGCATGCTGAATTCCTGCACCTCAGCAAAACAAAAGGAGCGGGGTCAAAAAGGAAAAAGGAAGTCTTAGTTATGTTTAGTTAGTAAACTCTGCTACCTTTAGTCTCTTCAAGTAAGGTATAAGGTGGAGGGTATACAGTTTATTATTAATTCAACAATAGTATCGGGTCGGTATCGGGTATCGACAGATACACAAAGCCCAGGCATCGGTATCCGGACTGAAAAAGTGGGATCGGTGCACCCCTACTTGTAAGAATAGCAAAAAATGAATACCTAAAAAATATTCTGAAAAGTTCTAAAGAAAGTTTTTTCTCAGCACAGAATGGCAAGGATTGCCAAGTAAGTGGGTTTGTTTTGGTTGAGCATTCTCTCATTCTCACTTCTAGGTTTTTCTTCTTCTTTTGCAGTTCTGGATTCATTAGTCCGACATGTTGCGTACGCACGTAAAGTATGAGCGGCCAGGTTGTTTCCGAGCATCGGGTTGTACAGTGTGAGCTGTGAATTACTGAACCATGCGATGTAGTCGTACAGTTTGAGCAGCAGCTGAATGCAACCACTAAGAATATTGTGCAGTGTATTCCCAGCGTAAGGCTATTCTGGTGACATAGTTGATAGAAGAAAAGAGTGGGTGCACACCTATGCTCATCAGAGCAACAGTGCTGGTCATAAGCAAGCATAAATTATGTCAACTGAATGCTCCCAGATTTTCATCCATCCATCCTCCCAAATCCTCAGTTTTTTAAAATACAGTTAGCATATTATGAGGTTATTCATGACTTTTGTGAATTACATGGAATCAACACTTGCCATAGAGCACTTTTAATTTCCTTGGTAGGGTGGCGGTCTATTTAGTCTCCAAGCCGTTGTTCTCAGACAGCATTCCTTGTGATGTCCTCGTTCTCATTGGACAAATATAAATCTTTGCCTTACAAACTCAAGTTTGAGCTGGAGACTCCTCCATCTCTACTTACTTGATTAGTTGTTATTTTTTAAAGCACTGACGGCCGAGTTTGGTGTTTCACAGGCAACATCATCACTCTTTGGCAACTTTCAGCTGCATGCCGCTCACTTTTCTTTCCACACTCTCTTTTTAACAGTTTCAAGATGAAAATCAATATAATCTGTCCTGCAATAAAAACACTTCAAAGATGTAAACAGCATTACATACATCCCATAACTGAATCACAATACTAAAAAAATCTGTAGAAATTATTTTGAGATTTCTTAAATGCCAAACATGAAGGTTAAATCTTTAGATTTACAGCAACAGGTGTTGGCCAACAATTTAGCTAACTTCCTTTAGCACCCAGTTTCTATCATGTAATACAGTTTTAAACCATTTAATTAGACATTTGATTATAATCAATATCCAACCTGTAATCACTGGAAACAAACGTAAAAAAAAAAAATACAACTGCATCAAGGTTTGTGTACTAGCCTATTTTAGCATAGTCACAATTTGGGCAAGACCATAGGCGGTCTTAACATAGAGGCATAGGTAGGCGGCTGCCTGGGGCCCCCACCATTGGCTGTAGTAGGGGGGGGCCCGACCAACCTAAAAATAAAAAAAAGAATAGAAAATAAAACCATCTCATCATGAATGCTTCAAAAGCAATGTCAATTTTATTCATATTCTTGAAAAAAAGTTGAAATGTTCAAGTAGTAGTTACAAAGCCCATTTCATGGTTATCTCTCCCTACAAATGCACCCCCCTATTTTCAAAATGAAATGGACTAGTCCTCTAGTTCGTAGCAGTGTCCGACAAAAAACATAAGTGACCTACACCCCAGTCCAGCTGGTGGCGGTAATGCACCGTTAAAGCGAGTTGCTAACCGCCATAACACTAATAGAAGAAGAAGAAGAAGAAGAAGAAGAAGAAGAAGAAGAAGAAGAAGAAGAAGAAGAAGAAGAAGAAGAAGAAGAAGAAGAAGAAGAAGAAGAAGAAGAAGAAGAAGAAGAAGAAGAAGAAGAAGAAGAAGAAGAATATTTTCAGGTATTTGGCAACACTGCCAAAATTAATTCCACAACTGTTTGGGATGATAATACAGATAGGAACATTGCTGATGTTGAGCATGCAGCTACAGCAGCTGCAGGTAGCTGTGAAAGTGCCACCAGGTGAGGAGGACATCAGCCTGTTGCCGCCCGTGATTACAAACTGCAGCGTTAACAACCTTGACAATGACGACAATTTGGTGAGTCAACCGCCTAGCTTTGCCACCAACCAAAACACTGAAGGCTTGCTCACAGATGACCCAACTCTCTGGCATAAGAAGCTCACGGCCGAGGAGCGTTGTGCAATCGTTCGCAAAGGTCAAGTCAGTGTAGTATTCCCCAAAAATTAAGAGGGGCGGAGATTTGCCAGTAATAACTACTGCATCAAATACAGTCTTAAGCCCCTTTCAAACAGGTCATGAAAAACTGTCTTTTTCCGGACTTCGTTTGTTTGGCTTTTGAGTCTGAAAGCAATCTTCCATACTTTGTCCGGATACCCTTTACCGGTAATTTTACAGATGAGGACTTAGTAACAAGAGCGGACTTTTCGCGGTATGGTGTTCGCATTCAGACTACCAGGTAAGGTTCCGGGAAAGCTGGAGGGGTGTGGGGCGGTGGGGAAAAGGGGAGGGGGGCAGGGAACCATAGACATATATAAAGAATATATACATTTCTTTTAAATGTATCTTTATATATGTCTATGCAGGGAACGCTGTGAGCGCACACATTGACGACGTATAGATGTCACTATTTTCCTTTCTGCTTCTTCATCTTTGTCTCTTAAGCGTTTCCATGTGCGCAAAATTGCAAACATCACAAAGACGAGCCCTGCGAGTAGATCTGCTGACATGTACGACAGCCCCACTAAGTTTACGTAATATCCACCTAGAACTCCCCCGCACCCCCCATCCCACAGACATTCATCAGGATCCTCCGGTACATTTCTTGCTGTGTAAAAGCAGCCGAAAGGCAATGTTCCAGAGAAAAGTGGCGTGTTTGAAAACACAACTCCGGTTAAAGATCGGGTGGAATTTTCCGCAAATATTCCAGAACTTCTGTCTAAAAAACGGCTAAAGAGAGCAGGAGAATAACAGAAAAGAGAGGAGAGGAAGATGAAGAAAGAGAGCAAAAGAGTAAACACGGGCATGAGGATGAAGAAGAGAGAAAGGAAGGGACAGAGACATAACAGGGAGAAGGTAATCATTTAACAATACAACATATCACATTATATCATAATCCCAATGATTGACTGCTGATGTTTTTTGTTATCTCCCACTTCATAGGAGAAGAAAGAAGCCAATGACCAACCTCTGGATAGCTAAGGTAATTGACTCAACCTTTTATTTGACCAAAAATTGGACCACAGTCATTTTGTCCATAGACCATATTGTCATTGTGAATGTATTTTTTTAAATTATCATTATTTTATAGGTACAGCTCCTACATCAGAGTTGTGATGTTGGTGTGAAGGCTGTAAGAAGACGTCAACAAGTAGGACTGATTTGGATGACAATTTTTCTTCGATTTCTCTTCTCTCTCATAGACTCACTCACTCACTCTCTCACAATCATGTATATGGTATGTTTATAGGATGCTTACAGTTTTGAAACAGTTCAATGAACAGTGCAGGTTTTCCTGGCATTTTGGCAAAGACTTGTTATCTGAAATCTTATTCTCTGATGTTCAACCGTGACTAATACTTTGTGTAGTGCTACACACTTTGTTTTCTATCTTCATTTTGGCGTAAAGAGTGTATGTCGCATTTAAAGGGCAAGGTTTTTTTCCCCTCTCCAACGACCTTTACTTTTACTTGCTCATTCGTTTAATTGTATGAGGGGGGGGGGGCATACATACCTTTGCCTTGGGCCCCCAATTTGCTAAATCCGCCACTGGGCAAGACTGTACATGAGCAGTAAGAATAATAAATTCAGACTACATATAGAGCCTACATGCAAGACAAGAACAGCATAAACCTGGCTGTGTAATCTGGGAAACAGAATTTCACATGTAATTATAGGTGTTACAGTGGCAAACAGTGCATTTGCTCCACACAATATGAATCATCTGATGAAATTGTTAGTTCGGACATTTAATCACTTGACATAAATGGCCCTAAGGGTAACAATTGTGTCTATTTCTTTCATGTAAAGTCAGTCACATTTGTTCCCAATGCACATACAGCCTGTACTGTAGTAGAACGCTATTTACTGGGGATGCTGCGCCGTATGAGG
The DNA here is from genome assembly GCA_963556495.2 of Valencia hispanica. Lineage (NCBI taxonomy): Eukaryota > Metazoa > Chordata > Actinopteri > Cyprinodontiformes > Valenciidae > Valencia > Valencia hispanica. The sequence goes on along the minus strand of OY747705.1, from coordinate 9,875,436 downwards.
GTGATAGGAGTAATCAAGGAGAGGAGGGGGCTTCTCCATAGGAAGTTCCTGCAAACAGAGTGCACCCACTTTTTAAACCCCATTTGTCTTGTTAATGCTCCCCTCTGATTACCTGATTGCACTGGATGACTGTGGAGAAATCTGATTGCGTAAAATTATATAGAACAAACTTTTGATTGGGGAGGGATCTGGCGAGCTTGCTTCCACCATTGACAGGCTTTGTGAAATTTGGCCTCGCTGATTTGAAATCAGCTAAGTGTCACGTCCCGTAATTGTAATCAGAACTTAATTTTTTATCCTTGTTCTCTCTCACGGCACAACTTTTCTCGTGCAAACTTTTAGAGCTCGAACAGTACCGTAGCTCTGTTCAGCACACAACAACAACAAAAAACTCACTCGGTTGTTTTGTAACCAATCTGTCTCTTACCTCTACAACGCTTTAGGTCAATGGCATTACATGTTAGTACATGCTTCTACTTAAAACCTAGGAAACATGTTAGCTTTTCTGCCCTCTGTCAGAATACTATCTTCAAGGAAATACCCGGAGAACCTTGAAGTAGATGGACTACAACAGCAGAAGACCACAACAGGTCCTTGTCTTGTCTGCTATGTACAGAAATATGTAGCTACAGTTCCCACAGGCTCACCAAAACTGGATAATAACAGGAAGAACAAAATACCACCTGGTCCAATAAATCTTAGTTTGGAGCAGATAGCAGGATCAGAATTTGACGTGAACAAAATGAAAACATGGATCCAGGCTGGTGATGGAGGTGTAATGGTGTGGGAGGCATTTTCCCGGCACACTTTGGGCCCCTTAGAACATAACTGAACAGAATACCGGAGCCTACCAAATCAAATCAATCAAATCAAACTTTATTTATAAAGCGCTATTTTTCTTTATAAAAATGTGGCAACTTAAAGTGCTTTACAGATTAAAATGACCCCACATAAATCACATTCCCATCCCTTCCCCACAGATTTAAAAGCATGATCACATGTATAACCCCCTCCCCCCAACCCAACCCCCATGCGCACACACACTCAAGATCAACATTAATAAGGACATTGGCCCAAGTACACATGAGCCAGGTAAGGTAAGGAAACGCCATCAAAGAAGCCATCTGCACCGGCAGCAGCACATCAACAGCAGCAGCCGAGGCACCGACAGAAGGCGCCCAGAGGAGGCAAGGCCGAGACCCCCACCTCCACCCAAGCGTTACCTGGAGAGCAGCTACAGCTGACCACCGCTCCCGAGGCAGAGGGCTCCTATAGGGGAAACACTGGAAGGAAGAATAAAATAACTGGGTAAAACATAAAAATAAGCAGTGGATAAATATGATAAGATTAAATAGTAAAACACTGATAAAATACAAGCAAGTAAAACATGCAGAGCAATTAAACAGACAACAATAAATAATAATCAGTTAAAAGCTAGGCTAAAAGGTTGAGTCTTGAGCCTGCTCTTAAAACATGAACGCTCTCTGCGGCCCTGAGGTCCTCAGGCAGCCTGTTCCAGAGGTGAGGGCCATAGAACTGGAAAGACGCCTCGTCATGAGTGTGTGTCCTGGCTTTAAGAGATGACAAGGAGACGGCTGCCAGAGGAGCGCAGAGACCACGAAGGTTCATATGGTAAAAGGAGTTCAGAGAGATAAGAAGGCTCAAGACCAGTAAGACACTTAAAAACCATTAAAATAACCTTAAAATCGATTCTAACACATAAGGGGGGGCAATGCAAAGAATTTAAGTCCGATGCAATGTGTTCCCACCTCCTGGTCTTCGTCAGGACACGTGCTGCTGAATTTTGTAGAAGTTGTAAACCTGAGATACTTTTTGGGGGAAAACCAGAAAGCAGGGCATTACAGTAATCAATTCTAATGGTGATAAAAGCTGCATCAGCGTCTCCTTGTTGGCCAGAGAGAGAATAGTTCTTGTTATGGCCACAGCGTGCCCATCTTCTAATGGACACTCCCTGTATGGGATGATGAACCATGTCACAAAGCTTAAATCCTCTCAAACTGATTTCCTGTACATAATAGTGAGTTCACTGTACTCCAATGGCCTCCACGATCCCCAGATCCTATTCAACTATCCTTTAGGATGTGTTAGGAACTCCACATCACAGTTAGCAAATGTGTAGCAACTGTGAGACATTATAAGGTAGATTTTTTATTTTGATGTGATGTCAGAGCTACAGGGGAAATACCCACCTGAAAGGCAAAGCAACAGGTTTCCCCACTCCAGCCATCCTTTGAACATGTTCACTTTAGCTCAGCCAAAGATTCCAGATAGTTGCTCTGCTACCACATGTACTTTATGTACTTTATAGTTTATGTATATTTTCTGCATGGATGTTTATGATAGAAATAATATTCATACATAACTTTGTACCCAATCAATACTACTGTAAAGGCCCAAGTCAACAAAATGTATGACTTACCTATTCTAATTCAGTCAAGCTACAATTAACATTTTCTTGTTCTCAACATCTTACATAGGGGTAATATTTACAGTGATATTAAATAAATTAGAATATGTTTTTTGAAAAGGGTCATTTGTCAGATTAAAAGTACTTTTTTGATATAAGAATCTTTAAGTAGGTATTAGACATACTTTTGTTAAGCCAACATTTCTGTATTTTTTTATTGGTCTGATGTAAGATTTTAATCTTTAATGTCCTGTTTTCAGCTGTAAGCAGAACATTATTATAATAAGCTAATTTAAAGGCTTAAAAAACCATCAGTCTGTGTGTAATTAATCTGTGTTTCCATTTAGACAATTGAGTTACTGAAACAAATGAACCATTCCAATATATATATATATATATATTTGTGCTTTTCTTTGGGAGAGACAGAGCAGCAATCACATTGACCTTTTTCAGAATTATTGTTTCCATATTTCTTTAAGAAAACTCTTTGTGCATTACTTTGAGTTACCAAGATAAAGGTATAGCTTTGTCAACAAGGTTAAAGATCATGTCAGGTGACTTAAAATTATGAAAATGAACATAAGTCTCTGTGGAATTCTTCAGACACCTTGGTGAATCTATGCCATGAACAGTTAAAGCAGTTCTGATGGCAAAATGGGGTCCAACCAAGTACTAGTAAGGTGTACCTAACAAAGTGGCCGGTGAATGTATACAATGAATATTCCTGTTTGTGCTTGATCTATTTCTTCAGGAATTGAACACCTAATTTTGTCTTTCATCCTCTGCATCAATGCTACTATGACAGCGATTTTCTACTGCTTCAGCTTCATTAGTTTGTTCAACAAAAAGCAGGAGTCCAGAAGATGGTCTAAACCACACACCAGGAAGGTTGTTACATTTATTAGGATAGAATTTCCAGGTAAATTAAAGGTAGGGTGATTCTTTGTTTGATTTTTTTTTGCAACCCAATTGCTGGTGACATTTCAGTTATTGGAACACACTCATAGGTTTTTCAGAAATCCATAATTACACAACATTGCATACTCCTCATTAATTAACTTCCTATTGATCTTGCCTGACCTTGCCTCTTTCATTTCGCATGCCAACTCACTATTCAGTCTACTTGTGTTCCTGGAAAGTACAGTGAACGAGCAGGAGAAAGAGTAAAGTGGGAATGAATTCATTATCGTTTTGTTTTGATAATGGATTTTTCAAAGGAAGTAAAGTGCAAGCTTTAGCTCAAGGACTCCACACAACTGCAGGCTCAAGAGACTGTTCCACATGGTTGGTAGATAGATAGATAGATAGATAGATAGATAGATAGATAGATAGATAGATAGATAGATAGATAGATAGATAGATAGATAGATAGATAGATAGATAGATAGATAGATAGATAGATAGATAGATAGATAGATAGATAGATAGATAGATAGATAGATAGATAGATAGATAGATAGATAGATAGATAGATAGATAGATAGATAGATAGATGGATGGATGAATGTAGGGTTGACACTGTGAATGCTTTGCACTCTCACGATCAGAGGACTACTGTAGTCGCAGCTAAACCTGAAACAAATGCAAACAGAGTCAAAGAAATAAACAGGAGAAAAATGAAATAAGGTATTTTACAGAAAAATCTAATAAATGTCTATACAGCCGGGTCCTAGCATCTCTACGAGTGCAGTTATGGCTTCAAAAAGTAGGCTAAGAAACTCAAACAGGTACCAGGACTAGTTATTGGTTCCCTGTTGTTAAATCAGAAGTTCTGATATAGCTAAAATCACAAAGTTAATTTGTTGTTCTAATGTAAAACTTCCTTGAAGTACTGATTTTAAAGACAAAATCTCTGACGTATTCTTTGTTTTATTATTGTGACAATTTAGCAAATCAAAATCATTTAGGTAATTCTAACTGACCTAAAACAAGAAAAGTTTGGTCCGATTTACCTTCAGAGAGAGAGAGAGAAAAAAGGTTTCTGTTTCTTTTTATTCAGTGTATGTCAATTTCTGGTTTCAACTGTACTCAGGTTGGCCAAAAACAAGCATCTTTTGTTACATAATCAAACCCATTACTGTACAATTACGTCATGATGGTTTCAAAACACTAAGGAAATTGTCCAGTAGTTTCAGTAGTGCAAAAACAAAGTATGAGACGGCTGCCTCTAATTGTTATAAGAACTGTGTACATGTCATATGTTATAAACGTCTCAAAGCATCTTGGGATCCTCTTGCTATCCTCTACATTTAAGGGTATCATCTACATTTGATTTACATTTAATACATTTACATCTAGTAGCTTTCAAAATGAGGAATGCACACACGTTTCATTGGCTGTTTATATGTCTTTCATGTTATCACATGTTTGTGATTCATTTTATATGATTTGTTTTTTTCTCTTGTGTTGGGTGTGTTTTTATTCCTGTTCATTCTCTGTGTAAAGCGCTATATAAATAAAAGTTGATTGACTGAACTTTAACCTTATGTCAAATTCCCCAGATGCTGAAGAAACCGGTTGCTTGTCCTCCGTCCTGGTGTTTGTGGGCCTAAATCGGGTGGTCTCCATTTTGAGGCGCCCAGATAACATCACAGAGAGGTGCTCTATAGTCGATGTAATTAGTAGTTAATGCAGCTTTTGGACACTAGATGTTTTATATTGCAAGGTCCGTTCATCTAAAATGGTCTTCTGGTTATTTTGAACACCAGCATGTGTAGAGAACAACAAAACAGACCGCTGTGTTTTGTTTGTTCACGTGCGTTTTCCAGACTATTCTACGAGCTGCACTTCAAGTAAAAAGCTTTCCAGCTCAATCAAAACTCGCTCTCTGTCGCTCCTTGAGTGGAAATGTGTTTACAAGCTATTGTCCTGAGGTGCTGGACTTTTGTCTTGGACAGATGACTTCTCATTGGGGGTTTAGATGTCTTACTGGAGGCTGAATCCACGCTCTGCTTGCCACACTGGAGACTGGAATTAAGCGCCACTTCAGCCAAAGTTCTGAAATCATGGAACGATGTTCCTTAGATTTAAGGAAATCCAACAGCATACGCTTCTTCTGCACAGGTGGTTCAGCTGGTCATAGACGAACTCCAAAGCCTTCATGACTCTTCAGCTGGATAGCGAGATGCATGGAGTATGGTGTCCAGGTCTGAGATGAAGCTCTCATGGGAATCTTTTTTTATTTTTATTGATTTAGTTACCTGCACTCTGTGCGTCAAGTTGAAAATGACGACGCATCTGCACCAAGTGGTCAAAGCCCTGAACTTTGATCTGTCAAAATGTGCGATGATGAACTTCAGAAAAACAGAAAATGTGACACTATGACAAATGAGGCATATTAAATGCGACACATGCCTCAAAGCAGGATTTAATATTCCAAAGAAATTGCCTAATGTTTCTCATGCTAAAACCTGTATTCTCATACATGCCAATGCATGTATGAGAATTCATGCATTAATTGATCTGCCAACATAATATGGTAAAATTGGAAACAGTCTGACACCCGCTTTGGCATGTATGATTTTAATACTTCTAACTATTGAGTCATAAAGTCCTGAATGTTGGGTTTACTAGTTTCACAATAGCAGCTGCATCAACACACTTTTCAATTATCGGTCAAAATATATTCAATCTGTCATAAATATTAGATTGAATATAGTTACAATATTTGCAAATTCCTTGCATTTAGTCATTTAGGGTTAGAGCTCATGGTTTTTCTGTCTGGTTTTGCTCCAACATTAGAAATTAGATAACTTTAATGAGAAGGATGCAGTTCCAAAAGTGATTTTTTTTTTTTTATCGTGATTTTGGTCCAGTGCATCTTCAGGCATTAACAGTTTGCAAGCAAAGAGTTGACGCTACAACAGTGACGGTTGCGCCACGCAGCACAGAGGAAACATCATTAGAGGCTCGAGGACCGCTCAGCTTTTTGGACTATCTCCATGTGGCATTCTTGTCTGACTCCTGAGCCCCCAGCCACCTGCACAACTAGTAATAAAACTGTCACAAATGAATGAAAGTCAGGAGGAGGAAGGGAGGGGAGGGGGGTTAACACAGATGTCCAAATAAAGTGTGAATGATTCATTTTACCAAGATTAGTGACATTCTCCAGCAGAAATTTTCCCATGGCAAAGGAGCTCCTCTCCTTTCATGTCTGCCCTGCGGATTGTCATCATAAATTGATTTTCCCTCAAAGAAAGAGTAAATTGCAAATGAAGTACAACAGACAGAACAAGAACGTGTCTGTTTCTCCATTTCTTTTTTTTCTTCTCTTTCCATAGCTCCCATTGCTTCCTCGCTCTTTGTTGTCCCCTTTTCTTTTTTTTCCCCTTTTTTGTCAATTTCCCATGTCTCTCACATCTAAGTGATACAGAGTGTTCAAACTTAAATTAAGATCTCTGGCAAGATAAACAGTTAAAACCAGTTCCCATAGTTATGGCTCACGCAGCGTGGTGATTGCATTATAATCCGACAGCAATCAACTCTAAATGAAACAGGGATGATAAGGGTGCTTTTTCTGTGTGTGTGTGTGTGTGTGGGTGGGTGTGTGCGTGTGTGTGTTTGCTTGCTTGAATGTAGCTTATTTCTATCCTTTGTTCGACTTAGATTTTTATTACCTTCCAATCAGGTCAGCTCCACAGCAAAGGCTTTTTGGACAAACACAACCATGATGTGGGAAGGAAAAGATTAGCACATTACTATGAGGCCTTAATGAAGTCCTTCTGCTGCTGTGTAAAATGCAGAGTCTCTTAATAATTCTAAAAAAGGAAAGTGCAAAAAATGGAAAGAAAGAATTCTTCAACCTTGGGAGATTTTTTAGGGATGAAAGAACAAATCAAGTCAGGACCAAAATCACACAATGCCATGACCGGCCCTGACCAGTGGCCTTGCCAGTCAGAGATTCAAATATTCCATCTTTTTGTCATCAGGGAAAGCACCATGTGGGCGCGCTACCAGCTTGGAATCAACACTCTTTGGTGAGGAACTGAGGGAAGAAGACATAAACATGACTCCTTTCAGTATCAGGGAGATGTTTATAAGGAAGTCCAAGTAAGCAGAAAAACAAGAACACAGAAGATGTTTAAAGGAAACGTTATTTTCTTCATGAACCTCTCTTTATTCGTGCCTTGTCCACACGTAGCCTGGTATCTCACAAAACTTAGATATTTTTCCACTGTTTGGCCTGTCTTCCACATGAAAACGCAGATTTATGGCACCAAAAACGAATCTTTCTACAAAACTCCGGCCAAAGTGAAGATCTGCGTTTTCTCCGTTTTAAGCGTTTGCGTGTGGACAGAAATAACCAGCATTTTCGGCTCCGCAACGTCACTTTCCGCAACAAAAATGCTCCGACATCACTTGTGCGACCTGTGTTTCCACTCAGAAACAGCATCTATGCCCTCAGAGATTTGTTGGCATTACCGATTGTCCAAGCGCTTTTTGCTTGCTTGTTTTTACAAGCTCAGTTACTGCTCTGTGTAGAAGTTAGAGCATAGAAGGTTACTCTGAGTAGATAGGATTTGGGGGAACTACTGCCCCCTACAGGTTTGGCATTTCTATGAATGACAGCCACATTTGGGTGGACCTTGCTGAGCTGCACAGCTCGTGTCTAACCAATGAGAGAGCTGGTTACACTTGAGGAGCAGCTGTGATTGGTTGAACTTGGTTTTCAGTGTGGTCAGGGACCAGGAGGGTCACTCGTATGCTAAAAGGAGAGGGTAAACCATTTAGGAAATGCAATTGCAAAAAGGATTTGAAAATGAGAGCTGGAAAGAGAAAACGGATGTAGAAAAGGGAATAACTTTTTTAAATGTATGAAAAGGAAAGATATTTACAATCTCATTTATTAATTGTGTTATTCAATTCTCCATTTTGAAATAGGATTTGAAAAAAAAATCATAAATAATAAATACAATTAGCTATTGCTCTTTAGTATTTCAATTTAAAATGTGTAATTACAAAATGCTTTTCAAATGTGTCTTTTTTTTTGCTATGGCTTAATTGTTGAGTTTGAAATTATATTTAGCAAACTATATTTTTAATTCACAAGTAAGCACTCATCGTCAAAATGCTGTATTGCTTTTCCAATGACCCTCGTAGTCCTCCATATGTGTGTACATGGCCTCAGGCTGCTAGTACAGAGAGCCAAACCTCTGTGGGTTTTGGTCGTTTAGGGGAGCTCTCTGCTACAGAACATTCATTTGCTCCTGCCTTTACGCTTCGTTTGTCCGAGCTTCCAGCTTGTCTTCATGGAACTTGCTGGATTTGGAAAAGCTGGCATCCTTTTGGAAATCTCAAACTTAGGGTAATGTTCTGCATTCTTGAGAATACTATACAAATTGATTAAAGCTAACTGAGATGAATTAGCAAAGTGTTAATTAAAGATGCTAAAGTAATTTTAAAATGTGAACTTTAAATTATTTTATTTTATGTTAAGTAAAATATTAACATTTTGCTAATGTTTTACAGTGACTACTTTCTTGTGTCACGTCTCCTCTGATGGTGACTGGCAGACTAATATTAGGAAGATTATTAACTATATTATAAAGAACTTGGAATCAGTTTTTATAAACAGATCAAGTGAAGTTTGGGAAACTCTATTGCATTTTAAATGTTTTTTAGCAGTCATCTACAGAAAAGCCAAAATAAATTTTGAAAATTCAATTTGCTGTAGCTAGCCACATACATAATCTGGTTTATAATGACTACCTTCATTCATATTGGACCAATCAGATTTGTTGTTTGTAAACCTTTTGAGGAACCGAGCAGTGTGGTGGACCAGTGGGTTGCACCAACAACAGTTCTAGCCTCAAACCCTGGCTGCGAAACATTTTGCGTAAAGTCTTGATGTTCTCCGGTTGCATACGTGGATTTTTTTTCAGGGTACTCTGATTTCCTCCTACAGTCAGAAAACATGCATTTCAGGTTGAACAACAACATTGCTCCTGGGTGTGCGCATGAATGGTTGGCTGTCCTGTGGTCTCTGTGTTGCCGCTGTAATGGACCGGCGTTCTGTTTGTTTTTACTGGCACAAACATTACTGTAATGTCTAGTCTAATGTATTCATCATATCTTTTTTGTCTTTTTTCCCTGATGTTTGTGTGCTGATGTTCACTGCTGGGTTCATACAGTAAATGTTTACATGGCAGATGTAGGCATATTTATTTTTTATTCTGCATAGAGAAATGTTTTAACTGCAAACTGTTATAAGGGCAAAGAGATGAGCTAGGTGTGACTTACTGGTAATGAGATTCAGCAATATTAGCAAAAAGGGCTACAATGCAGGGTTCCTCCCCATTATACCTTTAAAAATGCCATGCTTTAACATGCTCAAATTTCCAGATTTTTTTCTCCTGGTTTTTATAACATTCTGGACATATTTGTACAGTCCTAATATTTTGAAAGTAAAATATTCACCTTGAATAGCTTAAATACTGGTCTTATCTGTAGGTTTAATAAATTGCAAGACAGCAACGGTAAAATTGGCTTCCAACTTCCATATTGCATGGGATTGGATCATTTCAGTGTTTCGCAACTGGACTAACATGTACATGAACTTTTTGCCAAGTAAGCATTGGAATGTTATGTAATCAATGCAAATTATTTTAACTGCAATTTGTAATTGTTGGTATTTTTTTCTAAATATAGCAATTTTAGTTAGTAGTTCAGCAATTTAACAAGAACATGTTAAAATGACCAAAGATTCAGCTAAAACTGAATCTGAAGTTGTTTAATGTCCAAAAAGTAAAAAGACTCTTTTTGATTTTTGAATGAGTGTGTATTTACTGTAGCGTGCATTTGCATCCAGGCCTCTTCTTTTTAATATCTATAAATAAAATCCATTGTAATCCAGTGGCTTCAGATGTCACTTAATTGCACTAGACTCAGAGTCAATCTGTGTTCAATTCACACCCCAAGTATAAATGCACCTGTTCTGTTTCTGGCCTCAGAGGTAAGTTAGAGAACATTAGTGAACAAGCAGCATCATGAAGACAAAGGAACACAGCAGGCAGGTCAGGGAGACAATATTCAATATACAAAAAACAATGTTCCACGCTTTCAGCCACGGGACAAGCGTTTTTTTGGCCCACATGCAAACTGTCATATTTAATCAATTAGAACATGCTCTGATTGAAGCTCGTTGGTCAGAATAAAAGTTCCATTTTAAAATAACCTTTGAACAGGTGTCGTGGGAGAAAAATATCTTCTTCCTCTAACAAAGATGAGGCTCCAGTCCGTTAGATGTTTTAGATATTTAATAAGTTGATGGGCCAGGATCACTAGACATACAGCGTACCCAGAGCTGGGCCATGCTCAAACACTTCTGCACCCTCCTATTCCTAATGTCCTTATGGTATAAAGTAATCCAATATAATCCTCCTCTGTCCCTTTTACGCATTCTTGAAGTCTTGTCCTACAAGGTTAAAAACACTTCACACTGTTGAGTAAAGGGAATGAGGTCAGAGGGCATCCGGCTAAAATCTGCTCCTCACTGACATCTGCTTAAGCACTCTGATGATCTCTTCATGACATATTCCCAAGATGCATTTACCAACATATAATTAATCAATTAATTCACATTACTTTAAATATTCCTATCACAGCAGGTATTAAACATACATTTCATTAAGAGCACATTTCTGTATTCAAAATGTTTTTTATTGATGTAATATTCTACTCTTAAATGTCATGGCAGATGGCCGCTTGCACCGAGCCAGGTTTTGCTGGAGCAGTGTTTCTCAAACTATGGGGCGAGCCCCACTAGTGGGGCACAGAGGTATTGCAGCTGGGGCGTGACATCAACGGGATTTAATTAGTTTTTCCCCCCTAGATTTTGTCGTTGTGAATGTTTCACTGCACTGTAAATTAAATCAACCAGCTCCCCCCTCTCACAAAATGAAACACACTCAAATAAATTAGCAATTGTGATCATCATTGTAAACAGAACCGGGAGCTGGAACCTCGGGCTGGGAGTTTGACGTTGGAATATATCGCAGCAGAACAAAACTAGCTGAAGTAGCCGCATTATCAGAGATTCCATCTACAAAATGTACAAATATCTAAAAAGATCAGGGAACGTTTCAGAGTCAGAGAAGTCACGTGGTCAACCACGGAGGAAATACAGGGATGAGTATCTTGCTCTTTATTTATTTTTTTATTTTTTTGTATTTTTGAAAGCTTTGTATTTGTGATTAAACTACAACTTTTAGTTTCTCCAACTGTGAGCTGAAGTTCTACATGTAGCAACTACTGACAGCATATATTTCTGAGCCGGTTTTATACCAGTGCTAAACGTTTTGCTGTTAAATTCTGACAAAACAGAAGTTGCTGTCTTTGGACCAGAAGTTCTAAAAAAGAAACTGATTAGTCAATCCCTTCATCTGGAGACATTAAATTGGCCCCCAGTAATAACGTAAAGAAACTCGCGTCACTTATGACCAAGATTTGACATTTAAATCCCATATTAAACAGGTTTCTAGGATTTCCTTCTTTCACCTCCGGAATATTGCTAAAATTAGAAACATCCTGTCCAAGAGTGATGCTGAGAAACTAGTCCATGCATTTGTTACCTCAAGGCTGGACTACTGTAATTCTTTACTATCAGGTAGTCCCCAAAATGCCATTAAAAGCCTTCAGTTGATCCAAAATGCGGCAGCAAGAGTTCTGATGAATATTAAAAAGAGAGATCACCTTTCTCCTGTTTTAGCTTCCCTTCATTGGCTCCCTGTTAAATCCAGAATATAATTTAAGATCCTTCTACTTAAATACAAAGCCCTTAATAATCAAGCTCCATCATACATCAGAGATCTAATTGTTCCATATGTTCCTAACAGAGCCCTTCGCTCTCAGACTGCAGGTTTACTTGTAGTTCCTAGGATTTCTAAAAGTAGAATGGGAGGCAGATCTTTTAGTTATCAGGCTCCTCTCCTGTGGAACCAGCTCCCAGCTTTAGTCCGTGAGGCAGACACTCTGTTTACTTTTAAGGCCAGGCTTAAAACTTTCCTTTTTGATAAAGCTTATAGTTAGAGTGGCTTAGGTCATCCTGAGCTATCTCTGTAGTTATGCTGCTATAGGCTCAAACTGGAGGACAGACTTACCAATTTTCTTCACTCTGCTACTTTCTTTTATACTACTACTCTCCATATGAATTATTTCCTGTTGTTTCGACTGTTAACTCTGTTTTCTCTTAGTGTTTTTCTCTCTATAAAAGGTACACCTGGTCTGGTATCCTGCTTAACTACAATTTTGTTTGGACGGGGGGCATCATCATCTTTTTACTTTCTTTAAAACAGAAAGTACTCTTACATCAGATCCTCTGTTCTTTACGTGTCTCTGCTCTCTCTTCTCGAACCCCCAGACGGTCGTGGCAGATGGCCGCTTGTATTGAGCCAGGTTCTGCTGGGTTCTGCTGGGTGTTTGAGAAGACAGAGCAGAGACACAGAAAGAACATAAGATCGGATATAAGAGTACTCTCCATATTAAAGAAAGTCAAAAGTTGATAACAGGACACAGGGGATGCTCAGTTACTGGGAGCATCATTCCAGTCGATGCCCCGGGTTCAACAGGGCATTGCAGCCAAGCAGGATACCAGACCAGGTATATCTTCTATGGAGAGAAAAACACTGAGAGAAAACAAAGTTAACAGTCGAAATAACAGCAAATAATACAACTGGAGAGTAGTAGAAGAGAAAAGTAGCATAGTGAAGAAAAGTTGTCAGTCTGTCTCAGCCCATAGTATAACTTATTGGAATTTTTGTATGATTGTATTGAAATGATTTTTCTTGTAAAGGGACTTGAGATGACATCTCTTGTGAATCGGCGCTATATAAATAAACTAAATTGAATTGGAATTCTTTGATGTACACTGTATGTGCAAAAGTTCAAAACTTATTAGTAGAGTAGGTACAGAGGTTATAAAAGTATTCATCTCCTTGGATGTTTTACACTTTTTATTTGATTTAAAAATCAATCATGAAGAAACGTGGCTTTTTTGACCAAATAGTTTTATAAAAAATCCCCTTTAATGTCAAAGTGAGAATGGCTTTTTACAAAATAATGACAAATAAATAAAAATATATTTGATAAAATAAATGACTGCATAAATATTAACCCCTTTTTAAATCAGTATTTAGCAGATGCACCTTTGGCTGCACTCCCAGCATGGAGTCGGTGGGGATAGTTCTCAGTCAGGCTACACATCTGGATGCAGCAATCTGCTGTATTCTTAGTGCTAAACTGTTTAAGTTTTGTCAGGTTGCGTAAGGATCCTTTTCAAGCCCTGTCACAAATGCTCTATGGGATTGATGTCTGGGCTTTGACCGGGCCATTCCAGAACATCCACCACCTCTGTGTATCTTTAGCTGGATGCTTTGGCTCGTTGCCTTGCTGGAAAGTAAATGTTCTCTGAAGCCGTAGTTCTCTTGGAGATATAAACTAATTGTCCTCCAGCATTTTCCTATATTTTGCTGCATTCATTTTACCTTCTACCGTTTTAAGCTTATCATGGCCTGCTGCTGAGAAGCATCCCCATAGCATGATGCTGTCACCACCATGCTTCACAATGGGGATGGTGTGTTTATAGTGATGTGCATTGATTTGCATTGAGTATTATTTTGTCTTCATGCTGTAATGGTAGCCAGGAATACTGACTAACCAGTGATTGGACTTTCCAGACACAGCTGTCTTTATACTGCAGTCATTTGAGACACACTCACTGCACTCAAGTGACCTCGGTTCCACTCATTGTCAGACTACGAGCACCAGTTGGCTGGACCTCTGTTGAATTATGTCAGTCACTTTAGGGGGGATTAACATTTATGCAATCACTTATTTTATGTTACATATTTTTATTTAATTGTCATTATTTTGTAGAAATCACTGTTCATTTTGAAAATAAAGGATTTTTGTTTGGTACATTTTTGGTCATAAAAGCAAAAATTGGTTGATCGTGATTGATTTGTAAAAGGAATAAAAAGGGTAAAACCTCCCAAGGAGGTGAATACTATAAATACAATAAAACAAAATTCTTCTTAGCTTTAAAGATTGGTTGCAATAAGTAAAAAAAAAAATATCCATGTTTTAAAGATGCACATTTTACTGATCTAACCATCCACAGTGATCTCCTCCTTCTGAGTTTTTGTTCAGCGATGCAACATTTATTTCGTAACAGACTCGTTTATCAAATTGGTCACAAATATCTCTGGTTGACATTAGTTGTGTATTAAGCAATAAGCAATTAACAGTTTATTTAAAATACACCGTGGACTCCTAATTAAAAATAAACAAACCAGAACCTGCAGCTCTCTTGTGTTGTTTTAAAATTGCAGTCGTATTAAAAATGAATGCAACATTTTTCATCTTTTCCCAATCCATAATCTTAAGATTAGTTAACTCTAATAGGTGCATTTGAGTCACTCTCTCTACCGGCTCAGTTTCTCATGTTCTCAACACTACACAGAGAGGATTTACTGTTCATTCTTCCAAGTCTGAGACTCTGTGTCTGTGTGGGAAGAATGCCACTCATCTGAGATGTCTGCAGGTTGTCAAAGCAGGACGCAGGGGAGTGAGGGAAAGGCGCACCCCGAGGCAGACCCAAGACAAACAAGAGAGGCGTCTGTGATTGGAAGCCATCGTCAGTCATCCTAAAGAAATTATCCCCTCCGCCGTGTGTCGCTGATCAACAAGGAGCTACCTGCTCAGAGCTCGGCCTTCTCGTGAAAACACAAAACGTTCTTTCATTGTTGGCTTGTTTTAATCTGAGTTCATCTTTCCACTCGTTTCATTTGAAGTTTCAGATGAATGGGTCAAGTTGGAGCCAGCAGACCTTGCTCGGCACTTCATTCAAGGAAAAAAATGTGAAACTTTCAGAGGAGACAAAGCCGAACACAACGGGGCCGCTCCAAGACAAGACACGGCATCATCTCCGTATTAGAGAACTGATTGTATGGGCAGTGTGCAGGACAGAGCCTCTCACTGTAAAAAAAAAAAAAGGAAAGAGCAGTCATTTAGTAAAGTGGAGCTGGAGCCAAATGAAATATGCTCTCAATTATGGCAATGGGTGTAAGAAGCCAATAAAGTGAATGTCCCTACAAGACACAGAACCCTAATGGATCCCAACTAATTTGCTTTGAATGATGAATTTCCCGCTCCAGTTGTGTGGGGGTTGAATAATTATGAAATCTATCACGAGACGTTGAGACTCATTAAGGATTTGCGACATTTCATTAAAGCATTGTTGTTCGAGGCAACACATGGTGTTCTGTTTGTGTTTCCACATGTCCACATGCAGAGAGTCTGAAATAGTGTGCAGAGGCAATTATGTGGCGATTAAAGCACATAATAGGAAGGCTGATTTTTAATTTCACATCTTTTTTTTTCAATCAACATTTTTTGTACCCTTTTGGTTGTTGTATTGCATCATACAGTATTTACCAGAGACTACCTTGGATATTCACGCTTAAAATCATCAGTTAACCTGTCGTGCATGTTTTCAACTGAGGTTTCAGCTCAAAAGCAATTAGGTTCATGAACATGCAACCTTCATCCAGGACCCTAGACCTTAGTTCTTTAGAAAGTTTATGTCCTTCAAGGTTTGCGGGAAGATGCTGCATATCTCCTATACGTCTGCTGAGGAGAGAGTTCACTATCTTCTGCCATCGTCTGTCAGGGTGGCCGCAACCAGTGTTGTGCCTCAACGAGTACATTGAATGATTATTCATATTTCTGGTGAACGTCAACCATACTCACTCTAATTTGTCTGATGAACGTTATAGTGAGCGCACTTATTCTGGCGTTTGTGAACAACACTCTCTCGTAGTATAATTTTGTTCAAGAGAGTGCCAGATTTTCATGGAGTCTTCCAGACAAAAGCAATAGGCAGTAGGCGTCGTCTACTCCGTGTCCAAATTCATGGGCTGCATCCTTCTAAGGACCCGTCCTGCCTCGTCTATGTAGGACGGGTCCTTTGTCGACCGGATGTTAGCGGCTGGGAATTTTGACAGTCTAGCCTTCAGATTAATTCCCGCCCCTACCTCAGCGAATCTCCTGTCGCCTAGCAGCCGCTACAGAAATGGAGCTCAAACTTTTGCTGAGCTTTTTCATAACTTTCTTAGTCCTTGAAGAGTTACATCAGCTGTACGGCTGTTGCCGACATAGTTTGTATTTCAGCCTGAGACATAACGATATGCTGGTATTTACTTTGTCTAAAAGCTTGTACAAATCTCATTTTAACTGAAGCAACTGAAATACAAGTGGTCAAATGTACAATTACACTATTATAGTGTATATCTATGTGTGCGTGTGTGTGTGTGTGTGTGTGTGTGTGTGTATGTATATATATAATATACATATATATATATGTATATGTGTATATATATATATATAAATAATTTCTACTCTATTAAAACAATACATACATTTTACATCTGCCTCAGTGCTGGCGACATTGTTGCCCCGGAGGATGAGGGGGAGGCAGTCAGCGGTGCTCTCTAGCAGGATCAAATCTCTGCTGAGTTGTCTGCCCTGAAGGAGGTTCCAGTAGACCACTACCACTCTCAACAGACAAGTAATTATCAAGCATTTTTTTATTTCAGAAATGGCTTGCACTATAGTATTTATATAAAGTATTCATTATGTCCCGTTTGCATTTTTTGTGGGTATTCGATTCAAATTAAAAAATACTTTATTGATCCCAGAGGGAAATTAAGTGTTGGGATAGCTCATATAATTAATTCTTTAAGGAGTTGTTGGAGATCAGGATGGCTGTGGGCAGGAAGGATTTCCTGTAGCGGTCTGTATTGCAGCGAAACTGAAGAAGCCTCCGACTGAAGACGCTCTGTTGTTGTATGACTGTCTCATGAAGAGGATGTTCAGGGTTGTCCATCATTTTTTTGATTTTATGAAGAATCCTTCTTTGCATTATCATCTCCAGATGTTCCACAGTTGTCCCAAGAACAGAACCAGCCTTCTTTGTCAGGTTGTTTAGCCTTTTTAAATCCCTGGTTCTGATGCTGCTACCCCAACAGATGACGGCTGAAGAGATTACACTCTCCACAACAGACTTGTAGAAGATCTGCAGCATCTTGCTGCAAACCTTGAAGGACCTAAGCTTCCTCAAGAAGTCCAGTCTGCTCTGTCCCTTCTTGTAGACGGCTTCACTGTTCAGTCTCCAGTCCAGTCTTTTGTCCAGGTGAACTCCGAGGTATTTATATTCCTCAACCACCTCCACTTCTTCTCCCATGATGGAAACAGTGTTTGACTTATCCCTGTTTCTTCTGAAATCTACAATCATCTCCTTTGTTTTGTTCACATTCAAGGTGAGACGATTGTTTCCACACCATGTCACAAAGCGGTCCACCAGCTCTCTGTATTCAGCTTCTTGTCCATCTCTGATACACCCGACAATTGCAGAGTCATCTGAGTATTTCTGCAGATGACAGGTCTCTGATTTGTACTGGAAGTCTGAGGTGTACAGAGTGAAAAGGAATGGTGAGAGTACTGTCAACTGTGGTGCTCCTGTGCTGCTAACCACCTGGTTTGACACACAATTCTTCAGTTTTACAAATTGTGGTCTGTTGGTCAGGTAGTCATTGATCCAGGCTATTGTTGAGGGCTCCACCTGTGTCTTCAGGAGTTTCTGACAAAGCAAATCAGGCTGGATTGTGTTAAATGCACTGGAGAAATCAAAGAACATGATCCTCACAGTGCTGCCTGCTTATGTCTCAGTGATGTGGCAGTCGTCAATTGAACCAGCCCTGCAAAATATGGTTGATGGACGATGCAGTGGGCAGTGAGAGGAAGAGACACAAAGCACTCTGCAGACCACCCTGTTGTTCCGCTTGCCGACTAGGAAACAGCAGCCATGGGTCTCAGTTGCAGCACTCCATTGGTGTCGCTGATCTTTCCTCAGCAGATTCAGCAACACTACCAGTTTGTTTAGTTTGTTTAAAAAAAATGGTCCAGGGGTCACTCAGCTTAATCCTGTATGTACTGTAAACTGAACAATTTATATATATATATATATATATATATATATATATATATACACACACACACACATCTTTTTGTGTAAATAATTTAGGTTTTCTTGTTTCACTGTTATCTGCTCCTTTTTTTCTCCATGTTTTATTTGGATATTTTCAAATGTTCCACTTAAGCTGCATGTTCACTACTTTAAAAAAAGAAATAAATGAAACGAATTAATGTCAATTAATGACTTTCCAACCATTTATTAACAACTAACAACAAAAGTAACATAACATATCTAACATATTCAAACAAACATTTATTTTTTATTTTTCCACAATTCTCTCTAGTAACTTAAACAGCCTGTCAAATCTTTCCCTGCTCTCCTGGGCTCGTCTCTCCTCAGCCTCTCTCTGCTGCCTCATGTCCTCCCTGATGAGGTCCAGGAGCTCATCCTCTCTGTCCACTCGCCTCTTTCTCCCTCTGGAAACCGGCCCACTTCCTGCCTCACTTTCCTCCGGCCCTTCCACTGCTGTACTCGGGCCTGGTGTGTCTCAGGGATAGAGGCAATAAGGACAGGAGAACGTGGTGGAAGGCCTCTGTCCCGACACCTCGTTCATGAGGAAAAACCAGGGCCAAGTAGCAGCAGTGGGCTTTCCACTGACTCCCTCTCCTGACCCTGGATACTTGCATTCCTAAAGACAGAGGAAATCAGAAATCACAGTTGAAAAAAAAAAAAAAAAGAGAAACAAACATTTTAATTAATTTACATTTATTAACATACGCAGTAAAAATTATATTCTTTATAATACGTGTACATACTTTATGCTTAGTTTTTAAATTGTCCCATTTCTTTTTGGCCTGCAAGGGGGTGACCTTCCCTTGCAGGCCCATCTTCTCCAGAATCATCCTAGTAACATACAGGAAAAAATAAATAGGTGAAGAGGGAAACCATAGAAACTGAAGGTAAAATCATAGTTTTAACAGCAGAAGACAAGGGTACTATACCTCATTGCACAGGTTCTGTACATTATCAGGGTCAATAAAAGTGTAGTAATAAGCACAACGTGGGTAAATTGATTTATTCTTCTACCTCCATGCCACAACGACTGAGTTATTCTCCTCAGTGAAGAGATGTTCGTTGTCCCCTCTCAGCTTTATGAGGGTTGTTGTCTGCTCTTTGGTCCCTGAAACATATAACGAAAGGCTTATTTGTCGAAAAAAAATCAATTACCTTAATGACAACTCATTAATAACTAAGGACCCACCATACAAGCTCATTCACAATTACCTTTGTTATGATTTATGACAAATTGTAATGAAAAAAAGATTGTGATGAAAACAAGAAAAGCCTAAAAACACAAGCGGTTAAGCTTATTTTTTTGTACCGGCAAATTTTAATAAACTTACATTTAAATTTGTACTCTTCAGTCGCTCTGTCTCCCGCTCCGTCCGCCATTGTTGCTGGTACAGAACTCTCCTGGCCGGCTTGCAATGCATCTCGGGATAGGGTGAGCTGAGAAGGATACACCGTACCTGTCCTTGGAATCGGGGGGGGGGGGGGGGAGAAGGACGGATTTGTGGGCCGTATTTTAAGGACAGCCTTCATTGCGGAGCTGTGATGTAACTGTCTTTAAAATTCGCCCTTAGAAGGATGCAAGCTCCTAAATTTGGACAACGGGGCTTAATACGAGGGAAACATAAAATCTGGCAACATTAGTCCACTGAGTCGCACTGCGCATGCGTCATCAAATTGAGAACCAGGGAATGCAGCAGCAGCACTACTTCTGCATCAATAACCTAATGGCAGAGGAGCATTACTTCAGCATATTTTTACTCAAGTGAAAGTAGGAGTAGAAAAGAATTTCATTAAAGGCTACTTGAGTACTGAGTAACTATTTAATTGTAGCAATTGATGTAATATTTAAACATGTGTCATCAGACTGACAAAATTATTGCTTTGTGCAAATTCCCCCAATAAAAACATATATATATATATATATATATATATATATATATATATATATATATATATATATATATATATATATATAGTATATACATATACTGTATGTTAGAACAGGGTTAAGTACTTCCATTGACGATGTGTGGAGTTCACTGTATATTCACTTTCTCCAAATGGCACAACAAGCTCAACAGATAGAAAAGAATTTTAGAACTAACCTTCTACACACAAGAGATTTCACTTTAACATAAACTTTAGGTGTGTCTGTGTCTCCTGCATTTTTGATTAAAACGTGTTTGATCTTCAGTCACTGAAGTTACTTGTGTTGGGTAGAGTATCGATAAACTGTACTCAAGTGAGAGTAGCGCTGTTTCATAATATTACTGAAGTTAAACTAAGAAGTAGAGTGAAGTAAAACTTCTAATAAAAGTAAAAACAATTCCACAAAGTGACTCAATAAATGTAACTGATTAAATGCAACAAGTTACTATCCGTCTCTGCTGTAAATTTCTTTTTTTTTAAAAGCTCGCTGCAACATATTGAAAAAAAAAAGAACTATGAACTAGTTCATTTTTGGAACTGTGAACTCAGTAAAAAATAATAATAATTATGAACTCTGAACTGAACTGGTTCATTTCAAAATGTGTGAACTGACCTTTGAACTAGTTAATATAGAAACTGAACTTTCCCAACACTGGCAGCATCAAAGCCAGGGATTTAAAAAATGCCCAACAACCTGATGAAGAAGGTGGGTTCTGTTCTGGGGTGACTGTGGAACCACTGGAGATGATCATAAAAATCAAGAAAAATATGGACAACCCTGAACATCATCTTTATGAGACCGCTTTACAACAACAGAGTATCTTTGGTCGAAGGCTTCTTCAGCCATGATGTAATACTGACTGCTACAGGAGATCCTTCCTGCCCACAGCCACTGGCATCTACAACAACTCTTTGAAGACAAGTCTGTAATATGAGTTACAACAGCATTTAATTTTCCTCTGGGCTTAATCAAGTATTTTTGAACTGAATTGAATTTACACTCCAACTGGGAACCTTTTACTGTGAGACAATGGTGTCAATCAATAAGAACAACTTTTCTGAGTACCACCATCTTGACAGACAGGCTTTTTCACTTTGTAAATAAAAAAAGCATTTTAATCCATTAGCAATGCTTGATTGGCTGGATGGTGCAAATAATTACTTATTGTATTTCTGCTCAGATGTTGACATTTGCAAGTTTGTAATGGGAAAAAAATGAATGTAAAGATCCCACAAGTTTTAAATCCGACTAAAGAGACTTCCAATATCCACTATGGCTGCCTAGCAAATAAAACTCAGTGATAGCCACTTTAAGAAATAGCTTATTTGCAATTCTGATTACTTTTATCACATATATTTTTTCAAACACCTGGTGTCATACAGCCTCCTGTTGTTAACATGTTGCTAGAGTGTTTGAAGGTGCAAAATGCAGAGAAATATCTTCCTTTTAGCTTCCATGACTAAATGTTAGAAGGTTAGATGTCATTTCCAAACCTAAGTTCTGACCGCAGAGTTAATTGAAACACTGTCGGAAATGGTGTGACCTGCGCTAATTGGATCACATTAAGGCACTGTACAACATGCGTGGGTACAGAAAATTGGTCTCTCTCTCTCTCTCTCTCTCTCTTAAGAGAAGGTTTCTTCTTCTTAAGCAGTGCTTATCAATCTGTCCCCCCCCCCCCCCAGGGTGCGCAGTAAGGTGGACAGGGGGGCGTGAGAGACAGGAGGACTTTTGTCTTTATTCATGCTTGAAGAAAAATAAACACGCCTCCAGTCACTAGGTGACAGCAGAGCTCAAACTAATGGCTGCCTGTTCTACACAGACACGTCACCTCTTGATGATGATATATTATTGAAACGACTGGAGAGCTGGGTCGTACTCTCTGGTACACTACTTGGCTGGTTTGAGTCTTACCTTAAGAACAGGAACTTCTTCGTGTCAATAGGCAATTTTCAATTCAATTCAGTTTATTTATATAGCGCCAATTCACAACAGATGTCATCTCAAGGCACTTAACAAGAAGTCATTTCAATACATTTATACAAACATTCCAATCAGTTAAAAAGTTTCCTATTTAAGGAATCCCAGCAGATTGCATCAGTCATTGGCGTGAGGTTGGGCCCCGTTGATGCAGACTTTCCAACCACAGCAATCCTTCAGCAATCCCTCATACTGAGCAAGCATGTAGCGACGGTGGAGAGGAAAAACTCTTCTTCAGAACAAACAGAAATCACATGTGGGGTGCCCCAGGGCTCCATCTTAGGGCCCCTCTTATTTAACATCTACATGCTCCCACTAGCCCATATTATAACAACCAATAAGATTAGCTACCATAACTATGCAGATGATACTCAGCTGTACGTTACAAGGTCACCAGGTGACTCTGAACCCATCCAAACCCTAAGTACATGCATTAAGCAAATCAATGGATGGATGTGCCATACCTTTCCCTAGCTGAACAGAAACAAAACAGAAGTAATTACTTTTGGACCTAAAGAGGAACGATCAAGAGTCAGCACAAAGCTTCAGTGAATACAGCTAGAAAATACTGATCAGGCCTGAAATCTAGGTGTAGTAATGGACTCAGACCTGAACCTCCAGGGTCACATAAAGGAAATAACAAGGTCAGCCTTCTATCACCTGAAGAACATCTCTAGGGTTAAAGGATCAGGGGACCGGTTTGAAGAAACAAGCAACATGTCTAGCGACGAAGTAAGTAATAGTGTTTACTTTGGTGTAACATTAGTAAATATCTTTGATGGGCTTTGTGTGGTGCTTGCTCGTTTGCCCGATGCTGAAGAATCCATACCCACGTTTGAATCAGCCACGTCTGAAGTCCGGGTTCTTTCTCTTCCTTCTTCCTGTTAAATCGAGAATGCGCAAGAATTGTAGATTGACGTCACATCCGCGTGTAAGCGCGGGAAATTCGGCCACTGAATCGCAGCCTATTTTGCAGCACACAGACTGTTCAAGATAATAGGATTACACATTGATGAGCTCATTTTTCTTGGTTTAAAATGCTTCATTACCCAATACAATTACAAAACTGAACATGAATATAATTTAGTTTAGAAATCCAGCCCCCTGATCCTTTAAAGGACTGATGTCACAACAGGACCTTGAAAAACTCATCCTTGCATTTATCTTTAGTCAGACTGATTACTGCAACAGCATCTTCACAGGTCTGCCTAAAAAGTCAATTAGACAGCTGCCGCTGATCCAGAAGGTTGCTGTTCACGTCCTCACTGGCTCATCTGTACTTGGCCTTACGTCCTTTTAATTTTTGCTTTTAAGTGAATGTGCATGAGGGTTGGTTTGGAGGGAGGGAGTTAAAACTGCGATCATGTTTTTAATTCATTCGAGGAGGGATGAGAATGTGGTTTTATGTGGGGTAGTTTTAGTTCATGCTTTATTGCTGTTTTTCATGCTTTATTGTGTATCATGGGTTGCGTGTGTTTCATGCTAAATTGCTGCTTTTAATTTCCTATGTTATATTCTATTGTTTCTCTTTATCACCAAATAATGTAAAGCACCTTGAATTACCCTGTTGTTGAAAGTGAGCTATACAAACAAAATTGCCTTGCCTTGCCTAAATCTCTCATAGGTGCTAACACCCCTGTAGAAAAGTAGAACTAACCCCTCTTAGCTGTTTTGATCTTTAAAGTTGTGTATAGCTGAGTTGCTGTGGAGGTTAACGAGTCAGGTATGAAGGTTTTATTTAGTCAGACACTGCAGCATGTTAAAGTTATTCCATAATGTACTTTAACACTTGTTTAATCAGCTACCACCTCTCCAATGGTCTTTTCAATGTCTACATTCTCAGATCAACCAACACCAACATTGTACGCCATCAGATAAAAAATTGACGGTTTTTGCTTTGCTTTTGCTATATTGTGTTGTGATTTCCTATTAGATCCTTGAGGAATATTTTTTCAAGATGGTATACTGTAATTTATGGTGTTGTAAGTTGTTTTAAAACTTGTTCTTTGTGTCCCTTTTTAACTTTGATCACCTGCCCCTCTAAAGGTCTCTACACTGCCCTGCTCTGATGTCTTCTCTCCTTCAGGAGTGGCTTCTCACACAAGATTGCAACAGTGTTAGGAGAAGAACTGGTTAGATCTGTGTGTGGTGACTCTTTAACTGCTGACTCTATGAGCTCCACCCCTTTTGAATCTCCTTGAAACTCTTGAATGGGCTTGGATTCACAAACCTCTAAAGGCCTTGTTCTTTGTACAACTTTTTCTACAAAACTTTTTTCTTCCACTCAACTTTTCACTATTATTCTTGGCTCTAGTCATCTTGTTTAGCAATTTTATGGCTTACTCTCTATGTGGAGGGAGTCAATGACAAGCCGTAAATATCTAAATTAAACAAAAATATATATCACATGAGCTTCACTTTTTAATCGAATTATTTAATTAATTGACTTTACAGGGAATTGGCGCTATATAAATAAACTGAATTGAAATTGAATTGAAATTCTAATCTGGTGGGGGGGGGGGGGTAAGCAGTAAGTCGGTAAATTATAGCTAAAGGAGCCCATAACTTTTTAGATGAACTAAAAGACATTTTAAAGGAAGTGGGTGTTTTAAGAATCCCTTAAATGTGGCTTTAGTAAGGCATCCTCTAACTCATTTAGAAGATTTCACTTAAAGATCCTCTGGGAGGGGTTCCTCTCTATCTGGATCATCTGAACTCTAATCTCCACTCATCAGTTGGCTTAGCTAAGTAAATTTAAGTCTCTCCCACAGACTGGATGGACGTACATATATGGACAACGGATAGGTCGGTGCTGGAACGCAAACACAGACAAGGGGCAGGCAACTGTGTAGGAACTGTGTTAATACGAGTGTGAGATGGTAATGTTGACCTGGACGTTGCTGGTTTGGGGACTGCCTGCGGTGTGCAAACTTGCAGGATGAAACCAGGCTCTCTGCACTTCGGTGTCATGTCAATGGAGTGGAACACGGAGCGAATCCCTAATCTGAAGTTAACCACCACGCTGAATGCTAGCTCCCACAGGACAAACAAGTATCATTAAGGACGACCGTGGTCTCCTTTTCATCTTGTCGAGATTGCCCCTGTGGGGGTATCAACATCTGATGCTCTCCAGTCTCTGTTTGAATATAGAAATAGTTTTCTACCACACTGATGTGTGCAGGTTCTCTTTTTTTCTGCCCTTCATAATGCAGCTGCTTGGAAACTGCCACACAACTGAGAGATCTCAGCGGAGGAAGGAGATTATCAATTTCTGAGGGAATCCCCACTCCTCCCACTGTTCTTTCCCTCATCCTGACCCCTCCACCTCCTCCTCCTTACTTTCACTAGCCATAATTATTTCCCTCCCTATCCCAAAAAAAAAAAAAACTCTCACACACACACACATGCAAAGTAATTTTTCTTGCCCAGTGATGAAAAGCTCATTAAAATAGGCCTGGAACAAACAAAGCTTTTCCTGTGAGGCCTCTTTTCAAATTCATTTCAGAATTTCTCGCTGTTTTAATCAATTAAATCAATTAATCATTCCTTGGTGAAAAAGACATTCTTTGCAATCTTCTGTGGGTTTTTTGTTCCAGCGTAAGTGAGGCTTGATGAGAGTGTCAAGAGAATGTGGCTCAAACCTAGGTGGAGTATCGCCGGCTTTGCCAAAGGGAAATCAGCTTGATGCAGCACAATCTCCTCAGAGCTGCAAGAATAATTAAACAATTAAAGTCAAGAAAAAGATCATCTTTACACATCCAAAGCCAAGGGGCCTCTTATCAGAGTGTCGTTTTGTCATGTAAAACCTCGAAACCTGGTGAATCTCCAACTTCCCTCGAAGTCAACTTTTCACCAATGGCAATCATTTTCACTTCAGCACCAGATGTTTCCTGCTACGACTCCTTTTACTCAAACCAACAATGACTTGCGAAAGTATTTACACCCCTTGAACATGTTCACATTTTGTCATGTTGCAACCACAGACCACAGTGCATTTAATTGGAATTTAATGGGCTAAACGGGCTTAATACACATGGTTTTGAGGTTGTTTTCATAAATAAAACTTTGAAATGCATGGTGTTTATTTTTATTCAAATCCTCTGAGTCAATACATTACTAAAACAACTTTTTGCTTCATCACAGTTGTAAGTCTTTTGGGGTACAGTTGAAACCCCAGACGTTTATATACACTGACTAAAAAGACACACACCTTTCTCACTGTATGAAGTTAAATCAGACCAAACTTTTCTTATTTCAGGTCAGTTAAAATTACCAAAATGATTTCTATTTGCTAAATCACAATAATAAGAGAAAGAATATGTCAGAGATGTATTCATTAATGTCCTTAAAATCAGAAATGTACATACATTTCCCCAGTATTTGGTAGAATTACCTTTAAACTACATGAGTTGAGTCAAACGTTTTGGGTTTTCTTCTACAAGCTTCTCACAACTGTGTGCTGGAGTTTTGGCCCATTCCTCCTGACAGAACTGGTGGGACTTAGTCCGGTTTGTAGACCGCTTTGCTCTCACACACCTTTTCAGATCTGCCCACAAATTCTCTCTAGGATTGAGATCAGGGCTTTGTGATGGTCACGGCAAAACAATGACTTTGTTTACCTAAAGCCGCTTTGTAACCACTTTAGCTGTATTCTGAGGGCCAATGTCCATCTGGAAAACCCATGTGCGGTCGAGCTTTAACTCTGGCTGTCTTCAGATGTTGCTTCAATATTCCCACATAATGTTCTTTCTTAAATATTCCTATTTCATGAAGTACACCAGTTCCTCCTGCAGCAAAACAGCCCCACAATATGATGCTGCCACCCCCATACCTCACAGTTGGGATGGTGTTCTAAAACTTACAACAGTCCCCCTTTCTCCTCCAAAGATAACAAAGGTCATTTAGGCCAAACTGTTCCACTTTAGTTTCTTCAGATCACAGGAGATGTCTCCAGAAATGAAGGTCTTTGTCCTTGTGTGCATTGTGTGTTTTCTTTTGGAATAATTGATTCCTCCACACTGAGTGTTCTTTTAGCCAATGCCGGTACAGGACACATTTCACTGTGAATAATGACGCTGTCTTACAAGCTTCAGGAGCATCTTCACAGGGTCTTTGGCTTTTGTTCTGGGGTTGATTTGTACATTTCGGACTAAAACCCGTTCATCTCTGGGACACAGAACCTGTCTCATTCCTGAGCAGTATGATGGTAGGACATTCCCATCATGTCTATACTTGCGTATAATTGTTTGAACAGATGAAGGTGGTGCCGTCAAGCATCTGGAAGGTGTTCCCAAGGATGCACCAGACTGGTGGAGGTTTAAAATTCTCTTCCTGATATCTTGTCTGAATTCACCAAAAAACAGTGTGGTCCAGGTGTGGCCTTAAAATACATCCACAGATGTACTTCCAATTAATTCAAATGTGTCAGTTAACCTTTCAGAAGATTTCAAAGCCATGACATCATCATCAAGGCTTTCCCTCCTTGCTTAAAGAGACAGTAATCATTCTGTACCTAAACATCTGATTTTAAAGACATTTGTAGATACATCTCGGACATGTTTTCTCTCATTATTGTGGCATTTAGCAAATAGAAACAATTCTGGTAATTCTAACTGACCTAAAACAAAATAAGTCTGATCTCATTTAGCTTCAGACAGGGAAGAAATAGGGTCTATGTAAACATCTGGCTTGAACTGTATGTCCAGATTTGCAGATCTAGAGATTTGAATATTTGCTCAATCTTCTTTATAACTTAGCTCAAGCTTAGTCATGATAGATAGATAGAGTATCTATAAACAGCAACTTTCAAGTCATGCCACAGTTAGATTTAGGCCTGGACTTTGACTTTTCATGTTTTGACCAGAACCATTCCACTGAACGTCTGGCTGCATGCTTAGTGTTGTTACCCCACTGCTAGGGGAGTCTCCGCCCCAGTATCCAGCAGCCTCCAACAGGTTTGCTTCTGGTAAACCATGTGGGCTACATTAAATACTGATAGGGTTATTATAGTGGGGGACTTTAATATTCATGTGGATACTGAAAGTGATAGCCTAAATGCAGCCTTTAGTGCTATTTTAGACTCAATTGGCTTTACTCAAAAAGTACAGGGATCGACCAACTCGGGCAAACACACTTTGGACCTTGTACTGACATACGGTATTGAGTGTGAGGAAATAACAGTCCACCCACATAACCCGGTCCTGTCTGACCACTTCTTAATAACTTTTGAATTTACTTTAACTGACCATTTTAAATCTGAAATAAAATGTCATTATAGTAGAGCTTTATCAGACAATGCTGTAACAATTTTTAAAGAATCTGTTCCATTCTTACTTTCCTTAGTGTCTCAGGATAACACAGTGGATGGCAGCAATTCTATCTCTAACCCTTCAGAAATTGATGATCTGGTTCACAGCGTTACGTCCTCATTGCGTTTGGCATTAGATAGTGTAGCCCCCTTAAAAAAGAAAGTGGCTAGCCATAGGAGGCTGACTCCTTGAAAAATGGCGCTCTACACACCTAGAGGATTCCTATTTAACCTGGAATAAAAGTCTACTGCTGTATAAAAAGACCCTTCGACAAGCTAGAACAGCATGTTTTTCATCATTAATAGAGGCGAATAAAAACAATCCAAGGTTTCTTTTTAGTACAGTTGCCAAACTTACACAGAGTCATAGCTCTGTTGAGCCAACTATTCCCCCAGTTCTTAGCAGTGATGATTTTATGGGATTCTTCATAAATAAAATTAATTCTATTAAAAATAAAATCATTGGCATCCTCCCAAACATCATTACTTCTTCCTCAGTAAATGAGGCAGTATCGGAAAGAACTGTAGAACCTCATTTGTGCTCAGGCTGTTTTGATTCAGTTGAGCTTTCGGAATTATCAAAAATGTTAGCCTCGTCTAAACCTTCAACTTGTATGTTGGACCCAATTCCAACCAAATTATTTAAAGAAGTGTTCTATTTGGTTCCTGGCCCCATTTTGGATATGATGAATCTATCCTTAGTAAACGGATACGTACCACAGGAATTTAAAATAGCTGTAATTAAACCTTTACTCAAGAAACCTTCCCTTGATCAAGATGACTTAGTGAATTACAGACCTATATATAACCTTCCTTTCTTATCCAAAGTCCTTGAGAAAATTGTTGCTAATCAAGTCTGTGAGCATTTAAACAATAACGAGCTGTTTGAAGAGTTTCAGTAAGGTTTTAGAGCTCATCATGGCACTGAAACAGCACTGGTGAAGGTTACTAATGATATTCTCATGGCCTCAGATAATGGACTTGTGTCTGTTCTGGTTTTGTTAGATCTCAGTGCTGCTTTTGACACAGTCGATCATAATATTCTCTTAGAAAGGCTTGAACATGTTGCAGGGATCAAAGGAACAGCACTAGGCTGGTCTAAATCATATTTGTCTGATAGATTCCAGTTTGTTCATCTAAATGATCAATCTTCTTCACTCTCAAGGGTTACTTGTGGAGTTCCACAGGGTTCTGTGCTTGGACCAATTCTGTTCACCATATATATGCTCCCAATTGGTAGAATCATTAGACAGCATGGGATAAATTTCCACAGCTATGCCGATGATACACAACTATATTTATCCATAAATCCTGATGAACCCAGTCAGTTAGGTAGATTACAGGCATGTCTGAAAGACATAAAAACATGGATGAATCTAAACTTTTTGCTTTTAAATTCTGACAAAACAGAAGTTGCAGTCTTTGGACCAGAAGTTCTAAAACAGAAACTGATTAGTCAATCACTTCTTCTGGATGGCATTAAATTGGCCCCCAGTAATAACGTAAAGAACCTCGGCGTTATTTTTGACCAAGACTTGACATTTAAATCCCATATTAAACAGGTTTCTAGGATTTCTTTCTTTCACCTCCGGAATATTGCAAAAATTAGAAACATCCTGTCCAGTAGTGATGCCGAGAAACTAGTCCATGCATTTGTTACCTCAAGGCTGGACTACTGGAATTCTTTATTATCAGGTAGTCCACAAAATGCCATTAAAAGCCTTCAGTTGATCCAAAATGCGGCAGCAAGAGTTCTGATGAATATTAAAAACAGAGATCACATTTCTCCTGTTTTAGCTTCCCTTCATTGGCTCCCTGTTAAATCCAGAATATAATTTAAGATCCTTCTTCTTACATACAAAGCCCTTAATAATCAAGCTCCATCATACATCCGAGATCTAATTGTTCCATATGTTCCTAAAAGAGCCCTTCGCTCTCAGACTGCAGGTTTACTTGTAGTTCCTAGGATTTCTAAAAGTAGAATGGGAGGCAGATCTTTTAGTTATCAGGCTCCTCTCCTGTGGAACCAGCTCCCAGCTTTAGTCCGTGAGGCAGACACTCTGTTTACTTTTAAGGCCAGGCTTAAAACTTTCCTTTTTGATAAAGCTTATAGTTAGAGTGGCTAAGGTCATCCTGAGCTATCTCTGTAGTTATGCTGCTAAAGGCTTAGACTGCTGGAGGACAGACTTACCAATTTTCTTCACTCTGCTACTTCCTTTTCTCCTATGACTCTCCAGTTGTATTACAGTACATTCTGTTATTTCGACTGTTAACTTTGTTTTCTCTCAGTGTTTTTCTCTCCAAAAAAGATATACCTGGTCTGGTATCCTGCTTGGCTGCAATGCCCTGTTGGACGGGGGGCACTGACTGGGATGATCCTCCCAGTAACTGAACATCCACTGTGTCCTGTTATTAACTTTTTACTTTCTGTAACATAGAAAGTTCTCTTATATCAGATCTTCTGTTCCTTCTGTGTTTCTGCTCTGTCTTCTCAAACCCCCAGACGGTCGTGGCAGATGGCCGCTCCTACTGAGCCTGGTTCTGTTGGAGGTTTCTTCCTGTTAAAGGGGAGTTTTTCCTCTCCACCGTCGCTACATGCTTGCTCAGTATGAGGGATTGCTGAAGGATTGCTGTGGTTGGAAAGTCTGCATCAACGGGGCCCAACCTCATGCCAATGACTGACGCAATCTGCTGGGATTCCTTAAATCGGAAACTTTTTAACTGATTGGAATGTTTGTATAAATGTATTGAAATTACTTCTTGTTAAATGCCTTGAGATGACATCTGTTGTGAATTGGCGCTATATAAATAAACTGAATTGAATTTAATTGAATTGAAAAAATTGAATTGAATTGAATTGAATTGGTATTTCCCTATATTTAGCTCCATTCATTTTCAACTCTTACCAGCTTCTCTGTTTCTCCTGAAGGAGATCCTCCCCTCAGCCTGATTCTGCCACCACCATTTTGTGAACAGATTCCTCCAGCTGAGGTGTGGATTTCAGCAGCTCAGCCAATCAGTTTAGGTGAACGGCCTTCTCTCGTTTGTTTCTCTGTTAGGCTATGCCATTCTGCTTTCATTGCTAGATGAAGCTGAACAAACCTCTGTGAGACGTTAAAACCTTTGTCAAACCTTTGAAGTTCCATCCATCCATCCATTTTCTGTACCCGTCCATCCTAATGCAGGGTTGCGGGGGGGCTGGTGCCTATCTCCAGCGGTCAAGGGGCGAGAGGTGGGGTACACCCTGGACAGGTCGCCAGTCCATCGCAGCCTTTGAAGTTCTGATCTGTTCGTTCTGTAGAATGGTTGGAGCCATTGCTTTTTCAGAAAGTTATTCGCTCTAGTTTTGGATGCTGCGCAGCTGGAAGGATTTTAGCTCTTAATGTTTTTGCTTTTGAACTGTTTTCATGATGCATAAAAAGTGGCAACAATGTATTGTTTTCACAATTTGGAGGTGCTAATTAGCATCCCAAAAGCTCAAATAATACCTGAACTACAATCTCAAATCCCAGAGGAGCTGAAAAGGAGGCTTCATGGATGCAGAGCAGGACCAAAGAGCAGAGAGAGGAGGAGGAAGTTGAAACCATATTCTCCATCGATCATAATGGACAAGAATCAAATCCCCGACTCCCTGGCAGAGGTTTAAAGGTCTTGTTCACTGAGAAACCGTGTAATACTTGTTCTTTGTGAAATACGATTGGTCACCCTGAGCTGCATATGTATGCTGCAAGTGAACATTTTTTCCAACCCCCATTGCCTGCATTAGCCACAGAAAGGAAACAGACAACAAAAAGGAGCAAGTCAGAAAAAGCCTGTCCCTGCTACGTCACAGGGAAGATTATTATTGAGATTGGGCATCGTTTTAATTTGAACGATTCCTCATTCCGATTCCTAGCGATTCTCAAATCCGATTCTTTCAAGGGACAGGGTAAAAAAAGTTACATATTTTAAATGAGCTAGCGAACCATAGGTCGTCGTACTTGATGAAATAGTCTGAACGTCTTGTCTGATGCTGCAGGAACCTAAACATGCAGCATGTGCTCCCACTGATGGGTAAACGTGGTGCAGAATATTGAACAAACAATCGCGAACTACTTCTGCAAAGCAGTCCAGGTTACCAGCAGGTGCATTATAAAATTAGAAACAGTTATTGTTGAGAAAAATGATCACACCTGCCTTTTCAGGCAGTATGCGTGAGCGTTCTGGACAGATAGTGTCTCCTGCAGTGGAGAGCACATGTTCGCCGGATGTAGAAGAAGCTACAACGCATAAATATGAGAACGCAAGATTTGACAGCAAAGGATAAGTCTTTTGTTGGTTCCACCACCACACCGCAGGGTCGTCAGACATAATGGCCAGTGGAATTTTTTGGTATGTCTGCAGTTCTCTTTCCACTCGTTTCTTGATGGACATGGAGCTCTGCTGTGACACGATGTTCTGGGCCTCTTCCTCAGCGAACAGCTCCTCTAGTGGAGTCTTCCTGAACAGTTTGGAAGAAAGTGGTTGCTAAAAAAAACTAAAGGTTCATCAGTATTTTCACCAAAAAGAAATATATCTATTAAAGTCATGATCATTAAGATCGAGAAACTGTATAATACCAGCTATCACACACTTACACTCTCCTCCTCATTCTTCTCTGCCTAATTAGGAACACACAGATCTGTTTTAGAAATGTTATCTGTTTTTCTTAACAACACACCTCACATGTGGACTCCCTACACATAGTCTATCACAGTGACAGCTCTTTGTAGTAAGTCAATCTACTGGTGCAGTGTATTCACTCTTATACTGCTTTTTGAATTCATATTTTGAGTGGACTTTTTTGTCTAAACTAATCTATCTCTACCTGTCCCTTTCAATGTTTTTCCTCAGCCGCTGATCCATCCTGGCTGCTTGAATTGCAGTATACTGCTCTGCGAATCCCTCCAACCTTAGATGCAGAGAGTTCCAGCTCGTTCTCACATCAAGGATGAGTGAGTGTCGGGGCAGCTCTGATGAAAACAAAAACATTAATCTTAAGTCTTTTAGCGGATGCTTTTCATCCTAAGAGACTAAATAGTTGTATTTGAAATTGAACTCCAATACTGTTGTACTACTCTCATAAAGAAAGGATCAAAAATATAAAGTTATTATGTTAATGTCAATGCACACCAGTTAAAGAACCACTCCAATGAAAATCTTGTTTTTCGTGCTGTAAACATGTTCTTGTGGCATTTCTTCTGATGCCAGAGGACATATCTTTAGAAATTTAAGCTCAAAGTTGCATTTCTAAGTTTATTTTTTTATGTCGGGAGCTATTTCAACCATCCGCTTGTTTGTTAGCATTACATCAGATGTTTCGTGGTCCGAACTGGCATCTGGCTCAAAACTGTACGGCTGGACAGCTCCAATATTGCTCACCAATTCTGTTGCACCTGTAATCCTAGCTTGAGGGTGTGAGGGGCTGTAAACTAGCAGGACAGCTAGCGTAAACGGAGAGCTCTCAGCTACGAGGAGAGGGGGATCCTCCGCGCCAACGGTTCCACCCACAACACAGAGGGAAATTGCTAATGAGCTACTGCCGCTCTTCTGAAGCTATGTCCTAGAAAACAGCACAGGATTTGTGATTTTGGCTAAAAACGGCATAATCATAATTTAAAGACCACTGAGAACACTTTAAAATAGCTCAAAATATGATCGGAGTGGGTCTTTAAAGTGAACTTTGTGTGTCTTACGTAGAAGTTCTTGTTTCTCTTGAAGAACCATCTTCACCATCAAGCACCTCTTCATCTACGCAACAGTGGTTCGAACCTTGGCCCCCCACTGACTCACTGAATTAGGGAATACAGACCGCTATATTAAGTGTGTGGGCAAAACAGCACAGTTTCACAAATTCCAGTTGCTTAATAGCCACTTCCATATTGGCAGCGTTATCAACAGTGATTGCTACAGTTTTCTCAGAAATGACGAACTTTGACAGATTATCACTGATTTCTTCTGACACAACGCAACCAGTCTGTGCTTTGTACACAGCTTCTGTGTTTTAGCACTTTTTGCTGCATTTTCCCCTCCACTGTATAGTGTGCTGTGATGTTGAGCTAATGGTCCTGTGTGATGCTACTGCAGCCTTCACATGTGAGTGCAACAGAGGAAACAAGACTGAGTTCGGCAATTACATTGGAATTCTCAACTTTGTACCAAGATGGAATTAGTCTATTTGCAGGGACATGGTGAAAACACTAAACCCAAAGTACACACCACCTTCCAGGGACTACTTAGCAAACAAACACAAACAATGTCACTGTTACTGTTACTTTAGCTCGGAATTAATTAGCTTAACGTTTACGGTATTGCTTAACTAACCTAAACGTTGCTGATTCCACATCTGAACAGGGGGGCAGTTGTTTCACAATATACTGTATGCAGTAACCTTTCTATGGCATTCTTCTACTTGCTGCACGGACATCTTTCCCGTGGCTGCGATGGTGAACGGAGAAGGCACAGCACATCGCGGAGTATTATCAACTGCCTGGCTAACGATTGCAATCTCAGGTCATTTGTCTATGAAAAAATACATTGGCTAAACCTAGCTGGTTATTTGCATTTGAGTTGCACAACGGTTCGAGGATAACTTGTTTCCTGCCTCAATGTTGACATAAGACATATTTTATTGCTTTACTTACTGGATTTGGACTGCAGTCTAGTGCTAGGCTGAGGGTCGGATCCAGAGGAAGAGCCAATTGAGGTAGACCAGCGGAGTGCGTCAAACACAGGGCAATCAGTCATACCCACACCATGAAGCCGAAGGTGTTTTATCACATTTGTTTTGCACCCTCCTGTGCATGACATACTTTTCTTAAATGTATTGTACACACTTTGGCCAAACTTTAGATCGCCTCCACACACTTTTCATGTTTGCGCGGTAATGCTATGACTTCCGGCAGATTCTTCTTCATTGGTATTTGGCGGGTTATTCTTCTGGTCGGAGGAATGGGTATCGAAACTAGGAATTGGAATGAAAAAATTTTAATGCTTCCGGAAGAATCTGAAAATTAGTCCCGGTTCCAACTGATGTCCGATCCTCGATGCCTAACCCTAATTTAGTATTCATGGTCTTGCCTACCTTGGCTTGCAACTGCCCATGAAACAGGAGGTCCAGAGCATTTATTCCATGTAAAACAACTCACAAAGCATTCATTCATACTGGAGTCCACAGCAAATTTATTGAAAAAACAAGTGAATTAGACCTTTAAAGAGGAGCAGCAAAAGCAAATGAGGTGGATTAGCAGTGCTTGCCAACAACTGATGGTGTCATCAAGGACATCCAGGCCCAGATATTAAGATATTAGCTGTCATGAGACTGTCATACAGCAACAGTCTTCAGTCAGTGATCCTTTCTTTTTCCTTTTTTTTTTACAGGTCCTGTCTGGCAGAGTGTTACTCAGAATTGGTGTCTGAGTACCAAGTAGAAGCCCAATAGATTTATTTCACAAGTGAAGCATTACGGCTTTTGCTATAGTACCCCGCTTGATATATATGTGTAAGAAATCTTTATTAGGAATTGTTGTGTGTGTGTGTGTGTGTGTGGGGGGGGGTTCTGATATCATGGACACGGAGACAGAAAATAAGGGGAAGAAAGAAAGAAGGTGAAGAGAGGTTGGAAAAAAAGTTAAGAGGGAGAGGGTAAGTTGTTGAAGGTACAAGAGAGAAAGGGGATCAAAGACACACAAGGAAACATCCCAGTCCAACTCCACACCCGCAGGACAACAGGGAGAGGGAAAAAAAACAGCAACGACAAAACAAATCAAACAATGCGAACCGACAACTACAGAACAAGAACCCACAAATGGACATATAAATACAATAACAGCGACACTGAAAAGCTCAGGGTACCGATTATTACAAGATTTTGTAATGGTAACCCAAGCCCCAAGATTACATTTGTAAACACCAGAATCCCCACACCTGTGTGGTGTGTGTGTGTGTGTGTGTGTGTGTGTTTATGGTTGTGTAGGTGGGTGTGTGTGTGTGCATGTGTATGAGCATGCTGGTGTGTATAAGGTTCCTCCATACGAGTGTTCAATGGCTGGTGTGAGGTGCCATCGATCTGCCTCCCAGCCCATGGGCTCTGCAGGCAACTGGCTATGCCAGGGCCAATTCAACCCGTGGGCCCGGAGACCTGATGGGGGCCCACCCCCCAACAGGGAACGGCCGAAGGCCACGGGGGCCATGGCCAGCCGATGGCCGCCACTGCCACCCCGGGCCGATCCCCACACCTGACATCCCAATGCTCAATAGCCACAGCGAATGGACAGCATCATCAGGCCAAGACCAGCCAGCACCTGGACAATGAGCTCAACCAGCTCCCAAATCTCAATCCCGCACACCGCACACCGCAAAGCACCAAGACCAAACATCCAACCAAGGTCATTCAAACCCACCAATGAACCGACTGAGCAGGAAACATACAGAACAGAAGATCAGGTGGAGACGCGGGAGCCAACCCCCGCCGAGCCACTTGATAGAGCTAATGTTCTCTAACAAACCTCTAAGTCCTTCACAGATTCACAGAAAGGTTGGATTTTATATACTGAGATTTAATCACACACAGGTTAACTGTTTACTAATTCGATTACGTGAAGTGATGGCAACTGTTTCAATTGATTTTATTTAGAAGAATTAAAGGAACTGGGGCTTAATGCAACTGTTTTTGTTATTTTAATTAGAAGATCATGTGCATTTCTCTTTACCAGTCCCTATCATGTGTTACTCTCTTTTGCTGTGTCTTATTAAATTCCAATAAAACTGACCACATCAAAGTTACGATTGTAAGGTAAGAAAATATTCTAGAGTATTAAAGAGAAAGAGAGAAAAGTTCTCATCTCTCTTAAGAAGTGGGTAGATACCATGCAGCAGAACAATATTTTAATCAAAGGCGATCTATCATGTCATAATTAAAAAAAACAAAAACCATCGCAGACAGCAATAGTGGAATAATTAAAGGATCTCAGCCAAATCGAGGTCTTGCAGATTAGCCTTAATAGGTGTTGAAACCAATGACCTGCAGCTTAATGAGGTTGTAAACGACAGCCGATCTCGCTGCTATTATTCTCAGTGACAGACGATGGCGCCACTACGCAGCTGTAAAGCCCTGATATTTCCCAGAGGCTGGAGTCACCCTCAGTAAACTAAGTAGTTATTGAATGTCAACTAATTAAACTCTGACGTGAGGTGAATGTAACCTACTGCGTGTTGCCATGCAGCTTGTAGCGCATTTGAAGATGTTCTAAAAGGGAGCATCAGGACTAACCGTGACATCAATTATGGAGTACTACCAATCGCTTAATCCTCTAATAAGCTATTGTGTAGAAATAAACAACATGTTTCTGGTATTATTGTGGCTACATTAATTAGGGAAAAAAGCACGGTGTTAAAACATGATATTAAATAATTACTAGGTTTTTACATTTCTTTTGAGGCATATGATTCCATAAGATTGTTTTAGAATACACTTTGGCCGCTGCCTACTTCAGCCTCTCTCACCTCCTTTTCCATTCCTGCATGGCAGTCTGTCTAACCAATATCACTCCTCCCTGATTGGCTGAGATTGTTTTCCTCCGAAATGTACTGCGAGCTGATTGGCCTAGGCGTCGCTTCCGTCACGCAAGTAAAGGAGAGTTTTTACTGGAGATCTCTTGCTGTCAGCGACACATGTAGAACAAGCAGCTAACGGGACGCACCGACCAGACCAGACCAGACCAGAGAGCGCGGACAGTCAGTTTTCTTGCTCTCCGCCTGCCTCACTCTTCCTCCACTTCCACCTCTTTGTTTTTTTTTGTTTTTTTACCTCAACACACACTTCACGCTTTTTGGGGGAACGTTACGGCATGCGGAGACCTCACACAACGTCTTGCCGTGGACTCCTTTCGTCTCGACGCGGAGAGAAAAAACCAGTAAAGCGGTGACAGCAGAAGGGGTTGAACATCCAGTGGAAATACTATCTGAAAACTCCATTTGCTCTCTCTCTCTCTCTCTCTCTCTTTTTCTTTCCCTCTCCGGACTCGGGTCCTCGCGCTGGGTTCCGTTTGTCGCGCGGAGCCTCGAGGCCAGCGCGCGCGGTACTGCGTCCCTGTATTTCTTTTTCTTTTTTTTAATTACCTATACTTGTTTTTGGGACCAACCTGTTCAAGTGCGTCGCCAACTTAACTCGCCATTACACTTCAGAGAAACAAACAAGGTGAGCATGTATGAGTAATGCAGTTGCATGGTGTGTTTATGTTGTTTTACACAGGAATGCTATAGTAGTGTCATGTTAATGTCCTCTCTTGCTTTCATGTTGTATCCCTACTATCCCATTTCAACGCTAGTATTCCACAATAACTCCAATAGCTTCTTTTTTCCCCTTCCATTTCGCAGAAACGGTCACTCTCATCCGTATTTCCCTCCTTCTCCCCTCCTCTCTTATTTCCATTGCCTTAGTCCCCTTTGCCCAAATTGCCCGGTCGTGTAATTACTTGAGTTAGCCCATTTAAGTTAAAAGCCCCCCCACCTCCCCTCCACACACACACACACACACACACACACACACACACACACTTATTTGGCTCTCCTCCTCCCTCCTGTCCCTTCCATGTCTCATCTAAAAAAAAAAAACCCAGAAACTCCTTCCCCTGAATGAAACTTGACTATAGCCCGTCCTGCTCATCCAGCTCTCTCTTTAAAAAAAAAATTCATCTCCTTTTAGATCTAATCAGCACTAAGGTAGGCAGTAGTTTGTCCCTAAGAGGCATCGCTAATGGGTTTACTGAATGCTTGTCTCTATCTCCCTGCCCCCCCCCCCCCCCCACCACACACACCCCCCTCCCTCCCTCCTGACTCTAATTGGCCTACCTGGCTCTCAACAAAGATTTCTTTTTTTTTCTCTTTTCTTTTTTTTTCTTTATCCTGGCAAGTCAGGCCTGATCAAATTGGTAGGGATTACATCTAAAAGAGCTCCACATTAATTTCGTGGCTGAAACACACGCGTCAGATCATTAGATTACCGCCATCATAGCAGGTTTGTGTGCAAAGTCTCAGTCTCAGCGCTGGGCTGAGCCTGCCTCACCAAAAGCTCTGCTCCCAACAGCTCCAGCTAGGATCAGGTGCTGGGGAACTGACATGACGGGCTCCACTTCTGCTTCAAGCCTGATCGATGACATGTATGTGTCATTCCGTTCTCACTGCCTCGGTACAGTAATGCCAGATGGGTCTGAGTAAACATTGTCTGTTGGAAGTGTTTTGCATGGTATTATTAGTCAACGTGGCACTCATCAGGAAAGAGCAAAACGAAAACTGATTGATTGAAAGGGGGAATCGAGGGCAGAAATACTTTCTTCCTGTGAAGGGATGAACTTTGTTGTTGTGATTTTGGATGTACAGTTGAGGGCCGGAACTACATCTTGAGAAAGCTAGATTTTATTACCTGTTAATTCGTCAAGTATGACTTTTCCTTCTTTTTTTTTTGTTTTCACAAATGATGTCCAGAGACGAACCGATCAGACCCAGTACCGATTTTCTTTTGTCGTTTTTTTTCGGGATCTGTCCTGCGTAATCTGATTGTTTCCTACCTTTTCAGCCCCAATAGAAGAGAAGAAAATGTGCTGCAGGTTCTTTGAGAAAGAGCATGAGGGGATTACGAGATCCCTTATTAATATACAAAATGATCGTGAGTCTTTATCTGGTCATTTATTACTATGCTGGAAAAAGATGCACCCATCAGTTTGCCTTCACTGTCGATTGACAGGTAATATTAAAAAACAAAAACAATCCTTATGTGTCAGAGCTAAGAATATTTTGATCTGTAAACATATAAACCAACAGAAAGTATTGATATGTGCTCCCCTCAGTTGAATAAAAAATCAGGTAAAGGTTGGTGATGTGTGATTTGAATTTCATATCTTGAATAAAAATAAATAAATAAATTGGAATTACAGCTAAAAGAAAATCGGAAATCCTGATGCATAATGTAACAAATGGGGGGGGACATATTTTTCAGTGTTTGACCTGCAGATCACTAATCAAAGCTGAACCAGGGAAAACTGGCCGATCAATATTTAACTAAAATGATTCTCTCCAAAACGACAGGTGAAGGTGCGAACGGCGACGCCATAAGCCGGACGGTCTGACATTGTCGTCTTTGTGTCTGCTTCTTTTTGTTTTTGTTTTTTTAGAGACGATGGTTAATCCCGGAGGCAACGGCCAGCCGCCAGCTGTGGGGACGGGTTCCCTGTCCTGGAAGCGTTGCGCAGGCTGTGGGGGCAAAATCGCCGACCGCTTCCTCCTCTACACCATGGACAGCTACTGGCACAGCCGGTGCCTCAAGTGCTCCTGCTGCCAGGCCCAGCTGGGCGAAATTGGCACGTCGTGCTACACGAAAAGCGGCATGATCCTCTGCAGAAATGACTACATCAGGTGAGAGGAGCAACACGGAAGCCATGTTCAAATCTCCCAGGCGACAAACTTGCACGTTGACTTATTGAGAGAGAGAGAGCAGAAAGTTTCTCAGCAGGTCGGAGAAAACGACAGCTGGTGAGGTTTTTCTCTCCTGGGTACCATCGAGTCAAATCATCTCTTGTTAGTTTTTGATTGG
This sequence comes from Valencia hispanica, assembly GCA_963556495.2. NCBI lineage: Eukaryota > Metazoa > Chordata > Actinopteri > Cyprinodontiformes > Valenciidae > Valencia > Valencia hispanica. The sequence goes on along the minus strand of OY747705.1, from coordinate 9,834,142 downwards.
TTTTCAGCAGAGTTATCTTAAACTGTCTCAAGACAAGCAGAAGCATGTGTTTGGTGGAAACTCAACCCTGGGGCTTTAAGATGAAGCTCCATTTCGGGCTCAGTTTTGACCGGTCTCCACGGTCCGTCCCTCCCACCCACCGTTAGGAGTGACCCAAAAAAATACAAACAAACAAAACACAGGTGGGCCGTTGTAATAAATATGGATGAAAGTGATGGACGCAGTTTCACACGAGCCAACCAGAAGAAAGCCACACGTTTAATCCCGCCAGTGCCAGTCTCTGCCGAGCTCGATGTGTCACCAAGATCCTGACGAATAATCAAGCTCTTACCAAACGGGTCGCATCATCACAACGCAACAGACGCGTCACTGAATTCAAGATTTGAGGTATATGGGAGGAAAGGACGCCAGATGTCACTGAATCGGTCGCTCTGACTCCAAATCGGAAACTTTACGTGGCTGAGTCAGGGGTGGGCGGGCTGAGAGAACTTGCTTTCAGGTGGGTGTCGTGTTAAAAAGTTCAACAAATACAGCTTAACTCTGTTTATGCTTTGATGCTCTGGTAAGATGGAGCTACGCTGCAGTCAACAGAAGGGGGGGATAGCAAAGCAACAAAAAAACAGTACAATTAATTGAAATGGTAAAGTGTGGCTCTGTGCTCCTACTCCCACCTCATAAAAAGCCCAGGGAAGTCAACGAGGTACTTCATTCATAATGGTACTATAACATAATTAAAATTGGAAAGAAGGGTGCATACGTGTGAGTGTGTGAGGGAGAGATGGAGATTTTGGGGGGGGTGGGGGTGGGGGAGGGGGAGGGGGGTGGATACACCTTTCCACTTGTAATGAGAGCGTGCTTGGTTGGAAGAGCTGAAAAGCATATTATGGAACGGAGAGATCTCTGTGGAGATAAAACCAGAAGTGGTGGCAGTGGTTTGTGTGGGTGGGTGGGGGGGGGGATGTGACAGTGAGTCTACACAATTAAATGCTTTAATTATAGTCCCCCTCTATTTCCTTTAGTCCTGATGGGTTTTATCTAATGAGATCTGGTCCCTGGCTTGTATCCGCTACCAGTGACGTGTCCGAAATGAATGAGAGCCACACTGCAAACAAAACATTTAATTAACCAAATTGGCTTTTGAGAGAGCAAGACAGAGAGACAGATAGAGAAGAGGGATTATTGTGAAGGCCATTTGCCCCCCCCCTCCCCAACCACCCACCTATCTGTCCTTTATCTTAAAGGGGCAGACTGACTTCTGTAACAGGACATGGAACGTATATTTTTAGGTGTTTAAACCCCAGCTTTCTGTCGGCGCAACCAACGCCAAAAAAGGGGTGGTGGGGATGGATGAGGGGGCGTGTCCTGGGGTGGATGAGGGGGCGTGTCCTGTATGGAGGGCTGCGCTCTTTTTCTGGGGTCAGGAGACTCGACTTCAAGCCAAAGTTGCGCTCTCGCTGCGGCTGGCGTCGTCTCGAGCCAGAGGTGATGTTAGTCCCGCGGGCCGCTGGTGGAGGGAGAATTAATTTACCCATGGCTGCCGGATTCAGAGAGAATGCGCTCGGCTTAATTGAATAAGCCAAGGTAATTAAATGGCACTTTTCCAATAGAACGTGTGAGGTAAATCTAATAGTTGGTTATTTAATATCACTTTGAAGTCTGCCCACTCAAGCACTATGACAGCATGAGAGAATGTGAACTATTAGGCCAGAGAAGGAAGGAAGGAGGGGGGGGGGAAAGAAGGGACCTCAGAAATTAATTAAATCGCATGCAATTTAGAGGAAACGTTTATCTTGATTTGTCATATCAGAATTAATTCAAGGCCTTCAATTCACTTGGGGCCAGATCTGTTACTCTGAATTAACCAAGTGTAATTTGGCTGATCCCACCCCCTCACTCCCAACACACACACATATACAAACAAACCCCCCCTTCCCCCCACCCCGGCTCCCAAAACACGCGCACGTACACAACGACGATCTGTGCCAGCCCTCCGTCACCCCCCCCCCCCCCAACCCTACGCGGCCGCCCCTCCACCCTCCTCTCTAATGCAGCTCTTGCCATTATGCAAAGCCCCGCTTCAGTATCAATATGGCCTAGTGCTTTTAAGGTGCTTTGGCTGCTGATGTAGAGAGGCATTTTTAATGGACTGTGTTGCAGAAATCATTGTTGTGGGGGTAATTTTACCCTACTCAAAGGTCTCGGCGAATGAGGTCTGCATTTACCAGACAGCCCAGCAGCAAGCCATGCTATATTTCACCCGGCAGTCACTGCTGAAATTAAATCCAATAGTCATTGCCTTGTATAGTCAACAGACAGCTCAGAATGCCCCTTTTTTTCTTTTTCTTTTGTCGTTTGGTGTTGTTTGTTATTTAATTTAATCAACAACAGATCCACTCGGAGACGACTGCAAATAAATCAAAATGAAAGCCTCCTCCTGAAACGCTGTCTGTGACTGTTCTTTTTTTCTTTCTTTCTTTCTTTTTTTGTATTACTATTTACTATTATTATTACTATTTTAAGTGGAGGGAAAGCCGAAACCAGATGTGTCATTGTAATTAGGAGTCCCCTTGGCCTTAATTATGCTGACCCTCGGTGTCGACTTCACTTCTGCGCGGTGGAGAGGGCCATTAGGGCCCGAGTTCAAAATGCTACAGCAACTTAATTGAGCACCTAAAGGCCTGGGCTCCTTAAATCAAACAGTATTCAGAGCCCCCACCCTTCCTTCCATCCCCGGTAAAATAATTAACCTGCTTGGTGTTGAAAAGGCTGCGGTGGACTCTTGTAGCCTTTGTTTCGACACCTCTCAAAAGCTTTTACACAGAGGAAACTCCTTTGAAGGGGGGAGGCTTGTCGTATCATCACGTCTCATAAAAGCGAGTCGTGTGTGTGTGTGTATATATATATATATATATATATATATATATATATATATATATATATATATATATATACACACAATATATATATATATATATATATATATATATATATATATATATATATATATATATATATATATATATATATATATATATATATATATAAATAAATAAATAAAATGTATGTATGTCGATTTCCCCCGTCATGTTTGAGAGAGAGAGAGCCCCAAAACTGGCAACAGTCTCCAGTTAATTAGTTTCTGAGGTAGAGTTTTGATAGAGTCTTTCCAAATGATGCCAAAACAAAATTTGCTCCTGTCTGGGCCGTCTTATCGAAAGCCGTTTCTCTGAGCCTGTTTGTTTGTCGGCGCAACTCAACAGCCGCTCGGGGCGCGACGCGAACGCACGCAGGCGTTTGTTCTCTTCTGCTCCGTCTCTCCTTGATTCCATTAAATACTTTTCCTAAACATCCCTCCTTGAGAGCGCGAAACAGACGAGACGTTTTTCGTGTTTTCCCGTTCATTTATTTATTTATTTATTTTGAAGGCCAAACAACTTTATCTGATCCTCGCGCATCCACCCTCCGCTGCCCCCACCCACCCATCCTTTTTTTTTCTTTCCCCATCCCTCCCTCTCTCTCTTTCTCTCCCCTTCTCTCCGGAGCATGTCAGATGCCGTGGTCTTATTTGATTGCTTAGGAAAAGTGCAGTGATAGAGCAAACACCCAGTGAGATATGATGACAAATGGGTCCAGATCCCAGTAAATTACTTTCTGCTCAAATCGAAATTTCATTCAGTTTGCTGCTCACCGAGATGAAGTAATCTAAATTGTGGACTCAGAAGGAAGATAGAAGGGAAGCTGGAGCAAGCATTTCATTATCAAGAGGCAGAGAGAGAGAGGGAGAGAGAAGGTTAGGGACGAAAGAGATGAGCAGAAGCAAATCTAAAGTGTTGACACCATGATTGAAAAGGTTAACCCATGCACATTATATATCAACCAGAGAAGGTACGGGGTTTCTAATGGAAACATGCCACTGACAGAGCATTCACAGGAGTCCTAATGGCGAAAGCACTGCGTCCCTGCCTTAGTGTACAATCAAATCCTCTTAGGTCCTGATTTCTTATGTTCCCAGTTATTATTGGGTTGCAAAAAATATATATATATTGCAGCAGAAGTAATATGTAGGCTCAGTGTGAGATGCTTGGGAAGAGCAGTGCACTAAAGGATTCATTTTTCCTGTTGATTCTGGGATGATCTCTCTCTTCCTCTGCGTGTATTATTATTTCTCTCTGAGTCAGAAATGCAGGATAGGAAACTTGTCAGATTGTTGGCAGACAGAGGTGTGGGTTCCCACAGTTCATCACACGAGGCTAAATCCATGCAGACGCCCAGAGTAACGCCTGCTCCTTTCTGTCTCCCGTCTTTTCCTCAGGTTATTTGGGAACAGCGGAGCTTGCAGCGCTTGCGGTCAGTCCATCCCAGCCAGCGAGTTGGTGATGAGGGCGCAGGGCAATGTGTACCATCTCAAGGTAAACACCGCCAGCTCCGCGTTTCTCCAACTTGAGCGGTGGATGGGTTTGAGTGCTGTCCGTTAATCCGCTCCCCGTCTCTGTCCGAAGTGTTTTACATGTTCCACCTGCCGGAACCGGCTCGTTCCCGGCGACCGATTCCACTACATCAACGGCAGCCTCTTCTGCGAACACGACAGACCGACAGCGCTCATCAACGGCCATTTAAGTTCCCTGCAGACGAACCCGCTACTGCCTGACCAGAAGGTAAGGCCGCTGCGAGGCATGACGAAAAAACTCAAGCATGGGATTTAACTAGTTTGAATCAGCTTTTGATTATCAGTCAGCATAACCTGAAAATCCTACTTTTGGACTGTCCTAGTTACATATTTAACTCAAGATCCAAGTTTCCTTTATCTACGCTTCTTTGTCCCGTCTCTACAGAGTGTTTAAAGCTACATGCTAGACTTTGGTGTGAAATCATCAAACTGTTTTATGTAGTTTGACTGATTTTCTTTTCTTGTGATTTTGTTGTAAATCTACCCTCCTAAAAATATCCAGGTATACATGCCTCTGGTGACATCACATTAGGCTGATTGTTGATGGGGTTTTTTTTGTGGGTTTTTTTGTTCTATTTCTTCATTCACATCTTTTAGTGAGCTTCCTCCTTTTCAAGGTGTTGATTTATATTCTGTAAAATGTCTGAGCTGAATGTGGATCCACTACTCCTAGACCACTCTCACTTTTTAGACAGAAACAGAGAAGTTGTTCAGCTAAGCTAAAGGAGCGAGTTCAGGCTGCAGGCAGTTGCCACCGCATCAGCAAATGATGTAACTATTTAAAGAAACACAAGCAGCATATGACCTTTCAATGATTACTGAGAATAAACATGGAAACCAATCAGATGAGAACATTTAAAAAGAATGAAAAGAAGAGAATTCATAATAGTTAGAGTTGTGAATACAATCTTTGGACAGCAGCAGGAGTGGACGATATCAACTTTTGTGGTACTATTGTAATAATGATAAAAGTGATCATTAAAAACTATTTCTAACTTGTTTTCAGACTTGTTTTTAGGTAACTGTATGGGTTACTGCAGGGCACAGCAATAAAAGTTTGAAAAACACAACTGCTCCTTTTGGGTACCGGCTGCTTCAGGACACCAGTTACATAAAGAAGTGTGATTCTTTATGTAACTGCATTTAGTCATATTTTAGGATTTGTTGAGGTTCTCATAGATCAAACAGTGGAGAAAACAGTTTTTTAAATATATTTTGCATCATTACTTGGGATTTCAATCTGAATTCTTATCACGATGAGACATTTTTCACAATCCTGATAAGCGGTAGGATATATGGCTACCCTTACACAGCAGCATCCATCGTGTCCCGGGGATCAGATGGGGGTCAAACAAAGGTCGAACCCCTTCCAACTCAGGATCCATCAAAAACAGCTTAACGTTTACGAAGGCCTGCTGATTGGCTAGCCTCTTGTGATGTCATAAAAGCAGAGCAAAATTAGCAGGTTTTAAAACGTACTTTGTGAACTCCTGCGGTATAAACCCATAGTTCATCACCCACCTTGGTTGATTTGTCAATCTACATGTTTTGTTGTGAGGAGTGAATTGAACTACTGCAGAGTACCTTTTAAAGCAGATTCTGATGACCCTGTCTGGATGAATGGGGATCAACCACGCTAACTTATCACTCCGAGGCTTAAAGTCTGTATGGGGCGTGCCCTCCAGGGCTGGACCCAGTCAGGGAGCCGGGGCAGCCAGCGCAACATGAGAGCTGTCATCATGGCTTCCCCTCTGATTCGATCTTGATGCTTCCCGTGAAAGCAAAACAAAAGGGGCCTAATCACATCCAAGGATAACTTCATTCTTCAGGATAGCTCCATTCTGCCTGCTGGAGATCTAATCATTTCAGCCTCAAAACAAGCCACTTTATTGATACCTCATCTGCACACACACACAAAAAGCAGGTTGAGACAAACCTGAAGTGGAGTGTGTGTGGGGGGGGGGGGGGGTGTTTGGAGTGTGTCATAGAGAGGAATCATATTATTGGGAGCATGCATTTCACCTTGAGTGCTTGTGTGAGTAGAGGAGAGGCAGAACTCCATTAAGGCCTTTTAAGGGCTTGTCACTTTTACAGATCAGCTCCCCGAGCTCTAAGAGCTCCTCACATTTAAACTGAAAGCTGTTGTATTATCTAGCTTAATTTTAAATGTCTGTTTAAGTCCTGAGCCATGCGCAGAGTGTCTCCGCTAGCACGGCTGGCGTAGTAAATACGAGGCTTCATTGTTTATTTATGCTCCAACATCAATTGTAGTGAAAAAGCGCTGCATTATTGATGCTAAAATGCAATCTGAATATTGGGGCCCCGGTGCTTTAATTATAGCAGAGAGAGAGAGAATATTTAAATAAAGAGAGACGGTCTCTGGATGCTTCTGTTATCTCCACGCAGGGGAACCAGGAGAACGACGCTGCTGCTGTTGCACTTTGTGCCACGTTTAGCAGAATTTGAACAGGAAAACCACCCCCCCACCACCACCACCACAAAAAATCAATACAACACCAATTTATCAGGCGGACTGTAGAGTTGTGTTGATTATTGGCCGATTTTGCGGCGACATAAACGGCAACGTTCCCGATCATGGCATAGGACATTTTGTGCCCACATCTTAAGCTTCCTCTCCTGCTTCTGCCTAATCTCTTTGTTCCGAGCAGACAAATTACCTCTCTCAAACAGAGCTGCTTTGACCCAGGGGAGGAAGACCCTCCCAGCGTCAGTCACTTTAATTAGCCCCCAAAGTAGGAGTTTGCAATTACTAATAGACTGAAGCCCTCCTAGTGATTTGAAGGATGAAGGGAAAAGTAAATCACCCCTTAGAATCACAGAGAAAACACAAGGAAGATGAAAAAGTTTAACGCGTTTTTTTTACCCAGACAGATAATTGTGTTTCCTCCCCTGCATTTCTGTTTCACAGGCTTGAGCACCTCCTGCAGTTATGCTGCAGCGTGCTTCTAATTATACCAAAGAGAATCGCCTCATGAAGGCACTTTTGAGTCAGGGCTAAGTAAATGGGACACCAGATGGTTTTCAAAGCCTGGCTGATCAATAAATTAAACCCTGGCGCTAGCGGAAAATGTATTTATCAGGTGGGGGGTGGGCGTTTGACACTTTGTGAACGTATGCTTTTAACGATGACCTGATATCTTCCTTTTTCTTTTCTTTGTTTTTGTTCCCCGGTCAGGTGTGTTAGGTGGGAGCTGTGCAGGAAGCAGGATGTGTGCCTTCATTTAGCCCTTACTCATTGTCACCTGAGACAGCGTGGATCAGCCTTTTAGCTGTGCTCCCAGGCCCTTTCGCCCTACAGGAATCCTCCACCCATCTTAACCAGTAACCTGACTTCTCATCTCTGCAACCCGTGCCCCACTCTCAAGCCTTCAACCTTGGCTTTCTCCCCAAATCCGGGTGGATATTTGCACTTACTCCAACTGGGACGAGACACTCGGGACGCTTTGGAGTTTTAACACTGATCGTGATCAGAAAGGGACTCTCCGCCAAGAGAGAATTAAAGCTTCTGACCGAGAGGATGTTGTGACTGAGCGAAAACAAAAAGAGACTAATTAGGTTTAAGAGCCGCAGACTTTTCAACACTGCACATTTGTTTAAAGACACTTGCGGGGGGAAAGAGCGGGAACTTTTATTTTTTCCTCTCTTCCTTTTCTATCCTCATTTCCCAGAAACGTGGTGATTTCACTTTCTATATTTTAAGTGTTGTCAAAAGGGGATTATGTTCTCTTTATGTTTTTGAGTCATATATATATATATATATATATATATATATATATATATATATATATATATATATATATATATATATATATATATATATATATATATATATATATATATATATATGGGGTTTAAATAAAATATCTGTGGCATTTTGTGGAAGAACAAATCATGAACACTTGTGGTGTATTTGTAAAAGCTACAGTGTATGTACAGTATGCATGTAAATGTTGTTGTCCAGGCGTGGCTACAGTACATCCGACCCCTCTGCATCCAGCTCCCTTCCCTTGGAACCGTGGCAACCTGAAGAAAATCTGCTCATAGCCCAGTAATGTAGATATCATTCCCAACATATAAATGCTGAATGAAAGAGAAATTTATTTGTGATATTTTTCCGAGACATTTGCTCCCGTATGGTGTATTTAATAATAAAAGTATTGGAAGATTTTAAAGCCTCAAATTCATTTTGGACTGCGGTGTGTAAATCAGTGTATCCACCGGGTCTTGAAAACTATTACACGTTGATAAATTGATTTAAGGAAAATTAAGACACTTAGAACGCATTCAAAAAGTCTTTAATCGATCTAGTAAGCTATTAAATTTGGTTAGTGTTGACATGTTTTATAAAAAAGTAAAGTATTAAAATAATTTTTCACTCTTCTATTTGTTTGCTCGGGTTTCTGTACCACATGGCTTTATGTACTTAAGAGCTCCGGGAATTGACGTCACTTCTCTCAGCATGCAACAGTTCGAATCGAATGTGGCAGGCAGTCTCTCCTGCAGTTGTCATTTGCAGCAAACCCTAACTTAGAAACGGTAAATATGGTGGATACCTGTTGTGCCACAGGATGCCATAACAGATGCGGACGAGATCAGGGAAGAGCGTTCTATAGGGTTCCCAAGGATCTGGAAGGCAGAAAACGATGGATCATTGGCGTGAAACGCACTAGCGAGCAGGCAAAAATTAAGCCGTTTCATTTAGTCTTTGGGAGTAAAATGGAACCTAGGCGGTTACATTTTACCTGTCATAACCTAGCTACTGCCCGTTGCTCATGGTAACTAAAATATATAATATTCCTCCAGGCATTTTATATGCTTCAAGCGATGCTCCGGAGTAGGACGAGGGAACATTGATCAGAAAACTGTATATGTCAGGGTATCTCAGTTCCAGTAAAAGGTCCACCCTGACAGCTTCTGAAGTTTTAAAAAGTAATCCAAGGGGCAGGGTAAGGGTCGGAGATGTTAAATCTTTTTAATTTCCCGCTCTATATAATAATATTTTCCTTTTAAAAATGGGAAGTAAACTCAGACGGAGTAAAATCACAGCTGTCGACGTTCATTTTCACGATGTTTATGCGAACATCCGCTGCGATCAGTCGGCAGGTCTTGGTTCTAAAGCTGCCACTGTGACAGGGGTTGCACCGGTGGCTCCACCGCTCCCCAACGCCATCGCCTCCACAGCAGTGACTTTGGCCCCGCCGTCTGCCACACACCAACGCGGCGGTCTGAGGTGATCTGGCGTGAACACACGCCGGTTAACCACAGCTCGCTCAACTCTTAACGAGGCTCCCTCATAACTTGGGCAAAATGGATTTCTTTTGGTGTGAAGCACAAAATACAACTGTTTAATAGTCTGTCAGCGCTTTACGATAAAGTCTTAATTTTATTTTAGAAGGTCTTAAAAAAGTCTTGAAACGGTATTACAATTGGTTTTGACATCCCTGCATATACCCCGTATAGTCACAGTTCTGAAGAGTATTTTAGAGAGAAAAATGAGGCCATGGATATTCATATCACTCCATGACTTTTCTAACCAGGCAAAAGCCAGTTCTATGTGTAGCCCCGCCCAGTGTCTACACATTGATCTGGAACTGCTCCTGCAGAAGGCGTCTGAAAAAGGGAGAGCCATCTTGTATTGTATTTTGAGCTGATTGGAGGACGTGCCAGCTAGTGTCCGCCCACCATGACTTGTCTTTAGCCAATCACAGTAACGACTCATATGACGTATACCATGTGCGCCAGGGAAACAACAACAAATCGCCCAAGCTTCACTTACGCCATGCTTCGGGTGATTTCTGCCGGTTTTGCATGGAGAATATGCGCATAAAGGGTGTTTTGAAAAACACCGGTCTCATTTTTCAAAGAAGAAATCGTCACCAGTTCTTCTGGTTCATAAGCCGCTTCTACGCGTACGTAAACGGCCATCTTTGTTTTCCTTTACCTGGGCACTTGCTACTGTCGTCATTAGGGCGGCTGTAGTTCAGTGGTAGAGTTGTCGGCCTGCGACCCCGGCCGACAACTCTACCCAGAAAACCCAGAAATCGACCCAGAAATCATGGGTTCGCCCATGCGCCCGCCCCAGAGTACAACACTAACCAACGCACCACCACTGGAGTCGAGTCAGACGGTTTAGTTGGAGCAGGACAAGATGGATTATTGTAGGTTTGGAAAAATCTAAATCTCACGAGAATCCATCTTGCAGCGTAAGGTTATGACTTTTCTGTTTTAGTAAAATATTCCATCAACTTTGACCAGCTTGTCTTATAGCTGCTGCCGAAGCGCATCCCAACAACATAATGCTGCCACCACCTTGTTACCTGGAAGGCTCCATGGTGATTTGCAGTTAGTTCATTTTTCACCGCTTGCTGTGTGTCCGCTGGAACGCAGTGCTTTTCCTCTTACCACTCCTCCACAAAGCTGAGATGTGCAAAGAAAACAACTTATAGTTGTCCTGTTAACAGATTCTCTCCCACCTAAGCTGTGGATATATGCAGCCCCTCCAGCGGGACTCTTATTGAGGAGCCCCTCAATTCTGCAACTCTGTCACCAACCTCACAGTCATCAAGGCGCCATGATCAGCGCCTAACCAAAAATGGACAAACATGTATCCTCTCTTTCTATTCAGATGACCGTTTGCTATTCATCACTCTAATACTTGGCAGAAATGGAGGAAAATGTCCCTTTGAAGATTCAATTACCGCAGGGAGGGAGAGAGGTGTCTCTCTTTGGTGGGCACAAATTGAATGGGCTATTTGCAGAACAAATTGGTGTTTGAAGTCCTTGCAAGACCTAATAGGTCTGAAGGAGGGAACCCGGTAATAGCTGATGCACTTATCTGCACAGTGTGTAGCCGCCGGTGAGCGTCGCCGCCACCACCGCCGCCTCCGCTGATGAAACAATGCTGTTGCTGTACAAAAGCAGACTTTGATGCAGAAATCAGCTCAAGTAGGAGAGGAAATGGGCCTAAAGAGTAAACAGTATCATGGGTTATAAATTGAAATTTCATGCAAGAGGGGATCTGCTCTTTTTCCCCTTATAAGTTTAGCACTAGACAGGCTGATTCTTGAATGATCAAGCTTTAAACCTAGGAGGTAACAAACACTTTTTGTTCATTTAGGTAGGGTTCAACAGCACAGAGCTGTTTATGCTCCTCATGGGTTTTTATTTTTCAGCCATGATAAGCTAGAGGTAAAGTGGTTTACTGATGTTGCATTTAGACGGATGACCTTAAAATAACTGCAAAATGAAGACAAAAGTTGGAAGTAGGATTAATAATTTGAAATGCATTTTAAGGCTTAAGTATTAACATTATTCAATTAGATTACTGATTTTTCTTTTTAGGAATTCAGAAGAAAATTTCTTAGTGACCAGATCTGACTCTTTGTTTCCAATCTTATATTGTTTGTTTTATGTTTGCACAAAGTACGGCAGCAATTTCCTAATGTTCTGAACCTGTTCACACATGTGGCAATAAAACCTGATCCTGATTCTGAGTGAAAATTCTACAAGCATCAAGTCCCATACAAAGACATTTTCAATTCAATTGATTCCATTACTAAATGTAATTACTATGAAGTCCGTCACAGTTAACACATAATAAAACACGATATCACAGAATACTTATTATCAAGATGCATTTTGCATATGCTCTTGTGTAAAAAAATGAACTTAGCCCTTTCAGTTTTGAAGGCTTTAAAAAGAAGGACTTGAAAAAAAAAAACAATCTGGGTTTTTACAAATCTCACAACTAGATAACACAGTTTGTCCTACAAAACCTATTTCATTTTGAGTTCATTTATTTAACAATTAAATCATGGTTTTTAGCGTAAAGCAATCCACTCTTATTGGAATAGAAAAGCAGCTATTGCTAATCAAATGCCTGTAATTAACTGATCGGGACCAAATTCAACCACTTCCAGTTCTGCATCATTCACAAGAAAACGCCAAGGAGGAAATCCACTATTCATGATCTTAATGAAGTGAGTTTTGCTGCTCAGCAATCTGGGAAGGATTCATAAGATCAATAGCAAACTTTTTAAAGTCCATCCAGGCACCAGCATTGTTAAAGGTCTGGTTCACTGAGAAACAGTGCAACACTTGTTTCAAACAGGATCGCTCTCTCTGGGTTGCGTATGTAGGCTGGACGTTAACGTTTCCTCAACCCCTATTGCCTGCAATACCAGCTGAAAGGAAATAGACGGAAACAACGAGCGAGTCAGAAAAAGCCATTCCCTTCTACGTCACGGAGAAAATGAGTCTTCATGGTGTCGCCCACCTTGGTTCGCGTCCGCCCAAAGGAAGGCAATATTTACTCTGCTGCCAGGAGAGAGCAGACAGCGTCTCCGCCGGCAGAAGCTAACCGTTTGCAACTGCAAAACATGGCGGAACACGTTGGGGCTTGTGTCATTTGTGGAGATAACACATCAGTGCTGCATTTTTTTTAACCCAGGAAAGAAGAGCTGAGGACGAAACACCACCAGCTAAGTATAACGCTTGGTTAGTTATTTGTTCGAAGGAAGCGTAAGAGTCTCGATGCCGTTCGCCAATCAGAGGCGAGATTGTTTGAATCTCATGAATATTGAGGAATAAGACTCCTAATCCTGATGTTTTTCCCCACCCACTGCTTTGACTTCAATCCCACAGCAAATTCATTGTAAAAAAAGAAAGAAAAACAAGTGAAAGAGATCTTTACAAAAAGACAGACTCTGCATAATACAGGTCCTTCTCAAAAAATTAGCATATTGTGATAAAGTTCATTCTTTTCCATAATGTAATGATAAAAATTAAACTTGCATATATTTTAGATTCATTGCACACCAACTGAAATATTTCAGGTCTTTTATTGTTTTAAAACTGATGATTTTGGCATACAGCTCATCAAAACCCAAAATTCCCATATTAAAAAATTAGCATATTTCATCCGACCAAATAAAAGAAAAGTGTTTTTAATACAAAAAAAGTCAACCTTCAAATAATTATGTTCAGTTATGCACTCAATACTTGGTGGGGAATCCTTTTGCAGAAATGACTGCTTCAATGCGGCGTGACATGGAGGCAATCAGCCTGTGGCACTGCTGAGGTGTAATGGAGGCCCAGGATGCTTCGATAGCGGCCTTAAGCTCATCCAGAGTGTTGGGTCTTGCGTTTCTCAACTTCCTCTTCACAATATCCCACAGATTCTCTATGGGGTTCAGGTCAGGAGAGTTGGCGGGCCAATTGAGCACAGTAATACCATGGTCAGTAAACCATTTACCAGTGGTTTTGGCACTGTGAGCAGGTGCCAGGTCGTGCTGAAAAATGAAATCTTCATCTCCATAAAGCTTTTCAGCAGATGGAAGCATGAAGTGCTCCAAAATCTCCTGATAGCTAGCTGCATTGACCCTGCCCTTGATAAAACACAGTGGACCAACACCAGCAGCTGACATGGCACCCCAGACCATCACTGACTGTGGGTACTTGACACTGGACTTTAGGCATTTCCTTCTCCCCAGTCTTCCTCCAGACTCTGGCACCATGATTTCCAAATGACATGCAAAATTTGCTTTTATCCGAAAAAAAGTACTTTGGACCACTGAGCAACAGTCCAGTGCTGCTTCTCTGTAGCCCAGGTCAGGCGCTTCTGCCGCTGTTTCTGGTTCAAAACTGGCTTGACCTGGGGAATGCGGCACCTGTAGCCCATTTCCTGCACGCGCCTGTGCACGGTGGCTCTGGATGTTTCTACTCCAGACTCAGTCCACTGCTTCCGCAGGTGCCCCAAGGTCTGGAATCGGTCCTTCTCTACAATCTTCCTCAGGGTCCGGTCACCTCTTCTCGTTGTGCAGCGTTTTCTGCCACGTTTTCCTTCCCACAGACTTCCCAATGAGGTGCCTTGATACAGCACTCTGGGAATAGCCTATTCGTTCAGAAATGTCTTTCTGTGTCTTACCCTCTTGCTTGAGGGTGTCAATGATGGCCTTCTGGGCAGCAGTCAGGTCGGCAGTCTTACCCATGATTGCGGTTTTGAGTAATGAACCAGGCTGGGAGTTTTTAAAAGCCTCAGGAATCTTTTGCAGGTGTTTAGAGTTAATTAGTTGATTCAGATGATTAGGTTAATAGCTCGTTTAGAGAACCTTTTCATGATATGCTAATTTTTTGAGATTTTGAAATATTTCAGTTGGTGTGCAATGAATCTAAAATAAATGAAAGTTAAATTTTTATCATTACATTATGGAAAAGAATGAACTTTATCACAATATGCTAATTTTTTTAGAAGGACCTGTATAATAGCAAAATTAAAATAATAAGCCTGTTCACTAATTCTTGACAATTCTAGGTTTCCAAACATGGAGAAGCAGCTTTCAGTTTCTATGCTCCTCTAATCTGGAACAAACTTCCAGAAAACTGCAAAGCTGCTGAAACACTGAGTTCTTTAAAACCACAACAAAAAACGTATCTGTTTAGAGCTGCCTTTGGGTAATGTTTTCATGTATCACATATTCTGTGTGTGCTTCTTGCTTTATTGCTGTTTTTACTTTATGTGCTTTATATGTCTGTGTTTTACTGCTATTTCTATTTTATCCCCTAATCATGTAAAGCACCCTGAATTACCTTGTTGTTGAACGTGTGCTACACAAATAAAATTGCCTTGTCTTGCCTTGCCTACAGAAAAAAAAGGTTTTCTATGTAGCACAACTCAGTTTAAGTTGTGCCAAGACTTCTAGAACAATGTTCTGTAGATACTTTAGATGCCCCCGCCCCCACCTCCACCTCATCCTCTTCCTAGCATAAACACATGCACCAAACATGGAGGTGGAGCACAGATGATTTGGATGATGATTTGTCCAGGAGCTTCAGGACCTGGACGTCTTACACTCAATGAGTTGACCGTAGGCTCTTCCATTTACCAAAGGCTGAAGCTTGACCCAACCTGGGTCATTCAAATGGAGAATGGGAGATAGCAAATCTGCAGTTGACTGGTTGTAAAAGAAAATATTCAAGGTGTTGCTCTGGTCACATTGCCTCAGAGCTCAAGGACCTGGAGCAAGAAAAGTGGGTCCAGATTACTCCATGATCAGACGGGTAAACGCATACTTACAAAGGGGGGGTATAAACCTATTGAAATAGAATAGAATAATTCTTTATCGTCCCAAAAAGGGGAAATTCAGCTGTAACAGCCGCAAAGTGACAGTTAATAGAAGCAATTAGGTTCACACAAGTAGAAAAGTATAAAAACAGCATTTAAGAATTATGAATGCTATCTACATTAAGGACAAAATTACAAAACCAGAGTACTGTGCATTCATTCAAAATAAAGTGGCATATTCAGATTAGAATGTGCCGCTGAGTAGGATCATTTAAAAAATATAAAAAAACTGAAAAGTGTTTACAGAATGTGCATGAGTTGTGCATTAAAAAGTAAACGTGTTATTTCCAAGAAGTTAGCAGAATATAAACTGTGAAAAGCAGATGTGCTAATAACAGCAGCAGAAATGTTAATTAGGTACATGTTACAGCAGGGCTGTAAACATTATTAGGTTTGTTGGGAGCACTGTTTATCTAGAATCTTTTTCCTATATTTGGTATACCGCTGATATAAAGTGATTAGTGGTATACCAAGTGACCACAGGCTTCGACCTAAACTATGCAGTCCTCACAGCAGCATCACACACGGCATTTTGCAGTAAGGTACAAAGTCTGATTTTGGTCTCATTTGACCAGAGAACTGACTTCCACATGGCTTATGGCAAACATGATTTCATGTGCGTCCTTTTAACAATGGCTTTCAGCTTGCAAACCCTTCCATACTGGCAGGAGTCGCGCACGCTTAATTGATGTTGTGTCCAAAGATTCCCTTTTACCTGAGCAGATTATCTCTGCAGCTCCTCCACAGTATAAGGCTATCAGAGTAAATATAAATGCAGCTAAACGTTTAGAATTTGCACAAAATATAGAAAACCATGCATCATTTCACTTTACTTCATGCACTACTTTGCATTGGTTCATATCCTGAAACATAAAGAAACACATTGAGGTTTGTGGTTGTAATGTAATGTAACTGCATGCTGCTGGGTTGGATGTTTCACTTCTTGATTTTTGTTTTTACAGCCTTTGTATTTATACAACATTTTGTCATAGCATTTAAATATAGAATTGACAAAATTTTAATGTGTATTTTAAAAAAATGAATTAGAAGCTCTTATACAAACCAATAATGAAACTTTTATCAATAAAAGAAGAAACTTTAAATGTCAAAACCACATAAAACAGCCAACATACAGGGTCAGCGACATCAGTATCATCAGCCAGTGAATCTCACTGAAATGCAGACAAGCGCCGCAGATAGATTTAGAAAGAAAAGCTGAACTAGAACTATGACCAGGGATAATTCTGGGGTTATATGTCTGATTCAAATGGAGCTTTGGCAGGAGGTTCTGTGCAGCACTTAAAACGAACCTCTTAGGCGGGGGAAGCTTTGCAAACATCGTTCAAATGTGGCTGGCATTAATACTTGGATCATCGCAAAAAAAAAAAAATCTTAACCACGAACCTTCCTTTTTTTAGCTTCTCGGTTGTGTTTTATTGGATTCAAAGCTATAAAATACAGCGGGCGTGATGACCACCGAGTTGACTCAAAGGCCGCAGAAACTTTTTGGTGGAGCGTTTGGAATAGAAGGATCTCCGATGCTGACGATGCTCCACGGCGAGCTTGGTAATCCACATCTGAACAGGACTACTTTGTGCACCACCAACAGCCATTTCCATTATGAAATCCGCTTGCTTCTATTAAGCTGTTTATTCTCTCATGCACAGAAACACACACACGCATGCACATCAACACATACAGCATGTGTACTCTCAGAGCTCATATGTCAA
The DNA here is from genome assembly GCA_963556495.2 of Valencia hispanica. Classification (NCBI taxonomy): domain Eukaryota; kingdom Metazoa; phylum Chordata; class Actinopteri; order Cyprinodontiformes; family Valenciidae; genus Valencia; species Valencia hispanica. The sequence goes on along the minus strand of OY747705.1, from coordinate 9,816,822 downwards.
TTTACAAAATGAACTTATAGTTTGGCATCAACCTGCTAAGTCTGGGGAGGAGTGGGGGGGGGGGGGGGGGGGGGGATATGATTTACAAATAATCCATATGTGAGAATTTGCTTTGATGTGGCACATCATGTAGGGGCTAATGGATCTCCCTCATAACAATGCAGCATACTTAAATGGCACATCTGCCTCAGGGAAATCACTGTGCTTCAACCGTCAGCTCCTTTCTGCTCTCAGTGGGGAGGTTGCTGATGCTCCACAACTGGATTACTCATGATTAGCTACCTTGTATCCATTTGCTGTTAGTTGACGATTCCATTCTGCTGCAATTTTTGGATTTGTCGTTTATCTCAAGGTGGCTGGTAGATGCTCGTGGCAGATGTGGGGTCGGGCTTTTCACGACAGCTTTTTGCTCTTTGAAAAATTACAAGTAACACTTTCCAGATGCCAAACACTCATAATAGATTTATAACTAGCATAAAGGGTGCAGCCTCCATCGGACATAATTTTACAATTATTATGTGTTTACTCTGTGTCTCAAAAGCCATCATCCTTTTGCTGAATAGAGGTTTTTGCACAGCAGATGCTGCTGTTGTCTTGAGTGCACTTGTACCATTGGAGATCGGATCCCTTTGATGACCAATTTCAAAATATAAACAAGGGAGGTCTTTTTTGCATTTTTCATTTCAATCTGCGGATAATAAACTCATGGGAAATCACTGGAAAATGATCCAAGTTTATATTCAATTCAAAAATACTTGAATTATCCCAAAGGGAAATTAAATGTTGTCATTACTCATATGATCCAAGTATCTTCAAAGAGTCATTGCAGATCCCTGGTAGCAGCCAGTCTTGCAACAAATCTGATGAGGCCTCTGACTGAAGACTGCTGCTGCATGACAGTCTCATGTCTACCATGCCATGCTAACAGCTGAATTTCTGGGCAGCACAGAAGATATTCCACAGGACGTTTGTCCTGGATGGCGTCATCAGTCGCTGGCAAGCACTGCTAATCCACCTCATTTGATTGTGCCACTCTTTAAATTTCTTGGTAGAAGGAGTGGTTAGAAAATTGGGTATGAGATACAAAAAGAAAATTGGCTTACTTGTAAAAGCAGAGAACTTACGGATGTACATGAAGGATGTGAATTCAGTGTTCAAAATACTGGTGGGATTCTTTTGTAATTACAATTTTTTCAGTATTTAGGATATAACAGCCAATCTTATACATGTTATTCTACTGTAGTAGTCGAATTGCCTCAAGTGATAAATCAGCTAAGCCAGTTTCCCACCTTCCCACACAACTTCCCTTATTTCCTATTTTAATAAGAAAAGGAAAACCTAAAATATGTAAAAAAAAAAAATACAAAGCCTTCGATAAGTATTTATAAACCATGAACTTTTTCACATTTTGTCAACTAATTACCAACAGTTATGTAATTTATCTAGGTCTTATGTGATTGATTGAAGAGCGGAAAACTCTGAATTGGGAAAAAAAGGACTAAGTAGAGCTGCTGCTTTTCGGCATCGAAAGGAGTCAGTTGAGGTAATTTGGGCATCTGATGAGGATGTTGCCTGGGCGCCTCCCTTTGGGGGTTTCGGACACATGCCACTAGCAGCATACCCTGAGGAACACCCAGAACTAGGTGGAGGGATTATATATCCCGTCTGGCCCTGGGGTCCCCCAGGATGAGTTGGAGGATTTTGGTGGGGAGAGGGATGTATCTGGGGTTCCCCCTGCTTCTGTAACCTGATTGATGGATGGATGGATGGATGGATGGATGGATGGATGGATGGATGGATGGATGGATGGATGGATGGATGGATGGATTTATTGATTGATTGATTGATTGATTGATTTTTCTTTACCAGACTCCTGGATGTCATTTAAAAAACCTCCTCTTGGGTGTTGATAACAGCTGCCATGAATAACCTATGGTTGTGCTTCATCCATTGAACAGTCCTGAACTAATGTGTCAGCTGCCTTTAACACTGTTGATGACATTTTGTTATGCCGTCTAGAGTTGTGTGTTGGTCTCAAAGGCACTGTCCTTCAGTGGTTTAAATCCTACCTACAGGGAAGGAAGCATATTGAAAGTAGAACCTAATATCATTTTCCACTGCTTTGCTAACTACCTTCAAATCTACTTGCCACTCAAACTCGACAGATGTGTTAAAACTCCATTGTTTCCTTGCTGGATTGCTTGAAGGATATTAAACAGTGGATGTCCATCAACTTCCTCAAAGTCAGTGATTTTAAGACTGAGATTTGACTTTTTTACCGTCCTGATCTTTTAGACGCTGTTGTTAGTTTTAAAAACCCTTTGTCAAAAACCTTGGCGTGTTTTTAGGTGGCTCTTTTAAGCTTCATAGAGAGGTGAGTGCAGTTGTCCAATCAGGTTTTTATCATTTAAAGCAGTTAGCTAAGGTTAAGCCATACCTTCCTGTTGAGGGATGTTTCCTGCCAATTGGACTACTGCAACTCACTATACCTTGGCCTGGACCAGTCATCCTTACATCGCCTTCAGTCTGTCGTAAATGCAGCGGCATGCTTGCTGACAGGCACCAGGAGGCGTGACCATATAACCCCAGTACTGGCCTCCCTCCAACGGCTTCCTGTTTGTTACAGGATCCTTTTTAAAATTGCACTTTTGATACGAATTTATCAAAGGTTTGCACTCGTTAAAACATGCGCAAACCTGAAAGGAGGCGCAAAAACATGCAGCAGGTGATTTACTAAGCAGGCGCATGTAAGACTGCGCCTGTTAAAGATGCAAGATGCTCGCAATCCATTTAGCGCTTTTGCTCTTGATGATTGTGCAATGTCGCCGTTTCTGTCAGAAGGCGCAAAATATTGGGGGGAGAACATAAAAATAAGTAGGCGTTCCACACGCACTGTGATTTATCAAACATAAAACTGTTTGCGCTGGCTGTTTTTGTGCCGGCTGTTTCAGCGCCTATTTTTATCGCCTCTGAGAGGCATTTCTTAACTTTGTGCCACCGCGATTCAACATAACTGACAAACGAAAAATATCATCCTTTCTAACCTAATAGTAATTAACACTCTAATGGCCATAAACCAGACAATTATGTCGATTTTTGCCAAAGACGCATCATGAATCCATCCATCCATCATCCATACCCATCTATCCTATGCAGGGTTGCGAGTGGATGGTGCCTAGCTCCAGCAATCATTGGGCGAGAGGCAGAGTAAACCTTGGACAGGTCGCCAGTCTATCACAGGGCAACCAAATATGTAAGCGCACACTCATACCTAAGGGCAATTTAGAACGAAATGTTAATCTAACAGTCATGTTTTTGGACTGTGGGAGGAAGCCGGAGTAACCGAAGGGAAGAACGTGCAAGCTTCATGCAGAATGACCCCAGGCTGGGTATTGAACCCAGGACATTCTTACTGCAACTTAGATTGTGTGCGCCTGTTATGATTTGCGCACACTATCTTAGTAGGAAGACGCCCTTCGCGCAATTTTTTTTGTGGCGCAAGCAACCCGTCTTATATTTCTGAGCTGTTGACTGCTTATGCTCGCGCCAGAAACATGAGCTCCAGCTCTCAGTCTCTTTTAACAGATCCTAAGACTCGTTTAAAGTCCTGGGGTGACAGAGCTTTCTCCATGGCTGTCCTTAGATTAGGGAACAATCTACCCTTATATATAAGGACCACACATAGCCTGGAGCATTTTAAATCCATACTTAAGACGCACCTATTTGATCTGGCTTTTAATGCAGGTTGATTAATCATCTTAATAGTTTTTTATTCCAATGTATTGTGATTAATTGTTTTATTAACATTTTATTTTCATCTACTACTATTTTTATTTTTACATTTTATTCCACTATTTTACTTCTTTTATTGATTGTTGTATTGGTGTTTGCGTTCTGTCTTGTTCAGCACTGTGGCGCAACTTGTTCTGCTGTAAATGTGCTATAGAAATACATTTGACCTTGACCTTTGACCTTGTTATAAAATGTATAATATTACAGTGAGCCAACTGTGCAAGGTGGCTTACTATTAGTTTTCACTCACATTCATGAAGAGACCGCATTTCTGTTTTCACATCCATGCCATCCATGAGATATTGTCTTTACCAGATTCAGCTGACCATAACACCTCCCCAGCCACCTTTCCCCTTCTTTATTTTCAAACGTGTTTTTACTAAAGGTCAACCATATTTACTCCTATCAGTAGTCATGAGCAATACTTGGCAAATCACTTCATGTGCATTTATTTTAGAAAATGCCATTTCCATAAAAGTTGCCTTCCATTTCCAGCGAGACTATTTATATAACAAATGCCAGGATCTAAGCTTTCAATGAAAGCTGAGGCCCCATAAAACACCATAATGGAGCAAAATGGGCTTCATAATTGTCTTGTTTCAGCCCACCATGGAATCAGCAAACAACTTAAAATAGTGCCGGGGCCGCGGTGCTCGGTTACTTAGTGGGGTGTTCAGTAACACTAAGAGGGACATGCAAATATTGCTAAGGCAATTATTGGCAGTCATGTTTGGCCTATAGTGGCAGGTAACACTATTCTGTATTACATGCTGTGAACTCTGGTGCAAGCGTCCCAGTTAAAGTGTTGCTTTTTACTAACCAGAAGAGGCTCGCTTTACACGCAGATGCCCTTCAGAGCGTAAATGCACTCATAATGGAGCAAGGGAAACGTAGCACCTCGTGCCCACAGGACTCTTGTCTTCTTGAAGCCACATTTAGTCTGAGTGGAAACTTTACCTGGGTGACTGGACTTTGATATAGAAAAAAAAACACAAAAAAACCAGCATAACCACATTTCCACACTGTGCCCTTGCAAAAGTATTGAACTCTTCCGCATTTTGTCAGGTTACAGCCACAAACTTCAGTGGGACTTTATGTGGTGGACAAAACACAAGGTTATGCATAATTGTGAAGGACACACAGTTGAAAGACCTTTTTAAACAAATACAAATCTGAAGAGTGTGGCATGCATTTGTATTCAGCCCACCATGATGCCCCTAAATAAATCCCCTAATTTCCAACATGCTGTTTTTAAGAAAACTACTTGAATCAGAATTTTTTTTTCACAATTGCTACTCGTTTCACATTGTTCTACTATCTTTTGAGAGATGCCTTCGAACATCTCGCTTGAATGAAAATAATTTTACATCTAAATCTCCCAGGGGTATGAATAATTTTGATTCCTAACTGTAGGAGGAATTAAAGGCATGCAAAATCCCCCTCTAACAATCTGCATTTCACAAGAGAATATAGCAAACATTCATCCATGGACGCAGCTGCTTTCTTCTTCACTGGTTTGACTCCTGCAAAGTATGCCATTTCCCCCCATTCCTCCCAAGAATGTAGTTTCAATAATAATGCATTAAGTGGGCTGAGCACTCCAAACACTCAGAGCTTCCTCTCTCAGTGAGTGCACAACTAGTTTCTGCTTGCTGCTGAAAGCATCTTACACGCACGCTCCTTCAGAGTGTGAAGAGTTTGACAGCCAACCCCCCCTCCCCACCCCCACCCCACCACCCACATGCAAACACGCGCAACAGTCACCCTCTCACTCTAACCGTGGTTCTGGAGGAACACACCAAAACAGAGTTAGAGTTTTTCTTTTTCTTTTTTTTTTTGCACAGGCGTCCTGTAGGAAAAGTCCCATTTGAGTTCTAGCGTTCATTGTGCTCTTGTCTGCTGGAGCCAGCAGCATGGTGCAGCGCTGAGCAGGGGGTTAAATCCCCCATAAGAACAGCAAAAGGTCACCAAATGCTGTTGTTTATCAGCCATCCTAAAATGAAGCGCTGAGTGGGTATCCTGTGGATTGATTTGAGCCCCTCTGTGCCTGCAGCATCACAAACGCACCGCAGTGCTTATCTCAACACTAATGTCTGCACAAATCCAGGAGAAGCACTGCAAATTTCAAGCTATTTATTTGATCGATTATCGGGGCGCGGTATCAATCAGTGGTTGCCTAATCAATAATTATGGGAGAAAAAAGTGTGTTTTTATTTTCAAAAACGTATTTTGAATTTTGCAACCCATTTTTTTCCCCAGGTTACCAAATGGTCTCTCTCAGATATGCTTTTAGCATCAGTGCCCTGCCACAGCACTCACATCCATATTAAAACTTCTCATTCTGGACTGTTCAAAACTCAAAGTGCTACAAAGCTTAAACATCGTTAGTGAGGTGGAACAAAGTCAGGAACTACAAAGAACCAGAACCGTCTTTGAGACTGTCTTGGAACTATATATTTTCACTTCTTTGTTTCCTGTTTGTGTTTGATTCCAGCTAATATTTGATAAGGGTGGGGTATTGCTGCTGCACCATCAGGGCCAGAGTCAATGTCCAAGTATAATGCCCCTCCCTAAACTCTTAATATTAATTAAGTGACAAAGAGTATCAGTAAAACAATCCCACAGTGAATATAATGAAGTTGGGACAGACACCGTTCATTTCACCCCTTTAATAGCCCTTTTCCACTGAGGCGGAGCTGGAGCTCCCGTGCTGACTAAGCTCCGGTGTTTTAGTTTTCGATTCCCGCGAGCACCAGCTCCGAGAGCAAGAAACGGTTGCTACTCTGGCACCACTCTTGTGTGGGGCCAAAGCGGAGCAATCCAAGCACTCACTACGTCAAGGAGGAAGGGGGAGGGATTTACAGCCTTCACAATAGAGGACCGCCATATTTAAATCCAGACTGCTGGGAATGGTTTGTTGTTGAAAACATGGATAGCATCAAGACTACGTCGCCTATTACGACGTTGCCTTGTCGACAGTAACTGCAACAGCGATGCCTTTTGCCGCTGTATCGCAACAAATGCTTGTAAAGCGACTATTAGCATCTGCAACCAGACAAGGTCTTTATTGTTATGGTTTTCTTCTTCTGTGTCTGCTTTATTTTCGGCGAGCGGCTTCCCGCGTGATTTCTGAAGTGACGCTTCGATGATGCAACACCGTAGCTCACGGTGGCTCCAAGTTGGCTCCTTGTTATGGAAAACAAAGGAGGTTTTGTGAAAGCTCTCGCTCCAGCACCAGCCCCAGCTCCAGCTCCAAACAGGCTCTCGGTTCTTTGCAATGGAAAAGGGCTATAAAAGAATCCTTCTTTACATATTTTGCTGACGTTGTAGGGTACAAAAAGCAGCTGCCTGCAACGGGACATTTTGTACCATCCTATGTGTAGATTTATGATGAGACGGGGGTCATAAGGTGCTGTGTGTTTCTAGGTGTCCAGGGGCCCTTCCGTGATTGGTGGACACAGAAGACGGACAATTGTACCCTAAGCGGACTACATTTTATCTTGACTCCAGTTTTCTCCTGTTTATTCTAGGAAGCTAAGTTATTGTCAATTTGCTTATTTATTTTAAATAGCTAGGTTTGGGTAATATTTCAGATAGTTTTCTTTTGTCTGTTGTTTAAGGCATGATGATGTTCACCCTGAGGTTACAAACAGCTCTTTTAAGAGTTAAAATCTAATGCAAGTTAACATTTTGTAAATGAATCACTGTACATTGTCCAAACTGGGTGTTGAGGCTGTTCATGCCTGCCTGGCCACCTCTAGACAAGCCATTACAATCGGTATCCATCGTAGGGATGTCTCGTACATGTCACTACATACGTAGATGTAAAGTCATGTTTTATAATCTACTCACCTTCTAATGTTGTTATGATTCTCCAGTAAATTATATCCACAATCATGAGGTTGTTTAGAGTTATTTTAGTTAGATTGTAGGTCATAATATCTCATTTGATTAGGTTTGTCACTATCGGCATGGTAACAGCTGCCATTTTTGCCCTGTTGCTTGATTGGTGTCTAAACTTTACTTCTTTTCTTCTTTGTCTCGAAGTTAGTTTTGTGAATTAATTTGACTCAAACATAATTCTTGGGTGCTACCTTTCTGTTTGATATTGTGGGTTGGATTTTTTTTACATTTCTGAGACTAACATAAAGTAAGCAAACCCAGTATATCACTTGTCTGTTTTTTCTTTTCCTGTTGTGACTCAAACAGGTCATATTGCTGATATTCAAATGAAATTGTTAGACAAGAGATGTTTTCAGCCAGAGGCTTCTTTAGGACTGCTGTAATACAGACTGCCACAGGAGATCCTTCCTGCCCGTTGCCATGAGAATCGTATTAGTTACAACAACATTCAGTTTCCTTCTGGAATTAATAAAGTTTTGTTTGATTTCATTGAATTGAACTGAATTTTATGTTTGTACAAAACTGTTTGATTTACCTTTAGGCTAGATAAGACTTTTTTAGCCTGCTTCAAACTCCGTAAGTTCATGTTTTCTACTGTCTATATCTCAAAAAAATTAACTGATTTGACATGAGAACGCATCCTCAATTAGACCACACAGGATCCAGTTGCCTTTAGAAAATCGGGATGTTAGGATTTAGCTATAAGATTTTGTGAGAGAACGAATGGAAGACGTAATTCTGTTTCAAGGCTGTTTTTAAGATGAAAGATGTCCTCTTTTCCATTCAGAAGCACAGCGTTTTGACTAAATAGACTAAGTATTTCAAGCCAATTACCTGTTTTTTATTCCAACCACTAAAATCACAAAACCAAACATACCTTACTAGATATTTCATCTCAATATCTAAAATGAAATTGAAATTCTCTGGGGGTTGTTTTGAGGAGTCACAGCTTTTCTCTGGTTTGTCTAGGGTGCATCCCACCTCTCGCCCGAAGGCACCTGGAGATAGGCTCCAACAACCCGCCACCCTACAAAGACAAGTGGCTATAGACAGAGGATGGGGTGTTCAGTTTTACCGAGGAAAAGCTTTGTTCAAGAATCCTGGTTCAGTTTTGTGGTGCTGTCAGAGTTCTGGTGTGGGGAGGAAGAGGTGCTGGGTTGTGAGGCTTTAGTGTCATAGATACTACCTACAATAAATAAGCCTGTAATTGATCATTAGCTGGTGCCTGTGCACCTGCCGCCTTTATCTGAGGTGTGGATGATCCCATTTGTATCTTCACTACAATTTGTGGAGGTGTATGTGGAGACAGTGGTGTAGAGGAAAACCTTTGTACTGCCAAGTAGAAGATCCAGTTAGTTTTCTGTCAGGAGCAGCCAGTTGACATTTTTCATGCTCCAGTCGTAGTCTATACATTGCTTTACTGTAATGCATCCCTCTAGCAACCAATAACATAACAACTGTGGTGTTTTAAACTGCAACAACAACAGCATTTAAAGGCTTAGTGCAACAAATAGTTCTCAGATTGGGTTTTACAACCATGATTAAGCCGACAGTGTTGCATAGTAGTTAAGCCTGAAAACAATGTAAAGGAGTAATGGTTTTATAAAAATTAATGTTTCTATCTACATTCTTAAATATCTCAAGGGATTCTCAATAATGAAAAAATCGTGTTTGGCATAACAGCAATCAAACCATTCTTATAATTGCTAACTAGGTTTTTGTCTGTTTTCACATATGTTCTAGTCTCAAAGTGTTTAAGGTTGGAAGACTTTCCTACCATCACCTTAATCTTTACCTCCCTTCACAGATTCTCTATCAGATTCCAGTCTAGACTTTGGCTGGGCTACTCTAAAACATTTACATTAATTTCAGACAGAAGAAACATGTTGCTACAGTTAAAAGACAACTGTAAACCTAAATCTGCCAGTGGTATCAACAATTTTAGGATAAAATTTCTCCCTTTAATGAATGAACATGACAACTGTACCGTCCACCATACTTGTTTATATGTTATTACATTGGTGGGTATAGTTTTTACAGTTTCAAATTATTATTTTTTTCATTTTTGTTAGTTGTGCCATGGCCATTGCAATAATTGGCTTGATTACATTTAAAATCTACAAAATGATTACATTATTGGCAGGTTATTACAATATTAGTTCCTATTTGACCCCTTTCTTTTGCATGTTAATGTTAATCTTGAAAAACAAACCTTAATGATAAAGAAAAGGCCATGAAACTTTTTCTTTAGTATTTTCTCCAAAATGTCCAACAACAGACCTCGTTAATGTTAATTATCTTCATCACAGCCTAACATTTCAGATTGGCTCAAAATGCTAACAATTCCAAAGACGCCGCCATCTTAACTTTTTCCACCGACAGCTCAAAAGTTCTAGTAGGGAAAAAAGTTATTTCTCGGGCCCTCCAGAGTGCGAGCTATTAAAATGCACTAAATCAAGATGCAGGTTGGCTCAGCAAAGGACTGTGTGATTTGACATTATCTTGGCAATTACAAGAGAGGGGGAAAAGGATCTGCCTAAGATCTCTGTCTATGCCCTTTACACACACACACACACACACACACACACACACACACACACACACACACACACACACACACACACACACAGACGAGGGAAGGACGGACACCAGGGAGACAAAATACACCTGAGGGATATTCCCTACCTTTTATTTCACAGCTCTGCACCGACTCAGTCTGAAATGAACTTAAATACCATAGTAATATAAAAAAAGTGGGTAGAAGTGGTGGTAGGGTTCTGAGGGCGAGGACCCTTTGTGTTCATCCGAGTGGTTATTTCTGCTAATGACTCTGCTGCTATCGCTCTGTAGCAGTTGTCATTGTGAATTTGAAGAAACGCCTTGAGAACAAAACAGTTTGCAGAAACACCAGAGGACAAAAGAAAAGCAAAGCAAAGACCTGGGAGAGGAGTTTCTTTCCATCCCCCCGGTCAGTGACCTATAGATGTAATTATGGGACCAGTTCAAGCAGCTTCAAATATACCCTGAAGAATGTCCTGCTCCACCACTCCCCTTGCCTCTGAACTTATTTTTTAATTCTTCTTCCTTTTTTTTAAAGGCATCACATCTCGCTATTTCTTCATATGTCACAAAGATTCAGAGTCTGTGACCTGAAACAGCCCGAGGAGTGCGACTTCACAGGCAGTTTCCTCCGGGACTAATGTGTTTTCAGAGCGGCGACCATCTTTTTCCCTGTTTAATGAGCTCAGTCATAAATAAATGCATGGCCTTAATTAGCCTGCGTGTGGCGGGGGCACTGGAATTAGTGAGGAGCTGGGGAGATGGAGGCTCCATGCCCGAGTTCTTCTGGAGATGGTGAGCTGGGCATGGGGAGGTGGCCTTTGAGCAGATGCTCTCCTTGCTCTCTGCTGGTTGAAGCTTCCATGACTCCTTCCTTTCATCTGATCTGTTAAGCTGCTTCTCACTGAGAGCTCCTTGGCCAGTGGTGGGGCTCATATTGGACTCTCTCTAAAGCAGCCTCAGACTGTAATCAGTTTAAATACTTTATGAAGGCTAAAATTAACAGAAGTTTTGTTTGATTTTGTGACTGTTTCAGTGAAAATTAAGATGAATGATACAATTTTGTCATGAATCACAATTTTTTACATTAGAATTATAATTTTTTTTTGAGCTTTCAAACTTGTATGAGTACAGAACAAATAAATAAATAAATACTTTTCATTTTAAATAATCCAATAATTTAAGTGGCTGGATTACCAGGCTGAAACCAGATCCCACCTTAGAAGTGTTATACACACAATTTAAACAGTTGGAATTACAGCATAATGGACACCAAACTTATTTTTTCTAACGCATAAATTGTTTGTAGTCTATTTCTGAACCAGCTGAGAAAAAGCAGACACCAGCTGGGATTTAATTGTTACGCTACTTTTCATCTTGATTTGAAGTTCCACACAGATATGCACTAAACAGAGATTTCCGGCTGATTTCAGATCTTTTTGTAAAACTCCGATCCACTGATGCTGACTTTAGAGAAAGGAGTTCCTGTAAACCAGTGTTTGGCCATTTAATGGCGAAGTTAACTTTAAACTCTTTAGCATTGTGTATTAGCTTGGTAAATCTTGTGAAATGTTAACAGCAGTATCCCCAGTGTATTCCCTAAAAAACGCAGATACCGACATTAAATTTGAGATTTCCAAAAGCGTGCCAACTTTTCCCAAACCTGGTATGTTCATGAAAGCTTGAAAGAATAAAACTGACCAAATCCACCGGACTACATCTTCCTGGTATCTGCTGAAGTCAGCTTTTTCCTTGGAGACATCTTCTTTAGTAAAATTTCCACACTGAAGAGGGTTGATTTTAGCGCAACCTGGTAATGGTTAGGTACAAGAAGTAGGATTTTTTGTTTATTTTCTAACATGCCGAACACTAGTCAGGGTCCATCAAGCTGAAAATCAGCCGATTCTGGTCACCAGTCACCAGAGATGAAACCACATTTTTGTAAAGCATAACTAAATCCTAATGTTAGGAATATTTTGACTACTTCCGTTGTAAAATGTGGAAACTTAAAGCAGGAAGAAAACATAGAACCTCCAGGCGTCAGGAACATCTTGTTTGGTTGTTTAGTACAGTGTCATACTTTGACCGTACCAATAGTCTTTTACCCTTTGCTCAATGAACAGTTGAAGTTATGTATCTCTACCCTACTGTTGTTCTCCACCTCTGACTTTACATCTGACAGTCCAGAAGTCTTGCTAATAATCATGGAGTGGTATATATATTATTATCTTCTTTACCAACTAGTGCATGTAGAACACTAATTACATCTATATTTATGCTTCTGATTAGGCAAATTAGGCATAATTTGACATGTCTCTGAACACTAGATGGCAGTAAAGTACAATTTTATCTTTGGTGTGTGTTAATTATGCATTAGCAGTCATTTATAGTAAACACATACCACCTAGGCAGTGTGGTGGTTTGAGGAAAATTTATGACAAAAGCCTACAAGGCGTTAAAAAGTGACTGTTATCCCAAAATTGCTACTGACAAAATAGTCTGGTGTTTGCATGAACCCTGCATGCTACTGGGTATTTACCTTACCTTTCGAATGTGTCAGAAGTTATGGTGCCTTTAGGAAATGACACTCAAGAATGCTTCTGACATTGTAGCATACATGATAAACAATCAAGCCAGGCTGGCAACATTTTTTATTTACATTTTTATTATTTTGCTGCATGGGCATCACAACATATATTGTCCACAAACTTGTCACTGCAGTGGAATTTAGAAGTGCCAGTAAAATATTACATAAATGACATAACAACATAACCTAATCTCATGATACAGTATGCAGATGCTTTGTCTGAGCTGATGAAGATTTACTTCCCTCAGCATGCTGTTTGCTTAAGGTGGCTCCATAACAGCCTGACCTACTTTCTGAATACTTAATGTGAATAATTATTTGACAAAATCTCGGCTCTCACTGAGCATTCAACTTTCATACCAAGAGGCTCAGCTGATACCTAAATATAACAGAACAATTTGATGAAACAGTCACAGGATTATAAAAGTGTAGTACCGATGCAGTAGAATGTTGAATTTTACACCTTTTAACATATTTATGAACTGTTCAAAAAGCGACATACATACTTCAAAGATATGGCATGATTTGGTCTCCCTCTTGATTTCCTCTTGTTTAAACCCAGGTAATCCTTTTTGTTATATCCACATACATGATAAGATCGGAACTGTTTGTATATTCATCCTAATGGAAATTATTAAATGACAACGATTTTAGTTGATGTCTTGATCTTTAATATCACTGCTATGCTCACTCAAAACGGCTTTTGGCTAGTATAGGTGGGATATGCTAATGCCTTTCAGATCATGGCAATAATATTAAGAGACAAGAATTTCATCCTCCTCTCACTCACATACCACATCGGTTAATTCCTAAACAGGGAAGTTGAGGAGTAACATCGAGGGATGAATTCAGGGGCACCATGAGGAGAAATGTTTCCACCAACTTCATGACTGGCCTCAGGTCTAGTGGGTCAATATCACAATTACCACTCTATACACATGGAGGACAGACAAAGAGACTACATGTAAATATGTCTGCTTTCTATACTTGAACTTAAGAATCATTAGAAAGTGCCACAGGTAAAAATACAGAAACTGGCTTTTTTGAACCAAATGTGATTATTTCAGGTCATTGGCTATCAGCAGTGGTGATGGAAGCATTAAAGCTTTGTAGGTTTTCTGAAGGAGACAAACACCAGGTAAGAATGTGATGACTTAAGTCCCTGTGCAAGTGTGAGAAAACCAGGGAGGGCTGCTCCACTCTATGTGGATGACCAAGGCCTGGTTCACACAATAGGTTTTTTTAGGCCGATTTCAGGCCCGATTCTCCCCTTCCCATGATTGCAAGGATGCCCAGATTATGGGGATGGCTCTTAAAATAATCTTAACAGAGGTTCCTGCCGTGTGTGGTGTGTTAAGAGCAGTCGGGTCTGCTCGGAAGGATGTTGGGACCTTACTGATCACAAATCGGGGATATTCAGCATGTTGGATTATCTTGGCCCAATATCGCAGGGCGTGTGGTGAGTAAGGAGGACAAAAGAGCGTGCAGCCTGTTGAATGTGAGCTGTAGCCAATCAGAAAGTGAGGTGACAGGCAAGGATCCCCCTTTGGAAGCATCTGTTATTATTTTTCCAAGTGTCAGCTCTCTTGACCGCAGTCCAAAAACGCATAGAAAGAGAGTTTAATAGGAGGAAAGGAAACAACGTTTCAGAGGGAAACAAATAAAACGATAACTCACTCTCCACACCTTTATGTAACGGCTTTTTTTGTGTTCATTCTTTCTCTGTTAAGACTAAGTGCCGTTTTATCTCGTGAGGTTTTCCCTATTTGAGCTGGGAATGTTCGCTAGTAAAATCGTTTCTGGCCGCACACCACACACTGTAGGACCAAAACTGTTACATCCAAGATTCTTTATCGCCATCTCTGTGGTCTCTCAAGGTTTGGAAATCATATGACTATTTTAAAACCTTGATGTGTGAACCAGGCCTAACTAGCTTTGCTATGATAAAAGGCTATGATCTCTATGTCTATGATCTCTGTGGCACCACAGATGTCATGGTCCAAAACGTTACTACTCTTAACCACGCAGACAGCTTTGATACAGCTCACTCTGCCATCTCAACACACATCAACATTTGTCCGAAACAATTTGTGGAGAGTGGGCCTGGATTTGGATTGTAAAAATGCATTAGGAACAGACATTAGTAATATTACAGGGCCATATGTGTGGCAGACCACTGAGGTCACCTAACACTGAAGGTCACCTTTTTGCAGTACAAATTATTAAGTGCTTCCCCTCTAATCAGATGAGACGTCCCACATACTGCCCAAGCACATAGCAACCAGTTTATTTATAGGTTCCAAACTGAAATGACCAGTTGGTTTAATTTAATAGTGAGCAATAGGATTATACATGGAAACAAATTACCTAAGTGGGGGTACTCAGTACCAAAATCTTTTAACAATGATGGAAACCACGGACATGATGTCTCCCAGTATTATTTCATTATTGGGCTTAGCTTCTGCATCTGTCAGCCACGACTGGCTTCTGGATGGGCCCAGCCTGTGTCCAGACTGACGCACAGCTGCTAGCGGCTCACACGGACCGAGGCCCCACCCCAGCCATTGCTTTCTCTGGGGTCAGAGAAGGGAAGGGCAGGGTCCCATCTCACCAGCAAGCACACACCCTGTTACCCAATTACAATTTCTGTTTTCTGGCCTGCTGTGGTCAAAACAAACTACGTGCACTATTTGCTGAATATTAGACCTTTTTGGGGGTTTAAAATTAGAATTTTTTTTTTGCTTCCTACTTGTGGTAGTAAACATTCCCTCTGACTCCAAGCTCCCTAAAGTATTAAGAAAAGTCCATATGTATGCATAGCTGTATGAATATAAACCCGTGTATATTTATACATACGTTGTCCAAAATATCTTGACACAGAATAACAGAGAATAACAGTTCTTTTCTGTTCGTCTTCCACGGAATGAAGAATTTTGTTCTGACTTCCGCATTTATTACTGGTTTTTATTGCAAGATCTCGCAATTCCCGTGCATGCTTCTTTGAGCACCTCTGGGCTGCGGACCGGAGCGGATCTAGAGCGCATGCAGGGGAAATTGAGTGTTATAAGCACTACCAGGTCTCACGGACAGCAACACTCTTCTGTGAGGAAGTTGTCACTGTGTGGAAAAACACTCAAAGTTAGCTATTTTTAGTCTCAGTGGGATGTTTAAAATTGAAGCCAGAGGAGGCACAGAGGTGTGAGAAGCTATGTACAAGGAAAGATGCATTCTCTATGACATGTCACAACATATCTGTGATTCACTGATGCGGCGAGAGAGAGCAAGACTTTCACTCAAGGGTAAACAAGGAACAGCAGAGTTGCTCTGTATTACCCTCTTGTAGTTTTCAGCCTCCTTCTACAAGGGAACATGCTGGATCTGGAAATGTTGGTAGCCTTTTTTAGATCTCAGAGCTAAGGTGAAAGTCTACATTCTATAGGATTCCCAAACTGAGGCTGCTGTTTTGGTAACGCTACATGTCCTAATTGCTAAAGTTAGATTTTAAGGATCGTTTAAAATGTCAGTCAATCATAGTTTTTTGTAACTTTGTTTTAAAATATGAGCAAAACCTACTCTGACACAGTGCATGTTTTTCGTCTCTGTTGATAATATGTGGTCGCTCACAGACAGGAAGGCTAGAAAAGATCATCTTTACCTTCGCCAATGAGGTCATGTTTTTACCAGGGTTTGTTAGTATGCGTGTCTGTCTGTAACAACATAACTCAAAAAGTTATAGACAGATCCGGATCACCGTCTGCGCTCTTCGAGTGCTTTCCTAGTTTACAATGTTTTTTTTTATTTCTTTCCTATGCTATAGCTCTTAGAAAGAAATTGGAAAGGGCTACAATTGTTATCGACATCAACGCTTAACAAAGGTTGAAGATCTGCAACACGATTCCGATTGGTGCATCTAATAAAAATGGTGCACCGAACCATTTCCCCTTATCTAGAGCTGTGGTGGTGATTATATTTTGCCTTTTTAATATCAAGGAATGCAGTTAGACTTCAGCCTTAATATCTCAGAGGCTGTCACATTCTCAAAGTACTCGGCTATGGTTGCCAACTGCAATCAGAAATAACTCTGTCCCTTCAACTTAATGAAAAACAAGTACTTGGCCATAAACTTGTAGTCATCCCCTATCCAATCACATTGTCTTGAGTAATTAAAATGATTAGCTTAATTAGCTTAATTAACTAAATTTGACTACAGGACATGGCCATATGGTGAAGAAAAACAAAGATGGGAGCTAATTAAAGTTAAAATAATGCAGGTTTTAATTAACTCAACCCTTAGGCATCAACATTTTCAAATTTATCCAAGCTGATAATTAAAAAGTCCTCTTGCCCAAGCAACATTTCTTCTCTGAGCTAATTAAATCTGGAAATAAATTAGCAACATGACGCTCCAAATATTAATTCCTGCTAGAAGATGACTTCACTTTCTAATGAAATTAATTAGCTGCACTGGACCCTCAATCAGATGCCAGGCGCTGTCCGTGAGCATAGACCTCATGTAATCTAGCGCCGGGCGAAGGGCCCGAGGGCAGAAATTTACAATTGTAATGAACACTCTTTAACTGTGTGTCTCTCTTAATATACCAAATGAACATGTAGATCTATTTATGCCAAGGGCTTCCTCATTTATAAAGGAGTGGCAAGACCAGCTAGTTAAAACTTGCTTTTTTGCTTCTTTTTTTTTTTCAGAGAGAATGTGTAGTGTGAGAGACGAAGCACAGAACCACATAGCTGCCAAGAGCGATGCCAGGACCAGCCTCAGCAGCCTGCAAGGTTCCACAGGCTGTGCCTGCGCTTGTGCCAGCCTATTACAGAGGACCCTCATGAATTCACCCTAATACACTCTCTTGGCAGCCTAAGGCGATGACACAGTGGACAGGGGGAAAAACAGTCAAATGTATCTGTCTCTGTCTCTAAGTTTTGACTTTGCCTTTTTGTCTTTGCAAATAATTTACTGTAAATACAGAGGCAGCTCTGCACAACAAATTTCATTAACTGTCATCTTGGCTCTGCTCAAACCGACGCTAAGCATGTGGAACCTCAAAATGGCAGCATGATTTCGAATGAAATAAAAAATTAATTAGACACAGATTACTGCATCAGCGGAAAAGCCCGTTAGAACGTACTAAAACAGATTTTAAGATTGTGACTCCAAAGATAAGATCAGGATGAAACTTTAATGATCCCCGTGGGTGAAAAACATGGAAATTAACAAAAAAATTTCCCTTCAACACAAAACCCGTCAGGTACTTTTTTTTCTGCTCTTGCAGTACCTTGCAAAAGTTTTCATTCCCCCTGAAGCTTTGCACATTTTGTCACTTTAAAACTGCAAATATCAGTATGATATATGGAAATTAATGTGATAAAGCAACACAAAGTACTGCATAGTTGTGAAGTGGAAAGAAAATTAAACATGGTTTAAGTAAATATCAAACAAAAGGTCATACATTTGCATTCTCACCCCTTCAATCTTAAGCCCCTAAATAAAATCAATTGAAACCAGCTGTCAAACAGGGAAGTCCATCCATGTGTAATTCCAGCATACTTTTAGCTGTTCTATGAAGGATTTAGAGATTTGTTAGAGAACATTGGTGAACAAACAACATCACGAAGACCAAGGAATATAGCCGACAGGTCAGGGAGAAAGATGTGGGGAAGTTTAAAGCGTGGTTAGCTTCTAAAACAACATTTCACAATGAGATGGACAACAAGCTGCATACAGAGAGTTGGTGGGCCGCTTGGTGGCATGGTGCGGAAAAAAATTGTCTTACCTTGAATGTGAGCAAAACAAAGAAGAGGATTGTATTTCAGCAGAAACAGGGATTGGTCACACACTGTTTGCATCATGGTATCATAAATACCTCGGAATTCACCTGGACAACAGATTGGAGTGGATTCTTCATATAATTAAGAACAGTACAGACAACCCTGAGTATCCTCTTCATGAGACTGTCATACAACAACAGAGTGTCTTCAGTCAGAGGCTTCTTCAGTGTCACTGTAACTCAGACTGCTACAGGAGATCCTTCCTGCCCACAGCCATCAGAGTTCACCATAACTCTTTGAAGAACCTTGAACAATATGAGTTACAACATTTAATTTCCTTCTTGGATCAATAAAGTATTTCTGAATTAAATATTGAACTTTCTGGTCAACCTTGAAAATGCTCCGTGTGCTGTAAAACTGAACCCCTTGTCACCAGGGTGAAACACAGCTCTAGCTGCATCAGGCGTTGGGATGCTTTCTTCAGCATCAAAAGGGAAGTTATTCAGAGAGGATGCAGGGAACTGAATATTGTGGAAAGTCCTGGAAGAAAAACTGCAAGAGGCAGCAAAACACATGAAGATGAGCTGTAGGTTCAACTTCTAGCAGGACAGCAACTCTAAACATACAGCCAAAGATACAAGGAAATTGTTTCAGATCAATTCAATTCAGTTTATTTATATAGCGCCAATTCACAACAGATGTCATCTCAAGGCACTTAACAAGAAGTCATTTCAATACAATTATACAAACATTCCAATCAGTTAAAAAGTTTCCTATTTAAGGAATCCCAGCAAAGTATATTCATGTGCTAGAATGGCTCAGTCAAAGTCCGACTCAAAATCCAATTAAGAATCAGTGGCAGGACGCTCTAGATCTGCAAAGATGGAAGAAACATACCTCAAAAGACTGGCACCTGCAAATGTTGTGAAAGCTGGTTCTAGGAAGCATTTACTCTGAAGGACTGAATAGAGTTTCACAACATCCTTTTTAAAATTTGATTTGCAAAAGTTATTGGAATATGTTGCTTCCACTTCACCGTTGTGCACTAATTTGTGAAGGTCTATCACATAAAATACAGTAAAGGTGTTGGTTTTGATGTGACAACGTGAAAAAAAACCTAAAGGGGTATTCAATACATTTGATGCTGAGTTTGAGGCAATCAGATCTACGAGTATCTATTGTGAAGAGGACGATCATCAGCTGCATGATCAGAGCATTTCCATTCATTACTTTTCAAAGCGGAACACATGAAAAACCACCTGACATAAAGGAGTTCCAGCCTGACGGCGGCAGCCGGGGCATTTCCTCAACACCGCTGTTTAGAATCAAAGGTCACTGCAGCACCTTGTTGAGATCTAGACATTTCTTTGTAGCTCTAATTGCTTCTACATTCTTGACCACTTTGCCAGACGACTCGGTACGATGAGAGCTGAGAAATAAGAGGAGCACGGGCGCCTTGTTTACTGCGATCAAGATAACAAGGACAAGTCTGCGGAATAACGAAGGCCGCGGCAGATGCAGAAAACACAGCGTTTTCTATTTTAATGGTGTTTAAGCGTGCAAGCCTGGGAGGGCAGAGGGAGCTTAAAAAATGCAACTAAAGGATGGGATTCAGCAGGATCCAAATGGCAGGCGCAGCCGTTGGGCACGATGACGTCCCTTTGATGTGAGCTGTAACTAGCTTTAAGCTCGGCTCGGGCTGCATCCTGACTGATGTGCGCTCTCCGCTTTGAAGAGATGGCCACTTTGTCGCGCGCGCCAACTGTACCTTTAATTTCAAATTCTCTAATGTCTCAGATGGGATGACATTAAAGGCCGGGGTCATTAGTGTATTGTGGTGTTTGCCCATAACTGCGTGTGTTGGACTGTCATCTTTTGGAATTTTGTCACATTCATCAATGTTCTGCATAATGGGATGAGAAACTATTTACATATTGGATCAGAATTGCCAGAGGAGAGCATTAATTATTGAGAAAGTGACAGAATCACCCCCCTCCTTCAGAGTTTGTTGTCTGCTCCAGACTGAAAGCAACTCCGAGCCCAGTAAACACCATTATCTCAATTTTAAAGACAAGGCCGGAGCGTATTCGGTTGGCCTTCATGCCGATCTCCTACCGACTGACTGTAACAAGCTTGATGAGGGCGTGGTGCTGCTTGTTGGAGGGCCACCTCCTCTGCTGGCTGAGTGTGTGTCAGGCTGCTGATGTTGTTAGTTGGCTGCCTCTGAAAAATAGAAAGTGCATCATATTGATCAATGTCATTGAGCGTTGTACCGACTTAAATATCGAGCTGAGTGCAGTGTGCGAACAGGAGTTACAGCGGCATCATTGCAGGTAGCGCCCTTTCCTCAGCCTTGTTCATCAATTTTGATAAATGCGCTGAATCAAGCCTGAGATGCCATTCTGATGCTCTATGATGGTGTCACTGCAGGATGTGCTTGTAACATACATTGGTTTGCTAAAGTAATTTAAAGTCTAAATTGGATTTAGGTCTGAACTTTGACTAGGCCATTTTACCATGTGAATGATCTAAACCACTTCTGACTAAATGTTTAGAGACCTTGCCCTGGTGGAAAATTAAGCTCTGCCACAGTTTCAAGCCACACATGGTCAGATCCACACCTCACTTCTAGTTTGTTTCACTTTACTTTACTTTGTAGTCACTAATTCAGATCGTTTATTCATCGTTCAATACATGGTTTCTTTATTAAATTAGTTTATTTAATTTAATTGTAAGTTGTTGTTTTTTTGGGTTTTTTAAAGTTTGGTTTTGTGTTGTGCTAATGCATCTTACTTTGTTTGAGGTACCTGGGGGTTTGGCTTCTCCTTCCTGGTTGGCAAAAGGCTGAGGGACCTGCAGTGCTGCTGACAGCCTCATTGGACTGAACCACTTGCTTCTTTGCCTGAGGAGGGTTTTGGAGTTTATTTCATTGATTTGTGTTATTTTGTTATGTGGCAGACATTTTGTTTTCCCCTCGTGTGTAATACCCTTTAGTTAAACCAGTATTTAATAGTGCGTTCCACTTTGTAGTCGGAACTTGGAAATTCCAACTTCCGAGTGGGAAAAATCAACCGTAACGCCCTCCAAAGTCCGACTTCCCCCTCGGAAAGTAGGAAATCTTTTCTTACTCCGACTTTGACTTTTAATGTGGGCACTCATTGAGTCAACAGTAAGTTGTGTTAGCATTGATTGCATATGGAAAGTATGGCTTTAAACTGTATTTTACAAGCGGTACTACCAACTATGTCTTTCTGGGTGTCGCCATTTTGGAATCCCGACTTATCCGGCTGCATTAACTGGAACGCTGTTTAGGTCTGATGTCACACCCACTCAGAGTTCAGAGGTAAATGGAACCCACCAATAGTTCTCCAATGTGTCAGTTAAGGAGGTCAGTTTGTCTTATGTTTGTTTGAGGTTCTGTGACTTTTTAGTCTAGTTTATTGAGTTTAGATGTTCTGAATTTGTTCATTTTTCATATTTTCATATTTCATATTTTTTTTAACATTTTAATGAAAGGGGGGGCACGGTGGCGCAGCTGGTAGCACAGCTCACCTCACAGCTAGAAGGTCCCGGGTTCCACAACACCTGTCTAGTCCTGGGGGTTCCGCGCTCCCTCTGCCAGCCCTGGGAGGGCCCCGCACTGAAACCCAAGCCTCCTTCATGCTTTGGGCAGTGAGCAGACTCTTCTTTTCACCTGATGGGACAGGGTTTCCCTGGCTGGACGTAGCGCGTGGAAGGATCACGTTATTCCAGCCAGATCCTCCCCAACCCTTCAGGCACCCTGGCCGGCCAGGAGGAGGCAGTAGATAGCCCCAGAACTAGTGCATGTTTTTTGTGGGAGTAGCTCACATTGGCTGCTCAAAGGGACATGGGGAGAACTCCACACAGAAAGGCCCTTTTGCCAACCCCACCCAGGGTGTGGGTGCCGATGATGTGGGGGAACAAACACACCTTCAGCACCCACAGCGTCCCCGGCGGTAATCGAACCCCGGACCTTCTAGCTGTGAGGTGAGCTGTGCTGCCAGCTGCGCCACCATGCCCCCCCTTCCCACCATCCTTAACCAGCTTCACTACACCCAGAGCTTTATACCACCACCCTCATGTTTTATCATGGTGTTGGTATGTTGAGGGTGATGTACAGTGTTAGTTTTCGCAATTTTCATGGAATGCAATTATTTGAACTTTGGTCTCATCTGACCAGCGTACCTTCTGTCATTCTTGGTGTGACCCCAACATGGCTTGTTGTAAAGTACAAATGGGGCTTTTAGGGATTTTTTTTTTTTTTTGCCAATCTTAGATCAAGGCCAAATGTTGTAATCATTTATTTCAACTTAATTCAGCTATGTATACAGGGAGGGTTTACAAGAGTCGTAATCTCAACCTGCTTTACAAGACAAACAGAACTATGTGATCAAATGAATCCAGTGATAAAGACATCTTAGCTTTGTCGCTCCTTGTTAGCAACCATCTGTTGCAATTGACTGGGGGTTGGAGGCATGACCAAGCAGACAAACAAAAAACACTGGTCCAGGAGTATGTTCTAGTTCTAAAAAAAAGTCTGTCTTTTCTCTCATCAGTTCTCTTTATGACCTGACAATTTAGATCCAGGACCATGTGTTGATAGGTTTGCAACTGTGCCAGGGGCGGAGTGGGGTACTAAAATCCACAGGGAAAATTCTGACCTCACCAAGGTACTATACTATTGTTATATAATGTTATATGTTACATTATAGTCACATCATCTTCAATATTAGGCTTTAGCTATATAATATATTGTTAATAACATTAGGCTATGCATTATAGTTACACTTTATTCTATATTAGGCTTAGGTTATATGATATTCTATGTAAGTTATATTATAGTTATATTCAGTATTAGACTTTAGCTTATAATATATTGTTAAATAATAGGCTATATATTATAGTTACACTGTATTCTATGTTAGGCTTAGGCTATATGATATTCTATGTAAGTTATATTATATTCAGTATTAGGTTTTAGCCCTCACTCACAGGGCTATACCACAATCGACATCCACACAATCGACATCCACACAATAACATAAACACCTCAATTTGGATAGAACAGGTTAAATACATTTTGGGAAACAATTATTTACTATGAGTCTACAACATGAACCCTGCTCGCTTGCATCTCCTAACATTACTTAACTTCTGCTAGTGAAGGCTATTGGTCAAACAGCTTCTAGCCTATTCATTAGTAGCAACAAGGCTATAAAGAAAACTGAACACTTACTAGTCACTGACAAACAAATGGTCGAATTCAAGAGCCACTCAAGGATTATTATGGCAAAGTCAATAATTCGTCTGAAATATACCAGCTTTGGCAGAGTAGTGGGTAGGGTTACCAACTCCCAGCAAAAGAAATAAGGAACCACCCCCCACCCTCCACCTCATGATGCTTAATCGACGTACTTAACTATAATTTAATGCAAGTGTAAAACAAATGCACATCAATCAATTATTTTTCTACAATAGTTAAATAAATTCAACATCTTTCTTTGACAGAATTCCAGACTGCACAGATGGTACTATCCCTAAGGAAAAAAGTACTATAGCTTACTAGAGTATATATTAAACTTAATATTTACTATATACAATTTCTATACATTTAACAGATGACCACTTTGGTTGTAAGATTCAGATAATTATTTATTAAAAGCTAGACATTTTAAATGAGAATAAGAAAGAAAAGTATGTATTTGTGCCCACCTTTCCCTGTTAATGCCCTAACTGGCCCTCTTGCAAAACTTTGCAAGATAGATAGATACTTTATTGATCCCCAAGGGGAAATTCAAGAACAAACAAACAAATCAAACAGTTTTATTTTTTTTAATCTGTGACCATAAATGTTCTGCAAGATAAGACCGTGACTAAGATACAGAGAGTGAACAACTGATATAAATACCGGTTGGACGTTTTAGAATAGCTTAATTGGGAGTATATGGTCGCTATTCGTGGTGAATGTTGTAATATCAATGATTTTGATAAACTCAGAGTCAGGCCGGTCGCGTTCGCTTCACGGACGCTTAAAATGTGATCCGCTGTGTAAATCCTTCAGCCGGCCGACTGGGAAAAGTCCCGGTCGTCCCGATTGCCACTCCGCCTCTGAGCTGTGCTATGCTCTACTCACAAACAGGCTAACTTTTAAAGACAACTGGTTGCACTAGATTTAATTGGGGTGCATAACAATAAAAGGGGCTGAACACAAACGCACTACAAACTTCCTGGGGTTTTTGTGTGAGAAACCCCTTGAGAACCAAGTCACGTCAAATAAAATTATTGGATGTGAACGCTTGTGTGCAAGGCTCATCATCAG
Source organism: Valencia hispanica (assembly GCA_963556495.2). Classification (NCBI taxonomy): domain Eukaryota; kingdom Metazoa; phylum Chordata; class Actinopteri; order Cyprinodontiformes; family Valenciidae; genus Valencia; species Valencia hispanica. Next base: position 9,791,860 of record OY747705.1, on the reverse strand, counting down.
CGTCTGGCCAAAGATAAGGCATCTAAAGAGGGTTGCTTCCAAGATGTTCTAAGAGCTACTTTCCTAATCATCGCACCGTGGGTGACATTATGGAAGATTTCGTCCTTCTTTTGTATTGTGAGGCTGGATCTTCTCTAAACTAGTTCAACCGAGCACAGCTGCGATTAACTTTAAAAGGTCATTTAGAATAGCTCTCGGGAAGGCTGTGATGAAACCTGGTTGAAATGACGTACTACTGGATGTGTATCGCTCAGCAACTCCCTCTCTCACCACCATCACCAAACCAATATACTTCATCTCCTAATGCCCCGCCTCCCTCCCCACCCCACTACCACCACCACCCCAGCGGTGAGCAGAAATCATCCTGACACATGTATCTGCAGCAAAAAAAAACAAGCCATCTCCCAGCATCAAGATCCCTTTAAATGAGACTTACCATGTCTCCAATTGCACCTTTCTTGACCTACCTCAGACGCAAAAGGTTAAGCCAAGACAGGGTTAAAAACTTATCTGGCCTCGGTGGTCACATAACATCCCAATTACTTTAACAATCTCATGTTGAATGGAGGCGGCGGCGGTGGCGAAGTGAATGGGGTGGGAAAAGAGTGTGTGCGTGTGTGTTGGGGGGGGGTTAGAGGGGGGGGGTGAAAAAGGGGATGGGGGAGGAAGAAAAATACAATAGATAAAAGTCTGTCTCAGAGTAAAAGATACGTTCTTATCTTAATCTAATGACTCCACAGCCTTAATTTGTCAGTCTGGCTCTGCCGGAAGAAAGCAAAGGAAAGCGTGTGTGTGTGTGTGTGTGTGTAGGGGGGGGCACCAGAGGGAGATTTTCTTGTACGTGGTGTTAATAAGGGACATCTCTCAACTCGGAGTGAAAGAAGAAAAAGGATCATCATCAGCAGAACATTCAGTGGCAACGGCGAGATGTGCTTCATTCTGTACGTTGTTTTTTTTCCTCGTTTTTTTTTTTCTACTTGTGCTAACAGTCGCTAATTAGCACCTTATCACCCTCCAAGTAGCTCCATACTGCCGTGACGCCAAGCACACTAGTATTTATAACCCAGTGACTGAGGAGATAAACAGCTCCGCGTGGCCAATAGCCAGATCAAACATTTCACTGTTCTTATGGAACTGTTAAGCTGCTTGAGGCGAGACAAAAGAAACAACGGCTTGTACATTAATTTCACCTGAACCCACCGCTCCAAAGGTCACTCCGTCTAGTAATATAATTCAGCTTCCAAGCCTTCACGCCTTAACAATACATGAGAAGCTTTTGTTTTGTTTGGGGTTTTTTTTAATAGGCCAAAGCTTTCCTGTGTGAGCGCCTTAATAATGCTATTACTGTATTTATTTACTCAATTGGAAGGGTCTACTGGAGGTGCACCTGGAAACCCGGCCAACCCGGTGACATACTCTGGAGCTCACAGGAGCAACCTGACGCAAGTGGTGGAAAAAACACAAAAAAAACATGCCTCTTGAGCTGCTGTTTCTTTGGTGAGAAAATAGAAAGTGAGCATTGTGAGAGAGCAAATCTCAACAGATTAATTTGAAGTGCTCACTGAATTGTGATTCCTTTTAATTAATGACAAAATTAACTGCTTTGTTAATGCGTTCCTGGAGGAAATGAGCTGCCGGCAATTTCTGCGGCGAACAAAAGGAGGGCACGTCTCTCTTGACATTTATGCAAGTTTGCCGGGGTTAGGAGACAACAGCTCGTGGTGAGCAAAATTGGTCTTGAAGGAATGCTTTTGTTCACTGTTGGGAGACGCAAATTCAAAATCGCCGCTGTTTTGAAATCAATAAATGCTGAAAACGATTTAAAACAAATAATGTTTTTATGGGTAGTTGAGGTGACATAAAAAAAAGAGCTGAGTGATATATGTAGGGAACAAAACAACACACTTCTGTTTAGTTTCACCTATAACAGCTTCCTTCTTCCAGATGGCTTCGCTGGACTCTAGACTTAATCAAAACAACATTTACCACCATTAATTAGCCCTTTAAAAAAGAAAAACAACTGTGTGCATTCATGAGCTTGGTAGTTGTTATTGTCCTGTCTGTTTATATAAAGGCTGAAACAGATGTGAGAACCTCCTCCCATTATGAGACAAATTTAGTTTAACGTACAGATCCGAAAAGCTTTTTAGTAATCCATAATGACCAGTAAATATTAATATGGATTGTTAATGTGCAGGAAGGTTCTGTATAGTTAATCACATCTATTGTTCAATTCCAATTTTGGCTCCAAATAATCACAAAAATACAGCAATCGTTTGAAAACATTCAATTTGTTTAAATCATTTTTTTTTGGGCTTGATTCGTTTTACAAGTATGCTTTCATTTTGTAATGTGTCCCAACTGAAGGGCATTTCCACCCCCTTTTATGTTTTTAAAAGGTCCACATATATAAAGATGGTAGAACGAGGAGAGGAAGAGCGGCAGGGTAGAAACTGGAAAATAGTTGGCACAAAACAGTCTAGTTTGTCTGGCGAAGAGGTAAAATGAACAACCCACCTCAGAGACAGCAGCTGTATTTAGCTAAACTAAAGGGAAGAGTCTGCTCATTTTTGTTGGAGAACTTTGACTCCAAAACACAGACACTGGTCAAAAACACAGTGTGCCACATTTGCAAATCATTGTGTTACACTGTTTTTTTTGTTAGTCTTAATTTTTATAAGTTGTCATGATTATATTATCTTATTGTATAATTTCTCACGTACTAAATTTGTAAAAAAAAAAAAAAGATTATATTTGAATGATTTTTAAGCGAACACTAAACAAGTTACACGAAATAATTTCTTGCTTGAGGCAATTCACTGTTCTCCAAAAGCCTTGAGATATATTGTTTTTCCAAACTAACAGAGGAATCGTTTTAAAATAATAGTGGTGATTTTCATGACCAACATCCTTGTGATTATCATATTTCCCATTATTAGCCAGCCCCATGTCAACCTAGATTTAAATCTGCAGGCAGTAGTCGTGCTTCAATATGAAAAAAATTCTATGATGGCTGAAATTATCAATTGTTTACAAGAGATCCCTCCCTGACTGCTGATAGACAAGTTTTAGTAAAATTTGCAGAATCGGCTTATTATTGGCTGTACAATGTGACGCTACTCCAAGGTTACTTCTGATTGGTTGATCAGTACGCAGTGACGCCTCCTACCATGGATGTGACCCCTTTTGAGGAGCTGAGTTCAGAGACTTGGACAGAACTTCGGAATCTGTTAGGAACTAGACTTGCCTGATTGAGTCAGACGGAACTATTCACGCTTTCAACATTTGGTTGTGTTTCATCAGATTAAAGTAGATATTACAGCATAAAACTAGGTTATCAAATACGTGGCTTCAGCATTATGAGAAAGTGATGCATTTTCATTTATTTATTTCTATCTTTTACCCAGTTATTTATTTCTGCTTTAGTGTTGCTTGTTTGTTTTTTTAGTTGTTCAGGTCAGTTTAGTTTCTGGTTTAGTTTTGTATCAGCCAATCAGAGAAGAGATGAAAGTTAATTATTAATAAACTTTTTTTCTGATTAAAACGATAATGTTAATAATCTTTATTCATTGGGAAATGATTAATGATTGTTTTTTAATTAGGATAAATCAAAAATAGTTCTGATAAAGGCTGCATGGTGGTACACTTGGTAACACTGTTGCCCTGAAGCAAGAAAGTCGTGGGTTTGAATCTTAGCCCCGGGGTCTTTATGCACAGAGTTGCATGTTTTCCCTGATCATGTGTGGGTTTTCTCCAGGTTTAGGTTTCTTGGTCTCTCTAAATTCTCTCTAAGTATGAGTGTGTGCGTATGTATGCGTATGTATGCGTATGTATGCGTATGTATGCGTATGTATGCGTATGTATGTGTGCGTGTAGGTGCGTGTGTATGTGTGTGTGCATGGTGGTTTGTCCTGTGGCCACCTGTCTGGGGTGTACCCTACCTCTCATGCAATAAACACTGGAGATAGGCACCAGCTCCTCTGCAACCCTGCAAAGTCAAGCAGGTATAGACAATGAACGGATAATTATAATATAATCTTAAACCTTGAGAAACAAATTGAAATCTGAATGGTATCAGAGTACAGGAGGAGGATTAAAAGATATGCCACACTTTTCAGATTTTTCTCTATTAAACATTTGTCAGTTGTTGTTTTTTTCTTCTTTCGTTTTTGCACTGCTTTGTGTTGGTCTATAACAAAGTTCTATTAAAATGCAATACTAAATGGTTGGGGGGGTGAATACTTTTCAAAGGGTACTGTAAATCTCCCCGAAGCACCTAAAAAATGATTGCTTTTTGCTTTAGTTAAACTTAAAACCTAGCTTTCTCAGAAGATGACAATGTCAGTAGTGGATGAGCTAATTTATGCGGTTTGAGATCATATTGTGCAAAAACAGAAATTCAATCAGCATGTCAGTTGTATAATTTAGTGAATGTTATGAGCAACATCCCTGCAGTGGTTCCAAAAACATGCCAAATTACTTGTCAATGTCCAAATTCAGTGTAAATCCATCATGAGCCTGGATGGAGTTGGAGAGTGAGGGTCTGGTGTCATCTAGTCCCAGGAACATTTTGGAGCGTGTTTCTCCACTGAGTTCAGATCTGCATCCATACGGAGAGCAGACTCCAGATGGGTGTTTACTCAGTAAAAGCAGCACGCTGTACCCCAGGGTGTTTAATGATAGCACACTGTGCTCTTTTAAAAGGGCAGGTGACGTGTGCAACTCCAAGTTTCACCACTTTCAAGTCTTTTCTGATTCATTGGCAGAGACGTAAGCCCTGGCAGAGGATTTGAACAACGAGCCCCGCCTGTCAAGTGACGGCTCGCGAACGCAGGGGGCGCGCGCCCCAGCAAATGTCACCTTGTGTTGGCGGTGCCTACCCCCACCGACCCGCTGAAAACAACAGCAAAACAAACAAACTCCGGCTGCATATTCTATTCAGTGGCAGGGGCGTCCGTACCAGGCAAGACGCTTCCTGCACCGGCCTGTCGAGTGTGATGTACGCAGCCGACCGGTATCTTCCCCAGCAGAGCTCAGATTGTCTTGATATTTTTATTAACATGTCCTCAATCATAAATCACCTTACGGGACGGGTGGGGGGGGGGGGAGGCCCATCCCTCCTCTATGCACAGCATCAGATTACAAGCAGAAGACAGAGTTATCGGACGTCTCACCACGTGTCTCCGTTTAACACTTCTTCCAGTGTCAAGACTCAGATTCAGGTTACTTTCAAACATTAGGAGGGAGCAGAATATAATATCCATAATATTATGTAAATGGGTTCTCATGACACGACTCGGACTCTAAAGGAGCCTTCTATCCTTCATCTGCTTTTATCAAAGCTTGAGGTAAAAGCAGTTGGACAGGCCGTAAGCACTTCTTGCAGTGTCAGGGTTTGATGTCATATCGTTTTAAATAGGACATCACTGTGTGTTATTGTGCATCTCACCGTGTTATCTCCTCCAAAAAGGCCACATTAATGCATTGTTTAGCCACAATACCGTGTCCATTTGCATCACAATAAGATTTCCCTTTTTTGTTCCCGACTCCTCTGCAGCCGCTCGGCGCCCCTGACTCAGGCCTGGCAGAGGCCGAGCCGTTCCTCGGCCGCACACATTTACATGTCGTGTGAACTTGCCAGAGTGCGCAAAACTGTCAGGCTCCCTTAAAGGCTCTGGATGCTATGTGTAATTCCTTTAACACAAGACTGTGCAGATATCCTTATCATTGTGGGAATGGCGTGCTCATGCCACCCTGCATCCTGCGAGCCTGCACAAGCAGCTGGTAATTCATTTAATTTATTCAAGCTGACCCACAGTGGATCAGACCGTGCCGTGCTTTTGCTGCGTTCGGGGCCAGGACGCTCGGCTGGACGACGGCGGGGTCATGCGTGGGTTTGTGACAAGGCTTATGAAAGAAATTCAAAAATTCTATCTGAAAAGGTACCGACACATCACAACAGCATTCATTTTCCTATCACCATCAGAACAAGGCTAGCTTTCACTGGTTTAATATGTAAACATCATCTGCATTTTGTTTAATCCTCCTCAACAGGTAGTCAACTCCCAAGCAGATCACCTCGGCACTCACAGCTAAAGACATTTGGCTCTCTGACTTGCAGCTGAAAGAGTTGGTGCTTCAAAGCAAATATATTGTTGCCATGCTGTCTGAGGCACCGCGGGTGTGTTCCACTGGATCCCAGTTAGTGCAGAGCAGGAGCTTTATCTCTACTCGTGGATCGGGCCACTCATTATGAGGTGGAATGGTCTAATGAGCTCCGACTCGACAAAGGCTTTGGCTTGGGTTCAATTCAATATGAGTGTGGGGTATTAATAAGGTTGGGTTGAGTTCTGTATCCATGCTCAATGAAAATACATTTTGCAAACTGAATGATGCATAACAACGTGTGCATCTTTTATCAGCCTATGTTTAATTACTTTTAATTTCCAGCTAATTAAATATGTAAAATCATGATAACCAGTCATATAAAGTAACATTGATGAAGAGCGTTAGATAATCTGGAAAAATCCAAGCGACACACTTCTTAGGATAGGATTGGAATACACACTTAATAAGTTTTTTGCACTATTTATGCTTGAGGTGTGTATTGTAATTTATCCTTATAAGGCCCAGTTTCCTAAAACTATTTCTGTAGGTATACAAAATACATTGTGTAGAAGAAAACAGAAATAGCCCTGGAAACAATGTAGTGCACTTGTCAGGCCTGTAGGAGGCGGTGAAACTTGATCCAGAGGCATGTTTTCATGGCCCATCGCTTGTACAGATGTACCCTGCACGTTAGATCTATGCGTCTTTGCTGACCGGCATAGACAAAAAGTATAGAAGCCCAAGAGGCGAAACTCAATAGAACGCTCCATAGCAACAGTTGCCCCCATGATGTGACAGCGCAGCCGCCATTATAGACTGAAAACTAAAGGAAAACGCCGAAAAATAATGGCAGTCACTGCCAATGAACCAACTTAACATAACAAATGTAAAGTAATCTTAAATATTTCTGGCCATCATATCTAAATATGAAAACAATTCAAAATACATTAATGAGACTGAGCAACGTTAAATGACAGAAAATGTTACGTCTATGTGTTGGTTATGCATGGCCTAATTACCCTAAGGAAAAAGTAGGCTACTATAGGAATCTTATAGGAATAATATAGAAATTTGGGACATACTATAGAAGTAGGGTACTATAATATACTACTACAGAAATACTATAGCAGCTCTAGGATATTGTAGAGGTATTACAGAACATAACATACTTCTGTAATGTTCTGTGATACCTCTATAATATTTTGACTTTATTGTTTCCAGTTGTTTTCGGTTCACATTCACACTGACATTATTCACATTGCAAAGAGTTTCACTCCGGAGCCCGTGGTCAAACCTTTGCATTTTGTCTGGCCAAAACGCCGTTATCGTGGAAACGAGAGGGCAAAATGCAACAAAACATTTGGGCTGGTGCTTATCTCCAGCATTCAGGCAAGAGGCAGGGTACACCCTAGACAGACAGACTCATACCTAAGGGCAATTTAGAGAGAACAATTAACCAATTAAACAGTCATGTTTTTGGACTGTGGGAGAAAGCCAGAGTACCCAGCAGGAATCCACACATGCACAGGGAGAACTCTATGCAGAAAGACCCCAGGCTGGGATTCAAACCTGGGCATTCTTGCTGCAAGGCAACAGTGATAACAACTGCGCCACTGTGCAGCCCCATTTGTGTTCTACTGTTCTGCCATTGTTGTGCAAACAGGGCCTGAGAGAGTTTGTGCAGCTTAACTAGAAACATGGAGTACGAGAGTTCAGAGATGATGTATTCTAATATTTTGATGATTTTTTTTTTGCAAACGAGTTTTTAATGATCTTTTAATTGCTGTTCTTACCTTTTCTGTACCAGCTTAATCCTGTAGGGGGTCCTGGTAGCCTGAAGCTCCTCCATTGGCTAGTCTGCAGGAGAACATGCAATATCAACACAAACATGTTGACATGCTATGCAAGCAAAAAACTAATACCCAGTCACCTTGTATTTCAATCTCTTTCAAATTCAATGCATTAATTACAGTTGTCCAAAATGTTCTTTCTCCACATTTGATGCTACAACAGATGCAATTTAGGGTTGGCTGTAGTTCAGTGGTAGAGTTGTCGGCCTGCAACCCAGAAATCGTGGGTTCGACTCCTGCATCCACCTGCTACATGTCCTTGTGTCCTTGGGCAAGACACTTCACCTACCCGCCCACTGGTGTTGGCCAGAGGGGCCGATGGCGTGATATGGCAGCCTCTCTACTGTCAGCCTGCCCCAGGACAGCTGTGGCTATAATCACAGCTTGCTTCCACCAGTGAGTGAATGAATAATGGACTTGTAAAGCGCTTTGAGGCTCTTGAAAAAGCGCTATATAAATGCGAGCCATTATTATTATTCAATGCAACTTCTTGACTGTACAGTGGAACAAATGTGTTTTGGAAGTTTTAAGTACTTGAATACTCCACCATGAAGTCTACTTTCCTCCCAAAAAGGGGCCATGGATGTTGAACAAGGGCAAAGAATCCAGATGTCTGAATTCATCTATGTGTTACGTTTGAGCCATGTTATGGCTTTAGGTACTTGTAGCCCAGTTAGTGAATCAGGTGAAGCATTGTTCATGGGACAGCTCTCCATGCTCTGCTCCATTGGTCATCTTTTCAAAGATCCCTCGGTGGAGAATTGTATTCCCCTAATGTGAAGTAATGATAAAACATGTTTTGGACATAAGCGTCACTTAACACCTAGGAAGACACTGTTGGGATTCAGAAGAGCATCCGTCCCATAGGAGATTGTAACCTTTTTTCCTCACACTTGCAGTGAAGCCTTGTCAGTAGGTGAAGGTAGAAAACAGCCCAGTGGAGGTGCGTTCTGCCCACATATCCACCTGTTTCGCTTCCCACAGTCTGCCGTACCGTGTAGACCCCCAGATGTAGCCTGCAGAATAATCCACATTCGTACACTTGAAAAAGTGTTCATCTGGCCGTTCATGCACATGTTAAGCCTCAGCACCACATGGGCCTGGTGGTCATTGCTGCCGTGGAATTTATGAGAACACATCTATTCTGTCTCTTGAAAGGCCTGAACTGACGTGCTGCCAAGCAAAAAAGTGATCTGGTGGTGACAAGGAACTAAAATAGAGAGGAATGGATGAGAACTCACAGGAAAATCCCAATAAGTGTGATTGGTTTGCAATAGCTGTGCCTCAGGCTCCAGCTTGGCACCAGAGGCACCACTCTACAGCTCTGCGTCACAGCTGTCAATGTTTAAACAATCAAAATTAAAAGTTTTCTTTGCAGATGAGAATATTATTTCCTGTATCTTCCCCTGACTGAACACAGACAGACCTGAGGACCATTCACTGTAAACAGTTTTTATTTGTTATAGAAAAACTCATAGAAAAACGTTCCCACATAGTGGTTCATTGCAGTCATACCGAGAAAAAATTCATATGCATGTACTTATGGATTAGAGTTTAATGAAACAAACATAAAAACCCCCACCAGGAATAGCTGTACAATCTTCGCTGATACATTTATTTTGGATTTATCTTTGAATGATTCTTTTTTTCCCAAGTGGAGTGATAATATAAGACACAACTTCACTGGGCTGCCACCTTATCGTGGTGGAGGGGTTTGAGTGTCCTAATGATCCTAGGAGCTATGTTGTCGGGTGCTTTTGCTCCTGGTAGGGTCACCCATGGCAATTTGGTTCTAGGTGAGGGATCAGACAAACTGCAGCCTGAAAGACCCCTATGATGGAAAAGTCAATTGGATTCAGTGTTCCCTCGCCCGGACGCGGGTCACCGGGGCCCCCCTCTGGAGCCAGGCCAGGAGGTGGGGCACGTTGGCGAGCGCCTGGTGGCCGGGCCTCTAACCATGGGGCCCGGTCGGGCTTAGCCCGAAGAGGTTACATGGGTCCCACTTCCCATGAGCTCACCACCAGTGGGAGGGGCCATAGGGGTCGGGTGCTGTGTAGGATGGGTGGCGGCCGAAGGCGGGGACCTTGGCGGTCCGATCCTCGGCTGCAGAAGCTGGCTCTCAGGACGTGGAATGTCACCTCTCTGGTGGGGAAGGAGCCGGAGCTGGTGTGTGAGGTTGAGAGGTTTTGACTGGACATTGTCGGACTCGCCTCGACGCACGGCTCTGGCTCTGGAACCCGTCTCCTCGAGAGGGGTTGGACTCTCTTCCACTCTGGAGTTGCCCCCGCTGAGAGGCGCCGAGCTGGGTTTCATGAGTATTCTTATAACCAGGGTCTATGCTAGGAAAACAACCACTTTCAATGAAGTTGTTTGACTTCTAATTAGAGAAGTCAAATATACCACCAAAATTCTGCTGGAAAAAAAAAATTATGACAAATTCAAATATCACCAGGGGCATTTGTTGCGCCGTGCAGTTAATGACATTTGTTAATAAATTTCAATCATTGTCTGGCACATTCTGCTTTGCCAGTATGCACATTTAATTGTTTTACTGTAACTTCTTGTAGGTTCCTTATTAAACTATAGGTTTAAAAAACAAACAAAGAAGGCTTCAGGGAAAGATTTTATGTTTTGAGGCAACACATTGTTTTTACATTTTAAACAATCTGGATTTCATCCATCCATCCATTGTCTGTGCCTTATCTTTGCAGGGACATGGGGGCTGGTGCCTATCTCCAGCATTCATCAGGCGAGAGGCAGGGTACACTCTGGACAGGTCGCCAGTCCATCACAGGGAAACACAGTGACACACAGGACAAACAACCATGCACGCACACATTCACAATGACAATTTAGTGAGACCAATAAATCTAACAGTCATGTTTTTGGCCTGTGAGAGGAAGGAGGTACACAGGGAGAACATGCAAACTCCATGCAGTAAGACCCCAGGCCGGGATTCGAGCCCAGGACCTTCTTGCTGTAAATCAACATTGCTACCAACTGTGCCCCATCTGGATTTCAACATTACATTCTTTTTTTACATAACTGTGCAGCCATATGTGAATGAATGTATTTGAGACTATATGTATGATTCAGATATCAGTGTTTTTGTGAAAATTGTGCACATCGTACTTGTTTTCAAAATTATTTGGAGTTGTCTCTTGAATTATCAGTCTCTGAAAAAAAAAAACTGGTCAAATGCACAAGAGACCCAAATTAATACGACATCCATACTCATGATGAGTGGATGTAAATGTACAACCAATCATACACCTTATGATATATGAATCACATCTCAATTCAAAGAGCATGTACTTACCAGTCACAGTAACTGATAGAAATCTATACTGGTGTAAAAGGCAAAAATATGATGTGGGTCGCAGTTACTAGAAATGCTTTATCTTTCCTGTTACTCCTGTTATAAGTCTCCAACATCAACTTCTTGTGTAAATAACAATTGGATTTAGGGTTCATTGCAGGCTGAATGGAAGATTTTGAGGACGCGATAGAGCGGGAGAAGTGTACAGCTTTAAATATACTCTAAGTGTATTCAAATCCGGCGGTACAAAAACCTTGCACAGCCTGGAAAGCTACTTGGACGAGTGCTTTGACAACATTGTTATGGGCAAGCCACAAAAATCCACCTCTACTATGCCGACAAGCACACCATCACAAAAACGCACCCGTTCTGAGGCCAGCACCTCCACCATCTCTCCAGAAAAAAGCTACAGCGATGTCCTGGACTCAATAGATAAGAAGCTAACCAGCCTAGACGCCCGTCTGGCCCTGGTTGAGGTTCTACACAAATAATTTCAAGCTCTAAGGGAATGCCTGGAGTTCAGCAAACAACAGGTAACATCGCTCGCTGCAGAAAACCAAACGCTGAGAGACGGTGTAAAGAAACTCACCGAGGGGATGACGCAGCTGTCCGGAGAAAGTAAGAGGATGAAAGAAACTTTCTTGGATATACAGGCCAGGGGAATGCGGGACAATGTTGTTTTTTCCGGGATCCCAGAACAGGCTGAGGACGACGCGGAGTCCACCGTCCGAGATTTTCTCCAACATCAGTTAAAGCTCCCAAGCGACACGGTAAAAAACATAACTTTTCACCGCGTCCACCGGCTCGGAGGTAAGAAGCCCAACAACAGCCGGCCGCGACCAATTGTTGCTAAATTCGAGCATTACAAACAAAAAGAGAAGGTCAGAGGCCAGGGCAGAGAGCTGCGGGGAACGAATTACAGCATTAATGATCAATATCCGAAGGAAATCCTGGATAGAAGGCGCGTTTTGTTCCCAATCAGGAAACAATATATCAGTGAAGGCACCAGAGCTACAGTAGCTGTAGATAAACTGTATGTTAATGGGCAGCTGTTCAGGGACCCCCAGCTTACTCCTTGGCTTTATTAGTCATGTAACACTGGCTAGATAAGTGTTGTTTTATCAGTCAACTATAATCTAATGTTAGCACAGCTCTGTAAAGTTGTTTACATTACTCAAAGCCCTTTTCCATTGCAAATAACCTAGAGCCTGTTCGGAGCTGGAGCTGGAGCTGGGGCTGGTGCCAGAGCTTTCACAAAACCTCCTTCGTTTTCCATAACAAGGAGCCAAATTGGACTTTGCGATGCATGGCGATCTCTTCACCCTAATGACAAAAAATATACTTTCTTCTCAAATGTCCACGATTCGCATTCTCGACTGGATTTTTTTGTTAGTCAGCAACTCAGTGTTGACTGACATTTCAGACACTGAGATACACCCTATAGCTGTTAGCGATCATGCTCCTGCTTCTCTAACTTTAGTAAATAAAACAGAAACGCCTCAAAGCAAAAATTGGAGATTTAAAATATCATTACTTAAGGATAAAGAATTTATTAAATATTTTTCAAAAAAGAGTTGGCTTCTTATTTGGAATATAATGACCTACATGGTATGTCACCATCCATTCTTTGGGAGGCAGGGAAAGCTGTGATTAGAGATAAAATAATCTCATTCTCATCAAATAAAAAGAAAATAGAAAAAAAACGTATTCAGGAATTAGAAGAAACTATTAATACATTAGAAGCTTCTCTAGATGAGGAGAGACTAGGCAAAATCCGTAAAGCAAAGCTAGAATTAAATGAAATTACAAAAAAACAGACCCAGTTCTTAATTCAAAGACTTAGGATAGAAAACTTTGAACAGGGTAATAAATCAGGTAGATTTTTGGCTAACCAGCTTAAAATTAATAAAGAAAAAACAACTATATCTGCTATTAAAGATCAGACTGGGAATACAGTATATGATCCTGGAAGAATAAACAACACCTTTAAAGAATTTTACAAGGCTTTATACTCACCAGAGATAAACCCATCAGATCATGAAATTGAAAAATTTTGGGATAACATAACACTACCTAAATTATCTGAAAATCAAGCGATGGCCCTGGATTCACCACTAACAGCGGCTGAACTCCAGGAGGCCCTCCAAAGCATACCCAATAAAAAAGCTCCAGGCCCAGATGGATTTCCAGCAGAGTTCTATAAAGAATTCTGGAATATTCTGGCACCAACATTCCACAGAATGCTGCAGGAAACCAAAGAAAATGGCCGACTTCCACCAAGTATGAATTCTGCCTACATTAGTCTTCTACTAAAATCAGGTAAAGACCCTTTGTTTCCTACCAGCTATTGTCCCATATCCCTCATTAATGTTGATCTTAAAATAATCTGCAAAGCCCTCGCAAAAAGGATAGAGAAAGTAACACCTCTTATAATACATCCTGATCAAACTGGTTTTATTAAAGGGAGACATTCATCCACAAATTCACGTAGATTAATAGTTTTAATAGATTTTTCTTACTGTAAAAACATTAAAACTAATGTATTATCTCTAGATGCAGAAAAAGCATTTGATAGAGTTAACTGGAAATTCTTATTTGCAACCTTACATAAATTTGGCTTTGGAAATTCTTTTATAAACTGGTTGAAAATATTATACAGTTCACCAACAGCATGTATCAGGACTAATAACCAAACATCATCTAGGTTGTATCTTCAGAGAGGTACCAGGCAGGGATGTCCTCTCTCTCCCTCCCTGTTCGCTATTTTTATTGAACCACTAGCTGCAGCAATCAGGCAAACATAATATTAAAGGCATAAAATGCAATAACATAGAACATAAAATCAGTCTTTATGCAGATGATGTATTACTTTTTCTCCAGCATTCACAAACCTCTTTCTCTCAGGTAATCGGGTTGATAAACTCTTACTCAAACGTTTCAGCTTATTCTATAAATTGGTTAAAATCTACAGTTCTTCCAATCAATTGTTCTGTCCCGAATCCAACTAATACACAACTGCAGTCAGGGAATATTGCTTATTTAGGTATCAATGTCTCACCAAGACTGGCAGATTTAATAAAGCTAAACTACATCCCACTTTTAAAAAAAGTGGAAGATGATCCTGCTAGATCGAAATCCCTACCCATATCACTTATGGTAAGGGTTGCTTCAATAAAAATGATGGATTTGCCCAGAATCAACTACTTATTCTCAATGATCCCAAGTAAACCATCACTAGACTGGTTTAGATCTCTGGACTTCTCTGTCTCTAAATTTCTTTGGAAAGATAAACCCCCACGTATCAGCTTAAAAACACTGCAGAAGACCAAAGAAAAAGGAGGTCTAGATCTACCAAACTTCCATCATTATTTCTTAGCCAACAGGCTCCAATACATCTCAAGATGGTTAAAACATAGCTACCTAGATGAGTCCTGGATAGACGTAGAACAGACACTATGCAATAAGATAAAACTTTCAGACCTACCATTTATTAGCTCAAATATAAAACGACATGAAAGCTTTAAAAGCATAAATATCAGCTCCTCTCTGACAGCATGGTGGGAGTTTCTAAAAATGACAGAGTCCACAATAATCCCATGCAGACGTACACCCATCTGGAATAACCCCAGTTTTCCAGACTGGAGGTGCAATGGAATTGAATACCTGGAACATATTTTTGAAGAAACAGACTTTATCCCATTCAATACATTAATTACACAATATGGAATTGATCAAAACAAATTCTTAGAATATCAACAAATTAAATCTATTATTAAAGGTTATTTTTAAGCTCAATACAGTTGAATTAAAAATTCCAGCAAGAGTTTTAGATTTTCTTAATCTGAACCCCCCCAAATTGCTGTCTAAAATATACAAAATTTTATCTACATTAGATGAATCAATAGCCATCCTTATTTCAAAATGGGAGGTGGATTTATCAGCCAGCTTTGACCAAAACGTCTGGTCTGAGATATGTTTAAGAACCTCTAAAATAACAAAAAATCCTAATTTGCAATTAATACAATACAAAATCCTTCATGGAGTACACTATACAGGTCAACGGATGTTTAGGATGGGTTTTACGTTGTCTAATACCTGCTTACAATGCACAAGCAATATGCCAGATACTTACATTCATAAGCTTTGGTTCTGTCCACCTGTTAAGAAATTTTGGCGCCAGATATGTGAGGACTTATCAAAGTGTCTGAAATGCAACATTCCACCATCTCCCTCAGTTTGCCTGTTAGGAGATTTAAATGATGTCACCATGGACACAAAGTCAGTTCTAATGGTTCATATTGCCTTATGCATCGCTAAGAAAACTATCCTCCTGAACTGGAAAAATAAAAAGGCTCTTAATATTAATCAGTATAGAAATCTCTTGTTGGACCATATTGGTCTTGAGACGGCCTCTGGCTCCATATCTGATCAATCTCTCTGGGCTCCTTTGATCGGCTCCATCACCTAGTAGGGCTGGGGGGCACTTGATTTTGTCGTTTGGGATACTGTTGCTGATGTGGGGGTTTTTGGGGTTGGAGGCGTCTGGGGGGGATCCCTGGGGGTGGGATCACTGGGCGGACGGGGCGCTTTGGTGGCTTTGGGTGGTAACTCCGGATGGCTGCATGTGGTGCCTTAGGGGGGTTGCACTGACGGACATGGGTTACTGGCCTGGTGCCCTGCTGCGCCTGGGTAGGGTCTGGGGTGGGTCTGGGGATTCGGGGCTCTGGGGCGCTGCGCCCCCCAGCTGTGGTCCTGGTCGGGGGTCGGCCAGCGTGGGGTCTCTGTTGCCTGTGGGGGTCGGGGCCGGCCGGCGGCCAGCATGTGCAGGCGCCTCTTTCTTTTTCTCTGGGCCGATTGTCATGGCCGGTCCCTGTATGGCGTCTCGCCTTGTTTGCTGGTTGGGGTGCCTGGCTGCTGGTCGCGGCGGCTGGGTGGGATTTCTGGGCCTGATCAGTCCTTTTTCGCACTGGACTTAGCTCCTGGGCCTTGGTCTTTGTGCGTTGCGGGGCGCTGGGGTCGGGCGTTTGCCCGGGTTCGGTCGGACCTGCGGGTGGACTGGCTGGGTAGTGGGCGTGCAGGGAAGGTGGGTGGGGCGCTGGGTTTGGTTGCCTCCTGGGCCAATGAGTAGCAGTGGTCGCTGCACAAAGGAATGGGGCTGGTGGATGTCGGCCTGGTGGGTCGGCCGCCCGGTTCATCGGTTTGCTCCTGGTCTGGGCAGGTCCGTCGCCGGGGTTTGGGCTGCGGGGGCCTCTGATGCGCAGGTGGTGCTTGGGGTCTCCTTTGCTGGCGGTAAGGCTATTGCTAACTAGCGACGGGTGGTCTCCCCCTACGAGGGCACTTGGACGGAGGGGAGGGGTGTGCTGGAGGGGGGGGGGGGCGCGAACTCAACCTGGGTGTCTAGTGCCTTTTGTGATCTCATAGTAGAGCGAATGTCAGGGTGGGTTTAGTTCTCCTTCTGGGATGGGGCTGGGGGGACTGACTTGGGGTCCGTGGGGCTTGGTGGTGCTGTGGCCGTGGGCCCCGGATTGAACGTGCCATGGCCTCCCTCCCCTGGTGGATCCCAGTGAACAGCGGTGCCTATTGGGGTCAGTGGGGGAGCTGGCTCCCTGGGAAGACATTTTGACTGGTACTTTCTTAGTTTCTGAGATCAGAGGAAGAACGTGACGGGGTAAGCCGTATTGCGTCATTTCCTGTTGTCACTGTTGTGCTCCTTGTAAGCTGTTTGGTGTTCAGACTCTCTTGAATTGATCTTATTTTCTCTGTGCTGAGGCCTTTCTAAGTTATTTTAACACACAAGCACACTAAAACAAACATTCTGTGGTGGGGTACTTTACGTTTTGGGAACTCCTTGTGTTTCACACAGTTTTTCTTAGGGTGGTAAGGTCTCGCTAGCTCAGTTGGCTTAGCTTCATTGCAGCTATGGCTACTCTTCTTTCTCCTGTCTCTAACTCTTCTCTTCTCTCTTGCTCTCTGTGTCAGATGTTTAGTTACTTCCCTGCCTCCTTTAGTGATAATAGTAACTGTAATAAATGTAATATTTTTGTAGCTTTGGAGGCGAGGGTATCAGAATTAGAAGCACGGCTCTGCGCTGTTGAAAAACCAGCAGATAGCCGAAGCCCATTAGCCAGCGCGGAGCCAACAAGGATAGAACCCCCTAGCTGTCCTCCGGTAGAGCCCGCGCAACCGGGACCTCAGGCCGGCTGGGTGACTGTACGTAGGAAGCATAGTTCTAGGACCCAGTCCCCGGGCCACCACCAACCGGTCCGCGTTTCTAACAGATTTTCCCCACTCAGCGACACACCCGCTGAGAAGCCGACCCTGGTAATTGGCAGCTCCATAGTCAGAAACGTGGCATTAGAAACACCATTGACCATAGTCAAATGTTTGCCAGGGGCCGGAACGGGCGACATCAAATCCTACCTGAAACTGCTGGTTAAAGATAAGCGTAAATACAGTAAGATTGTTATTCATGCTGGCGGTAATGACACTCGGTTACGCCAATCGGAGGTCACTAAAATAAGTGTTGCTTCGGTGTGTAAGTTTGCCAAAACAATGTCCAACTCGTTAATCTTTTCTGGTCCCCTGCCTGATTGGACCAGTGACGACATGTTTTGCCGCATGCTGTCATTCCATCAATGGTTGTCTAGGTGGTGTCCTGCAAACGATGTGGGCTACACTGAAAGCTGGAGAACTTTTTGGGGAAAACCTGGTCTGGTCCGGAGAGATGGCATCCATCCCACTTGGATGGAGCAGCTCTTCTTTCTAGGAATATGGCCGAATTTATTAGTTCTCCAAAACACTGACAACCCAGGGTCCAGACCAGGAAGCAGAGTCGTAGTTTAACCCACCTCTCTGCTGCTTCTGTACTGTTACCCACCAATTACCCTATAGAAACAGTGCCTTGCCCACGGCCAAAATTAAATGGATTAAAAGTTAAGCAAACAAAAGCTAATTATGGAAATCTCATAAAAATAAATAAAACTTTGACTGAACAGAAAAATAAATCTATTAAATGTGGTTTATTAAACATAAGATCTCTCTCCTCAAAGACTTTGTTAGTAAATGACTTGATTTGTGATAATCACATTGATTTCCTTTGTCTCACAGAAACCTGGTTGCAGCAGGAGGATTATGTCAGTATAAATGAGTCAACTCCTTCCAGTCATTTCAGTTTTCACATTCCTAGAAATACTGGGCGAGGGGGAGGAGTTGCAACCATTTTCCGTTCTGATGTACTAATTAGTCCCAGACCAATTGATAGCTACAGTTCTTTTGAACATCTAACCCTTAATTTTCCTCATCCAAGTTGCAAAACATTAAGAGCATTTTTGTTTGTGGTTTTGTATCGTCCACCAGGCCCTTACTCTCAATTCTTGGATGAGATCTCACATTTCTTATCTGTTTTAGTATTAAATACTTATAGGGTCATTATAGTGGGGGACTTCAATATTCATGTGGATACTGAATGTGATAGCCTAAATGCAGTCTTAAGTGCTATTTTAGACTTAATTGGCTTTACTCAAAAAGTACAGGGATCGACCCACTTGGGTAAACACACTTTGGACCTTGTACTGACATACGGTATTGAGTGTGAGGAAATAACAGTCCACCCACATAACCCGGTCCTGTCTGACCACTTCTTGATAACTTTTGAATTTACTTTAACTGACCATCTTAAATCTGAAAAAAAATTTCATTATAGTAGAGCTTTATCAGACAATGCTGTAACAATTTTTAAAGAATCTGTTCCATTCTTACTTTCCTCAGTGTCTCAGGGTAACACAGTGGATGGCAGCAATTCTCTCTAACCCTTCAGAAATTGATGGTCTGGTTCACAGCGTTACTTCCTCATTGCGTTTGGCATTAGATAGTGTAGCCCCCTTAAAAAAGAAAGTGGCTAGCCATAGGAGGCTGACTCCTTGGTTTAAAGGAGTCATAACCTAGTATTATCTTGGATACCCACGCTCTATTATAGTCTTTCAGGCCCTTTAAACAAAATAAAGTTGAAAAAAATAAACACAGAGCTCCTCTGATGCGATACTTTGGCTGTCGTGGACGGGCATTGTAATAATGCAAATGAGGGGCGCGTTGATTGGTGGCAGGAAGGAGGGGGGTTGACACTGCAGGTAACGCTTAACCCATATCTACTACTCCCACTAGCATTTAATAGCCACATTAGCAGTTAGCTGCTGTTTGTTACACACAGCAGAGCAATAAAAACACAGCCTTACAGTTTCAATTGCAGGCAAGCCTCTGATTGTTGGAATGGCCCCTTTTTCCAAACGGAGCTTCGATGCCAACTTCGCCTGATATTGTCCCAAATTCGTAAAGGATTTCGGCGTAAAAAAAAATAGAAAAAATATTTCCATGTTGATTCTGGCACTCAACAGCAGAGCAACTCACGTGTGTACTACATTTCTGGTAGAAATGGTTTTAGCTGATTTAGCTAATTAAAATAAAAGGCTGGCACGAGTATGTCTTCTTCATGCATCATTGCGTGAAGAAACTTTCTGCATCTTTCATGGTGGAGTTCGTACTTCGAATCGGTGATGTGTCGGTCGCGAACGAACCGGCTCTAAGAGCTAACCCTTTGAAGTGAACGATGGGAGCCGGCTCATCATTGGGAGCCGTTTTTTTTTTTTTTTTTTTTTTTCAGCTTGTTGTGGTACACATCGTTTTGCATTAATTTTGGTAATAAATACACTTTAAGCAACAGAAAATCTGAGAAGCCAAAAGAGCCAGCTCTTTATGGTGAGTCAAGCCAAAAGATCTGGCTCTCCAAAAAGAGCTGGAATTCCCATCACTGGAATTCAGTAATGGGGGCGCTCGACTGAATATGAGGGAGAGAGGAGCGAGGGGGAGAAGGGAGAGAGGGAGGGCGGGCTTCCCACAGCATAGGTAGGTCTGCAATGTCTATATATGGTATATCCTGCGCCGACTTGACGTCAAGTCGGCCAGAAATTAAAACCACGTATTTGAGTGCGCGTGCACGTGGGCTGGTTGACGAACCATGGGGTAAACAAACGCTTCACTTTTAAATATCGGCTTCCCGGGCGGTGTATAATCGTTAGGCAATCATAACATACCTTTTTTCTCATGGAAAAGTGAAAATTACAGGTCATGACTCCTTTAACGTAGAGTTGTGTACTTTAAAGCAGAATACTAGGAAGTTGGAGAGAAAATGGCGCTCTACACACTTAGAGGATTCCTATTTAACCTGGAATAACAGTCTACTGCTGTATAAAAATACCCTTCGACAAGCTAGAACAGCATATTTTTCATCATTAATAGAGGTGAATAAAAACAATCCTAGGTTTCTTTTTAGTACAGTTGCCAAACTTACACAGAATCATAGCTCTGTTGAGCCAACTATCCCCCCAGCTCTTAGCAGTGAGGATTTAATGGGATTCTTCATAAATAAATTTAATTTTATTACAAATAAAATCATTGGCATCCTCCCAAACATGATTACTTCTTCCTCAGTAAATGAGGCAGTATCGGAAAGAACTGTAGAACCTCAGTTGTGCTTAGGCTGTTTTGATTCAGTCGAGCTTTCGGAATTGTCAAAAATATAAGCCTCATCTAAACCTTCAACTTGTATGTTGGACCCAATCCCAACCAAATTATTTAAAGAAGTGTTCCATTTGGTTCCTGGCCCCATTTTGGATATGATGAATCTATCCTTAGTAAACGGATACGTACCACAGGAATTTAAAATAGCTGTAATTAAACCTTTACTCAAGAAACCTTCCCTTGATCAAAATGACTTATTAAATTACAGACCTATATCTAACCTTCCTTTCTTATCCAAAGTCCTTGAGAAAATTGTTGCTAATCAAGTCTGTGAGCATCTAAACAGTAACGAGCTGTTTGAAGAGTTTCAGTCAGGTTTTTAGAGCTCATCATAGCACTGAAACAGCACTGGTGAAGGTTACTAATGATATTCTCATGGCCTCAGATAATGGACTTGTGTCTGTTCTGGTTTTGTTAGATCTCAGTGCTGCTTTTGACACAGTCGATCATAATATTCTCTTAGAAAGGCTTGAACATGTTGCAGGGATCAAAGGAACAGCACTAGGCTGGTTAAAATCATATTTGTCTGATAGATTCCAGTTTGTTCATCTAAATGATAAATCATCTTCAAGGGTTACTTGTGGAGTTCCACAGGGTTCGGTGCTTGGACCAATTCTTTTCACCATATATATGCTCCCAATTGGTAGAATCATTAGACAGCATGGGATAAATTTCCACAGCTATGCCGATGATACACAACTATATTTATCCATAAATCCTGATGAACCCAGTCAGTTAGGTAGATTACAGGCATGTCTGGAAGACATAAAAACATGGATGACCCTAAACCTTTTGCTTTTAAATTCTGACAAGACAGAAGTTGCGGTCTTTGGAACAGAAGTTCTTAAATAGAAACTGATTAGTCAATCACTTCATCTGGATGGCATTAAATTGGCCCCCAGTAATAACGTAAAGAACCTCGGCGTTATTTTTGACCAAGACTTGACATTTAAATCCCATATTAAACAGGTTTCTAGGATTTCTTTCTTTCACTTCCGGAATATTGCTAAAATTAGAAACATCCTGTTCAGGAGTGATGCTGAGAAACTAGTCCATGCATTTGTTACCTCAAGGCTGGACTACTGTAATTCTTTACTATAAGGAAGTCCACAAAATACCATTAAAAGCCTTCAGTTGATCCAAAATGCGGCAGCAAGAGTTCTGATGAATATTAAAAAGAGAGATCACATTTCTCCTGTTTTAGCTTCTCTTCATTGGCTCCCTGTTAAATCCAGAATAGAATTTAAGATCCTTCTTCTTACGTACAAAGCCCTTAATAATCAAGCTCCATCATACATCAGAGATCTAATTGTTCCTTATGTTCCTAACAGAGTCCTTCGCTCTCAGACTGCAGGTTTACTTGTAATTCCTAGAATTTCTAAAAGTAGAATGGGAGGCAGATCTTTTAGTTATCAGGCTCCTCTCCTGTGGAACCAGCTCCCAACTTTAGTCCGTGAGGCAGACACTCTGTTTACTTTTAAGGCCAGGCTTAAAACTTTCCTTTTTGATAAAGCTTATAGTTAGAGTGGCTAAGGTCATCCTGAGCTATCTCTGTAGTTATGCTGCTATAGGCTTAGACAGCTGGAGGACAGACTTACCAATTTTCTTCACTCTGCTACTTCCTTTTCTCCTACGACTCTCCAGTTGTATTACAGTACATTCTGTTATTTCGACTGTTAACTTTGTTTTCTCTCAGTGTTTTCTCTCCATAGAAGATATACCTGCTCTCGTATCCTGCGTGGCTGCAATGCCCTGTTGGAGGGGACACATTTTCTGGGATGATGCTCCCAGTAACTGAACATCCCCTGTCTCCTGTTATCAACTTTTTACTTTCTGTAACATAGAAAGTACTCCTATATCAGATCTTCTGTTCCTTCTGTGTTTCTGCTCTGTCTTCTCAAACCCCCAGACGGTCGTGGCAGATGGCCGCTCCTACTGAGCCTGGTTCTGTTGGAGGTTTCTTCCTGTTAAAGGGGAGTTTTTCCTCTCCACCGTCTACATGCTTGCTCAGTATGAGGGATTGCTGAAGGATTGCTGTGGTTGGAAAGTCTGCCCAACCTCACGCCAATGACTGCTCGGATTCCTTAAATGGGAAACTTTTTAACTGATTGGAATGTTCGTATAAATGTATTGAAATTACTTCTTGTTAAGTGCCTTGAGATGACATCTGTTGTGAATTGGCGCTATATAAATAAACTGAATTGAATGGAATTTAAGAGGGAGGGAATGTATGACTGTGTCTGTATGTCTTTGTCTGCCTGTCAGGTTGGGTCTTGGGCTGCCCTCTCGCCTGGCGCACCTCAGGCCTTTCATTTAATGGGGGGCCTATTTCCCCTCCGTCACTCCCCGCCAGTGACGTATGCCCCTGCCTACTGGTGTGTCGGTGGTCAGTCCGGTTCAGACCTTGTACGTGCCTGGCCGGGCCTGGGGGGGCCGGTGTGTCGGTCGGCCGATGCGCTGGGCCGATATCTTCCTTTGGTTGGTTGGGGCACCTCTTTTAGGGGTGCCAGGTTTGGGATTGTTGGGTGGTGCCTGCTCGGAGGCTCGGCGGGATACGGATCCAGAGTTTCTGCTCGTTCGATTACCTGTTCTGTGCGCACCCTGCGTGGTCGGTTCATTGGCGGGTTGGACCGGCCCTGGCCTTTGTTGGATGCCTGGTCTCGGCGCTCTGCGTTGCGCAGGATCAGGACTCGGGAGCTGGTACAACTTGGTGTCCAGGTGCTGGCTGAGCTTGGCCTGGGGATGCTGTCCATCCCCTGCGGCTATCAGTGGGGCGCCCCGACGTGGGGCAGGGGTGGGGCGCTGGGATGTTGGCGGTGGGGATTGGCCCAGGGTGGTGGGGTCGGGTCCCTGCTGGGGGGTGGAGCGCCCCTGGGCCCTGGCTCCTCACTGCCCCGCCTGGGTCCGCCTGGGGCTCTGGGCGTCCTTTGGACGTCTTGGCTCCGATCTCCTTTATGTCTGCATCGATTCCTGGGAGACGGATTGATGCCTGCTCACACCAGCTATCAAACACTCTTATGGAGAAACCTTATATGCACCAGCATGCTCACACACACACATAGATGTGGGGTCTTTGGTGTTTAAAGATATATTCTTGGGCTGAGGTTATCATTACTAGAGCTTTATTAATCGGTGCCATGAGTGTTTTTGTGACATTGTTGTTGTATTTTTATATCTATTTTTGTGTGATGTGCTTGTTTAGTTCTTAGTTCACAATGTTTGTTTTGTTTTGTCAATGTTCCTTTTTCGTTTTTTGTTTTGCTTAGTTTTTTTCCCTCTCTCTGCCGTCCTTTGGGTATGGAGGCAGACTTCAATGTTTTCCTGTGTTTTCTTTGTTCCCCTTCCTCTCTTGTATTTTCAACTCAATCTCTCTCATGACTTTTTGTTTCCTACCTCTCTTCTTCATTTTCTTTCTTTCTTTCCCTTAATTTTCCGTCTCCGTGTCCATAACATCAGGAAATAAAACCCCCAGCAATTCTTAATAAAGATTTTTCACACATATATCAAGTGGAGTACTATAGCAAATGCTGTAGTGCTCCGCTTGTCAAAGTAAATCTGTTGGGCTTCTAGTTGGTACTCAGACACCAATTCTGAGCTCCACCCTGCCAAACAGGACACGTAAAAAAAAAAAAAAAAAAAAGACTCGTCAAGATTTCTAGCTCCTTTTTACCAGCTTATGATTAGCAACGTCACAGTTGCTAGGCGATACGACATACACCGCAGTAAGGGCGGGAATAAATCCGAAGGCGTCCAATTTCACAGCTGCTCACATCGGTTATCGTGATTGGACGAGGATGCAACCCCTGAATTTGGACACACCCCAAACGAAGACACGAAGAGAGGTACCTACAGCAGGTAAGATATTCAACCTTTAAGCAGAAGCTTGATAAAAAAAAAAAGCTGAACTATCTCTTTAACCTCAGTTTAATAATGATGAACATAGTAAAATACGTACTGGTAAGCCTTAAAAGTGCTTGAACTGTACAGACAAGTCGTCGCCATTTGATTGATAAAGACATCACCAACCCCTAACCTGTCGTTTCATGCTAGGCTAAGTTAACAAGCAGCTTAATACAGTATTTATGTATAGCAGTGAAGAATTTCCTGTTATTCTTCCCATTTTACCCTTACTAACGAAACATCTGATTCCTGGAGGAGAAGCAGCATGCCCTCCAAAAATATGCAGCAGCTGCTGACTCTGTAGCCCTGCTGTATGAAGATAATCTGTTGCGAATCTGATGGTAATATAACATGAGGGTGACTTGTTAGCACTTTTCTGTTTGTCTGATAATGGTTTATGTTTCCTCAGCTTGTGTCTCTCTGGGAAGCTTTACTCTCATTTGTGGGGCAGCAGCAGGACAGACGTTGCTCTCGCCCCCGTCCTCGTCACCACTTCACGGGCTATTCAATTAGCAGAAGAAGCATGGGAGATGGAGCCATAATGGAGCTGATGAGATGCACAAGGACAGGTGACACTAATCAGAGCGGCGCCCCATTGTCTCTGTGTGGGAATCATTAAGGAAAGAGAGTGATTTCAGGCTCTTTTTTCCCTCTCTGAGCTTGTACAGACTCATACAGGCTGCATGCATTCAACTCGTGCAAATGTGCTTTCAGAATAAAGTGAGATTGTAAGATTTAACAGAGGAAAAAAAAGAGTAAATGAGTGATGCATTGATACAAATGGCTGTTATCAGCATATAATACCCAAAACAATCTGAATTTTAGTAAAATCCCATCGATTTAGAAAACCACGAGGCTTTCACTCTTCAACACGTCCTTGCTCTTGTCTTCTCCTCTGCTGGTTGATGTTTGATCTGCCGCAGCTGAATCTTCAGATTTCTCCCAGCATTCCAGTATGCCTCTTGGTTGGACTGTGAAGGAGCTCCTCTCCGCCTGCTGGTACCGACCGCTGAGATAACTCAACAAAGACCTGAGAAAACACCACGCATAAACAATCAGAAGGACATCCAGAGGGGCAAAAAAGTATTTGGCAGCCACTGATTGTGCAAGTTGTCCTACTTAAAAAGATGAAAGGGGGCTGTAATTTTCATCCTAGGTACACATCAACTGGGAGAGACATAATGTGAAAAAAATCCAGGAAATCTAATTGTATGTTTTTTAAAGAATTTATTTGTATAATGGTGCAGAAAATAAGTATTTGGCACCTACAAAACAAGCAAGAATTCTGGCCCTCACAGACCTGTTACTTCTTCTTTAAGAAGCTCTTCTATCCTCCACTCGTTACCTGTATTAATGGCACCTGTTTGAACTTGTTATCTGCATAAAAGACACCTGTCCACACCTTCAAACAGTCAGACTCCATCCTCCACCATGGCCAAGACCACAGAGGTGTTTGAGGACATCAGGGACACGATTGTACACCTGCACAAGACTGGGATGAGCCAATCTACAATAGACAAGCTGCTTGGTAAGAAGAGATCAACTGTTGGAGCAAATTTTTGAAAATGGAATAAATACAAGATCACAGACAATCTCCCTCGACCTAGGGATCTATGCAAGATCTCATCTTGTGGGGTAATAACCTTGATCTTGAGAGTGGTGAGGAAACAGCCCAGAAGTACATGGAGGATCAGGTCAATGACCTGAGGAGAGCTAGGACCACAGTGGTGGTGTTACTAGTATTAGTAACACACTACGTTGTCATGGATTAAAATCCTGCAGTCCTCCTGATTAAGACAGCATATGTCCAGAACCATCTAAAGTTTGCCAGAGACCATCTGGATGATCCAGAGGAGGATTGGGAGAATATCATGTAGTCAAATGAGACCAAAACAAAAATCTTTGGTATAAACGACACTCGCTGTGTTAGGAGGGGGAAGACTGCTGAGATGCATTTAAAGAACACCATACCCACTGTGAAGCATGGGGGTGGAAACATTAGGCTTTGGTTCTGCTTTTCTACAAAGGGGACAGGACGACTGATCCGTATTAGGAAAGGATGAATGAGGACATGTATCTTGAAATTTGGGACAAAAACCTCCTTCCTTCAGTGAGAGCATTGAAGATGAAACATGGCTGGATCTTCCAGCGTGACATTGATCCCACACACTCCGCCAGGAGAACGAAGGAGTGGCTACGTAACAGGCATTTCAAGGTTCTGGAGTGGCCTAGCCAGTCACAGACCTCAATCCAATAGAGAATCTGTGAAGGGAGTTGAAAGTCTGTTGCCCAGCAACAGCACCAAAACATCACAGACTCTAGAGAAGATCTGCATGGAGGAATGGGCCAAAATACCAGCTGCAGTGTGTGCAAACATGGTGAAAACCTACAGAAAACATTTGACATCTGCCATTGCAAACCAAGGTTACTTTACAAAGGATTGAAATGAACTTTTATTGGCCAAATATTTATTTTCTGCACCATTACACAGACACGTTTAAAAAAAAATCATACAATGTGATTTCCTGGATTTTTTTTAGCATTCTGTCTCTCAAAGTTGAAGTGTACCTATGATGGGTAGGACAACTTGTACAATCAGTAGCTACCAAATACTTTTTTCCCACACTGTAAGTCATTGTCTTCAGTCTTCATGCTCCATATAGTAATGTTTTTATACCCCTAAACATTTTCAATGTTTTTCACTTTACAACCACAAACTTCAATGTTTTTTTATTTGAAAACAAAATAAAACATGATTTTGAAAGTCTTGCAAAGTAAAAATCAGAAAATGTGGCATGCATTTTTATTTAGCCCTCTATCATCAGAAACACTGAAATATAAAATCAAATTCAACCAACCAATTACACTAGTAATCCCAGTTTATTGAGGAGAACATGAATGAACAAGCAGCATCACAAACACCATGGAAGGCAGCAGACATGTCGAGGATAAAGCTTTAGAGAAGCTTAAAATAGGGTTAGAGAAACCACCAAGATGCCCATAGGATCTCTAGAGCAGCTGCAAAGATCCACGACTCAGGTGGGATAATGTGTTGATGGGACAACAATTAGTCATGTTCTACAAATGTGTCATTTGCGGGACAGTAGCAAGAAGAAATCATGTGAAACCATATGAAGTACCATTCAAAGTTTGCCAAAAGCCATAAAGGGGACACAGCAAATGAGAGAAACAACCTCTGGTTGGATGAGAATAAAGCAGAGTTTTTTTGGCTTTCATGCAAAGTGCTGTGTGTGGGGGGACTCCAAATATGACTTAACACACCAAGGTTTGGGCTCTTTGATCAAAACCATTCTGTTATTGTTCTGATAGTATGCTATTGGTTGTTGTTCTGCTGGAATGTGAACCTCTGCCCCAGTTTTAGGTTTTTTGTTGCCTTTTGACAGATTTCCTGCTCTGTATTTAGCTCCATCCATCTCCTCATCAACTCCGACCAGCTTTCATTTCCCTTGATCAAGAAAAGCATCCCCACACAGCACGATTCTTCCATTACCATGTTACACCATGGAGGCGCTTTTTTTCCCACTGGGATAAAGAAGCTGTGAGTGGCTGCAAAAGACTAAAGACTGTTGTGAAGGGTCATGTCACATGGGTGTGTGGAGAATGGACCCAAACGCACTCGCTGAAGGAAAGTGCAGGATGTTTATTAAAGTGAGGAGATCGTGATGATGGTGGTGAACGGAGACACTGGACATCGGGCAGGGAAGTAAGACAGCAGGAAGACGACACACCATGGGGATTGACAATTACTACTACTAAGGAGGACTACTAGGAGGAAGGAGGAAGGATGATCCGGCCGGGAGTGAAAGGAAGTGAGGGGTCTTAAAGGCAGGAGGTGAGTAGGATCAGGTGTGGGTGATGAGACAGACAGGTGAAGACAATCAGGCAGAAATAGGACAGCGTGACAGGTCACTTTCAAGCAGGACAACAACCTTGAAGACAAACCACAGTTTCGATAGAATGATTCAGATCAAAGCATATTCATGTGCTGGAATGACCCCGTCAAAGTCCAGACCTAAATTCAATTAGAAATCTGTGGCAAGATGTGAAGATTATTGTTGGCAGATGCACCTCCATCAAACGTGATGGAGCTTCAGCTAGACTGGATAGAATAAGTAAAAACTACTCTCTGTAGTTGTAAAAAGCTTCCGGAGACATAACCTTAAAGACTACAATTGTAGTCAAATTGTTTCTGGGGTATCACTGTAAGAAAAACAATCTTTAAAAATAAATAAATAAACAATCCTAATATAACTGAGATGTTATTTGATCGGAAGTTAATAAATGTTGCTTTTTGACAACTACATCGTTCTTTTCATTAAATGTATGAATAAACAAAGGATGAACTAAAGAGACAAAAGCATCTTGCAAAAATGTACAATTCATAGGAGAATTAAAAATATTACATTCTCATACACAGACACATTCTCCATTTATTCTATTGCTTTGACTCTTGCAAAACATTCTATTCTCCCCCATTCCTCACCAGAATGTAGTTTTACATTCTCTAAGCCCCAGTGATTTGCAAAGCAATGTATTTCTGTAACCAGTGACTAATTAGCTACACTCAGAATGAGTTTAAATAACGTTATGAGTGGAAAAACATAATCATAATCCCAGAGCTGGAAAGTAACCTATTACATTTACTTGCGTTACTGTAACTGAGTAGGTTTTTTTGTGTGTGTAATTGTACTTTTTAAAGTCTTTTTAAAAGTCTCTAATTTTATTTTAACTCAAGTATGTTTTTTAAAGTAATTTATTTTGCTACATTTTCAATTATATCTGTTACTGAGTAACAAAGAAAAAATCTAATTAATGTGATTAAAACTATTACACCCCGGAAAACTGGAACTGGGGGTGGGGGGTTCCCAAACTAATTAAATTGTCTGTTTTAATTGTTTTTCAACAAGCATGTTTGTACTAATGGTGGGCAATTTGTTGGGATTCATTGTGATTTAGAATATGTAGAAAAAAGAAAATCATCCTATAGACCTATTAGAAGTTAATTTTTATTTTAAAGGTTTTTTGGGCCTAAGTGGCCTTTATTGACAGTGGACAGACTTTTTGAAGGGGGAGAGAGGTGGGGGAAGACATGTGGCAAAGGTCGCCTGGGACAGGACTTGAACCGGGGACGGCCGCGTTGAGGACCGAAGCCTCTGAACATGGGGCGCCCACTCTAACCACTGCGCCACACAACGCCCCAGAAGTAAATTTTCCAATACAGAAAATACTTCATTGCAAACCGAGCAAGGATGAACTCTACTAACTTTAAAAATCAACTGCTGCCTAAAGTTAACAGGAGGTTCAGAGAGTGACACTCTAAGGATGGACACAAATACTGTCATCTAGAATTAATCTAGGGCAGGACCATTTTGAAATAAAATGAAAACTATTTTTTTTTTGTAGCTGCTATTTTTGACAAGTTCTAAGTTTATTTAACATGTTCTAATATCTGACAGATATAACACAGTCTTATCAAAAAATAGCATAGTTTTATCTTACAAACATTGTAATGGTACCTGTCAGCTTTTTCTTCTTTGGGTCATTTGGGAAAAGTCAAAGCACTGTAAGTGTTACCTATTTTGACTTATAGAATTGTAGTTAATCTGCAAATGTATTTAAAAAAAGTTACCAGTATTTTATGAAAAAGCAACTACTTTGAGACGAATGTCCCATTGTCTTTATTGCACTAACCATGACTTACTGCTGTCAAAGAAAGTATCTATGTAACTTTTACTCTCAGTACATTTTAAATGAGCTACTTTTTACTTTTAGACTGGTAATTTTACTTGTACTTGAGTAAAATTTAATCATAGCAATAGTACTTTTACTTAAGTAGAATATTTTAGTACTCTTTCCACCTCTGCATAATCCTATTAATTACTGTATTCCCTCGTCTTTGGGAGCGTGTTTGGGAGACTCCTGCTGAATTCAGGCTGCTTTAAGGACAACTCGGTCGAGGTTAACCATGTCAAACCATTAAGCCCTTTTTTCTTTTCACTCATGTGACGTATATGATGGAGCAGTCAGTGGAAAACATGGTTTCCCTAATTTAAAATGAAGACAAACTGATTTGGAGCTGATATAATAAAATGTCTTTAGAATCCTAGATTAGTGATTAGAATGATTAGAAAGGTTAGCTTTGCTGCTTGTAAGCAGCTGTCTTTGTGTGTATTCTCTCGACCAGGGGTCTCCAACCCTGGTCCTCGAGAGCTACTGTGCTGCAGGTTTTAGATGCATCCCTGCTCCAACCCAGCTGAATCAAATGAATGGCTCGTTAGCAGGCCTTTGCCAAAGATGCTGCAGAGGTAGTTCAATTCAATTCAATTATTTGATTAAGTTGTGTTGAAGCAGGGATCCATCTAAAACCTCCTGGACAGTAGCTCTTGAGGACCAGGGTTGGAGACCCCTGGTCTAGAGAATTAACACTAGACCATCTGTGAAAAATGGCTCCTTTTCAAATCTGAAAAGTTAGGCAAGAAATGGCCGAACCCGCAAAAGCAAGAAATGACAGCGTGAAACCAGCATCCACCAAAGGCCAGCTGTCTGCTGTTACAACCTGACAATCGATATGCCTCCATGGATAAAATACTTTCCTTTCCTTTCTACAAGCTCTGAGCTTTCTCAGACTTGCGTTTTAAGCTCCTCACCGATACTCAAATAGCTTTGTTAACCTCTTCCTGCAGTAACAACTTCCACATTGATGGGCGTTATCGGGACTTTATACACACTTTCGTATGGTCGTTTCGAATAAATTACTTTAAAATCAAATAAGTCTTGATAGTATCTTCTCATGCGTGGTCATGGGCAGTTCTAGTCAGGGGCCAACAGGGGTCAGTGCCCCTGTAGAACTGGTCCTGGTCCCTGTTATGTCCCCATTTACTTTGGAGATAATACTAAATCAATTTCTTGTACACGCTGCCACAGAAACCATAGCTAATTAGTTCTGTTGACCAATTTAATTTCAACTTAACCTTCATAGTTTTACTTTAACAATGACTTAAATATTAAGGTATTGTACATTTAGCTTCAGCGATATTGCGATATAATCACATTTTTCATCTGCTAGATCAGGGGTCTGGAGCTCCGGAGCCACAAGTGGCTCTTTGGGTCACTTCATATATTAAATAATGTAATATTGCCCTGTTTCTTGTTTTTATTTCATTCTTTTGCACTGTACCCCTATGAAAAAAACACCCTGGCCCCCCCTGGTAAATTTGGTATAGAACCGCCCTTGTGCGGGGCTCACCAGCTGGTTTTTGGGTGAATCACTATACTGTCAACCCACAAACCAATTCTGTCTGTAACATAAGTCTGACTATTTGATCACTAAGGTGGACTAAGGTTTAAAGCGGTCCAGTTGCTTTAATTTCTCTTACATTGTGTATTTCGAACACCAGACTGTGAAAAGCTACAGTGAAATTATTATTTAATCCAGGTGCTGATTGTGCTTTGGTTCACTGGTACTGTACATCTGATCATTTAAGTTGTTATGATGCATTGGAAATCGAATTTCCAACAACAATAAAATTACATCAACCTGCATGGACAAATTACACATTGGGATGGTCTGCAAACTTTGATAAGGGGTTAGTGTGCGTCAGTGTGAGCTTTGCAAGCGATTCTCCACTGTTTCATTTTAACCAGATTGAATAATTAACTGAACTTGACTGCTTTGTCAGTATTTTTTGTAGTTTTTGTAGCCCCTTGAAATGCCGTTTGTTGTGAATCGGCACTATTTGCATAATTTGAATTGAATTGATTATTGGTGATAAACAGCTTTATTTGTTTCTGTTAAAAGTATAAAACAAAGGCAGTATTGCAGCCATTTTGTGAAAATATTACATTTATTCACAGCAAAAAGTAAGTATTGATATAGCAGAAAAGATTTTAAAAATTGACTTTGATACATCAAATTATAACAATAATCTAGATCTAAAGGTGGAAATTTAATTATCTATTGTTGCTGCTGGTTTTATTTCATTGGTGTTGATATTACCTTAAAATAGTTGTACACCTTTTATAACATAAGACCTTTCCATCATTGCATGACGTATTGTCTTTGACGAGAACTTGCTCTCAACAGATTCAACTTTTATCCTATAAGGTGTGAGTAAAACAATATTGTTGGAAATAAACTGAACTGAAATCAACTGAATAAGTACAATTCCCAACCTTCCTGTCTGGCTCCTGTCAGCTTTGTGTTTAGCATCCTGACACACGAGTTACATCAGCCTCCTCATCCTGGTTATTAAGTGAACAAGTGTTTAAACCCTTTTAGAGGGTACCTGAGGCACAGAGACATGTCTTCACAGTGACCCTACAAAAGCATCTACAATAACTTGAACGGTCTAGTGGCGGTCAAGCAGTATTCCATTTTTAGTCCTTCTCAAACCAGACATGATAAAAGCAACTTTACCAAAGATTAGGTGTTAAGCTGGGCTTGGCAATGGAAGAAAAAACCTGGATGCTTTAAAACACAAACTGTATATTGTAATTCTTTTCCTCCTTTCTTTAACAAGCAAACACATTCATTTACAAAATTGAGGTTTGCAGTAATGGTTCCACAGTCGGTGTTAATGGATTATTAA
Organism: Valencia hispanica; assembly: GCA_963556495.2. NCBI lineage: Eukaryota > Metazoa > Chordata > Actinopteri > Cyprinodontiformes > Valenciidae > Valencia > Valencia hispanica. The sequence continues at coordinate 9,758,501 of OY747705.1, read as the reverse complement.
AACAGTGAAACTCACTGAAAATCCAAGTTATTGAAATGACAATGTTGCACACTCAGATGAAACAAAACTAGAAATAGCGATAAGGAACAGTTTAACCACCAAACCTCAAGCCCACAAATCTAGATGTGAACAAGGTCACCTAACCAAACACATGAGTGTTGGTTAGTTGTATTTACATATCAGATATCTTTTCTTGTTTAATTGAAATGCTTCCTTGTAAGATAAATGCTTTGAAATCCGGTGATGCAACCAGAGGTCGCGTTAGATATTCTTCTTGTCCGTCATTTTAATCAACGGGCTTGTGATTTTTCCGTCACTGTCAAAACGCTCAAATACAGAAAATATTCGGTTAATGCAATCCGTGGATGCAAATTACATTTTAGCTTTTCATCATATGTCTACAATAATTGTTTTCATGTACTTATCACTTTCCCATCATATCCTCTAAAGAGCTATAAAGCTCAAGATGTAGGTAAAAAAGAAAAAGCAGCTGAGAGACACAGCGATCTTTTCGTAACACTTTTTGTTCAGAAACATAAATGCTTTTCATATAAACTAACCATTAGTAAAATCAGGTAATATGCTTTGTCTTTATGCACCTAAGCAAAACACATCCAAGATGTGTTAAAGGCACCAACTGATGCGGGTTACCTGTCAGGATGCTCTGCGGTCATCCATTGTGAGTTCCCCTCAAGTCCGTGTCGCCAGCAGGCCAGAAACTGTGGAAAGGTGCATGGGCCAGCCATGGAGTTGGTCTGGGAACATTTTCATGGTCATTCCATTACTTATAATAGTTTTGTGTTTGAATGGGGTGTATAGTACGATTTATGTATAGGCAGCCTCTGAGGTCCCAGAGCTTTAAGATGTGAAAAGTAGGGTGCCCTTTCATTTTATCATGACTACAACGCTGGTAGAACTGGTAGCAGTGTTGCCTGAGGTTGCATTTTCTCACCGTTCATGCGTGAGTCCTCTCCGGGTACTCCAGCTTTCTCCCTCAGTCCAAAAGCATGACTGTTAGGTTAATTGGTCTCTCAAATTTGCCTTTATGAGTGTCTGCATGGTTGTGTGTCCTGTGTGTCCCTGCGATGTACTGGTGACCTGTCCGGGGCGTACTTCATCTCTCGCCAAGTGATTGCTGGAGATAGGCACCAGATCCCCCAAGACCTTGCAAGGATAAGCGGGTATAAACAATGGATGGATGTTTAGTTGACTGCATGCTGTATGGTCGGAGGGCTGCATGCTGGCACAGTTGTTAGAACTTTTACCCTGAAGCAAAAACAAAAAAAGTTCCTAGTTTAAATCTTGACCAGGGCTTTTCTGCATGCAGTTTCTATGTTCTCCCCATGCACATGTGATTCTTGCCCATTGATCACTGGTGATAGATACCAGCACCTACCTGGGAAAATTGATGTATGGATGTAAAGCTGGTAAATATATGTCCATTTACCACCAAAAGTACTTCTTTGGAATACTGAAAATAGTCAGATTGTCTTGCATGCATTTTACATGAACCAATAGATTGAGAGGATTGTGATTGTGTGGTAGCTTCCTCTGTCACACTATCTGTAACAGAGAAAATCCTTCTTCAGTCATGATAAAGAGGTCCGTGCTATTCATGCTGCCGCATACTAACTATCTCAGCAATCAGCTCATTATCATTAGGTCCATGTGACTGATGGAAGGGCTAATCGTGATAGCTTGACTCCGAGTTGGTCGAGCAGCAACACTTTGTATCATTTCCTGCAATCAGCGGCCACTTAATATCAAGACATACACCTTTCAGTGCTGCCTGGCGCCCTGATGGAAGGCCAGAGAAATCAGGACTCATTATTTCCAGCCAGACCGTTTGAACTACAAGAGTTGATAATGCATTTTAATTTAACATTTTTAGGAACCAAAAAGCGCAGTGGACGAGGAGGAGGGAGGGAAAGCTCCCCCAGTAGATTGAAAGAACGGATAACCTAAGTCCACATAGTAATTGGCTGCAGAGGCAAATCAATGGCCGGCATCAGAATTGAAGCATTCTGCTTGTTTACAACATCTATCATTTGTTCTTATCAAGTGTGATCAGAGCAATTTTCCCTCCCTTAATATAGGTTTGATGGCACAAAGAAAAGCTCAATTCTCCCAGAATTGGAAAACACATTTCTTGTGCTTTGTGGTAACTAAACTGTCAACAGATAAGAGAGTCCATAGTATCAACTCGGGGGTGATTCATCTTCCAATTGTTGCTGCTGGGTTTTCCTTTCGGAACAGCTGGAAATATAGTCCAAGGCCTTTACTTGAGTGTCGCCGCAAATGTTTCACCTCCTAACGGCGGAATGCAAACCGTGTATCCACTCCGAGTCCTCCAAACTTACAGGATGTGCGGTTGCCACTTAAAAAAAGGGCAGATTTTTGCTCTTGCACAGAAGGGCGACCCGTCCTCCGGCAGCTCTCCAAACTGCTGGAGACAGTAGCGTGAGGTGAGAGAGCAGTGTAGGCCACTTTGTATCATGTCAGCGCTTGTGCTTAGACGCCATCTCCACAGTGTCCCTTGTCACCAATCACATCCTTTTAAACCACCCAGGGAGCTCGACGCCACCCACACCTCCCCCTCCGCACACACACACATACTCCTTATCTGTCAATGCCGCTTAAATAATGTAATTAATGACTTAATTAACATTTCCATAATCTATTTTAATAAATCTAACACGGCATAATGAGAGTTTCTAACCTCCAGGCAGTGGCATATAAAAATTCACAGCGCCGAGCTGCGCGGTCAGGGCACTGTCTCAGCGCCGCAAACTCTCACCATGACAGTAAGGGAAGGAGAGGGCGCATATTGTGTGACAGCCTTCTGTAAGGCGGTTCGAGCCTGACAAATGTCATGTGACTTTGTGAATGTGTCCACTAGCCAACCTGCAGCAGGAAGACGAGGGCGAACCAAAGATTGGTTCGGAGGCACACAAGCAGACTGCGAGCCACAACGAAATATTCCCAGAGCACCGGAAGCTGAAAGGATTCGAAGTAGTGCACTGAAAACACAGAGCTTATGGTTGGGCTTTAAAAAAAAAAGAAAAAAAGGCAAACCTATGTGCACACAGAAAATGCATGGGGGATTAAAATAAAATTTTTACATTTTGAAAAAAATGTAAATACAAAAGAAACCATGCAAAATATCAGTTAAATACAAGTTAGGTACTTTTATTTATAATGTGTAAATTCAAACTTTCCTATGGGACTAACTCCTCCTAAAAGTGTTTCATGCTGTCAAATTGATGAAGATCTTTTCTTTTTCTCACGCACTTTAATTCTGTGTTTTTATTGGTTTTCGAATTTTTATGAGCTGACCCTTAAAGGCCATCGTAAACTAGAAAGAGACTGATGTTGCAGATCTGCCCTTACCGAAAAGTCACATGGGTTGAACATGTTCTTCACATGGTATCACGTTATCCCGGCTGGTTCATGGTAAACCACATGGGCAAGCACACATGAACTTTACATGTTTTTACATCAATTTGAGCATATTTTTAGCATGTAGGTTTTATATGGAAAATAACCTGTTTCACATGTGGTTTACATGTTACCCCATGGGCTTCACATGTGAATGTCTATGGGTTTCACTGTTTATTATCATGAAAATGTTCCAAATTCGCTCGGGAGATGTGTGCAAAACACACATGTTCCTCATACACCTCACATGTTTTTTAACATGTTCTCACAGGTGAATTTTATATGGGTCAAAGATTTTTCACATGTGAACGTGTTATTTTGGCGTGTAAAATCCATATTTTTCCGTAAGGATGTGTAATTAAATTGTCCGCAAAAATAAAGCCACATCTATTGTATTTGATCATTAAAAGTCAAAGTAATCATTTAGTAGAAAACCACCGTTTAAATGTGTTGTTATAAAGTCAAAGGTCATCCTGATCCAATTTTGAAAAATCAGCTGGAGCTCAGCCGGAGGTCAGAATAACAAAGTGGGAAGTCGGACGTTTCCTACTATCCCTGATCTTAAAATCCAATATGGCTGCCTCATATATAATTCAGCCTAACAACTGCAGTAGTAAATAGTTTAATTTGTGCTTCCTATGTTTTGGATCTCATTAAATCAGTCCGAAATAGCACCTAAATTGGGCAAAATACAATGCTCTGCATTTAGTAGTTAGCTTGGAGTAAAGGAAATGGGAAATCTCTGTGAATCACCAGGAACACATTCAAGTTGATTGTGGTTTCAAAATGGAATGCAGTACATGATTTAAAGGCAGGGTATACGATTTCATTTTAAAACACTTTTTTTAAAACTGCAAAAAATGCTCTTCATATACCAGTGGCAACCTAAAAGTTAGGAGTTCTTAAACTTGACCGAGTAATTTTTATTCTTTCTACAGCGAGAAACCCTGGGAAAACCTCATCCAATTAACTTCCACGGTCCGTCTAGGATAATAGGCTTGTAAGCAAAGCTTCCGTGTTCCAGCACCTCCCCCTCTGTGCGTCCCCTTCGTGTGCACGCAACGCTCGTTCTAGTCTGTAAACAGGAAGTGAGCTCGCGCTAAAATGAACCGAAAACACAAAGCTGTTGTGGAAATGGCAACGAGAAATAAGAAAGCCGACGAAGAGCGTGCTTAAAGCCGAATCTGCATCGGAGCTGATGCATTTACACGGTGGCGTCAACTCAAGGAAGCTAAGGGCTTGCTAACGGATGTGTTGGTTGCTGATTTTCTTCTGGACAGGTAAGATCACGTTATATGTTGTGACTTTGGTTGAAATAGCGGAGTGAAGTGTGAAGTGAAGTGGCGGAGACCCAACGAGACCATGCTGGCTGCACCTGCCTGTGTTATTGAGGCGTGGCTCAGTGGGAGAGCATGACGCAAGGGGTGGGACTTTTTATTTTTCAATAACGCTCTCTCAAGGAGCGCTCCCACAGTCATATATACTGCCTTTAATATAAATGAATAATAACTTAGCTCCCATCAAGTTTACATTCAGTATTTGGTGTTCCTACATTTAGTTACATTTTTTACCTTACTTTAAAGCTTAATACAAATCAAGGTCAAAACTTGTCATCCTACACGAGAACAGAAACAACTTTTTCCTAGTCAAATGTTGCATAAAAATAAAAGTGCACTAAATGCACTCTGCACAGTTGTATTAAAGGAAATAATTTGCCAGATAGTCAGATTTACTGATTTATATGTATAAATAAAAAAATAAAAAAATTCAATACAAGAAGACAAAATAATTATATATATATATATATAATAATTATATATAACCTTTTTTTGTGAGCAGTCATTATTATTTACATTATGAACAGATGTGACATCACACTGCATGAGTGTAAGATGAGTCGGTTTAAAACGGGACTTAAATGTAATTTAAAAACTAAAACTGTGAGCCTCTGGAGCCGAAGCTTTTAATTATCAAGACATTCTTACATCAACCAAAGCATTACATAGTAAGCATTGCTAAAGTAGCAGTCACCATGTGTCGCTGTAAGAAAACGTAGATCTGTATGTTTTCTTTAAAATTTTCAAAAGCCTTTTAATTTAGAAATTAAACATTTCCAAATCTTTTGTTCTATAAGAGTCACTTTGAAAACTCAAACAAATAAACGAACATTGCTGTGTTCCAGTAAGCCTTCTTGTTATTTCAATTCAATTCAATTCAGTTTATTTATATAGCGTAATGTCATCTCAAGGCACTTAACAAGAAGTCATTTCAATACATTTATACAAACATTCCAATCATTATTTGCTGAAAGTATCACTCTCTTTTGCACTCTGACAGCCTGAATCAACTGCAGACACGTTTCAAGATGCCTGTAATTACAGTAGCTTCTTACAGCTGGTGTGCTTTCTCTGTCATTTCACTTTTAAGTTTCTGACTGGCTGGCTCAATAATGCAAAAAAAAACATTTAATTCCAGCTGATTTCTCTGTGATTTCTACTTGTAGCTGCCCTTTTTGATTTCAGAATTCAGTTTTACATGAATGATGTTGGTGCCCTTGCTCCATAACTTTTTTTTAACTCGTCTTTTCTTCTGATTTAGGAAAAATGGGATTCTGATCCAAAATGTTGCAACATGACTTTAGTCCCAGTAGGACAGCAATAACCTCAACATTTACGCCAACATTCAACAATAAGCGTAACACCAGCATGGCTAAAGAAGTGCTAGGCTAAAAGTACTCACAAACCCTTAGGGGCGTTTCCATTATCGGAACTTCAGGGTCATTTTACCAGATCTTTATCTGACGGGGTAATCTGTTGGCCCGCACCTTCTTAGCTGTCATGACTCCATACAAAAGTGGCCCTTTTAGGAATTTGCTAAGACGCCCACATTATCATGACTCTTACGGCAGTAAAAACTGTCACTTATCAGCGTCAAAAGTCTCCCACAGCAGCAGAAAAAAGAAGGGATAGACATGGAAGAAGCAGAGATTCTTGCAGCATTTCTCTTTGCTGTTGTTATAAACTGCTTTGCCAGCAACACTTCTAATTTTACGAAGCAGGTTGTTTGGCGATGTCTGCTCATTTTCCTCTGAGTTTCAACCAATCAGCATGATGTAAACACAGCTCCCGCCCAGCGACCCTACTGGGCCATTTCCAAATACATACCCCGAGACTTTTACTCTGTTGGTCCCTAAAATGGCCCCGAAAACGGCCCTGTTGGCCCCGTAAAGTTCCGGTAAAATTACCCTAAGTTCCGATAGCTGAAACGATAGCCAATTGTAGCTTTTGTTTTCTCCTTGTTCACCGTCTTGAACTTCTTCATCTTACCTTTGAAGATCGGGAAAACCCACAGCACTCGGTATAATGTTGCTGTAGTTTCCAGCTTTGAAAGTGAAAGCTTAAATGTGCAAAGCAGACCGTCCCGTTACTGTTACTAACATTCTCAGTCCATCCAATCTACAAGGATTTTGTAGTCCTTTTTTTGTCTTGCCCAATTCATTTGCATGTGGACAGGAAGTGCAAAAGCAGAACAAAATGTATATTTAGCCAGATAGTGTCTTGGTTGTACCCAAGGCGATAAACACCAGGTAAAACAAACCCAGAGCGAAGCAAATGCTTCACCTCTTCTCTTTTCTCAATGTTTTATTAAGTCTAAATGAGTGCAAAATGTACATCCAACCCTTTATAAGTGACAGCGGGGCATTCTGGAGTGTTTGCTTGTTGATCCTCCTCTCGTCCTGCTTTAGGAGATTAAAAGACAGAGTGACAGGGGTGGAGGGGCTTCTGGAAGGAGGGGCTGCTCCTTACAAGGACTTCCAACCCTGGGGCTGGTGTGTGATTGAGATGCACACTGACAGGGGGCAGCAGGAGGCTGGCACATCCCAGGCAGTACGAGCACCATGGGGCACGGGTCTTTAAAGACCACCAATCCTAATGAGGGCACCCACCAACCTCCCCTATTATTCCAGTAATAATACAAGCATCAGTCAGCAAAGAACCTGTGTGCATTACTTTATGTAAGAGTTTTTTCCTCTAACAACCCGAGGCTCTGTTGTTTTCCTCACAGAAACCCAACAGTCTTTGTCACCGATTCTTACAAAGGTGTTAGCTTTTTCAACTAATGCACATCCTCACTGAGCTCTGGGAGTGAGTAAATACCTGCAGAGGAGATCTGCCAAGAATGTGGCCTGTTGGAGGCAGCCGAACATGCTGTAAACAAACCCGTTTCCTGTCATAAAATTACAGCTCATTAGGAACGTGGACAAGGCCTTCAACAACATAATGATGCTGAAGCTCTCCACCACTGCCACTACATTTATTAATTACCAGCTGACTTGCTGCATTCCTTGCAAAGGCAGTTAATAGGGGGAGAAAGAAAAGTTATGGGCCTTGTTGAGTTAATTGCAAACAGCCTCTCTTCCTCCAATTTAGGGCAAACACTGAAGGAAGGACACATGTAAAAGACAACTTTCAGTTTTGCTACTGGCACATAAAGCAGTTTACCTAAAGGTCCTCGCTTCTATTGCAAAAAAAAAAAAAAAAAAAAACATTGACTAGGATTTTGTACGAAGAGCTTGGTGTAAGAGTTTATCTAAAGAGGGTCACAATAAAAACAGATTGATTTTCAAAAACGAGTATAATGAATTGAATTTCCAAGTATCCTGACTGAGTACCTGAGGGTATGGCAATTACTGATTACATAAACTGGTTTTTAAAAATCTGATTACAGTATCCACTGTATGTTGCTTCTCTAATCAGAGAGTAGATATCTAATGTAATATTTACAAGGCGGGTGTTAATAACAGACTGTTCATTTGCTAATGGTTTCAATATCATAACAGGGGAAACACTAAAAATAAAATAGAGACACAATAAAGGCTGGGGGTCAGAAAATAACATGTTTTCAGAGTTCTTTGGATGTGAAAGATGTTGTGAAAACATAAACATAAATTTTTTATGAGTGTTTTTAAAGTGTATTTGAGGAAAAGGAATGTTTAGTACTTTTAGTCATGAAACGTATAAAGAATTGACGATTATTAGGGGTGTAACAGGATTGCTCAACATTAAGACATATTCTCGCCAAAGTGAATTCTTTCTTGCGAAGTACGATTTATTTGTGCTCAGCGTGGGACATTAGTCATTGTAAACTTGCATTAGTCTGAAGGTTTTAAGCGTGACACTCCGTTTGAGACTTTTATTTTGAAGTAAGAAAGGAAGAGACTTTTCAGTTGATCTATTGTGTTCAAGTGTCAAAAGCATTCAGGGACTCCTCCTCTACTTCTACATCTTTTTTTATTAAAGTATTTTGAGTAATCTATACTTTATTAGAAATCTTTGGGTTTATTTCAAATTCAAAGGACATGGAGATGGAAAAAGGGGAAAAGAGAGAGAGGGGGCAGAAAGCAAGAAAGGGAGATAAGAATAGAGGTAAGTAAGAAGGATTGAGGGAATACAGGAAAACACACTAGGAATCTGCTTCTACACCTGTGTAAAGTGAGAAAAAAAACCCATAGAACCGAGAAACCACAGCAACAGACAACATATGCGTATATAACAACAACGTCAATGAAAAGCACAAGGTAATAATTAATACAAGATTTGTTTAGTGGCAACCGCAGCCCAAGAGAGAGAGTATCTGTAAACACCTGAATCCATACCTGAGTGAACACCTGTGTCAGTCCAAGATTCAAACTCAGGACCTTGTTGCTGCTAGGCAACATTTCACCAGTTTCCAATATAATTTAAAGCAGCTCATAAATAGGGTTTTGAATGTTGATTTCAATGCTTGTTAAATGTTTATGTTTTAAATGAGGCCTAAGGACAAACCATACAGGATTTGAAATCCTAACCAACAGCAAAGCAGGGTTATTGCTGGACCACATGGCCTGCTTTCGATGACAAACATATCTATTTCAGTCATTAGAAACTTGAGAATAAACTTGGACTCACCTCTCTAAGACTTGTGACTTGACTTGGAGTGGGAACAAATGACTTGTGAACATCAAAGCTAAATTTGGCAACTATAAGCCTGCGTTAGGGCTTAAACCACGAGAGAATAATTCTAGACTGAGCAAAGAATCTTGTGAACTGAATGTATAATTGCACCCGTAGGTACTATATGATCAAATACTTACATTATGAGCAGAAGCTCTGACAGGACACCGAATAGGGCTGCTGCCACTTTAAAAGTGATAGAAGGAGGAGGGTTGTCGAAGGCGGTCATCAGGCAGTGAACAATGAAAGGTACCAGTCCCATGAAAAGCATCATGGTGATCATGACAAGCCACGTCTTCCACTGGAAGCTCACTAAACGCCATGGAGAACTCCTCTGCAGTTGGTACTGGATAAAGAAAAAGGAGAGATTATGATATCATCACATATTTGTTCTGGTAACATGTCTAACTTGACTAATCACCAAAGAACTTTTGTGAACTAAATGAAAAAAAACGAAGTAACTTATTAGGATTGTAAACCCATTTAGTTGGGGTCATAAAATGTAGCACATCTTAAAGCTGCTTTATCAGCCCCAACATACAGTTCCTTCCCAAAGTTCATACCCCTTTCAGCTTTTTTCACATTGTGTCACGTTAAAATCACAAACTTCCACTACTTTATTGGGATTTTATGGGATAGACAAACATCAGGTGGCGCATGATTGTGAAGTGGAAGGAAAATGGTTTTCAAAAGTTATTGAAAAGTGCACTGTTTATGTTTCCAACCCTTTTACTCGTTCACCTCTAAATAGAATCCACAGCAACACACTGCATACAAAAGTCACCCAGTTAATGAATAGTAGGGGTGTAACGGTACATTTATCCTTAATCGGATTTTTCGGTACGAAACCTTCGGTACAGGCGTACTGAGTTTCCACGTGGAAACATAACTCCATTGCACTTTAGTCAGCAACACATGCAAATTCAGTGCAGGCAAGGTTCCTGCTAGCAGAAGTTATGGCCAGCGACTCTTGAAAGGGACAGCAAGAACTTGATTTCCATGCTTTTGTTGTTAAAGCCTCTTGTTTAGGAACACTTTGACTTCCCGGTGTTACAGAACACGTTTTCATGTCACCTGGTTAACAAATTTCCGGTAGTGTCAGTGGTTGCTGTTAGCAACCACAGATATTACTGATCCGAAGGACACCACTTAGCTGCCCTAGTCGGTGTCGTTCTCTTAACTTAGTAATAAAGTATAAGCAGACTGGACATCTGGCTGTAATAATGTGTGTTTACAAATGTTTCTTCCAGGAAATAGTCAGAGATGTTTGCATTGTTTTGCTGCAGCAGCTGGAAGCTGAACAGAAGGAGTGCCGCCCCCATCACAGTATCCCACATAAATACTGAAATCAAGTTATTTTGCTAGTCTCATCTTTTGTTTTCAGTTAACACACATACAAAAGGGTATACAAGCCCAAATAAAAATAGAACACATGAAACCATGACAGACTCCGCGGTTAGAAAATATAGAAAATATTTAAACTAGTATTTATTTATATTTTATTGTATAAATGTTTATGCTATCCGATAACATTTTGTTTGAAAGTTAACTGCAGTAGCGCCTTTTACAGCAGTTAAAAATATGCAGATGATACTCAGGTCTACATTACGATGTCACCAGGTGACCTGGAACCCATCCAAACCCTAAGTAAATGCATTTAGCAAATAAATGGATGGATGTGCCTTAACTTTCTCCAGCTGAACAGAAACAAAACAGAAGTAATTACTTTAGGGCCTAAAGAGAAATGATCAAGAGTCAGCACACAGCTTCAGTTAATACAGCTAGAAACTCAGGTCCAAAATCTAGGTGTAGTAATGGACTCAGACCTGAACCTCCGGGGTCACATTAAGGGAATAACAAGGTCAGCCTTCTATCAGTACTGATGTTGCAACAGGACCTCGCGAAACTCATCCATGCATTTATCTTTAGTTGTATTGATTACTGCAATAGTGTCCTCACAGGTCTGCCTAAAAAGTCAGTCAGACAGCTGCAGCTGATCCAGAACGCTGCTGCTTGTGTTCCTCACTAGAACCAGGAAAGTAGAGCACATCACCCCAGTTCTAAAGTCCTTACACTGGCTCCCTGTAGCTCAGAGAATAGACTTAGAATACTTTTACTAGTTTATACATCACTGAATTGCTTAGCACCAAAGTATGCTGAACATCTACTGTTACTATACCAACCCTCCCAGAACACTCAGGTCCTCTAATTCCAGTCTATTCAACATCCCTAGAATCAGAACCAAACATGGAGAAGCAGCTTTCAGTTTCTATGCTCCCCTTATCAGGAACAAACTTCCAGACAACTGCAAAGCTGCTGAAACACTGACTTCTTTTAAATCACAATTAAAATCTTATCTGTTTAGAGCTGCCTTTGGGTAATGTTTTATGTTTCATATGTTTTGTGTGTGCTTCTTGCTTTATTGCTGTTTTTACTTCATATGCTTGTCTGTGTTTTACTGCTATTTTTATTTTACCCCTTAATTGTATAAAGCACCTTGAAATACCTTGTTGTTGAAAGAGTGCTATACAAGTGCCTTGCCTTGCTTTGCCTTAAAAATAGATTGTGATGTAACGTCGCAATGCATTCTGGGAGGTAGCCCTAGACAAACAAGTGTCCATTTTACATGGGTGCCTATGGGTCTGAATTGCTCCAATTGTCACAAAGTTTTAGTTTCGTCTCCTAAAGATGTTTAAATGAAAAGGAACTAAGCAATGCTGTTGGGGTTGTACAAATCGGACTCTAGATACCCAGACTGGATGTTGGAGAAAGTTATGAGAAACAAATCATAAAATCATGAGAGAAGAAAATGCCATAATAAATGTATAAAACACCATTATTCTTGACAACTGGGTACAAAAAACCCAAAAACGACATATATTTGATATGTCAAATGACGCTTTGGCAACTTAGATTTACCTACAGTGGAATTAGTAACTGTGTGGACCAGCAGCTGTCAGGCGTTGTCACAGTAACGGGTGTAACAGGTGTTGTTTGGCTAGCTAGTCCTTTATTTTTCAGTTCATACCATTTGCCACCATCCACTCCAGGATAAACCTGTATTTTTATTGCAATATATCTCTGCACCTGTTCGATAGCCTCTCGTAGTGACACATCTATACTTTGTGACATTCGAGCCGGCACTTCAGTTCTGGCAATCGATAATCAGTGGGGTCGCCATCAAGAAAAGCCCCTGGTATGTCTTTCTCCATTAAAACAACTTCCTCCATTTTATATTTGATCATCTGTGAGATGCATTTAAATTTTGCATATAATTTCTGCCTTCATTTTGACGTGTGTGTTTTTTCAATTGGTAAATGCGGCTTGTTTGTCCAGCATTAGAACCCAGCAGCACTACACAAACGTAGTCCTACAAACTATTTAACTGGGGCTCACAGCATGCCACACTGTTCAGCTTTTTACTTCTTGTAAAAATCTTGTATCACTTTCCTTCTAAGTCATAATAACTGTCAGGATCTTGGGTTGTTTGGGTTTTCTTCTGTGTTTGCATTTTTGTGTCATTCCTGCCCATTTGTGCTTAGCTTTAGTTATTATTTTCCCTAGATCAGTTTCTTACCATTCGTTTTACTTTTGATTTAGGTTGTTCAGTTGTAGTTTACTCCTTTTCACAGTTTATTGTTAGAATTATGTTTTGCCTGTTTCCCTGTTAATGTTTACTCCTCCTCTGCTCCTTCTGTGCCATCTCTCTATCTCTCTCTCTACCTCAGTCTGCCTGTCTGGTCTCCTCTCACAGCTGCAGCCTCGGTTTTTGCTGTTTGCGTGCGATTCTACCAGTTTCATGCGCCGTTATCCCCACTCATGTTTTAGGTCATTGTCAGCCTTTTTTGATTTATTATAAAATTGATTAAGATGTTTTCATTTTAGAGGTTCTCTGTGCCTGGGTTTATATTTAAAAGTAATGAAATGAAAATGAAAATAAAATGAAAATAAAGTAAAGTTAAAGCTTAAGAGATATGAATACTTTACTAACGCCAGGCAGTGGAGATTAGCCGTCTGCAGCCATGGTTTCAGTAAATCTCCCTCCTTTTGTGCAGATTTGAAGTTATACTTGGTGTTTATGTAAATCTACAGTAATTTCAAGTCAAGTTGTGATTATTTTCCCATAAAGCTGTGGGTAGCTATCGATCAGTCTGGAAACAAATTAGAATAAGTTATTTTTTTATCTTGTTTTTTTTTTTTCCTTTAACTGCAATCATTTCCAGAAAAAAACAAAAACTGTCTCATTCAACATACAGTTACAACATTGAAAAACTATAGGCAAAAAATTCAATTTAACTACTAAAAGTACCTCCTACGTATTTATGGAGAGAGCTTCACACATATAGCACCCAAATCATTGGCTGTCTATATTTAGCTGCTGTAAAAAAAACAAAAAACATATTGTGTCCTTAGCTTCAAACAGTAAATATACTGTTTTACAAAGCCAAAACTTTCCATAAGAAGACGTCCTGTTAAATGTACCATGAACCCAAAGTAAGAAACCCCTGTTGTAATAAATTTAAACTAACTCAGCTTTCACTTTAGGTTTAGCCGTATTATATATATAACACTAAAAAAACAAGAACAAAAAACACGTACTCATGCATAAAAACACTAAAAGATGCATGCAGTCATTAAGCCTGCCCACAAACATTGCCTTAAGTCCTGAGCAAATATGGCTTTGCTCTGGAGACAAACCAAACCACTTAAACAATGTTTGATTAGCGTCTGGAATTCATCTGCAAATGCACACTCGCCTCAACCTCTTTCATGGCGGCTATTCATTAATTAGATTCTTTGTGCAACTGAGCTATCCTCAATGTTTAAGGTTACATCAGGCCCCACTAAGTGGCTGCCTGATAACAGAATGCATCCATCTTCATTACTCAGGCCGTTCTGTCTGGGCTTGCTCCTCCAACAGTGCACTATGTCAGTGGGTTCTAAAGAACTGATACATTTCATTGCACACAGATTCTGAACTTTTGCCTCCTTGGGCTTTTGTCACAGACCAAATTACCAGGTAGTGGTTTTTACTCTTCTAAAGTTTCTCACTCATATTTAGAGGTGTAGCAGTCCGATAAACACGGAGGCATTGTGTAAATTGTTAGAGAAGGTGTTGGACTCTTAAAGACCTCCAACTCAGTGGAGGTTTGTTTAAATGAAGCCACGTTTAACTGAACCTGAATTAGTTTTTTTAATGAACAAAGTGCGATGAGATCACTCTTTGTCTTAAAGTGGCACTGGAAAAAAACGGAAAGTCATGTAATAGGTGGCAGAAACTCATATCTTGTGATCTTTCACTTATATAGTTAATCTAATATTATACTGCAAGCCAGTTCCTTGTTCATCTGTGTGGATATGAAGGGAATTAGAGAAACAAAGGAAAAATAAGAGAAATCTTAATAGACCAACACATCAGCAAATACTCATGTAACGAGTGACACATCTACAATCCCAACTTTAAGTGACCTTATGTTGCTTTGATTGGTTGATCTTTTATAAGAACACTACTATTCTTATACAAGCCAAACTAAAGCATGAGCATAATAATTTATTCCCATGAATAAATGCATAAAATAAAACCCGAACTTTATCCAAAAAAGTTTAATAAATTCCATTTAAAAATTAAATACCTAAAAGGTTTTAAAAAACATAAAGCACAAGCAATTTTTGGGAAAATATTTAAGAAAACAGTACATTGTTTTTTTGAATGTCTCAAGTCACATTTCATTTTTCGCTGGCTATTCTAAAACCCTCTATTTTGATTTACTGGCTCCTAGGAAGCAAAAATAAAAAATAAAATCTGAATTTCAGGCATAATTTGGAAATGTAAGTGTATTTTGATAGTCAGTACTTTACCCGTAGCAGACAGGAATGTTTTCAAAGACTTTACACTAAAAGAAATTCACGAACCAGATGAAGGCCAGCAGCCAAGGGGCCGGTGATTAAGTGAATTCCAGCCAATTATTGAATTCAGTTCAAAACTGCTTTACTGATCCCAGAGGGAAACTAAATCTTGTTGTAACTCATATTATTCAAGGTTCTTCAAAGAGTTATTGTAGATGCTGATGGTTGTGGGAAGGGAGAATCTCCTGTAGCGGTCTGTGATACAGTAGATCTGAAGAGGCCTCTGACTGAAGACACTCCATTGTTGTATGATAGTATCATGAAGAGGATGGTCAGAGTTGTTAATAATCTTCTTGATTTTATGAAGAATCATTCTTTGCATTATCATCTCCAGATGTTCCACAGTCGTCCCAAGAACAGAACCAGCCTTCTTTATCAGGTTGTTGAGCCTTTTTAAATCCCTGGCTCTGATGCTGCTACCCTAACAGATGACGGCTGAAGAGATTACACTCTCCAAAACAGACTTGTAGAAGAACTGCAGCCTCTTGCTGCAAACCTTGAAGGACCTAAGCTTCCTCAAGAAGTACAGTCTGCTCTGTCCCTTCTTGTAGAGGGCTTCACTGTTCAGTCTCCAGACCAGTCTGTTGTCATGGTGAACTCCGAGGTTTTTTGTCTTTAAAACCCCGAGCTCAAAAATGTCATACGGCTTTAAACCAACACTAAATGTCCAGCACCTGAATTTCTCTGGACATGGTTTGTGTGCAGTAAAATATGCCTTTATGCATATATTGAAAGAAAGGGAAATGTTTCCACGAGACTAACAAGGTCTAACAAGGTATAAACCTCCAATCAAGACAGTCTTTATTGACCAATACCAGCCTACTGAGTACAACTTAATGTTTGCTTGTTTCGTGACAAACTGACCTTTACATTCTTAGTTCTTAGGAGTTTTGTCTTAAATGCAAGTTCTCCTTAATTCCAATAGTTTTATTTTTAAGTTTCAAACTGAGCCTCCAGTCAAAACCTTTTTTGAATTAACCAGGTCCAAGCCCTTTATTTAGGTCAACACAACATTGTAAACTCACAGTAGCATTGTCTTAAATTGAAGTTGTCCTGAATTCAGGGTTTTAAACTGGGCCGCAAACCAAGACACTTTCTTAAAGGACTCGATTTTCATAAACTCACAAATTGCTCATCGTGTTTTGTGGTTTTAGGCAAAGTTTGCCTTTGCCATCAGAGGGTTTGCCTTCTTTGGCAAAATATTTTCCTCAACTGAGGAACATCTGTTGTGCAGGTAGTGCGCATTCGTCAGCTGTCGATTGGGTTTCATAACAGCTGATAGTCACAGAGATCAGCCCTGAAAACTTGGTGTAGGTTGGACTAGAAAAAGGCAGCATGGTATTGCTTACACTGGAGAGAAAAACACACAGACTGAAAACATCAAAAACGAACCAACAAAAAGTATAAAAATGTAATTATAAAAATGTAAAGAAAAAAAAAACCCAAGGTGCAGCAAATGTTTTTTTGTTGTTTTTTTCTGTATCGCTGTTGCCTACCGGACATTTTAGAAAAATCTTGATACGACTGTTGGTGTTCAGAGTTGCAATTATTTAAATGATGGGTCAAAAATTCTGGCTGTGAGTATTTGGGGATAGTATTGTCTACCCTTTGGTTTCACAGCGTGACAGCTGCTGTCAATTAATTATCTCCTCATATGTGTGTTTGTGTGTACGTGTGTCTCTACTTCTGGAAGGAGAGGGACTTATGTGGAAAATATGCAGAAAATGTATTTGGGTTGACCAGCTATCAATATTGATTGCATTTGGGTAAATAGTGACCTACTTTCTGATTATGTGGATTTAAATAATTCAATTAGGATGCTTCCCTCCTCTACTGATTAATTGGTATAGTCTTTAAAGGTCAAAGTCACAAAACATAAATGTGTAATTAAACAGTAGTTAGTGTATTGTCTGTTGACTTTTAAGTTATCCAGACTTTTGAACTGTTTGAATCTATGATCAGCTATAGCTCCAACAGTGCTCTAGATATAAAGAAGAGAGATGTCACTGCTATGTTTGCGGTGATTTTAATTTGTTTTGTTTCCTCCAGCATCCTGACTGATATCTTGATTCCTTGGACATTTTGTTCCCATTCAGAGTAATAGGGAACAGAATAAAAGGCAATTAGCTATGAACCTAATTGAACTGCTCTGATTTATTCTGTTTTGGTCTTGGTATTGCGGATGGAGTTTCTATTGTTTGATACAGCACTAAATCTTTTCAGAAATGTTGTCCAAAAAAAGGCTATATTGCTCTCTAGTGCATGAATTTTCAGCACTAAATGCAATATAAAGGTTAACTTTAGGTAATGCATTCACTCCATTGTTACTTTAAATGTGAACACTCTTAATGTTCAATTCAAACTGAAAAATAATTGTCTAAACCTAAAGGGAAAATAAATGTTGTTGTAACTCATATTATCCAAGTTTCTTTAAAGATTTGTTGTACAGTAGATGCTGATGATCTCATGTAGCGGTCTGTATTACCGCAGATCTGAAGAAGCCTAGGACTAAAGGCAAAAAGGATACACTGGGTTGTACGTAATGTTCTTCCTTTTGTGGGAATCCTTCTTTGTACACTAATCTTCAAAGGGTCTACAGCATCCAACTTGTTGAATTGTCCTGGGTTCAAATCCCACCCTGGGGTCTTTCTGCATTACAAAACCATGACTGTTAGGTTATCCTAAGGAATGATTGGATGCGTGCACAGTGGTCTGTTTGTGTTGCTATATGATGGACTAGCAACCTGTCCAGGTTGCTCCCCCCCTTCTGAACGCACCCCGACACACAAAAACACAGATTTACGGCAACAAAATTTATTTTTTTCCAAAAACTCCTACCAAAGTGAAAATTTGCGAATTCTCCATTGTAGGCCTTTGCTTGCGGACATAAATAACCGGAGTTTTAGGTTTCGCAAACGTCACTGGCCGCGACAAAAATGCTCCGACCTCATATGTGCAACCTGTGTTTCCACTCAAAAACAGCATGAATGCAAGCTCAATTACCGCTCTATGTAGAATTCAGAAAGCAGAACGTTATTCTGAGTGGATAGGACTGGGAAAACTACTGCCCCCTACGGGTTTGACATGTGAATGTGCTTAACAATGCACTCATGGGGTTAGGTGTGGATGATCTTTTTTTTAAACGAGATGGTGAGGATATTTGGTTGAAAGAAAAAAATGGCTATGTGTTTACCTGGCCTCAGAAAGAAAGAAGTCATTACATTAAAAGCTAAACAAAAAGCTAATGCACACAGGGATTCTGGTTCTTGGTGATGATGCTTTTGAGCAGGGATCTCCAAGTCCAGTCCTCTAGTGCTACTGCCCTGCAACTTTAAAATACATCCCTGTACCAACACAGCTGGATCAAATTAGTCAATTAACTCTTAAGACATGCCATCAGGTTTGGCAGAGAACTGGTAATTAGCCATTGATTTGATGCAGGTGTGTTGCAGATGGGATAAATCTAAAAGTTGCAGGGCAGTAGATCTGGAGCACTGGAGTTGGAGACAACTGCTCTAAAGTTGGAGAAGGTTAGCAAACATGAGAATTTGAGTTCATAATGGCTTAGCTGTCAGGTATAAGGTCTATTGACTACATATAAATATTTTAAACAGAAAAAGATTTTTTTTACATTCCATGTTGTGCATACTAGAGATGAAGCAGAAAAAGGATCTGCACCAGTAGCCAATAGAGGGACAGAGTACAGACACCAGGTCAGTCGTGGGAATGACAAGGGGTAAAGCCAAGGCAAATGGTAACTCAAAGTGCTTTTTAGGGAAAACAAAGGAACATAGATAAAAAACACCAGATTCAAATAAAATCATTGAAAGATGAAAATTTAACAAAAGACAAAAATCCCTGAAGTAGAAGAAACGCCAGCAGCAGCATTATTCTGGTCAGCCGTCTGGGAACTTTTGTATTCTTTTTTTTTTTTTTTTTTACAAACTTTGGTCACAGCAGAAAGAACTTGATGGAGGTCAATAATATCAGCAAAGTGCACTAAACGAGTGTTTTAAACCTTTACACATGTACCACAATTAGGTGCAGAGCTAAAGAGAGGAACTCTATGTTCTGCCACACAACCTTTTAAAGTTACACATAAAGCAAAACCAGAAAGACACACATGAAAAGAACCTGAGGACTCCAAGCTATCATTAAAGTGCGGAAATGGAACAATCTTTCCTGCGAACATTACTTTTTTTCCAGTGGACTGCAGAGATGTTTGATGTTTTAGAAAGGCATCATCCAAATTTAAACCTGCAGCATTGGATCATTCCCTCGCTAACAACGGAGACCGGGAAAAAGCCTCACCAAATGCCACTGGAGATTTTACAGCAACAAACCTGACCATACTGCATTACTGAAACCCCTGTTTAAACACATGCTAAAGCGATGCTACATGTTATGTAGTTTCCTCTCGTCAGCAGTTTAGGCAGCAAACTGAACCAGTTATACACAGTATAAGCAACCATGTTCAGTTATCTACTACTTATCCAAGGCTGGAATCCTAATTGGAATACAAGAACGGCACTGGTCACGTATATGTCAGTTGTTTGTATTATCCTTATCATTATCATTATCATTTCACTTTAATTGAAAATTATTCCTTTCCACATTGTGTTCACTGTTAAAGTAAAATAAAAAATATATTTTTTAACAAAAAATAAAATTTGGCCCAGCAATGGTACCCAAGCTCTACAGAGAAAATAAAGACCATTCATCTAACACAACAAAATGCCCATTGTGACTTTTATGTTTAGTGGACTGAACTCATATGGCACTTTTCTATTGGCCACTCAAAGCACTTCCCACTAGAGCCACATTTACTAATTTGCACTCCAAAAGTTATACACCAATACGTAGATCAGTAGGCAACTTGGGGTTAAGTGTCTTTCCCAGGGGCATATTGGCATGTGACAGGAGGAAGCTGGAATCCAACCTAAAACCTGCCGATTACTACCCTACCCTTTGTGCCACAGTCGCCCAAACAAAGACTGCAAAGACTTTCGCCAATGGCTGGTATCAGTGCGGCATTAACAGTCCAAGACACTAATAAGTACCTTGCAGTGTATTAAATAGATTACATCAGGTTATTTTGCCTATGTCACTTCGGTCCCCCACATCACACCCAGGCATTACCGTTTTGTCCTGACCTTTTTTATGACGACATCGTATTCGTACTTTTTTATGATGACTCGTATTCATCCCTATGAAAGTCTGAACAGACAACAACTGCAAATATACAAAGAAGCAAACGGGCAAAGTGACGAGCTCCCAAGTCAATGCCTTTGATTAGCTCTTGCCTTAAAAATCTTCTGTTACTACAAGCAGAAGAAATGATACGCCTAACCCCTTATCATGGACACAACAGATAAACTACGGAAAACAATTGGTGTTTCGAGATCTTTATTTGCATGTGCAAACATAGTGGTCACTGTGTGAAGTCCAGTCACCACTGTCTGCAACATTTGAGCCACAATGCACTTTTAAAGATCTGTTTATTATGAATACGTTGACATCACATGGCTAAGTCTTCTGTTGCTTTGAAGTACACCATACTATATCCAAGAACGTATTTCCTGTTGCAGTACATCTGACCACTTATAAAGATCCAAACTGCGCTTGCAGCAGTGCAGATCTGGAATGGTGTTCTGTCCTGGTTTGGTGCTTAGTAACCTTTGACTGGCTCTTATGGGCATATTGACAATCTCTTGTTAGATCTCCTAGTTTCAGGTGCAACATAAATTAACTGTGTAATGTGTTAAATGCCAAGCTGCTCCTGAGACTTCTGTCTCCTGTGTACATGCTGTTTGTTTGCTAACATCAGGGATGAAGTTCCACTTAGACAGACCAAACTCGAAAGTCTATTAACTTATTGAGATTAAAAGCCTGATGCTTTTCCTTCCCATCTGCCCTCCCCCTCGCGTGGCCACTTCTCCTGACCGGCGGTACACCTCCAAAGTAGAAAGGTGATTGATGAGACCCATCAGGCTGCTCGGAATCTCTTCTCTCATTAGACTCCTTATGCATCTAAGCAGTTTCAACACACAAAGGGAGTTAAAAGGAGGGGGTTGGGAGCAAAAGGTTCATCCATTATTTGACTTTTCAGATAAGTACTCTTACTAAAATATTACCCTCCATATTAATCTTCTGAAAGTTAATTTTCTTTTGAACTTTTTGGGGAAAAAACTCGAGGAAAAAAAAAGGTGTGATTTCCACTCCCTATGGCTCATTGTTCATGAACTCTCTCTGTTTTGACTCGCTCCCATGACTGCTTTGAAACAAACACCCCTGAGGGAGGCCTTTTTGGACAGGCACGGTGGATCCTATCATCGACCACTTCTATTCTCTTGAGGAGTGTGTGTTGGAAAGGCGAAAAGGAAAGAGGGCTAAAGAAGTGTATATATGCACACCCCCAACAGATATGCTCAATCACATACAGTACATTATTATGTACTAATTGCCTAGGGATACTGGATTTACTACAGCTTTCTGGTGATTGCATTGGTGTTAACCAAGTGAGGTTCCAGCGCCTTCAGATAAATAACCTCGTTTTATTTCACAATAACCAAGATAAATAGGCTGAACTCAAGCCCTTTACTGAGCTTGTGCTGCCGCTGTTTTATGTTTACTTTTGAACATCCTCCTTAGGATTTTTTTCAGGAGATTAGGTTGGGACGAAAATCAGGCATTTCAATGTGTGTAAATATAAGTGGTTGTGGCATAACCATTAATTCAGCTACACTACTTAACCATGTCACTTAAGTCTTTAAAGGAATAGTTCATATTTTTCAAAGTGGGGTTGTATTTATGCATTAAATAATCCACTATATTGTCGGGGAATGATGAGGTCTGGAATGAAGTTAAGAATTCTTTGCTTGATACCTGGTTGCTGTTCATGTTTGAGAATCTTATTTTGAAATAAAAAAGGAGTATTTCCTGCTTTACCCTGCTGTGTTGACAGTGTGCTCACAAAGTGCTCATTGGGCTGTCTGATACCCTCGATTAAGAAGGCACTGAAGGAGTCCCTGTTACATTTAAATCTGTGGCAACATTTTGGCTGTTTTGTTAAAAAGATGAACTGGGACAGAACAAGAAAACCTTTAGTTGATATGTGAAATGATATCAGGGTAGGATCTTCAATGCTTTTCTTTACGTTAGGTCCACTTTAAGGCAAGGCAAGGCAATTTTATTTGTATAGCACACTTTCAACAACAGCGTAATTCAATGTGCTTTACATGGCTTTAGGATCAAATAAGTATAAGAAAAAGAATTTAGGTCACCCTTACCCCCCTTTGACACAACTCAAAGTTACATAAACAATTTTATCATCAGGTTGGTAACCCTGCCATTATGCAGTGTAATCAGAAGGTTCTGGGTTCAAATCCCGGCCTGGGGTCTTTATCCAGGGAGTTTGCATGTTCTCCCTTTGCATGCGTCGGTTCAGGTCCAGGTTTTTTGGTTTCCTCCCACAGTCCAAAAACATGATTATGTTAATTGATCACTCCAAATCACCCTTTGCTATGACAGTGTGTGTGTATGTTTGTCCTATGTGTGTCTGTATTGCCCCATCATGGACTGGCGACCTGTCCTGGGAGTACCGTGCCTCTCGCCCAATGACCGCTAGAGAGGCACCAGCCTCCCCATGACCCTGCAAGGACAAGCAGGTGTAAACCTTGGATGAATGGCTACAGTTGAAGCAATGGCCCGATAATAGTGTTGAGTTATGCCGTATTTTACCATGCAGATACTCTATTTACACTGAAAGACTAACTACCCTTGGATGGCCAAAGTCCTAATAATCTGGAATAAACTTCCAGAAAACTGCAAAAATGCTGAAAACCTGATATCCTTTAAAATAATACTGAAACCTGTCTCTTGTCTTTGATTGATAATAACCAGAAGATGAATACATTTGTCTATATTCCAATATGTTGTGATGATGATTTTTTATGACATTTGAAAAATGTAATGTTTCTTGCTTGTTTGTTCTTTTTATGTTTTCATCATGTTAATCACCTTGAATTGCCTTTTTGTTGAAATGTGCTACACAAATCAACTTGCCTTACCTTAAATGGTTGGAGGAGCTCCATCTGGCACACTGACATTCTTTCTCATTATTTCAGCCAATATTATTTTTTTTGCTTTTATTGAACTTTCATCTACATATAGCTAGGTATGAAAAGACAGACTATGATGTTACAGTCCCCCGGCCTCGAATCTTGGAATATCCCGGCCTTGAATGGAGCGTGGTTCAGTAACGTACTCCGTCCAGCCATGGTAAAACAGTAGCATTTTACACCCTGGTTCCCAAAATACACACAAACAATATGAAACAGGGTGACATCAGAAGCGATGTATATTCTTCACAGACATACCAGGACTCGCTTTACAAAATGTGCACCATTTTGTCATGTTTTGTTCCACATATAAAGCGTCTTTAGCTGTGCCGGCATGTCAGGGAAGATGAGAAACGGTGTAACGGCAGGTTTAGTTTTCTCAACAGCATTGCTAAAATGTTGTCTCTTTCTTGTGAACTGATATCTTGTATCATCTTTTCTTCAGCCTATTCTCTGATTTTTTTGGAGAGCATATCTTAAATAGTCAAAAGAAAAAGCAGCTTGGGAAGCTCAAATAGAGACAATGCTACTTGCTGTGCTACTGGTTGACATTTGCTAAGCGGCCAATCTAGGAGCAGCATTCATTTTTAATCTTGCTCATTGACTGTGTCAGGATGTGCCACTTGTTAAAGGAAGGATCCAGACGCAGACGCGGATGAAAGGTGAAAACCAAGATTTAATGGTGCGACACACAGAGAAGGGTTTGTCCATAGACAATGATCCAGCCATGAGTAAAGGATCAGACGGAACTTAAATAGGGCAGACAGGTGAGGAGAAACAGGTGAGGCATATCAGGAACAGGTGCAGTGAATAATCATAATCAGGGGCAGAGCCCTACGGACTCTGACAGGACGCCCCCCTTTCCAGGTCGGATTCCAGACGACCTACAGAAAATAAAATAAAATGAATTTCCCACCCTGGGTGGGTGGAGGGGGCCCACGAAAGGTGGGCCCCGAGTCCCAGTATGAATGCCCTTGGAGGTCAGGCGGGCGACCAGGTGGACGTCCCCTGGCTGGACGGCAGTCGGAAGAACGGCCGGGTGGGCGTCCCCTGGCTGGACGGCGGTCGGGAGGACGGCCGGGTGGGCGTCCCCTGGCTGGACGGCGGGGTGGACGTCCCCTGGCTGGACGGTGGTCGGGAGGACGGCCGGGTGGGCGTCCTCTGGCTGGACGACGGTCGGGAGGACGGCCGGATGGGCGTCCCCTGGCTGGACGACGGTCGGGAGGACAGACGGATGGGCTTCCCCTGGCTCGACGACGGTCGGGAGGACAGCTGGATGGGCTTCCCCTGGCTGGACGTCCCCGCACAAGACGGGAGCCGGAAAGACGGCCTACAGAAAAGAAAAGAAAATGAGTTTCCCACCCTGGGTGGGTGGAGGGGGCCCACGAAAGGTGGGCCCCGAGTCCCAGTATGAACGCCCTTGGAGGTCAGGCGGGCGACCAGGTGGACGTCCCCTGGCTGGACGGCAGTCGGAAGAACGGCCGGGTGGGCGTCCCCTGGCTGGACGGCGGTCGGGAGGACGGCCGGGTGGGCGTCCCCTGGCTGGACGGCGGTCGGGAGGATGGCCGGATGGACGTCCCCTGGCTGGACGGCGGTCGGGAGGACGGCCGGGTGGGCGTCCCCTGGCTGGACGATGGTCGGAAGGACGGCCGGGTGGGCGTCCCCTGGCTGGACGGCGGTTGGGAGGACGGCCGGGTGGACGTCCCCTGGCTGGACGGCGGTCGGGAGGACGGCCGGGTGGGCGTCCCCTGGCTGGACGATGGTCAGAAGGACGGCCGGGTGGGCGTCCCCAGGCTGGACGGCGGTCGGGAGGGCGGTCGGGAGGACGGCCGGATGGGCGTCCCCTGGCTGGACGACGGTCAGGAGGACAGACGGATGGGCGTCCCCTGGCTCGACGACGGTCGGGAGGACAGCTGGATGGGCTTCCCCTGGCTGGACGTCCCCGCACAAGACGGGAGCCGGAAAGACGGCCCGGTGGTTCTCCCTTGGTTGGATTGGAGACAGGAGCTGGGTTGAGAGGAGGTGTGGGCACAAGGACCCCAAGACAACGCGGTGGAGTCAGGACCTGAAGGCTGAAGCAGGATGCAGGCACAGGGGCCCGGAGACAACGCGGTGGCGTTGGGACCTGAAGGCTCAGGCGCAATGCAGGTGTAGGAAACTGGCGGTTTAGCCGAGGTGCAGGCACAGGGGCTCGGAGACGATGGGCTGGCATCGGGGGCTGAAGACTCAGCCAGGATGCAGGCACAGGGGCCCGGAGATGAGGAGCAGGCACAGGGGCCCGAAGATGAGGAGCAGGCACAGGGGCCCTGAGACGACGGGGTGGAGTCGGAACCTGAAAACTCATGCAGGATTCAGGCACAGGGGCCTGGAGACGATGCGGTGCAGGCATGGGAACCTGGCGGTTCAGCCGAGGAGCAGGCACAGGGGCCCAGAGACGAGGAACAGGCATAGGGGCCCGGAGACGACGCGGTGGCGTCAGGGCCTGAAGGCTCACACTCTGGAGCTCTGACTTGGAGCTGGCAGGACTGGGCTCAAATTCTGGCGGAAGAAGCTGAGCAGGAGCAACAGGAACTGGAACAGAATTTAGTGGAACCGGACTTGCTGTAGCTGGAGAGCAGAGTGGAGCTGAGGCAACCAGAACTGGAGCGGCGCAAACTGGAACGGACTCTAAGACTGGAACTGGAATGGACTCCGAGACTGGAACGGGCCTTGACTTCGGGGCTGAACAGGCTGAAGCCAGTGGGCAGATCAGAGCTGGAGCCGGCGGTGAGACAGGGGAAGCTAGTCTCGACGGGCTCTGAACAGCTGGTGGTGCCACGTCAGCTGCTTCCTCCTCCTCAAAAGCCATCACACTGCGGCGGAAACGTCGTCGGTGACAAGGCGGGGGAGGAGGTCGGTACCTCCACGGACCCACGCCGGGAGGAGTGTGCGACACCTTCCATGCCACGTAGATCCAGTTTTCGGGTAGCCAACCCCAGAGATCCTGGTGTGGGCTGGCACTTTCCGAGCCGTCTGCTGGATCCATTTTAAGGCCGGATCATTCTGTCAGGATGTGCCACTTATTAAAGGAAGGATCCAGACGCAGACTCGGATGAAAGGTGAAAACCAAGATTTAATGGTGCAACACACAGAGAAGGGTTTGTCCATAGACAATGATCCAGCCATGAGTAAAGGATCAGACGGAACTTAAATAGGGCAGACAGGTGAGGAGAAACAGGTGAGGCATATCAGGAACAGGTGCAGTGAATAATCATAGGGGCAGAGCCCTACGGACTCTGACAGACTGTACTACATACCCCCAAAAGCAGAGATATAGAAAGGTGGATTCTATCTTCTGTGGTAGTACCAAGATGGTTTTGACTGTGCATATTAATTTATATTAAGGTGTAATTAGTGTGTAAACTATTAAAATAGGCAGTTAAGCCCACTTTCTACTGGATACATAAGCGGGGCGTAACATCTGCAAAGCGTAATACGCAGCTCTAAAAAAAAACAATGTCAATGATTACGTTTTTACCAGGCGTGTCCCCGAAGTGTTGTCGTGTTCCTCTCCTAAATTTACACGGTGGGTCTGTTTTTTACGCGCTACGCTTCCAACACATGTCAATCTCAGCAGTTTAGATCAGACCAGACAGGAAATCAGACACTGTAGCAGTGTAAAGCATCTGGCAAATTTCAAAATAAAAGATACGTACAGATTTCAGATTGCTTAACTACGAAAAACACAAAACAAAGCATTGCTACCCGTGACACCAGGTTTAAAGTTGGTCGTTTTGTGGCTCCAATTTGTTTTTTTATCATGGACATTGAGAAGTTAATCCCTGAATTTGAGAATCACCCAATTTATATGATACCAGTGATCAGTTTTACAAGGACAACATGGAAAAGGAGAAGGCATAAAAACTTCTTTCAGTTTGGGAGTGGAAAGTGAGTTTGTGATACCAGAATACATTTTTTTTTCTACATACTACCCTTTAAGTCATGCAATTGTAATTCCTGTGATTTCATGTTCTGGGTGGGAAGGGAAGCACTTAAAATGCTCCCAGTAGGAAGGGACGCACTACTAAGCTCGCAGGGAAATAGTGTTTGTTACGTTAAGCGCTGCTTACACGTCCGGTGGAAAGAGGGGGTTGTAAGCGTTTTTAGAAGGGGTCTCACATATTTCTGGATTTTAACTATTCGCGGGTTGCTGTGGTCTTTAACCATTACAAATACTAGGGGTCTACTGTACACCCCTAGGAGCCAGTTCTACCTGTGAAAGTTTTGGGTAAGCCAAAATATCAAAATTGGAGTTTAAGAAATGACTGTATGATCAATCCGCTATTCTTATCTAGTGCACAGGTGCTGTGTGAGAATCTTCTCAGGCCTCCTGGTGAATGGACGGTAGAGGCTATGTATGCATCCTTGTGGGAAAATGTAAGACAGTGCATGCGAGCAGAATAACAGAGGATGCATTGTGTGAGAGGTTTTGGGTCTCAGAGGCAGGAAGAAGCAGACTTTGTCTGTAAAGGGTGGAGTTTTGGTCATCTGCCATCGGATAAGATATCCTGACAAGGCAATCGGAGGGAAACAAATTCTTCAGCCACACGGGTTCAACTCTCTCGTTCCTCACCCTGATGAGCTTTTGAAAAATGGAGTGCGGTTGAAATTGGTTTTGTATGAGGGGCTTCGGATCTGTCTGTTGTCAGGATTATTGCCACCTGTCTTCATTGGCTGCAAAGGTCTTTTAATTAATCTGCCTCTCCTTCTTAGTGGCCAAAGAGGACTGAGTGAACAGCAAGCTGTCGGCTCTTCTCAGCACCAACGTTTCAGACCTGCTGCAAATAAGCACATGTCCGATTTAGTAGGAGACTGCTGTGATGTAACACTTCTTTCCAGGATCAACAAAATATCTCTTCTTTAATTTTGACAGCGGGGCGCTAATTGCATATCTTTTTTTAAGTTAGGTAATGAAAGCGGTGAGGATTTTCTTTTTTTTTCTTTTGATGGACAGTAATTTCCCTTCTGGTCAGTGAAGCTGCAAATGGAGCTCTTCAGAGATTCTCTTTTATCCGAATGTTAACATCTGCAAAAATAACAATTTCTGCAACATGTTTTCATAGAAAGGTGACCCCGATATCAGCAGATGTAGGCAGACACTCCAGGCTGGGAGCAACAGAATGAGATGCAGCATTGATGGATGGATACAGAAGGATTAAAATGGTACTGGAAACCCATGGCAAGCTTATCAGAGTAAAAGTGTTATTACACAACCATCAGTTTTGTTGCTGTAGCAGGAGAGTGTAGATGGATTTACAAGCATGGGATATAAGAGTTGAAGGCGGGGGGGGGGGGGGGGGTACAGCCTCAATGGACCTCTTTCTTTTGTTCCTTGGGGCATCAAGAGGAGTCCCGCCACCAGCCCCGACCCTGCAAAGTGTCAGGTTGATCAAGTGTTTGTCGGGGGTTATCTGCACCTGTGCTTTCCACTCAGCGCTGCAATCCTACCGACTTCCTGAAATGTAGTTTGAACTTGGCCCACTGTTTGCAGCTTGGGCGTACCCAGACATGCCCAAAGGAGAGCGGTTTGTGTTGTACACACACCCCCTTGTCACTCTCCACCATTCCTGTGGAATGTAAACTGCTGTCACGGCGCTGCCATACGGTGCGCTCGGATGTTTCGTTGTGGTGCAGGTGCAGTTTGGGAAGCAGAGCTGAAAGTCCTCCATCAAGTCACAGCATGCAAGTCATTAAAACCACTCTGAGGTTCTCGGACTTTGCTGCAAACACAACAAAGCTTTTATTTTTCATTACTAGTCTGAACAAAGACAATCAGATAATGTTCATTACGTCCTTCTCCCATGAACGCATGCCAAAGCGCTCTTAATCAGCAGCACTATTCTATACGTTTGATTAAAGTAAAAATGAGCTGTTGCATCTCTAAGGACTTCTTTTCATGTGAAGAATACTTTTTCATTTAGCACATACTCATATGCGGAGCAGGGCTGTTGCCGCCCACAGGTATAATCAAGCAGAAAATTAATAATCCTTCTTCAGGACTACAATAAATCATTGCGCTTTGGACAATTAATAAAGGAGGCGAAGCTCGGGGTGTCTGATTACAATAGTTATGATGCATATCATCAGGACTTAAATCCAGCATTTTACAATGGAGTTTCAGACACCAGTGCACATTACTGATGTTTAAATTGGGAATGAGGGAAGGTCAGGGGCCATGAAGGATGTTGTGCATCTCCATCTACAACTCTGGTCAAACTGCATGTGTTTACTTACAGCATATCTCATTTATAACCATTAGTACACAGTCAAAGTGCAGCAAAAGTAGGTTGCACTAGGCAACTAATGCAAAAGTGTCAACATAAAAAAATACATTTCAACAGAAGAAGAAATGTTTGTCAAGAAAAAAAAGGTGAGTTAAACATTATCCAAACTGTTTTACCTACAAGATTGTATCACTGCCTAAGCAAATTTAACAATCTTTCTTGATGACAACCTTGTTTTAACATCAACAACTGGTAAAAGATAATGAAAACAGAGCTCATGTGCATTCGATTATAGTGTTTCTAATACAACAGCCTTGGTTTTGGCCCTAGCTCCTGAGCATTGACATAATTGTCATGTTTTGAAGTTTAAACTGAACCCAAAAGCAGCAGAGTTGAAAACAAAAGGATTTAATGAAAAACCACACGGAACTTACAGAAACTCGGGAGGGTGCAGGCAGCAACAGGGAAACACAGGAACCAGACGGGCAACAAGGAAGGCAGGAATCAGGCGGGGAAGAAAGAGGGACGAACCAGCGAGTTGTGACTGCAAGAGGGCCATATTTATACTGATGGAGGAGAATGAAGAGTGAAGCAGAGAAGGAGCAGGACCAATTAAGGGAAGCGGTTGCAGCTGAGGGGGAGTGAGCAGGTGGAAGTGATTAGCTGGGACAGGAGGTGAAATGGCTGGGAGACAGAAAACTGGGAAACTAGAAGGATCTTAAGAAACTAAGACAAGACTACGGGGAAACCAGAAAGTACAGAAATCACAAGAAATACTAAGAATAACAAAACATAAAAATAGAACTAAATAAGGAAAATCACTAACAAAAGACAAACACCCGGGGAACACAACACAACCTCCCCCTCAAGGGCGGATACCAGACGCCCCTAGAAGTCCAACAAAAATAAACCAAACCCAACCCAACCAGGGTGGGCGGAGGGGGCCTCGGAAGGAGGGCAAGAGTCCAGAACAAAAACACACCCATCCAGGGTGGGTGGAGGCCTGCGACGACGAGGAACCAGAAGACGGAGATGAGAAACCAGGCGATGAGGAAGCGGGCGGCGAGGAACCGGGCGGCGAGGAACCAGGAGACGAGGAGGCCGGCCGCGAGGAACCAGGAGACGAGGAGGCCGGCCGCGAGGAACCAGGAGACGAGGAGGCCGGCCGCGAGGAACCAGGAGACGAGGAGGCCGGCCGCGAGGAACCAGGAGACGAGGAGGCCGGCCGCGAGGAACCAGGAGACGAGGAGGCCGGCCGCGGAGCAGGACCTTGTGGCGTGGGGACCTGCAAGAGGACGGTGTGGAGGACCCACGCCGATGTGGCGCTGAAGAACCACGACGTGGCGCTGAAGAACCACGACGTGGAGCTGGCGACGAGGAACCAAGAGGCGAGGGGGCCGGCGACGAGGAACCAAGAGGCGAGGGGGCCGGCGACGAGGAACCAAGAGGCGAGGGGGCCGGCGACGAGGAACCAAGAGGCGAGGGGGCCGGCCGCGAGGAACCAGGAGACGAGGAGGCCGGCCGCGAGGAACCAGGAGACGAGGAGGCCGGCCGCGGAGCAGGACCTTGTGGCGTGGGGACCTGCAAGAGGATGGTGTGGAGGACCCACGCCGATGTGGCGCTGAAGAACCACGACGTGGCGCTGAAGAACCACGACGTGGCGCTGGACTCACGGCCGTGTCCCTCTGGACACCCCCGGCGGAGTCTGGATCCCGAGGCGCGTCCCTCTGGACACCCCCGGCGGAGACAGGAGCCCGAGGCGCGTCCCTCTGGACACCCCCGGCGGAGACAGGAGCCCGAGGCGTGTCCCTCTGGACACCCCCGGCGGAGACAGGAACCAGGGGTGTGTCCTCCGAAACACCCCCTGCGGAGCCTGGGATCAGAGGCGTGTCCTCTGGGACACCCCCCGAGAGCTGGCAGACTGTCAAGGCCGGGCCGAAACTAGGGGGCTGCACCTGGGGTCGAGGCGGGAGAGGCCTCCCCAACTGGCCAGCAAATGTTGCCAGTTTGTTCCACTCCGCCTCCTCCCAAAATGCAGTCAACCCCAGCTCGGCCAGTAATGGCGACCAGGGCCTTAGCAAAGCCAACAGTTCATCTGCTGCCCCGATCCGGACCCAAGGCGGGGAGAGAGTGGCCATTTGGTCCAAATGCTGCCTTAAATACAGGCGCAACGTGAGCAGACAGCGAGCTTCTGCTGGGTCCAAAAACTGGCTGGTTCGTTCTGTCATGTTTTGAAGTTTAAACTGGACCCAAAAGCAGCAGAGTTGAAAACAAAAGGATTTAATGAAAAACCACACGGAACTTACAGAAACTCGGGAGGGTGCAGGCAGCAACAGGGAAACACAGGAACCAGACGGGCAACAAGGAAGGCAGGAATCAGGCGGGGAAGAAAGACGGACGAACCAGCGAGTTGTGACTGCAAGAGGGCCATACTTATACTGAGGGAGGAGAGTGAAGAGTGAAGCAGAGAAGGAGCAGGACCAATTAAGGGAAGCGGTTGCAGCTGAGGGGGAGTGAGCAGGTGGAAGTGATTAGCTGGGACAGGAGGTGAAATGGCTGGGAGACAGAAAACTGGGAAACTAGAAGGATCTTAAGAAACTAAGACAAGACTACGGGAAAACCAGAAAGTACAGAAATCACAAGAAATACTAAGAATAACTAAACATGAAAATAGAACTAAATAAGGAAAATCACTAACAAAAGACAAAAACCCGGGGAACACAATAATAATATGTCTACACTACACCAACGTTTAAGTTAAACTTAAATTTAAGTTTAAACTTCAATTTTTTTTTTTTTTTTTTTTTTGTTCCGGAATTGCGCCGCTCAAGGTGGCAGCATGTTGGAGTAGCTCTGTTACTTTGGTTCATATTTTTTTCTTTTTTTAAACTTTAATTCTTCCATTTCTGGTAGAAACATTGTTTTTGTGGACAACTGTTCTCTCTGGTTTTGAATGCTGTGCAGCTGGAAGGATTTCTGCTGATACTTTTTATTTTTGGACATTTGTTATGATGCATAACCATGGCAACAAGGTGGTTTACAACTGGCAGCAGCTGATTAACATCACAAAAGCTCAAATAATACCTCAACTACAGCCACAAAAGCCTGATGAGTTGAAAAGAAGACGCCATAGATCCAGAGCATCCTCTACATCAGACTGTCATACAACTACAGAGCGTCTTCAGTCAGAGGCTTCTTCAGATCTGCAGACTGCTACAGGAGATCATCCCTACCCACAGCCATCAGCATCTACAACAAATCTTTGAAGGAACTTGCATAATGAGTTACAACAACGTTTAATTTCCCTTTGGGATTAATAAAGTAATTTTGAATTGAATTTGAATTTGAAGTTCTAGGCTTGTCGGAATTAGGAAATGAATATAAATAAACATCAACATGAATATAAATGATCTGGTCTTAACCAAAATTCAAAATGAATATATTAAAGCTGCTCTGCGGACTTTGCAAAGAGTGCTGCCACCATGTGGCCGTTAGAGGAACTGTCGTCAGCAAAATGCGCACTCATTCATGCGTTAGCCGGCTGCAGTAGCAAAACCCTTCACTACTGGCTTGTTTTCTAATGTTATGGACAACGTGTCTGCAGACGAGCTAATAAATGTAAGTTTCCAGCAGCTAGCTTAGCTTTTCTAGTGGCTAACTGATGGAGAACAGCGCCACCTCATGAACGAGCATACGTGGTTCATACGTGCATCGTTATGTCATGGCACGCGCTCTCTCACAAGCGCTCCCTGGCTATTCGGTTTGGATCCCTATCACCTCAAAAAAAAAAAAGAATTGCAACCCCTACATGCCACTGCGAAATTAACTAGAGACTACAAAAACGACTTTATTTTTACAAACATATTACAAAATCCAGCTTTTAGATATATATAACATCAAGATTGAAAAAACACGACAAATTGCATCATGTTACTATTTATTGAACAAATATAAGGTCAGTATAATACTTACTCATCCACAGGATTTAAGTAGTATAATATGAGCAATGTGCCAGAATGAAATGTATTTGAAGTGTGACAACCCCTGTAAAAAGCAAAACTTTCTGCAGCTGCTTGTCTTATGGGTTGTCTATCAGTGCTAAAGAAGAAAGACATTAACAGTGACCGTCAAGATGTAGTCATTACTGCGCATCAACCTGGGAAGAGTTCTAGGGCCATTTTCAAACTATTTAAAGGTCTCATTCACTCGTTTTTCCGATAGATTTGCTGTGGTCTCTAGTTTGAACGAATGCTTTGTGAGTCGTATTCGGTGGAAAAAAATGCTCTAGCGCTTCTGTTTTAGGAGGTTGCAGTTTGTTGGAGGACTGGGTGGGGGGAAACAACAGGATTACGAGTCTTACTAATTAATGTTCATCATATGCAAAGGTCTTGCCTCTGATTGGCTGACAGGAATGCAACTCTTATTCCGGGCTTGAACAAACAACTAACTTAACTTACTTCACTGGTGGTGTTCCAAAAAGAAATTCCAACCGTTTTTTTTTTTTTCTCAGCACTTCTTTACTGGGCAAAAAAATGCAACGTTGACGTGTTATCCGCTATGTTGTGGAGTTGCTAATAGTTAGCTTCTCTTAGCAGAAACGCACTCTGATCTCTGCTGACCGCACAATCAATACAGCCTTCCTGTGGGCGGTTACAAGCCAGTTTAGGCACGGCCATAAATATTCATTTTCTGTGTGACGTAGAAGAGACTGGTTTTTTCTAAGTCGCTCGTTTTTGCCATCTATTTACTTTCTGCAGGTAATTAGAGTTGGAAAAAAGTTTCACGTGCAGCATGCTTATGCAACTCAGTGGCCAATCGTATTCCCAAAAGAAGAGGTATTACACGGTTTCTCAGTGAACAAAACCTTCAAGAGCATCTGTCTTTTAGACGTCCCAGCATATTTGCCCAAAAGTAAGCCTGCACAATTCTCAGAAACCATTTTCCACAGGTAAATGTTAGGTGAAAACAAAACAGCATATTAGCAAATACATCTGATACCAGCTCTTAAGCTTGATAGTGGATGGGTAGTGATTTAGCTTTTTTTTACTGGCACTATAGGGGCTGGGCACCTAGCAGTCATTTTGCCCATGAACCTCTCTGTCTACCATAGTTATTTGAAACAAATGTAGGTCCATCTGTCCGACAGCAGACTGTGATCCCGAACACAACTAATCTATAACAGACTTGGTAAAATGAAAGGAATCAATGAAGTCGTCAAAGTCTAGACCTCAAAGCGACTGAAATACTGCTGTTTTGCCTCAGAGGAGAGGAACATAAGTCAATTAAAAACACAGATTATGTCTTGATATGTAAAACCATTGAGCAGAATATTGTCTTTCCTGTATGAATCCATAGTTCCTCCTAAAACTTACAAATTTCTCATGAAGAGTAATGCTTCTCTGACACAGTCTTTATAAAACAGCTGACGAAATGGTCTTTGAGTTTTCTGACAATTTTCAGTCATCGTACGTCCAATGCATTAAAGTTTGCATACGTCCATTTGCAACTTTTCACGACTCTTTCATGAGCCAGGTGTGCAGACATCTGAGCATCTGTGAAACTAAGAATCAGCAGCTCGACTTAGTTTTGACATTTAGCTTTCAAGAGTCAAGGGAAAAAAAACAGAGGTCTAACACCTGATTGGGGTAGTCGTCAATGATCGGACATAAACTTCCTCCAGCTGACATGTGGTGGGAACAGGATTAGTTACGCACACACGCACACACACACAAACACACACTCTCAGCCTTGGCTGACTCACAGTTTGTAGAATCACAAACTAATCTTGAGGCACAGTCACTTAGGAGGCAGCTTGATGATCGCAGGCCAGTGATTTATTCATCTTAGGCACGTTGCGAGGCTGTAAGAATTTGTCAAGTTAGAATCCTAATTAAAACTGTTAATCACAGATTCCTGTTTGTTCAGCACTCAAGTGAGATGAAAAATGTGATCAAATAATTCATTGCGCGCTTTCAGACAGGTAAGCCAGCACAACCCTGGGCGACAGCGTGCACGGGAAGTTTCTTTTTTTCCTTCATCTTAAAGGGAGTTAGCCTGACATTTTAAATTCATTTAACACTAAAATCAAAGTTTGCGTTTCCAAGCTAATCACTTGGTCAGTTTGGATTTATCTGTTCATGCTAAGTTCATACTGAGGCCTTTAGAAAAAGGAGGGTTATATTAATAATAACGAAATGAGAGTACCTTATCAAAACTTTCAGCAATCCACTGATATTAGTCAGAGTGAAGCCTGCAGCTTCATTATGGTACAATGCCTTGCAAAAATGCTAATTTCATCCAGAAATGTTTTT
Organism: Valencia hispanica; assembly: GCA_963556495.2. Classification (NCBI taxonomy): domain Eukaryota; kingdom Metazoa; phylum Chordata; class Actinopteri; order Cyprinodontiformes; family Valenciidae; genus Valencia; species Valencia hispanica. Next base: position 9,722,469 of record OY747705.1, on the reverse strand, counting down.
ACATTTGATAGTTTTAAATCACAAACTTTAATGTCATGTGTGAGGAATGATACATACAGTTGAAACCAGAAGTTTACAACACCAAATAAAAAGACACAGTTTTTCCTATCGTCTGAAGTGATAGCAAACTAAACTTCTCTTCTTTTAGGTCAGTTAGAATTACCAAAATAACGTTTATTTGATGTTATTAATATCTTTAAAATCAAAAGTGTACATACAGAATGATAACTATCACTTTAAACAATGAGGGAAAGTCCAGATGATGACATCTTTGGAAACTTCTGCTAGGTTAACTGACACGTTTAATTTAATTGGATATGTAGCTTAAGGCCACACCTGGACCACAGTGCTTTTCTTGTTTGACACGAAGGGAAAGTCAAAAGAAATCAGCCAAGATATCAGGAAGAGAATCATGGAAGGACAAGGGAATGTTACATATTTGTAGCTATAGCGTTGTTTTGTATTAGTCCATATTCTACCTGTATACATATTTAACCAGCAAAATAAACAATGGTATTAGGTGAAAGCTGACATTGATACACCTTTATGACCACATCTAACAACATTTCTTTGCACCCTTCTCTAATGTCCACCATAGAACATGAAAGTAACTTTAAAAAAATTTTTTAACTCTAAATAAAGTTCCAAAAACTATTAATGAAATACTTTAAAGAAGAATCCAACATCAAACATGCCCTGAAATTACATAGCTATTTTTACTAGCAGAGCAACAACTGTATAGATCAGGTGTGGACAGATGTTAAACCTAAAGGTAGAGTTCTACGACATCTCTGTAATCCTTTCACAATAAAGAGAGAGAACACACTCTAAAAAAATTCAATAATGAAATGTGACTAAGTGACATGATGTGAGAGCCAATGAAAAATCCCCAAAGTTTCCATCAAGATAACATTAAATCTGAAAAGTTAGTATAGTAGAGAATAACCCTGGAGTGACCAGGGAAAATGTGAAATCTGTTGATTTTATTCTGTAGTGTGTCACTAAGCGACCTGCTGAGATCAGCAGCAACACAATGAGATAATCAGAGCTGCTGGATCTGTGTCACAACTTGGTGAAACATTGAAAACTCTCTGCTGAGCCGGGATGAATATCTGTCAAATTTACAACCTAAAACCAACTTGAGTGTGGTTTCATTTTGTTTTTCATGGGGCTGAATCAGAGGCAGCAGTAGACTATTCGTCATTTTGAACTATGGGGTCAAAAGAATCCCGTCATAATCAATTTTTACCAGTCCATTTTAAAAATGGTAACGTTCAATAGTATTTTCAATAATTAATTTTTTTATTCATATAAAATGAGCTGAACAGAGAATCCACATTGTGCTATCACACATTAAGTTGTTGAATCCAGTTAATTTCTTTTTCCACAGAAACAGAAATTCCTGATTGTGGCCCCAGGAACTATATATAAACAATAAAATTTAATTATACCACTCACAACTTCCTCGGTTCGCATGGACCTGAAATCCCCAGAGGTTACTCTCATGAAGTGTTGGCCTTTGGCCTGGGACTGATCATCACTCACTGATGACTTCTCTTGGGGGTTTGAAGACGTTCTAGGGGCTGAATCTGCGCTTTGCTGCCACACTGGAGACTGAATTACAAGCGCCACTTCAGTCAAAGCTTTGAAATCAGGGAACATGTTTTTCAATTGAAGTGATCAGAAGTCGGAAAGACTCTGAATCAGTCGCTTCCTGACCCACAAGCTATTGCTTCAGCGGGAGGAGATCCTGGATCATGCGCCGCTTCAGCGCAGATCCTTGGCACAACAGCGGGCTCTTCGGATCGCACTCCAAAGTCTCCTTGTTCTTCAACGTGCTGTCAGCTCACGGATAGCGACATGCCATGAGATGATGCTCAGATGCGCTCAAGGGAATCTCTTTTTTTATTATTATTATTGATTTGTCAGTGTGGTCAGAAGTATGAGTACTAATCTATCAAAATTACGGACAGCCTGACGGATGTATTTGTCACTCTTCTAAAAACACCTGTCGAATATGGAAAACATTTGGTTAATGCGACCCCTGACACTGATGTTTTAAAAAAAAACACCCCTGTTGTGCTTGTTCTTTTAAATCATTCTCAGCAGTTAACTTTAGCCTGCTGCTCAAATGAAACTTTATATCCAAAACTAAACTGCTGTTTCTTTTATCCAGGGCTGTGAGAGAGCTCTTCCTGCAGAGGAGCCCGGTGCCTCAGAGAGGAGCACCCACTGTGGTCGGTGACGAGAAATGTATGGAATGAAGCCGCCTTTATTGATTTGTTGAAGTGATTTGGTTTTCAGGGCCACAGCCACTGCAAATTTTAATGCTAACTTATGCTAACAGGGCATTAACCATATAAATATAAACAATCTCTTGTTAAAATATACATATTTTTCAAATATATTGGTGGGAATGTTCCACTTTTATGACCACATCTAACAGACATTTATGAGTTTAAAGAACAAGTGGTGAGATAAAAGACTTACTGGTTTCACACATTGCTCAGTTCCCCTCTTCCAGCGACTGTCGCTGCTGAAACTAAATAGGTGCCCCGCCTGTTTGAAACAGCTTGTGTGGACTGTACCAATATGAGTAATGTGAAGGGTGGGAGTCATAATTTTTCAACAAATAAAAGAGCATTATTTTGCATTCAATATTTGTATTGTTTGTGTTGTACTTTTATTAGACGAGTTATGTGTCCCAGGGATTCACAGGTTTTGATCGAAAAAGTGCAACTCAGCTCCAGAACAAAAGCCAAAGACCTTGTGAGGATGCTAGCTGAAGTTGGTAAGACACTGTAATTATCCCCATTATGGTTTTCTGCACAACTCTTAGGTCAGCAGTCTTCTCCATGATTGTGATTCCTCCTGAACCAGACTGAGAGACCATTTAAAGGCTCAGGAACCCTTTGTATGTGTTCTGGATTAATTTGCTGATTAGAGTGTGACACTAAAACATTTAACCTTTTCACAATATACTAATTTTGTGAGATTTTGAATTTGGTGTTTTCGTAAGCTATATGCCATAATCATCAAAATTATAACAAATAAAGGCTTGAAATATTTTGCTTTGCATGTAATGAGTCCATATCATATATTAGTTTCACCTTTTACATTGAATTACTAAAATAAAGGAACTTTTGCACAGTATTGTAATTTCCGAGTTTCACCTGTATGTGAACTTCTGCTTTCAACTTTAGTTGCATATGTCAGATGCTTTGAGTAAATAATTTGTACAACATCCTTTTCCTGTAATAACTGCTTCAAGTTTTATGGGTATGTCTCTTCGAGCTTTGCATATCTATAGACTGATTCTCTGGCTATTCTTCACAAAATTGTCCAAGCTGAGCCAGATTGGGAGGAGAGCGTACAACCCTTTAATCTAAGTTCTCTTAATAAAGTCTGAAGCATTGCCATAAAATTGATAAGGTGGTGTTAATAACACTGTATTACGTAAATGTAGTCTCTACCTTTTTCTCCCTTTAATTTGTATGTTTTATGTAAACCTTTTAATATGAATCAGTTGAGTAGGTGGCAAATTTTAAACCCCATGCAGTCTGAAATCACCAGGCCAAGATACCGCTCCAAGCAACAGTCTGCTGGAAACTCTCCCGGGATTACACTCTGGGACTATGATGGGTGTACAAGAAAGGCATGGAGGGAGTGGATGGGAGCAGAAGACCAATTGGCCTACTTTAGGCAACGTGACATCCCACTTTCCTGTATTCACCAATAAAACAAGGCAATTGTTACACTGTTCAAATTTAGGCCTTTTCAAGAAAACATTGCCTCATCACCAATACAATCTGTAACAAAGCCAAACTCTTACAGTACAGTACATGATGGGCCTCATACTGTACAGCAAATGCCTGTAATAAGACAGAAAGAGATACATCAGGGTATTCTATATCTGTGTGAACCATCTATAGGAAGGGTAATAATGGTCATTTTGCTGAAGTCCTTCATGTAACATTGGCTAAAAGTCAATCTAGTGAAATGTAAAACTGCACAAAAGAGCCAAGATTGACATAACCAGGTAAACCTATATAGGCCATAGTGCTCAGCCTTTATGCTGAACAGCATAGGTATGTGAAACTAAATCCAGTTACTTCAGGCCTATTCATAGTTCCCATGCAGGAGCCCTTATTTTGTCTAAAAACGTGTCACTTGCTTCAAAAAGCATCAGAATCGAAACATGGTTGGTCAAATGTAACCTAAGAATTGTCAACACAATTATCCATCACTGTTTCACAGAAGTTCATGAAAAGGTTGAGAAAATAAATTGATGTCTTTTTATTTGGTCTTTAATTGTTTGCATTGGTTAAGAGAATAACAAAAAGTCTTTTGGTGATGTAAAGGTCGTAATTATTAAGCTCTACAATTTTTTTAACCCTATATCCACTTTTATCAGCTAGACTTCATGAAATGTTCCTGTGTTCTGATCATAGACTGCATATATAAGATGGATGAAGCCTCCGTGACGTCACCCGTAGGTTTCTGAAGAACTGAATTGAAGCCAACTGGGCAGTTCCCACCTCCCCATCTTGGCTCTGTCACGCATCTCGTCACACCCGGAAAATACAAAAAATGGGCAACTAGGTGGAGCTGCGAGCTAACTGAGGTAACCAAAGCTAACGGAGGTTAGCAGGTGCTTATAGCCAGAAAATCCGCAGTTGAGCAACTCTGTTACCCCTCTGCTTTCTAGACAGATTCAACAAGTTTGTCTTAAAAACATGAAGCCTTGTTGGTCCATAATATTCTCTAAATCTATGTGGATTTTAATTAAAACAAGTTTTAATAATCAATATGTAAAGTAAAGACGAAATGTGATCATTGCAACCCATTTCCCTTGGACCCCTTGAACGTAATCAAGACCACAGCAAGCCATCATTGTCCAATAAGTCCACGATTAACATCCAAACACAAATACACATTGCAGATGCAACTGATGGTCAAGTTCAGAGAAACAAAATGGCAGAGACGCACGCAGGGGGGAGCAAGCCCCTAGCTACCAGCGCTAACGCTGACGACTCATCTAAACCCTGTCAATCAAAAGGACACATCCCTTATTATTTATAATTTCAAGTCTAAATCACATCTAAACGGATGTGTTATAAAAAAGATTCACCCCCCTCAGAGTTTTCATGACTGTAAACTTATCCTATTAAACCTAAAATGTTCTTTTGAACCAGGCTGTAAACATATTTATTTCTGCCGTGAAGTTGGCATTTTTAACATGGGAGTCAATGGGAGCTGGCTCCTTTCTGGAGTCAGAGCCTAGCGGATGAGAGGGGGAACTGCATTTTTTTTGTCACTTCCGGGTTGGCACATAGTTTGTCCCTTGGTTCAGATGCAAACAAAACAACTTCAACAATGGAGTCAATTAACATGCTATGTAGAAAAACAAGTCTAATGGGAAGTCATAACAGGCATAACCAGTATGGGATTCTCATGTTAGTACAAATACCACAGTTTCATAGTATCATATCATAGTATCTAGTATCATAGTATATTAACTCAAGGATTTTAACAAAATTGTTATAAAATCATCTAAATGAGATAAAAAATCTTACTGTTGTTAAAAACAAATATTACAGTTATAGTAGCCTAGGTGTATTTACTTTGATTACCTCAAAAGACATAGGCAAAAATACAGCCTAAACACTAGCTAGAACTAGTGTTTACTATTCCCCCAGCTCTTAGCAGTGATGATTTTATGGGATTCTTCATAAATAAAATTAATTCTATTAAAAATAAAATCATTGGCATCCTCCCAAACATGATTACTTCTTCCTCAGTAAATGAGGCAGCATCAGAAAGAACTGTAGAACCTCATTTGTGCTTAGGCTGTTTTGATTCAGTCGAGCTTTCGGAATTATCAAAAATATTAGCCTCATCTAAACCTACAACTTGTATGTTGGACCCAATCCCAACCAAATTATTTAAGGAAGTGTTCCATTTGGTTCCTGGCCCCATTTTGGATATGATGAATCTATCCTTAGTGAACGGATACGTACCACAGGAATTAAAAATAGCTGTAATTAAACCTTTAGTCAAGAAACCTTCCCTTGATCAAGATGACTTGGTGAATTACAGACCTATATCTAACCGTCCTTTCTTATCCAAAATCCTTGAGAAAATTGTTGCTAATCAAGTCTGTGAGCATCTAAACAGTAACGAGCTGTTTGAAGAGTTTCAGTCAGGTTTTAGAGCTCATCATAGCACCGAAACAGCACTGGTGAAGGTTACTAATGATATTCTCATGGCCTCAGATAATGGACTGGTGTCTGTTCTGGTTTTGTTAGATCTCAGTGCTGCTTTTGACACAGTCGATCACAATATTCTCTTAGAAAGGCTTGAAGATGTTGCAGGGATCAAAGGAACAGCACTAGGCTGGTTTAAATCATATTTGTCTGACAGATTCCAGTTTGTTCATCTAAATGATCAATCTTCACTCTCAAGCAGTGGCGGCTGGTGAAAAATATTCTTGGTGGGGCTGTGCTTTTTTTTTTTTAATCAAACTTGTGCTTTCTGAGCTATTTGCACAATTCCAGTATTTCCTGAACTAAGTACAGGTCTTTTATTTCCTGTTTTAAATCATTGGACAAACTGATTAATGTGTGTCTGACCATTGCTGTTGTGACTACTGAGGTCAGACACACCTGTATTAATCAGTTTGTCCAATACAGACAGTAAATTAAATTAAAGAATTAATTATATGAGCTATACCAACACTTAATTTCCCTCTGGGATCAATAAAGTATTTTTGAATTTGAATTTGAAATAAAAGGGCTGTACTTAGTTCAGGAAGTAGTGGAGCTGTGCATAGGCAAGGCAAGGCAAGTTTATTTGTATAGCACAATTCATGTTACAAGACAATTCAAAGTGCTTTACATAAAACATCAAAAGCATTACAGCAGGGTGCAGAAAAAGCAAAAGTACAGGAATAAAAACCATGAATTAAAAAAATTTTTTTTTTAAAGAATCTTAAAAGAAGCCGTGCAGATTTTAAATTTAGAATAAAATCTAATCAAAAGCAGCTGAGAACAGGTGGGTCTTTAACCTGGATTTAAATGAACTGAGCGTTTCAGCTGATCTGAGGCGTTCTGGGAGTTTGTTCCAGACATGTGGAGCATAGAAGCTGAATGCAGCTTCTCCATGTCTGGTTCTGACTCTGGGAACTGATAAAAGAGCGGATCCAGATGACCTGAGGGGTCGAGTAGGTTCATACTGGGTCAGGAGATCACCGATGTATTTTGGTCCTAAACCATTCTGAGCTTTATAGACCAGCAGCAGAACTTTGAAATCTATCCTCTGACAGACAGGCAGCCAGTGTAAAGACCTCAGAGCTGGACTGATGTGGTCCACTTTTTTGGTTTTAGTGAGAACTCGAGCAGCAGAGGTCTGGATGAGCTGCAGTTTCCTAATTGATTTTTTAGGTAGACCTGTAAAGACTCTGTTACAATAATCAACCCGACTAAAGATGAACGCATGGACTAGTTTTTTCAGGTCCTGCTGAGACATCAGATCTTTTATCCTTGAGATATTCTTAAGGTGATAGTAGGCTGATTTTGTGATTGCCTTAATGTGTTTTTCAAAGTTTAGATCTGAGTCCATCACTATACCCAGATTTCTGACGTGGTTGGTGGTTTTTAGGTGTATGGACTGAAGCCCTGTGGTGACCTTCAATCTTTTCTCTTTAGCTCCAAAGACAATTACCTCCGTTTTGTTTTTGTTCAACTGCAGAAAATTGTGGCACATCCAGTCATTAATTTTCTCACTGCATTTGCCAAGAGCCTGTACAGGCCCTTGGTCTTCTGGTGACATATAATTGATCTAATATATATCTGTGTGTCATCTGCGTAGCTATGGTAACTTATATTGTTGTTATTTATTACCTGTGCCAGTGGGAGCATATAGATGTTAAACAGAAGAGGTCCCAGGATGGAACCCTGGGGAACCCCACATGTAATTCCCGTCTGCTCAGATGTAAAGTGACTTATTGACACAAAGTACTTCCTGTTCTCTAAGTACGTTTTGAACCAGTTTAGTGCCAGAGAGACCCAACCAGTTCTCCAGTCGTTTGAGTAAAATAATGTGGTCAACTGTATCAAATGCAGCACTGAGCTCCAGTAAAACTAACACTGACATTTTTCCACTGTCAGTATTCAAACAGATGTCATTGATGACTCTGGTCAGAGCAGTCTCAGTGCTGTGGTGCTGTCTAAAACCTGACTGAAAGACGTCATAGCAGTTGCTTTGTCTTAAGAAGTAATTTAGCTGATGAAAAACAGCCTTTTCAATGATCTTACTTAAAAATGGAAGATTGGAGATGGGCCCTTAGTTGTTCATTTGTGTCTTGTCCAGATTGTCTCTTTTCAGCATGGGTTTAATTACAGCTGTTTTCAGGGGCTCTGGGAAAACACCCGACATTAAAGATGAGTTCACAATCTGTAACAGATCTGACTCCAAGATCTTTGAGACCTTTTTGAAAAAGCCTGTGGGCAGGATGTCTAAGCAGCAAGAGACGTAAGATGTCCTCCAGATCTTTGCTGTTTATGAGATAAAACTGTTTCTTGGTGTTTAACGGATTTTCCGTGGACACTGTACATAACCTGAACCTGCCGTTAATGAACCAACCACTTGTCTAATATTTTGGTTTTTGTCTGTGAAGAATTTGGCAAAGTCATTGCAGGCCTTGGTGGAATAGAGTTCAGGTGCTACTGACACAGGAGAGTTTGTTAGCCTATCGACAACAGCAAATAATGTGTGAGCACTATGACTATTTCTGGTGATGATGTCAGAAAATTATGACTTCCTTGCATTCCTCAGTTGTAAGTTCTAAGAGTGAAGTTTCTCTTTATAGATGTCATAATGAACCTGAAGTTTTGTTTTTCTCCGTCTGCGCTCGGCTTTCCGACACTCCCTTTTTTCATTTCTCACCAGTGTGGAATTTCTCCATGGAGACTATTTCCTTCCAGAGATAACCTTCACCTTAGTGGGAGCAATAGGATCCATAACATTTAATATTTTAGCATTAACGCTGTTGACAAGTTCATTGACTGAACCCCCTGACAGGGCAGGTGTTAGAGAGAAGACCTGGTTAAAGATGTCACTAGTGTTTTCAGTTATACATCGTTTTGTGATAACCTCCGTTAAAACATTTATGTGAACCAAAATTATACTCTCAAAGAAAACACAACAATGGTCAGACAAGCCCACATCACGCACATTAATCTTGGAAATGCCCAGACCCTTCGAGATCAGTAAGTCCAAAACATGACCCTTATTATGTGTGGCCTCTGTTATATGCTGAGTTAGCCCAAAGTTGTCCAGAGTGTTACTCAGGTCTTTAGACCCTTTGTTCTGGGGATTGTCAACATGGAAGTTAAAATCACCAACAATAATTATACAGTCAAAATCAACACAGATTATAGACAGCAGTTCACTAAAATCATCATTAAAGTCAGCACAGTAATTTGGAGGCCGATAAATGTTAACAAACATGGCTCTAGATGAGGCCTTCAGCTGTACAGCAACATATTCAAAAGAAGGAAAACTTCCAAGAGATAACTGCTTACACTGGAATGATTCATTAGATAAAACAGCAACTCCTCCACCTCTCCTGTTCTGTCTGGCCTATTTGACAAAACTAAAGTTGGGAGGGGTTGATTCGATAAGAAAAACACTGCTCTTCTTATCTAACCAAGTCTCAGATAAAACATAAAATCAAGGCCATGCTCAGTGATAGGATCATTGATTGAAAATGTCTTCCCTACTATAGACCTGACATTTAATAAGGCCATCTTAACAGGTTTAAGAATATTATTGTGCCCCTTGTGTTTTGGGGCGAGCTGTGTACGGCGTATGTTTACTTTACTTAAAAACCTTTTAGAATGCAGTGCTCTGTGTTTTGACATAACTACATTCCTTATGTTACTTATAAGTACAGAAATGATCGTACCTTCTAATGAACAGGGTCCCAGCTTGTCCTAGCTTATCAAGTCATTTTCAATAATCATCCCAAAACAATTGAACATAAATGGCTGGATATCAGTACTATGGGAAATACTGATTATTTTAGTGCCAATATTAACAACTAGAGGCATTCTTATACTAAACATAAATACAATACAATAAGTTTAGAACCGAACTGGAAACAAATAACTTATTAGGTTTACACAAAAGTTGTACACACAAAGCTGTTAACTCTTACAGCAGCGCCCCCTTGTGGCAGAGAAATCACACTGCCAATGTCACCACCAGATATCTTGCCCGCCCTCACACCAGCCATGCGGCGATTTCTCTATCGCCCTTCATGCGGCCGAATCAACGACGCTGATTGGATAAATTTCTTTTGCTATGTGCGATTTTCTTGTCAGTGATTGGCTGGCTGGTGCACTTTCTGTCTTTCTGTCGCCCCAAGCAATGCAGCGGGAGCTTTTTCTTCGAAAATGATATATTTTTTTATATATCATACTTTGTTACGAATTTAAACACACAATTAACTCAGAATATGTGATTATTGTTAATTTAAAAAAATTTATAATAAAAAACACTTTGGAAACACTGGGGGGGCAGCGCCCTATCGCCCTCTATTGGCCAGCCACTACTGCTCTCAAGGGCTACTTGTGGAGTTCCACAGGGTTCTGTGCTTGGACCAATTCTTTTCAGCATATATATGCTCCCAATTGGTAGAATCATTAGACAGCATGGGATAAATTTCCACAGCTATGCCGATGATACACAACTATATTTATCCATAAATCCTGATGAACCCAGTCAGTTAGGTAGATTACAGGCATGTCTGGAAGACATAAAAACATGGATGACCCTAAACTTTTTGCTTTTAAATTCTGACAAGACAGAAGTTGCTGTCTTTGGACCAGAAGTTCTAAAAAAGAAACTGATTAGTCAATCACTTCATCTGGATGGTATTAAATTAGCCTCCAGTAATAACGTAAAGAACCTCAGCGTTATTTTTGACCAAGACTTGACATTTAAATCCCATATTAAACAGGTTTCTAGGATTTCCTTCTTTCAACTCTGGAAAATTACTAAAATTAGAAACATCCTGTCCAGGAGTGATGCTGAGAAACTAGTCCATGCATTTGTTACCTCAAGGCTGGACTACTGTAATTCTTTACTATCAGGGAATCCAGAAAATGCCATTAAAAGCCTTCAGTTAATCCAAAATGCGGCAGCAAGAGTTTTGATGAATATTAAAAAGAGAGATCATATTTCTCCTGTTTTAGCTTCCCTTCATTGGCTCCCTGTTAATTCCAGAATAGAATTTAAGATCCTTCTTCTTACACACAAAGCCCTTAATAATCAAGCTCCATCATACATCAAAGATCTAATTGTTTCATATGTTCCCAACAGAGCACTTTGCTCTCAGACTGCAGGTTTACTAGTAGTTCCTAGGATTTCTAAAAGTAGAATGGGAGGCAGATCTTTTAGTTACCAGGCTCCTCTCCTGTGGAACCAGCTCCCAGCTTTAGTCCGTGAGGCAGACACACTCTTTACTTTTAAGGCCAGGCTTAAAACTTTCCTTTTTGATAAAGCTTATAGTTAGAGTGGCTTAGGTCATCCTGACCTATCTCTGTAGTTATGCTGCTATAGGCTTAGACTGGAGGACAGACTTACCAATTTTCTTCACTCTGCTACTTCCTTTTCTACTTCTACTCTCCAGTTGTATTACAGTACATTCTGCTATTTCCACTGTTAACTTTGTTTTCTCTCAGTGTTTTTCTCTCCATAGAAGATATACCTGGGCTAGTATCCTGCTTGGCTGCAATGCCCTGTTGGACGGGGGGCATCGACTGGGATGATGCTCCCAGTAACTGAACATCCACTGTGTCCTGTTATCAACTTTTTACTTTCTGTAACATAGAAAGTTCTCTTATATCACATCTTCTGTTCTTTCTGTGTCTCTGCTCTGTCTTCTCAAACCCCCAGACGGTCGTGGCAGATGGCCGCTTCTACTGAGCCTGGTTCTGTTGGAGGTTTCTTCCTGTTAAAGGGGAGTTTTTCCTCTCCACCGTCGCTACATGCTTGCTCAGTATGAGGGATTGCTGAAGGATTGCTGTGGTTGGAAAGTCTGCATCAACGGGACCCAACCTCACGCCAATGACTGACGCAATCTGCTGGGATTCCTTAAATAGGAAACTTTTTAACTGATTGGAATGTTTGTATAAATGTATTGAAATGACTTCTTAAGTGCCTTGAAATGACATCTGTTGTGAATTGGCACTATTTAAATAAACTGAATTGAATTGAATTGAACGGGTGATTTTCATGTGCTTGTGCAGAATATTTTCTCTTTTTCTTTTGCTTATAGGGGCTTTTTTTGCACCAAGCAGATTTCAGTGCTACTTCTGTTCCAAAACCTGACTTGACACCGGTTCTTTAGTTTTCCACTGCAATGCCTTAATCTAGCACCAACTCTTTTCTGAGCCTGGTGTTTGCTAAGAACCTCTTTCTCCCATGCCCACATGGTGACACACCCGATTTAGCATAGCGAGGTAAAACACACAACCGCAATTTTATTCGTAACAATAGAAGAAAGAAATTGGTAGAGTTGGTTCGACGAGGAGACCTAGTGTTTTCCGGTCTTTGTGAACTTTTCCATTGTTAAAACTTCTCTCTCTGTTCTCTCTCATGTGGGTGTATACAGATAGAAGTGTTGTAATGACACAGCACTAACTAGGCCCCCGCGTCAGTGGAAAAGCAACTGGTTCTTTAAAAGAACCGGCAAAGAATTGACTACGCACTGGCTCTGGCACCAGCACCGAATTAGCACTAATTGTTTTTCGGTTGAAAAGAATTATAATTAAATGACAGGACCGTAAAAGTCACGGCTTGCTGACCGTACATTTTAGGGGACAGACCTAAATAATGGAGTTTCAGCCATAATGAACAAAATTTACTCAGCATGTTCAAATGCTTGGCTTCAAACCCGCTGAGTAAATTTCACAGCACGCCAGTCATGTTCCAGTCATTTATTTATTTGAAACATAATCTTTTTCGAACATTTCTGAATTGTTATTGTTTTGGCACATTTCACATCGCAATTAATTGATTAAAATGTGATTTGGCACACCCCTAGATAGAACCATGTTGGCAAAAATAGAGTGCTGTAGACTTTCCCGCTCTGGCTTCACAACTACTCACTAACCTGACTGTGTTTCACCTCTGTTTCCAGCTCACCGGAGTAACTGGGATGTATCACATTTAACCCAACTTAAACGTAGGTTAGAATCTTGATGACAGAGTTGTCTAGTTGAACCACAATGCGAATACTCACGATTGGTTACTGGGATTACAACAAAACCTTGTTTAATCCTTGTATACCAAATGAAAGTCAAATTCCATTCATGTCTTTACAACAGCTCATTTGATAAAAGCAGAGGTGGGTAGAGAAGCCAAAAAATTGTACTTAAGTAAAAGTAGCACTATTTCAACATATTCTTATTCAAGTAAAAGTACAAAGTAGTCATCCAAAAAATGACTCCAGTAAGAGTAAAAACGTATGTGGTAAAAAGGCTACTCGAGTATTGAGTACTTGTTTTGAGATCGTGACATATAATTCAATATTTAAAAATTATGTAATTAGACAAAAATATAAAGTTATGTGAAAATTCTGGAGTTTCAAATAAATAGAAATATGTGACATTCATTGTAAAATTACAAATTTGACAAGAAGCATTTTTCAAAATCAATTTTTTCAAAGTAAAACTAATGAACCCAATACTTACAGCAGGTAATGTATATATTAGACCAAGGTAAAGTGCCCCCCACTTGACCTCCAAATGCCACATCAAGCTCAGAAGATAGAAAATAATGTTAAAATGATGATGGTTGTGTACAAACAACAGGTCTCATTTTAATATAAAGAAAACTTTACTCAATTAACATTGGCGATACTTCACAAAAATGTTACTCAAGTAAAAGTAAAAAGTACAGTCTAGTAAATCTACTCCAAAAGTACATTGTTTTCAAAAAGATACTCAAGTAAATGTAACTAGTTACTACCCACCTCTGGATAAAAGCCTAAAAACAGAAAACTAAACATTTGAATGTTTTTGTTAATGTGATATGCTCACAGCGCTCTGTGGAAACACGCTTAAGATGTTTTTGATTATTTTTTTTTTATGAATGCTGGACGACACACTTACTGGTGCACTGCCCTGGTGTCTAACTAAGTTTCTGTCAGAGACCTGCTGTTTAACATTGCTAATGGAAGTAATAATGAGAACAGGTCTGATAGGTAACGGATGGTAATGACAGCACTGTTTTGTAAGTTGCTCTACATTAAAGTTACTACCAGGCACGTATTTGCCGACCATAAACGGGCTGAACGGTGGAGGTGATTGGATGTAAATAAAATGTAGATACTGCTGTAGAACCACAACTGTAAAAGGAAGGTTTGGTGCATCTTGAGCTCATATCTAAACATGTTACACATACAGCATATGAAAATATTAAAGTTGGACTCCAACATGTATGGAAAGCCACAAGTGCCACAATTCAATACTTGCAAAAGTTCCAAAAACTAAATCTGTATTTACATGAAAATTCTAATTGGACTATAGATGAATGCATCAAACAGTTACCCTAACTTTATCCTAAGTACTGTAAATATAGAATAATAGATATATCCTATATGCAGATCTTTGGTAATATATATATATATATATATATATATATATATATATATATATATATATATATATACACACATGTATAGAAAGACACCGTTTGCCTAATGTGCTAAACGTATAACTGACATATAATTCTTATGGTTTTAAAGTACTCTAAATCATAGACTACTTAGCCAAAAAATGTTTTAATTTTAACTCTAAACAACAAACAACAATACCACTGGTACCAGACAGGAAACTTTAACTGTTCACAAAATTGTGTTTTTGTTAAGGGAAAGGAAGAAAATAAAAAAAGGATCATAGGACATCAATGGACAGAATAAGGCCTATAGAGCTTTTGCATATCTTTCTGTTTTGGCAGATTGAAAACAGACTCTAAACCATCCCACCATAATACAGTTACGCTAAAAAACTATTTTTTTACTCCTGGCAGATTTAGATAAAAAAGAAATGATATACAGTTAACCAAGAAGTTTGCTTCTGACAGGAAATGAGACAGGCGTCTCTCAAAAGGTAATGAATTAATCTAAAAAGCAGTCGCAATACAAAAATATTTTTTATCTACATTTCATTAAAAATTGACATGTCAAAAATGATTTATTTCATTCTCAATAATCAATAAACTAATTATTATTGTCATTACAGAAATTAAATCCTTCTTAAAATTTGCTGACCAGCTTTTTGCATGTTTCATCTGGTATTTTGATGATTAATCTTTGGTGATGAGCTCGGAAGGTTTGAAGGCTTTCTTGCCATCAACCTAATCTTTAGCTCCCTCAAATATCCCTTTAAACCTAAATCTGCCAGGGGTTTGAATATTTTTGGACTCAACAGTGTCTTGAGAGCAACCACCGCCTAACTCAAGGCACTTTATTTTCCCCTATAATGTTTCAGGGACCAGCTTCCCCAGTACTCATTGCAACATGTTTTTGGGTCAGAAACTGAACTCCACATTA
Organism: Valencia hispanica; assembly: GCA_963556495.2. Lineage (NCBI taxonomy): Eukaryota > Metazoa > Chordata > Actinopteri > Cyprinodontiformes > Valenciidae > Valencia > Valencia hispanica. The sequence goes on along the minus strand of OY747705.1, from coordinate 9,706,847 downwards.
TTCCCACTGTGTTTCTAACATATTAATTATAAGAATTTCCTAAATGAATTGGAAGATCAAATTCACTCCCAGCTCAGCACAGGACTCTATACTGTACTGTACAGCCTTTAATCTGAATGGAAATTAATAGGAAACAGTCAAAAGATTTTATCGGTCTAACTTTAGTTGGCTTTTCAACGTGTGCATATTCTGACTTTTACTCCTTTTTCTTACATGAAACGATACAGATTAAAATGATCAATTGTTATGACTTATAAAATGTCTTCAATCATTCCACTGCAATAACCATTTTCATCCCTTCCTGGGTCCACTTAATACATGATTGGATAACAGACACTCAGGACATTAATAGCAAAAAACAGACTATAAACAAACAAATCCGTAATTACCAGAAATGATCAGATAAATGACTATGATATTGCCTCCTTAGCTTTATTTATTGCACATTTCTGTGTTAATGTGATGTTAGTGATGCATTTCAACTTAATGAGCTGAGACAATGGCAAATTAGCTGCTAGTAAATTGATACATTGCTGTTCTTTTCACTGAATTTCCCTATGGGAGGCTGCTGCTGCTGGCACCATACTGAGAGTTTCTAACATCATTTTCACCCCCTGGGTTTTTGTGTCGCTTTTAATGGGAAGGAATGGGGGAAGATATTTTCATTGTTAATTTAGAATCTTTTAGTCTAGCTTACCGGATAATATATAAAGCAATAATTTAATACATGTATTAAGAATTCACCCTGTTATTAAGTTACACAGAGCATGTGATGTGTAAAATTAATCATAGCGTTATTGTGATCTGTCATTATTGATTTGGTGTGTCTAAATTATCCCTGTCAATCAAAGTTTATGACGTAAACTTGCAGTTTGAAGTTGGGTTTTTTTGTATGTCAAGCTGTGACAATGCTCTATCAGCTGGCTTAATCTTTTTGCCAATTCCTTCAAAAAAAATAGCTTGTCTGGACTTTGACTGGGGCACTCTAACACATAAATATGTTTTGATCTAACCTATTTCATTGTCGCTTTGACTGTATGTCAAATTATTGATCTGCTGAAAGATGAACCTCAAGTCCTACAGCCTCTAAGAGGTTCCCTTACAGTATTTAGCTCCATCCATCTTCCCATCATCTCTGACCAGCTTCTCTAATCCTGCTAAAGAAAGCATCCACACAGCATATTACTGCCACAATGTTTAACAGTGGAAACTATGGTTTCAGATCTAAAAAGGCCAAAGATGGGCCAGAAATTGTCCTTCTTGGTTTGCTGTGTCCCTATCGTGGTTTGTGAAAGGCTGCAATCGAGACATCTTATGCCTTTCTTCTTGTCACTCCTCCATAGATACCAGATTTGTGGCCAAACGTCCTGTAAACTGATTCACCCATCTGAGCTGTGGCTCTATGTGGACCCTCCTGAGGTTCAATGCACCTCTTGGCCCCTTCTTTGAATAATGCTCTCCTCGCCAGACCTTTCAGTTTAGGTTAACAATCATGTTTAGGGAGCTTTGATGATGTTGTGCCATACTGTTTCCATGTTCAGATAATGGAGTGAAAACAACTCTGTGAGATGTTCAGCATTTAACATATTGTTTCATAACCTCACTCTGCCTTAAACTTCCCCACACCTTTCTCTCTGACCTGTCTGCTGTGTCCCTTGGTCTTTGTGGTGTTGTTTGTTCCCTAATGTTCTCTAACAAACCTCTGAGGCCTTCACAGAACAGAAGAGCTGGATTCATACTGAGATTAACTCACACATAAGGTGGACTCTTTTGGTGTGAAACAACAGGTTCACTAAAAACTATGAATAACTGCTTTAAGTAATTATCAATATAATTTGCAATTTAGGTCAAAATTACCAAGGCGGGTCACCATCCTAGAGTCCAGTTGACAATAATAACCAAATAGTTACGTCTCTATTAATTTTTATGAATAGCTGCCTAATAAGGCTGAGGTATTAAAATAATATTAGATGGAGTAAGGTCAGCACTGATGTTTTTCTAACAGCAAGTTACTACATATGTATATGGAGTAATAAAACCATGACTTTCCAAAATAAAAGAGTTTATTAACAAGAGAATTCAACTTTCCAGTTAAAATACTCTAAACAACAACTTACTAAGCTAGTAACACACAACTAAACTACTAAGTAAAAGAAGAATGACAAATAAAACTGACTACCAAAAGTAAAAAAAAAAAAAAAACTGTAAAAATGTACCAGTATGTAGAGAAGTAGAATCAATAACCAGTAAATTAATAGTGATGTCACAGTCCATTATGAATATGTATACTTAAAGACCAAGGCTTGTGTTGAAGAATTTTGGGAGTGAAGAAAACTTAGTTTTAAACTAATTACGATTAGTTTAAGACTAATTAGCACCATTTGGTTTGTGTTTGAACAACCAATTCACAATGCAAAGCAAAAGTGAAGACAAAACATTCTTTGGAGGAAGTAATGTTTCAGTAAATATTTTCCTGTCTTAGAAATCAATAACCTTTTGGAAAATTGATTTGGTTTCATGGATCATTCACTGCAATGACTGATCTAATTTAAGTATTTTGGTATACTAAAAAAGTGGTTTCAAAACCACATAAGACTAGTTTTGGTGTTTTAACCATCAAAAGCCGATCTGTATTTTGAATATTGTAATTAACAATCATAATTGTCTATGAGCGTCAGCAGTCTGCTGAAGCAGGCCGCACAAATAGATAAACAATATTCATCACCCCTGAGCACTGAGCTTTTCTTAGCATGTAGCAAAGGCTAATTGATCTCTCTTTGTAGTTTAGCACCAGAGAACAAAGGAAAACTCTGATGGGATGGAGTAACTCATGTTGCATGATTAAAATAACGCTTTCTATCAGTCAACAACCTTTTAAAAACACTGTTTATACCACAGACCGACTGCTTGTACCCAAGCAGTTGAAGAATTAAATCTTACAAATGCTGCAAAAACAGTGACATAGACAATCAAACAATGTTTTAATTTTTTTTATCCTAAGCTAATTTATCTCTGTCCAGACACAACCTTACTTGAACAATTCTTAGATCTCCGTAAAAGGGTGAATTTGATGTCTGGGGGAAAAATCAGCTTTGGTTGGCTGATCTGCTAGCAGCAGCTGCATAGGGGTGCAGCTAACAACCGGAAACGTGAATGGGGAACCTATAAGTCGTGCTCATCTACTTCCGGTCAATGAGTCCCCCACTTCCAAAAAAGTTTTGAAGTTTTCCATGGATTTAACATATGATGTCCGTGAATTTTAAAGACACATTTTGATGCCGAGAAAACTTTTTGACAAGTGTTAAGGTTAGTTTAGGTTTTGGGTGAAAACATGTAGAGGACAACAACTGAAGAAGAACAAAAATGGCAAAAATGAGTTGAGCGAGCTTGCAAAGCAGCGGTTGCGGCTACCCCACATTAGCTCGGAACGTCATGTTTTCTCTCAGCTCAACTCGGCAGCTTCGGCACAGCAGCTTTCTTCTCCGAAAGCAGGACAGCAAGGCGTTAGTTGCAGAGACTTTCTCTCTTTGGTGGAATGTGTAATTCAAAGATTCCTTCTGCAGAATTTCAAGAGGTTCAAGACTTATTCCATCGGATGGAATAGTTAGCAGCAGACTAACTAACCCCTCCCCAGCAAAGGACGAAGTTTGCGTGATGATGTCCTTCCAATGTGGTGATGATCCACGAACAAAGAGGCCAAAGTCAGGGCGGAGCAAAGGCTATATAGGTGAGATGATGTCACATATTCACACAGTGAAATTCCTCCTCTTCATTATATTGAAACTGAAGATGGGTTTAATGCAGTGCATTGTGGTATTATTAATCCTTACAGCAGGTGGTCTGTCTCTGTAGTCCAGTTCCATGGCTGGTAGCCCTACAATCTTTACTAATTTTGAGACTTCTATAGGCAATTGGATGCTCTAGATTTTATTTAAGGGTGCTTTTATGCTTAGCTTAGCATACTTAGCTAAGCACAGATGCTGGAAATCTTCAGGTTATGTTTTTGCCAGGTTTTTTGTTGTTGTTTGTCTGTCAATCTGTTAGCAACAGCTCAAAAAGTTATAGACGGATTTTGATCAGATTTTGAGGTAACGTCTGCACACCCACGCTTTTTAATTTCTAGTTTTTCTCACTTCAGATAACATTTCTGCTGCTTTTATGTGCCTATCTCTGTTTGCAGTTTCTATTTTTAAATTCTTCTCAATACGATGTTGTTTTTTAATGCACAAGTACACATGGACATTCCATGAGTATTTTATTTGCACATTCCTCAAATCTGAGCATGCCATTTTTATTTTTAATAACTGCACAGTACTTTAGTTTTGTAATTTTGTCCTTAATGTACATATATTATTAATTCTGTTTTTTATCAATTTGTCCTTGTGTGAATCTACATGTTTCAATTACCTGTCACTTTTCTGCTGTTACAGCTGAATTTCCTCTCTGTGGGGCAATAAAGGATGATTCTATTCTACTCTATATTAATAAAATCTACATTTGTCTTCTTGGTTTTTCATAAACAGTTGTAAACATATCATCCATTAGTCAGTTCCTGCTTGAGAATTGAGCCTTAATAAAACCAAAAGACAACATCAAAAAGAACTAGTAAAAAACAGTCTTTGTGTCGGACTCTGTGAATCCAATCAAACTTTGCCATTCAAACTTTGCTAAACTCCGATTTGTGAAATATCCAACTGATGGGGTAACCCAGAAATGAAAGGTTGTGCCTGATTATGTTTCTGAATTAGTCTGAGCAGTTGTCACTCAAGTCCTCCTCATCTGTGGCAAATATCCATGTTCTATAGTTAGCTTAAGGTGTTCACTCTACCGTGTGACAGGCCCCTGTTGTGAGCGACCCCCCCTCCTACTCTAAAAGCCCATCCAGACATGGATGCGCAGCAATGGTGACCTTTAATTTCATTCAGACTGTGTACAAATGACTTCAGCATAGCCCACTTAGGGGAAAGAAAAAGCCTGTGAAAGAAAGTCTTTGCAAGATTGTAGCTACTCTGGGTTTCGGCACACTGGCATTATCTACTCCCTAGCTTTAATGACTTCCCGCCGAGAGGAGCCACGGTGAGAGCCGTGGCAGTCAGACTAAGAATAGCATTAGACACAGGGTTATCTGGGCATTACACTCACTGTAACATGCAATTAACTCTACTCGTCCATTTTCATTATACAATTATTCATTAATGTCAGTTTAATTTTATGCATTGTTCTACATGACCAAAGTCTGATTACGGGGCCCTTGCACTCCAATATCCCAAGTTAACTGGTGCCAGCCTCACTTGCAGGCCGACTAATTGCAATTTAGCCCTAGACAGCATCTCCCTCTTTAGACCCTCCATAATGGAACAACTGATTCACAGACAGGTAACGATTGGAAAGACAAAGTGCTTCTCTCCCTGAATGGGAAAACAAATGCACTGCTGCTAAGCTGTTTTCTTTGTGATAGCGCCGAGGTCTGCCCTTTGAATTCAGAGAGGGACAAGAGGTAATATGTTTCCTTAAATCCTATTTGTCTTCCAATTCCATCTCCATATAGAGATGAGAAGACCATTCTAAATCACGCGGGAATGTCTATACTACGGGAGCAAAGAAATTAAATTCTGCAAAGGAAAACAATTTGCATTGGCAATGTCGATATTGAGGATGTATGTAGAGTTTTGATAATTTGACAAAAAGTTTATTCTGGTTTGGCGGATAGATTATTTTTTGCGTGTGTGTGAAAAAATCCTTCCTCTCTATTACAGACCACCTTTTCTAAACAAAAAAAAACCTGTAATACATTATTCTCTATTACTCAGAAATTGTACCACAAAGGTTATAAAATGGAAGCTGAAATGGTTATTTTACAACAAATCAAATCAATTTATTGTAATTTTATTGTAGACTATAAAAGTAACTCGACCATAGAACAACGTGAGACATTTCTACGACATATTATCGTGAATAATCATTTAACAGATAGAAAACAGGTAGATAAAAACATAAAATAGGCTGAATAATGTAAAGTACATCATTTTAACAGCAGTTAAGCACAGCTGAGAAGTGTGTTGCTGTCTGGTGGTTCTGCTTTTCATGCTCTTTGCCGAATAGCAGCAGTTCAGAAAGATCACGGAGAGGTTGTGAAGATTCTAAAAATCTTCTGAGTCCTGATTCTGCAACACCATTGAAACAAAACCCTAGTCTGATGACCTTTTTAGCTCCCCTCACTATCCCCTACAGGGCCTTCTTGCTAAATAAAGAGCTAAGAGAGGTAAGACTGATTCACTGTACACAGTAGAATAGTTCATTAATGATTTTTGTCGACGTGTACAATTTCTTATTTTGAGTGTTTCATGGTAAAATGTGATCCTGGAGACATGAGACCTCCGGACCTGCTTAACGCACCCACACCCACCACTAGGAAAATGATTTCTAAAGTGGAAAGTCTAAAGAACCCCACCAACTTAAAGATTAATAGTAAGGGGAGTAAGGACTTCACCTACACAGCATGTTGCTGTTTCTATTGTGTAAAAATCTAGGTTGAGCTAATTTACAGTTAGCTTGTTTGGGCCTTTTTATTGACTCCACCATCATTACCTCATTGTTGTTGTTCCCAGCTCAGGTGCTAATCATAGTCTGCTTTCTTACAAAGAGTACATGTTAGGAGGAGGAACGTCAGATAAAACGTTCTCTGATTTCTAATAAACAGTATATGTTAGAAAAAACAACAACCTGAAAATCAAAAAATGGGGACCAACGTGTCTATAAATACAAGCCTGGAAACCGATGCATGTAGATTTACTCTTCTGAAACTCTACCTTTGTCCAGCTGCACTACCAATCCACCAGTATCTTGCTCATGCATGTCCATGTATCGATGCGAATAAATTCAAATTAACATCCGTAATTCCAGCTATCTTGCATTTAAGATTAAAGTTAGCTTCTCCTATGTCAGAGGCCTTCCATATAAATCAAAATAAGGTCGATCGCTTACCCCGATGTAGGGGTTACTCTGTCAACCGAAGGAGTTCAAGCCCTCGGTGTCTTGTTCAAGCACGATAGTAGTGATGCAGATTCTCCTCCAGTCTGTCATTACAAAGAGTTGAGCTTAAAGAGAAAACTGGCCAATCTACAATCCAAATCTCTCATATAAGTTTAAGGGACTTGTGACTTGACTCTAGCAGCACGCCCATGACTTGGACTCTGACTCCGACATGATAAATTGCTATTGTTGGAATTATCATAAAGGCGATGCTAATGTAAGCATGTTATATTAGGTCTAATTACTAGACAAATTTGAAAAAGCTTTTGTAAGTGTACAGGTGACATGTCGAATATGTATTGTTTAAAAAATAAATTTAAACATATTTTATTATTTTTCACATGCTACTGTGTTAGCTTGGTGATGGTGTGGAGGCATTAAGTACAACTTTTTTTTCAAATAAAGTAAACCATGAATGGCTGCCATTATTCTTGCCTTAAAATCTACACTCGGCTCTCTTATTTTTTTCACCTTGCTCTCTGGCGATAGTGACTTGACTTGGACTTGAACGTGGCCTGTAGGACCTGGCGACTTGATTTGAACTAATCCTGTGTGACTTGGACTTGCACTTGGACTCGAACACTAAGGACTCAAGTGTGACTTGGACTCGAGAGATGGTGACTTGACTACATCACTGGTAAGGAATGGAGCCAGTACATAAAAAAAAGATAAAGTGGTTCAGGTGTCTGATCAGAATCTGTTTAAAGACACCCTTTGGCGGTCCTGCAGGCACATTCTACTGGGAGGAGACCCCGAGGAAGACCGGGAACTTGCAAGAGGGGACTATTCAATTCAATTCAGTTTTATTTATATGGCGACGATTCACAACAGATGTCATCTCAAGGCAAACATTCCAATCAGTTAAAGAGTTTCCTATTTAAGGAATCCCAGCAGATTGCGTCAGTCATTGGCGTGAGGTTATATATAACTTATATGGCCTGGGAACGCCATGAAATCACCTAAACAGCTAGTACCGCTGGGGAGAGGGAGGGAGGGATGGATGGATGGATGGATGGATGGATGGATGGGACAATGTTAAACCAAACAACAAGCAATTGTTAAACGTATATCACAACAAAACCAAAAAAACTCCTAAAGTAGAACAAAAACAGTGAGAATGTTTCCACCTTAAAAGGGCTATATGCAATTTTCTGACATTTTAACTCACGTTGCTGTTGGTGTCAGAGTTGTCCTTGGTCTCTTCTGTGTATTCGCACAATCCATTGAACTGCTTGCGAGTGCTGACTAGCGGTGGTGGCAGAGTGATCTGAAACATTTAACATGAACGCGCTTGACGTCACATCCGCAGACAGCGCGGGAAAATCCGACCCGACAGAAAATAGAAAAAATTGGATACAGGCTTATAGGTGCACCCACTGTGAGCTGATAAGGTGTCAGTATGCTCATCAGGAGATGTTTGAGTCATAAATGGTCAAATAAAAAGGCTATTGTTACGTTTATTTTGGGGAAAAGTTGCATATAGCCTCTTTAAACCACAAAGGGATCAAAACTATCTATTGCTATTGTTGGAAAACTGATTTTCGTACTGAAAAGCTGAGCTGAGGTACATGCAAGAAGCACTAAAATCCCTAGAGCTGTTCAAGCTCTTTGGCAAAAAAAAAAAAAAAAAAAAGGGCTTCGACTGACCTTTCAGTTCCATCCATCTGATGGTAATTAGGTGCTGCAATCCCAGTGTTTATGAAGGTATTAACACAACAACTGTTTGGGCTTTTCCTCTCATGCTGTCTCTGTCCCCTTGTACGATCTTTCACAACTTGCAGTGATTTCTCAAAAAACTAAAGCCAAATGCAAGGACACACTAAAGTTTCTCCCTCCTGTTTAAAAAAAACAAAAGCTAAAAACTTTACCTTGATAAAAGTTCAACCTAAAAACACCCTAAAACACGAGGGCAGATTTTTCCACACACCTGACATGTGGACCACATGATTAAAGAGTGCAAATTTGAGGATGACCCCAGGCCAATTGGACCTGTCTTTCATGCATGAAATCACATCAAAGAGTCTCAGGCAAGACTCCTTAAGGCATACGTATGTGATCAAAGCACCCTCGTTTCTGTGAATTCCACTTTATGCTTGTTGTTCAAATTTATGTTTTACAGTAACTATAAAATCTCACGGATAATTGGAAGGGTAAAATACATTTAATTCCTCAGGAATCATGTTTCGTGCAGAAAACAAGAAACATAATGTAAGATAATGATTAATGTGTTTTTTTGCTGATTGACCATTGAAGAGACTACTCTTCTATTCTTCAGCTCAGCAGACTTTCTAAGCAGTAGGGCAGCAATTATTGTTCATTTTCAGACAGCGAATAATCACGGTCTTCAAAGGAAAATGTGATAATAAGCATATAAAATATGAAAGAAAAAAAACAGCCAACTGGAGTCTTCACATTAAATAAAAGAAGATGTGATTAGCTTGGCCAAAGGTTTACAACATTTTGTTTGAATATAATAGGCATAATTACTTTCATGTTGAATTCAATTCCCTTCATAACAATGTATCTGAATGATGTGCAATATGTCTGGATTTGTAGCGGGATAGCTTTCTTTTGCTTCTCTTTGCCTTCAGTGAATGAAGACCATGTTGCGCCCTGTTGTTATTGTTCATTTTACAACAGAGGAGTCTTTTAAAAAGCCGACCAATTAAACAAATCAATTTTTTGACACTTTCATCGATTCATATATTCACACATTATTTCAGCTCTGCAAAATGATTCAGTACTTTTGATGCAAATAACGACTTTCATTGACCTCACAAGAGCTTCTGAGCTAATCAGCAGCAGGGCTCTTCAGAAGGTTGGGTAAATTTGCTGCCCCCTCATACATCTCATTATGGAGAATTCTTGTCATATGTGCACATGTGGCTCCACTTCATTTAATACGAAGAGTTGAGACTGAAGTTCTGTTTAGAAATCACCATGTTAATGTGCGATAAGAAGCCGTCTCCCTCCTCAAGGAAGGCCCTGGGTTGAAGTGTGAATGAATGCAAATTTAATTTGTTTTTGTTCACGAGAGTAATAATCTTATAAGCAACCAAGATCACACACCAATGATTTCTGCCACTCACTCTTAGACACTATCTCATATAAAATCTGCTTTTGTTAAGAGTAAGTTGTGGACATTGAAAAAAAGGGGAATATAATAGCTGTTGTGTTGAAAAATTTGATTCTCTGATTCAAATTCATTTTTATAAAAATTCCTAAAGATTGATTCGTATGCCTAAAGATCCATTTAACCGTTGTTTGCCCTTTTTAAGGCTAAAAAAGGGAAAACAAGTCCAGATGGGCATTTTGAGGCTTATCTGTCAAAGGGTAAATACTGTTTCCCCCAGTGAACTTTAATCACACCCATCTTGTATCATTGAATTCAAGCATGTGCACTAGGTGTGAAGAAAAGTAAACAACATGGCATGGGACACTAATGGTACCACTAGCCTAGCTTTGTAAAGACCGGCGCTAGGCTGCGGTCTGGCACCATTTCAGGTTCAGAACGGACAAACAGAAACATGAGCTTGACAGAAGCAAAGCAATTTGGAAGGCCTGCAAAATGGAGGTGAAGTATTGCCGAACTACGACAAACCGCAGGAGCCACATGTTGCGACATAACCAATATCTCATGTCCAAGCCGTCCACCGGGCCGCAACAGGTCAAACTCAAGCAAACACTACAACTACCAGACCATTTTTCATGTTCTCTCAAAAAAAAAAAAAAAAAAAAAGTGAGGTGATTTCGGGCTTCATTTGGAATGGATATTCGCGCGCTACTTTCATTAGCCACTTCAGGTGCTAAACAGCACAAAAACATGATTCAATAGATCACTCATAAATCCATCTGGGACACCTAAGTACACCCTGGTTTGGAATATACAGGTCTTCTCAACTCAATGTCAAGACAGAAAGATATCAGATCAGCAATAGTTTTAGAGAAGCAACTGTTGCCCTTCATCAATCGGGGAAGGATCGTAAAGCCATCTTCAAACAACGCATTATTTTGATTGTGCAAAAGATAATTAAGAAATCAAAAACATTTAAGACAGCTGGTAATTTTCCAAGAAGCAGACATCTCAGAGAAACTGCGGGAAAACAAAGATTTACATCTCAAACTCCATGGTTCTACCTGGGTCAGTTGAAAAGGGAAAAAACAGAATTGTTTCAATAAATCATAAATAAATAAAACTCATTTGTGATCACTGCTAAGCAGATTTAATAAAGCTAAAACCCATGGAGTATGCCTAAAACTAATACCCAACACCAGGAAAATGAGACCAACCCCTAAATCACTGCCATGACCGTCAATTATTGAACAGACTGATTTCAGAATCTTGCAGCATTTAGTCTCTATGATCCTCAGTGGTCGGGATACAACTTTCTGAAAACTCTTGGCCTATCAGGACTAAAAACATGACTGCAGCTTTCTCACAAAAATCAAATGCGACTCGAACAGGAACAACACTCTTTCTGGCAAGGACATCCCGTACTTTACAAGAACACAAGTGCAGAACTCCTGGTAAATCCTTTTATGTCTCTCCCAGTACAGCAATTTGTCAGCATGGTAACAAAACCCACATGAAATTTCTGAACAATCAAATATGTTGAACACCACATAAGAAAAACGTCTGCCTGGAATATATGTCAAGAATAAGATGCATAAAGTCCCAACCTACGGCTGCAAGAACAGAATGATGAGATTTTGTTCTTGCAGCCGTGGGAGAGAGAACAACTTGGTATGTTTTTGGGATGTGTGTATTAACATTTAGACTTTGTCTGTGACAATATTGTTATTTTACTCATTTGACATTTGACTTAGAACATTTATTCATACTGTATGATTTTTTGTATAACCAATAACAAAAGGAAGAAAATGTACTTTGCTTAATGTAAGGAATACACAGTTGTATGGAATAAATGTTAAAGTACAGATGTCTTATTTCTGTATCTGTTAGTAACAGCTGTTGTTTCAAAGCCAACTCTCATGCTAGCAAGCCAACATGAAGCTAGGCCATCCAGTGGCAAGCTAAATCCACCCTTTTTAAGAAAAAAGCTCCTCGTCTTTAACAACTTAATGCCTTTTATTAGCATTCATCAACACATAGCAAGATAATAATCATCATAATTGTAGCAACACAATGATTAAGTAAGTTACTGCCGGGAACAATCCACCCAACTACTCAGAATCGTGTGTAGCATCATTAAGCCTTGTCTGCCTAATGATGACCATCAGTTTCACAAAGGAGCCATTATTTCGCTGCCTTGTTTGATTCATTCACTCTGAGCCAATGTCTGCTCTTTTCACTGAATTCCCACTTAGCAATGCACCTCTCAATATTGGACATGGAACCGCAATATGTTAATACTTTGAATTTCTCTGTTGTATCAAAGGTAATCCTAGAAATTATTTGCTTATGCTTGGTGTTTAATGGATCTGAAACTATTTATGGTCTGCACATTCCCCTTAAAATCGCCTATATTTCAGCTAGGAACAAGGAATGAATGTTATTTTTGCAGCATTTTCTTACACTCAAGGAACCACTAGAATATGTTTCTAACAGAAAGCCAGTGTACCAGCGCATATATATTTGTACCTCTTGAACAATTTTCCTTTTGTTGTGCTGCAGCCACAAACATTAATGTATTTTCTTGGAGTTGTATGTGATAAACCAAATTAAAGCTGTGCATGATGCTTAAGTGTAAGAGAAACTAACTATGGTCTTCAAATATTTTCTGGAATAAAAATCTGAAAAGTGTAATGTACATTTATAATCAGATCGCTTGACTCAATGCTTTCTGGAAACAAACTCTGCTGCAGTTACACCTGCAGGACCTTTGGAGTAGGTCTCTACCAGTTTTTCACATTTATAGACTAAGCATATTTCTTCGGAAAACAGCTCAATTTCAGTCAGACTTGATGTAAAGCATCGGTGAGCATCAGTGTTCAAATCTGGAAAGTGAACCTCCAGCCTGGTCTCAAGTCTTTGCAGTATTTTAAAGGTTTTACAGAAGGATTTTTAGTTCCATCCACCTTCTCCTCAGGTTTGACAAGATTCCCTGTCCCTGTGCTCTAGAAATGCATCCCCTTGCTTCCACCAAAATGGGTCACCATGGAAATTGTGTGTTTGTTTTCTAAAACAGATTTTATGCAGTTTGCATGACCAAATCACCTTCTTCCATGTTTTCTGTGCCCCTTTTGTGTTTCTTTATTCCACCATTCCACAAAGGCCAGAGTTGGGGATTAGACAACTGACATGGTGTTTAGATTGAATGCAGTAATTGTTGAGCTTGTCATCAAATGGGAGTCACTGGTGAACCCTGTGGAGCTAAACTAACAACACCAATGGTGCTGTACTCAGTTCATCCTCAGCAGAGTACAGTGCAACAGTAGATAATGTTCATCTGCAAAGCTTAAAAATATTTTTTTTTTTACATGAGCTGTTTCTCAGCAACGCCTCAAAATTGTGTTGGTCACATTTTAATGAAATATAAATCTGATCTAAAATTGAACATCTTTATACTAAAATTCAAATTAGAAGGCTGAGTCACAGCATGCTTTTAACAATTCAGAACAAAATTAACAATAAAAACTGTAGTTCATATGTTGAATGTAAAAATTGCTTTAGAGAAGACTGCGGGACTGTGAAAATGTATTTCCACTGATTTTTTTCATTGATTTTGTTTTTTTAGTTTTTTCCTTTTTCTCACATGTAATGTTGCAAATAATTCAAAAAGGTTTTAATCTCAAGCAAAGATACCCTGACTAAAAACAAAATAGCAGTTTTCAAATAAGGATTTAATTTGTTACGCTATCCGAACCCACCTAGCCAATACTCCCTTCTTTAATCAAAAGTTAACAGTGATAACCCATGGTGGTATATTGGGGTAATATTCCCAACATGTGTCTGAATGAATGCTTGATAGTAATATTATCACAATATTGCTGCAACGCTGGACTTATGAATGAGGATCACGCCTTTGTGCAACAGAGGGTGATGTCATGATGATTATGGGCTGAGCCCCGGCGGGCAACAGTATTTAAAATACAAGTAAACAGACGGAGTTCATTTAGCATTTGTAAACTGTATCAGGGGAAATGGCAAACTGGTGTTGTGATAAGTCTGGGAGCTTCTGGCCTTTAGAGCTGCAGACCAGATCGCCAGACAGTTAAAGGGGACACCATAGGGGACCATACCAGCCATGAGACATTGTAGTGGTGGTGGTAGTGAGGTTGACTTGGACCTAATTCCAACTGCCCATTAATGTCTGAAAAACCACCCAGTTTGGCTGATTTAAAGCAATATTATAAAGAGGAGAGGCTGCAATTCCTCCACAGTGATGTATTCATTGTTTTCACAAACACCTTATAGTGTTTTTCCCCCCAAGGCATGGCACAAGCCGTTATTAGGTTTGTGGTAATTACTTTTTCAAAAAGGGCCACGTTGTTATGGACAGCTGTTTTCACTTAAAATCTAAAATCATAATTTGAAAACAGCTTTTTGTATTTCCTCAGGTCATCTTAATCTGACATTAAAGTATGTTTCCTAAACTGAAACACTTAAGAGTGACAAAAAAACAAAAAAAACATCAGAAATCAGGTTGCAGTAGGCCTGATTGGTATACCGGTTCATTCCAACAAGCGTGTTTATTTTTTTATTATCTGAATTTTTTATATACTGCTATACTGGTGAATAGCCCAAACAACGTCCAGAACGTGTGCAGTGGGAAACTGTTTTAGAGGGGACCAATTTCAGTGCCGGACACAAACACCACAGTGTGTGAAAAGGACATTTTTTTACCGAGAAAGACTGCTGGCGAGAGTTGTCAAAGCAAAGCACATGTTGTTGGCCCAGAAGAGGAGACATCTGTGGTTTGGAAGTTCTGGACCAAACAACTATCTTTTACAAATGCTGTCGAGCAAAAGTGGTAGCCGATGGTGTTAACACTAACAAACTGTTTCACCACCTTAGCCGAAAACGTGTCTTAAGGTTGTTTCAAAAGACAATGCCGTCATCAGTGAGCCTTTTGGTCATTCATAAGTAGTCACCCTGTGGCGGAAATGTAGTGCAATCAGGTGTTTTTCACAAAGGATTACACAATGGCAGGATAAAGAGGGGTGGTGTCCAGAGTGTCGACATGCAATGGAGACAGAAGAGTCCGTGGTAAACAGAGAAAATAGCTTGGAGGAAATATGTTTTTTATCCTGATTGAATTCCCGCTCCTCAAGTCTTTTTACAAGCTGCCCCAAAAGGTGGCTGTCCTTCGTGGTCCCCATGAACTATCTGACGATCTGGTCTGCAGCTATAAAGACCAGAAGCTCCCTGACCTCTGCATCACTCCCGTTAGCCATTTCCGCTTTAGTTTACAAATGCTAAATGAACTCCCCATGTTTACTAGCATTTTAAATACTGTTGGGGGCTCAGCGCACATTCCATACATCATCATGACATCTCACTCTATTCGTGCCTCGCCATGCTTTCACGGGGCATTGAAAAGACACACCATGCCGGGAATATTACCATAATATGCCGCCACAGTGTGTCTATTGAGTACCAAGGACGTCTTAAGCTAAGATCCGCACCCTCCACAGCTAAATCTGCAAGTAGCAGTCAGATGTCCATTCAAGACGCATTCACTATCGGGACTCCATATGAGAACGAAAGCAAGCAGTATGTCGAGATAACAAACGCAATAACATTTCACCTCATCAAGAATACGATTCCTATAAATACCATAGAGAAAGACGGCTTCAAGACGACAGTGAAAACTGCCGTACCATAAAGATTTCTGCAACAGGGCCATAACCACCATCATTATCATTATAATTATTTAACTTAATTATTGCCACCCTATTGGCAACCATACTTTGAAGGTGTTAAGGGTTTACCTTTGTCTGGACATGGAAAAAAAGACCATAGTACAGTCCTTTTGACAGTAAAATGGGCTATTTAAAGCCAATCAAGTGGAGTAATTATTTTCTTATTAGAAGATAATTTGGGTAAGAACAGTCTTGTAGAAGAAACAATACCGTTAAAATATAATTAAAAAAAATACATAATATGAATATTTTGCCATACTGCTCAGCTTTAGTGTGGAGCCAGATACTTCTTTTTGCTCTTTTTATGTGTATGCTTTTTTAAATGAAGAAAAATGGATCTGCACAGATTACAGGCACTCTCAATTTTACATGTGGAAGAGAAAACAATAGACTTCTCTGGGATAAGAAAACCTTTCATGTCCTTTAGCCAGGCATGGGATGTTGTGCTCACTGAACTTCAGATATTTATGTTCAAACAAGACATTACAGATCAATTTTTTAATAGTGTTCATTCTTTAAATGGCACTTTGAATATCAAACTAAGGATGACACCCTTGGCGTCTATATTACCAGCAATGAAAAAACGTGTCAGTCAGTGAATTGGCATCGCTCAGTAGTCCTCTTCTAAGAAATTTGGGCCAAGTTCTGAAGAACAGAAGAGCAGCATATAAAGAAGAAATTGGTTTCTTGGTAAAGTTTAATCATTATTTGAGAAATGTCTTCTGTCAAGACAAAAAGACATGACTACATGGCTATTTTCCTTAACCTCAGTGCAGGATTACATTAGTATTTTTTCCTGGAATAGACTTCAGCCAGTGGAAACACACCTGTTACTGACTCTGCTGAGTTAAGGTGCCATCGCAATGTTATTTCAAGTGCAATTTATACTACTAATTAAACGTTGTTTTCCTGCATGAAAACAGTCCTTACATTTGAGTTTGCCTCCACTGTTAAGTCTTCATCAATCACTCTGCACTCCTTTTCCCTCATTCTGTTTACTGTTTGCTGTCATTATCTTTGATGATTGGTGGGGACTGATTAACAGCTTTGATTACCACACACTCACTCACACACACTCAAACATGCAACGTGTTCTTTTGTCTTTTTTTGTTGTCTTTTAATTAAAACCCAGCTACCCTCACCTCTGGCTGCATTGTGTAGCAGTCTAATGAAAATGAATGAAGCACATCCCTCAGGGTAAGAGCACTCCACATAAGATTATAATTGTCAAGATGAAATTCACCAAAAGCAGCTTTCAGCGAAGCAAACGCTCAAACGGGAGCTAGATGCTGCTGTTCTCTTGTGCAAAGAACAGATGCATAATTTTATTTTATTGTTGCATTATTAATTCACACTTTTAAATCATAAATGCCTCTGTTGTTAGAGTTTTGGACAAAGTCCCATTTTCATAGATTGTTTTTCTCCCCCTTGCTTCATTCATAATTTAAAACTATTTAGATGAACCAAAAACTGCCACAAAAAAATAAATAAAATCTGTTCATGTTTGTGGTTTTTTTTGGTAAAAAAAAAAAGAAAGAAAAAAGAAACACTTTGCACAATGCTCCATTCTTACAGAATGGTTTGTCTTGCAATCAAGACAAAATGATAATTAGACCTCAACGAAAACACGCAGCATTTAAACTGCAATTCCAACACAAGCTTATGTGCAGCATATCTGCTTGTCTCTACAATTATAGGACATATGGGAAAACATTAGCGTTAGTGCGGGAGGCCCCCAGGATGTTAATGGGAGGCTGAACTCTCCCTGTACCCTGCTCTCGGGGTGCGAGTGTTGATGTGGGCCCTCTGATTGTCCATTGAGAGTTGTTTACATTTCTTCAAAAGCTCCATTTAGTTTCCCCCGACAAGGTGGAATAAGTGACTTGGCCATGATGGATGATGGCACCTGTCCTAATGGTGGCTCAAACTGTGCCCACTAGTGCAAGATACATTGATAAATTGACAACAGTTGGGACATGCTTTGCTGGCGGGCAGAATGAGGCTACGAGGACATCCGGCTGCTTCTCATCTAAATGCTATGGAACAATGTGGAAGTCCCCAAACAGCTGGAAGGATGGAACAAGTGCTGAGAGGAAGTTTTATGAATAATGTTTGATCCTTCTCAAAGATGAAAAGTTCTAGTTTGAACAGTTTTCAACCTAAAAAGCAAATAATCAGGGTAATTGTTGAAGTATTTGGGGGGGGTTAAATAGTACACACAATAATGCAAAAGTATTGCATATTTATTTAATGTTCCTTTAGATTTAGCTCCGCCAGACTTATTATATGAGCTACAGACCTGTTCCAACATGACTGTGCTCCAGTGCACAAAGCAAGGTCCATAAGGACATGGATGAGCGAATCTCAACCTCAATAGAACACCTTTGCGATGAATTAGAGCTGAGACTGTGGAACTGGCCTTCTCATTCAGCTTCAAGGTCTGCTCAAGTAACATGTTACCCAAATCTCCCTGGGCATCTTCCCTGTTGTCTGTTTAGGCACAGTGTGGCAAGGGTTTCCATAACAATCAGCAAAGCCCTAATTATTTCTGGCAGTTCAGATATTCTCTGACAGGAGAAGAGGCCAATTTAAGGCCTTTAAAATGCTCTAACCTTACATTAAAGAGACAATTATCGAACATTTCTACTGCTCATGAATCTCAACTGACACTCCTTATGCATAGAAACCTATTTTACACAATTAATGAGGATTCTTTGCAGCTTGCACTTTCAAGTCTGTTGATTGCGTTGTCTGTCAAGATCTTCATATGTGTCAGCACACAACCTTGCTCCAAAATCAAGGCTGCACTTACATACTGTGTTAAAGTAAATTAAAACATCATCACAATATTTGAAACACATGCAAATGATCTATAACAGCAAGTCTCTGTAGACGCTGTGGCTGCCAGAGCTGTGCTTAGAAGGTGTGAGGGAATAAGATGGGTCACTTGCTTATCACCTCTTAAACTGAGACAACATTCTTTCCTCTTTGAACTCTGGTATTTCTCTTGATTCTCAGTTATTTTCTTCATAATATTGCTATCACTTGGGATCGCATTGTCTATCACTACATCTCCCTTTTGTTGCTTTGGCCACCACAACAAGTGGGGGACAATATACTCTTACCTTTATCATTATTAACAATTCTTGTCCATTTCTCCCATTTTCACTGTGGAACCTCTAGTCTTTGCTCTGCACAGCTTTTTCTGTAAACTGCTCCACTTAGTCATGGTGTTCAATCGGAGGTTTGGGTGCCAGCTATTGTGTGTTTGGGGCATCTTTGCACATCCTGCTTTTTGGGTTCAGTCTAATGTGCAAGATCACAGCTTCTATTGCTGTTGTGCTGAGAGCCTATTTCTGTGCTGTTGTGATTTGTGCATCTGTGTTGTTTTTCAGATCAGCGTACTGTAGTCATTGGTAGGATTTTCTGGCCTCATGCAGAGGCTGGTTTCAACATGATGGTTTCTCTTGGTCCTTCTCTTGAGTTTCTGTTCCTTGAGACATTGATTTAACAGTTTGCCACTGAGTGCCATCTTTATGATGTACTAATATGTCCTGTCTCCTCCTGAATGGTGGTTTTGACACTCACCAGTCCTTGGCATCCCTCCTTCAATTGGTATACAGTCTTAGGGTGCTGGACTTTGGGTGAAGGGAACTCTGTGTGCAATGTGAGTCTTTGTCTTGATAACATGTTTTAGCATCTGCTTTAACCAGATTAGGTTCTTGTTGATAACTGACTTTCTTGCCCCTCCTAACTTTGATGTAGGGATTAAACAATATATCGGTCAGCCGATATATCGCACCAATATTTTTTATTATTATAGTGCAATATACCTCTTTAGTAGAAGTGATTTAAAGTCAGTTACATCTGCAGGCAGCCCAGTGCTGCTGCCGAATATGGAGGACCCTGAGCCACATTTGGGGAATATTTTCCTTAAAGTAAAAAGTAAGGCTTCACTTCTGATATTTTGAAACACTACAGTGTATGTTAAAAGTGAATTATGAAATGTTGCTTCAC
Source organism: Valencia hispanica (assembly GCA_963556495.2). NCBI lineage: Eukaryota > Metazoa > Chordata > Actinopteri > Cyprinodontiformes > Valenciidae > Valencia > Valencia hispanica. The sequence continues at coordinate 9,686,972 of OY747705.1, read as the reverse complement.
TTAGTGGAAGAAACAAACGAGCAGTATAGAACTGCCAGTAACCAGCATAATGCTGCAGTGGTTTAATGTTGGTCAGCTTGTAGTCAACTTTAAGGACTGTCTAAAACTATAAGCCGCTTGTTTGCCTAACATACTACCTCCAGTTTTATAGGTTTCATTGTTTTTCCTGTATAGAAGTCTGAGAATTGGTAGTGTGTGGTAGAGAAGAATGCAGCGGTTTTTTGTGATCTTATTATGGTTATCTGGTTTGGGATTGTGAATAAATTGATGGAAAAAAAGCCTAAAAAACACACTAGTGAATAGTTTTGGTACACTTTTATTCTAAATATATAAGCATAATTTATCAAATTTTCTAAAATATTTATTATACACTGATTTGAAGATTGATCCACTACTATTAAAAGTTGTATTTAATTAAATGCATTTTTATATTCTTGAAAAATTGCAATGTTTGTATGATTGTATTGAAATGACTTTTCTTGTAAAGTGCCTTGAGATTACATCTGTTGTGAATATGCGCTATATAAATAAACTGAATTGAAAAACATCTCAAATTTCTCTTTATTTACCTGTTTTGTTTATTTAATACTTGGTTAGTTTATTATTTTTGTTTTAATAACTCTGGTTAAATGTTTGATTTTAATACTCTCTTGTGAACAAAATCAAGAGTTGATTAAATACAATGTTCAAAAGCGGATTAGGTTCAAAAGTGTACATCCACTGTTGTTATTAGACATTTTTGCATGCAAATAAGGCAGAAATAGTTTTAATATCGGCCAAAAAAAATCGGCCCAAAAAATCTGCCTCAACATATTGACATATCCAATACAAGACGCCATATCGGTCGCGCTTTACTTTGATGCCAGATGAAACTCTGATTTGACAAAGGCAATCAGCATCTCTAAATGGTACGCATGAAATGCCACAACAGAAAGTTATGAGAAAAATAATTTTTATTCAAAGAACTACTGCAACAACTACATAATGATGACAGCTAATGTCTTAAATGGTCTTGCGTTGGTTTGCTCTTGAATTTGATCTCGCCTCTGTTTAAACCTTGACTCAGTCTTGGCTTAGGTGATGTTGACTATGTCATATGACTAGACAATAGGAACATTCACAAACAACCGTCCCCTAGGTTTACAGAAAATGATCCTAAAATAGAAAACATTTATAGAGCAGAAGTTATGTGAATAACAATGTCTGATTGATTTCAAAGTTCAAAAGAGACTGGGAAAACTGATTCAAGGTGACACAAAGGCAACACTAGCTGAAAGAACAACTCGTTACTAGTGAGGTATGCAGAATATCATCTCTGGATGCAGAACACATCAAAGCTTAAAGTACAGTAGGTGAGTTACAGCAGCAGATGAAAACAGGGGATGTCAATTAAGAACAGGAAGCGTAGGCTACAAAGGTGGAGGAAAACTGTACAGTAAGGAATGGCACAACATTGCCACTGAGATGATAGGGTCAGAATATAGCATATAGAACATGAACCATGGATCCATCCTGACTTGTAGCTAAGGCTGGTGGTAGTGCTGTAATGGTGTGTACCCACTGTCTGATAGCTACTTCCAGCAAAATACCATGTCTCCAAGAGAAAATCTGCACAAATTAATTTCTTAAACAAGACAATTCACAGTATTACTGCTTGCAATATTTTCCTAGGGTACGACTGGTGTCCAGCTCTTGTGTCTGATTATTGTAAGTCCTTTTTCTAGTTGACATAAATGTCAAAAAGTCTCCCAGTGCAATTAAAACTCTCATCCACTTGTACTGCACAGGCACAAATTCAGTTTAAAGTTTTACCACACAAATGTCAGTGCAACCTGCCAAGTCCAGGAAAACCTTGAGGGGATACACACCACATATTTCTAATTAAGGTTCACTTTTCTGCTAAGGGTGTTAAAAGCTTTGATTTAAAGTAATTTTGTATAATCTGACCTTCATCACAATTATTGCTACTTTAATTGCATACTATGTCCCCCAAAGACACATTTGTTAATTTTCATTGATCCTACTGAGTGGAAACTATACTGGATATGTGGACCACCAGGAATGTCACAAACTTGGCAAAAAAAACAAACAAAAAAACAACAGAAAATAGTATTGAAGTACTGAACCTAAACCTTTCCCAGTTGAACAGATGCACAGAACATAATAGTTTATATATATTATTTGGTCTCATGTCAGAAGTTCTACAGAAATATTACTGTGTAGAATGTTGTTCGGTCTTGAAATGACTACGTTTTAAGTAACACTGATGAACAGGTTAGTATTTGCCAAAGACCAAAATGCAATAGTTTAACTGGTCCTAGAGGTAGTAGAGGCTAAAGGTATTGTGGTCCTAAAGAGGATAGTAACTAGGTTAGCTTATTAATGAGTTAGAACACAAGTTGTTATTAGTACTAAAAGTAGAGCAGTGTAATAAAAGGCACAGATGACACTGGTGGAAACAGTGGGGAAACACTTTTGAAATTGGTCAGGCCCACAAGTCCTCAACACTCCTCCACAATGATGCAACATTACAGCTCATACACACTAGTACTGCATAGCGGCGCAGTTGGTCGCACTGTTGCCTTGCAGCAAGAAAGTCCTGGGTTCAAATCCTGGCTTGATGTCTTTCTGCATGGAGTTTGCATGTTCCCCCTGTGCATGCGTGGGTTCCCTCTGGGTACTCCAGCTTCCTCCCACAGTCCAAAAACATAGCTGTTGGGTTCATTGGTCTCTTTAAAATTACCCTTAGGTTTGAGTGTGAGCATGCATGGTTGTTTGTGTGTCTCTGTGTTGCCCTGTGATGGACTGACGACCTGTCCAGGGTGTCCATAAGCACCACCACCCCGCAACCTTGGATAGGATAGATGGTATAGATAATGGTTGGATGGACACAGCTAAGACCTAAAGAGTACCTTGTCGATTGACAAAAAACACCAGCAAACTCTTTTCCCAAATCATCATGTTGGATAAAATGGTTGGCAATATCCAAAACATCAACTGTCACTGGAAGATCAACAAAAGAATTCACTGATGAGTGCCAAGGCCCCTTTGCCCTATCGGAACTTCAGGGTAATTTTACCAGAACTTCACGGTATCCACGTGTCTTCACCACAATAGGCCAGGCCTGACAAGGCCATTTTAGGGGCCATTGCAGTAACCAACAAAGTACCAGTCTTGGGGTATGTACTTGGAAATAGCACGGTAGAATCGCTGGGCGGGGCCTGACCCATGCTGATTGGTTGTAACTCAGTGGGAAATTATATCAGCAGACACAACCTAAAAACTAGCATTTGTAAAATTGGAAGAGTTGCTAGTGAAGCAGTGCATAACAACAGAGCAAACAGAAAGTCTGCAACCATCCCTTCTTCTTCCATTTTCGATCTCTTGTTCAGATCAGTGATGTCACTCACTGATGAAATGGTCGTGATATACTTATGTCTTAGCAAATTCCTTAAAAGGACAATTTTGTATAGAGACACAATGGTGGAGAGGAGAGTGCCAGTATTTTCACCCTGTCACCTTTCCCCCTCCCAGATGTTGGGATCCGTTTTCCACAAATGAACTGAACAGACTGCATTTTCTAGCATTCCTAGCTGTGCACCTAACGCATTCCCATTGGTCCGTGGCCAATGATGACATCACGAAGTTTATAAAAGACCATCAACAAGTGGGAGAAATTATCTTGAGGCACTGCTCTGCTAGCGGAAAGGAGACAGTTTTCGCCGGTGAATACCCTTTCTTTCTGCCCTGCTGGGCGGGAAAGAAATCTCCTTAAATTTTTGAAGTGCCGCTGTACAGCTATCCATCTTCTGTAAATGCATTCAGAGCTTTGTTGACAGCAGAACTGTTCCAAGACAGTTCTTTAAAGAGATGGCCCTCGGCCATCTCAGATGTTGCTTCGCAGCATTTGTGGCCTGCAACTGCAACAGTGTTTCTGAAGACCTGGCTGTGTGCACAGATCTTTTTGCCCAACCTTTGACACACTTTTTTCCCCCTTTTCTTCTTTGTTTTTGACGTGGACTGACATGATCACCCCAGGACTGGCAAGCCATCTCAAGTATGATCAAACCTGCTCATTTGTATTTCTCCTTTTTTTGTGTCTGGGCAGACAAACACTGTAGGTCAGAATGAGTTATACATCGTTCATTGTCGGTTTGATGTGTTTTCAAGCGCTGAAACCTTGTGCTCACTAGCGTCGCCGCACGCTTGTGTTTGTGAGCTGTTTTATTTGCTCTGTGTTTTGAAACTGGAGCGAGGGATTAACCCACCTCCCTGTGGCTACCCCCTATACCATACAAATCTGCGTAGCTTCTACGTATGGGTAGAAACTAACGCATGACTTTACCCTCCCTTGTTATGATAAACTGTGTTTTGAAGTGACCAGAGGAAAGGGAGGAAGGTTCTGTGGAAGAGGCCTGGGTGGAGACTGGGCTTCTTTTATACTTCACAGTGGCAGTACAGGGCTGATGTCAGCCGTACTGGCTGAACCAGTAGCAATGCCCGATTCAAATTCAAGTGCACTGTAGAGTTTTAACCTTAAGAGGGCACTCCACTGACGGTTTTTGTTAGGACCCTGGAACCAGAGCTCCTGGAGGGAGTCGAGGATGACCCACCTCTATCTCCAGAGCTTGAGGCTAAGCTCCTCCTTCTGTTGCAGGACGTCCATCCGGCTGTCCGCTGTAACTCCAGGTCCTCAGGGGAGGACCACCGGGCCGTCCGCCGGATCTTCGTCCAGCCAGAGGTCATCCACCCAGCCGTCCGCCGGATCTCTGTCCTGTAATGGGACACCGCCGGGTTGTCCGCCCGGTCGCCATCCTGCCAGGGGGCTTCTATCTGGTTCCTCCTCTGGACCGTCATCCAGCCAGCGGACTTCCACCCGGTCGTCCGCCGGAACTCCAGGGGACGTCCACCTGGCCGTCCGTCTGACTGTCGTCCCGTAAGGGGTCGTCCTCCCGGCCGTCCGTCTGACCTCCAGGGGCGTACCTACCGGGACTCGGGGCTCTGTCTCATCTGATCCTCCTCCTCATCCTTGTGTATTTAAGCCCATCTTGTCTTCTCCTTCCCCGTCGGATCATTGTACATCTACCTGAGTGTTTGTTGTCTTGATGTCTCCAGCCCATGTTGTCTCTGAAATAAATCCTCATCTGCACCACAGACCGAAAAGATGATCTTAAACATGCCAAAAAGGCTTGAAACCCCCCCAATGTGGGAGCGAACAATAGTTTCGATGGTTTTTATTTTAACAAAGTTGTGTTTTGAAAACTGGTTTGTCTGGTATTAAAACTCGTTTGGTAATCTGAAACACTTATGTGTGACAAGAAAGGCAAAAACAGAAGAAACCTTTGAACCTTAAAGGGGGCAAACAAATTTCCTGGCATGTTTTATGATACAGTACATTTAAGGCAACGAATGATTTGACTTTGTGGATTCAAAGCAAGAAATATGAAAAGCATCAGAGAAGAGAGCAGCAGTATAAACAAGAGTGACATATCTCAGGTTTGTGAAGCAGCACAGAATCAATCAAGCTCAGAGTGGAGGCCACTGTCTATCTCACTGATAGCTGCAGGGCCAGAGTTGTGTTGCAAAAAGCCAGCCTGAAAAAGCCAGCCTGAAAAAACCAACACCTAAAGGCTGATCTATTTTCTCGTTTGGAAGTAATATGAGTTCCTACAAACCATCTTGTGATTTAAATCAAGGTCATTAACTGTGATGTGTTGGGGGATGCAGAAATTGGGACATTAATCCTGAGGAAATAGTTATCTGCCTGAAGAGGTGTGATCTGAATGCAATAGGACTGGATAGTAGGGGATGAAAAATGTGACAACAAGTCTATGTCACCAGACATTATCCCACCCAACTTTTGCACATAACTCCAGAACTATTTAAGATGTGACGCTGTGGGAAAATCTAGTGTCGTATCTTCTGTTCCCATGGGCCTCATTTTCTCTGTATCGCTGAAATTCTTCCTGTTTTGTGGACGTTTTTTTCAGAAGGAAATACAATAACAACTGGCTTTAACTGAATTTCAATAATGCTAATACCTCATTCTTTTAAGAAATACTTCATTGTTTCTTGGGATATTTTTACTCTTTTTCACAAGCACGTGGAATTTCTTCATACTTATATTTTCTGTATATTCCTCAAAGTTTTCTTGAAAGATAAGCTAAGATCTGGATATGCTGATTAAAGAACAATTGTGCCGCCCTGTTCAAAACACCGTGTTAACCTCTAGGTTTCAAGATTTCAGTGTTTTTCCTTCTACCACCAGTTGATTTTCCTTTTCTGTTTGTATTGTTTGTATCAAAGGTCCAATATGTAAGAATAACATCTTGTGGTCAAATCTGAGTACTTCAGTTGATGTAGAAAAACAAAAGAGTCCGCTCTCAGCCACTCACTCCCTCCCCTTTGTGAGTTTCATGTCTGGTTGCCAGTTATGGATGAGCGCCAGAAAATCCAAGATCACGAGCGAAGATAAGTGATACACAGTAAGTTGATAAGTAGACAAATACATTTCACTGCAATATTGAGTTGAGTCAGTAGACTGCAGTGTGATTGTTTCACTGTAAAATTATTAGATATTGCACCTTTAACGTAACAGACAAAGTCCTTTACATGAAAACTAAATCAACCCAGCATTGAGCTGGTAGCTGTTCAGTGCAGTCAGCCCAGTTGTGTTCGTCAAACAAACGAGCAAACAATTTCCTTTACTGTCCATACATCTTGAAGGAAGAGTAGGGTTTCTTTTTTCCAAAGAAAACATCCAGGTCTGGGTTAAATCTCCCAGATTTGTATGGGAGAATGTATTATGGTCTGACGAAACTAAACATTGAACATCACCTACAGAACACCATGTCTTCACTGAAACATGGCTGTGGCAGCGTGATGAAGACACAAAAAAGGTGTCTGCTTGGATGAATCAAGATGAGGATGAAGATGGCCTTTATTTTATCGCCATCACTCTGAGTTCAAACATATGTCTACATACCTACAAAAATTGTTGTTAAGGCAGCAGTACGGCATCGCTATGAGCAACTAACGGCAATCTCAAGTCGTTGGTAGTAGGATTCTACGGCTCTGAACTTTCTGTCGGGATGGTTACAATTCCAACATCTCCAAAATTCTGGTTCTTCATCATCACATCTACTGGGAAATTTGTGGAATAGTTTGTGTTGTTTAATATGGCAATAATGCAGAGAAGACAACAGCTGCACATTCCGTAGGGCAAGTTACAGGACGAACTCCCAGTCAATGACTCGATGCAATCTGCTGGGATTCCTTACATAGAAAACTAGCTAAACCTTTAAACTGATTGGAATGTTTGCATTGAAAGGACTTTCTTGTAAAGTGCCTTGAGATGACATCTGTTGTGAATCGGCCCTACATACAGTAAATAAACTGAATTGAATCAAATCTAGTGGTTGTAGCTGCAGCTATCATTCAGGAGTGGCAGGAAGACCTAGAGAGAAGACGTAACAGCAGAGTCCAGTTTAAAACCAGTCCAAAACAGCATTAATGACATGTTGTTTCATATCAAATGTGGTTTGAAAGCCACGGACTGCCTCTCCGAAGTGTGTGAAAATGTGGAGGAATGGACTTTAGAGTAACTGCGCAATCCTGACTCCCGAATCCCTTCTCCCAGGAGAAAGAAAAAAGCAAAGCTGTCATTGGGATTACAATTGGCTTTATCTAAAAGATATAATTTATGACATTTTCATATCTGTTAAAGTCTAAAGCTGAATTGGAACTAGTTTCAACTCAGAGGGAGTTTGTGGTAATCCAAAGATCTTTAATAATTAAAGCCGACACGATGTGTCTTCTACAAGGAACAACCATGTCCACACAGAAGCTGCTGCAGTAGAGCTCCTGCTCCATTCAAGCTTCAAATCGGTAAATGATCAACAATCTTGAGCCCTTTTGAATGCTTTAGGAACATAAACGTTGCAAAATATTTTAACTTTACTGGTTAAAACATCTTAAAAAATGTATAGATAAGAGGGATACTCTTTTAGTCTCCATAGAGACACCAGAAGCAAAAGTCTGCGCTCCCTTTAATTCCATAATTTCAGGAAGGTTGTTGAATTTCATCAATGTATGTTAATGCAAAGTCTATGAAATACTGAGATATTTGTCAAGAGTGGTTTGTTTTAAAAGCTTTGTTTGCAAGGAAAAACACAGAAGTTCCATTGTGTAACCAGAAATACATGTGAACTCCAGAGGAGGATAAACTGGGAGATGACTTAAACAAAATACTGAGAATATTCAACCATGAGAAATGTTTGGCATTCTCCCAATACAAAGCTAACCCTAACCCAATTGTTATTCATGATCCATCCAAAAAGTCCCTCCTCCTTACTAGGGACCCCTTTTTGGAAGATTTCTACCTAAATTTGTCTAATTTGAATCTGTTTTGAAGTGCAAACACAGGGGAAGGACCAACTATCCCAGAACACTACCCTGGCTCCTTAAAAGGTTCCTGCAGTGGAAACCCTCCTTAATCCAAATAGGCTGTAGCAGCTAATTTCTTTCTTAATAACATATTTGTTTTTTAGTTGAATTCTACAGGATACATGTTACATTATATGTGAAATAATGTTTGAAATAATCTGCAACCATCTAATGTTTTTCCTTTACAAACACTTTTTACACATTTAAATAGAGCCGTGTCTACCTTTATTAGAGATCAGAGGACATATGTTGTTTCACCTAAAATACCATCTAAACACATTCATGTTTAGACTGATAGTTTTCTGATATCATACTGTAATTCTGTATTTAAAACATGCAGTGATTGGCTTATAGACACAATTTCAAACAGCATAAAGCCATCTTGACTCACAGCGTTGTGCTGGTAGAAATCAAATACCACTGAATTCATAAATACAGGCAGGTTTTTCTAGGACTGTCAGCAGAACTTTGATTACTTCTTGATCGTACTACGCTCTACGATTGTGATAGAAGTGTGTAAACCAGGGGTGTCCAACTCCATACTTCAAAGGCCGGTGTCGTGCGTGATTTAGATGTGGCCCTGCTCCAACACAGCTGATTCGCATGCCTGAATTATCTCCTCAGAATGTCATCAAGTTCTGCAGAGGTCCGGTATGATGAATCATCAACATGCAGGACATGGACCCATATTGACTGACCACAGTTTCACAAACTGCTTTCATATTTAAGGAGTGGGAAATGAATACTTGTCACAATATAAAGTGGTCCTTTCTTTCAAATTAAAGACTAATTTAGTTAAATAATCCTTCCTTGTGTCGATTTCTCATATCTCATATCTCATAACTTATGATAACTCTTCTCTGCACAACCTAATAAAGAAGGCTGGTTTTAGTCTGAGGATGACTGTGGAACATCTGGGGATGATGATGCAAAAGAAGGACTCTTAATCAAATCAAGAACATAATGGACAACCCTGACCATCCTCTTCATGAGACTGTTATTCCACAAAAGAGAGTGTTCAGTCGAAGGCTTGTTCAGTTTTGCTGTAACACAGACTGCTACAGGAGATCCTTCCAGCCCACAGCCATCAGCTTTTGCAACAACTCCTTGAAGAAACTTGAATAGTATGTTCTACAACAACACTTAATTTCCCTCTGGGATTATTAAAGTATTTTTGAATTGAATTGAAAAAAAGTTTCCAAAAATATTGATATTCTATTTATCCATTTCCCAGTGAATTTTTGTAGGCTCATGGGGGGAGCTGGTGCCTATCTCTAGGATCTGCTGCGTGAGGTCGCCAGTCCATTGTAGGACGACACAGAATCACACAACCATGCACACACACACTCACCTAAGGGCAGTTCAGAGAGGCCAGGTAACCTTGCACGCATGTTTTTGGAGTTTGGCAGGAAGCCAGAGCACCCAGACAGAACCAAAGCATGCACTGGGAGAACATACAAGTAAAGCCCAGGGCAAAAATGAAAACCTTTGACCTTATTGCTGCAAGGCACCACTGCTCTTACCGTGCAGTCAATATTGATAATAATAATAATTTATAAAGTGCATATTGACAGAGAATAATAAAGAATATCAAAGCACTTTAAAAGACAAATGGGTCCAGTTTGTGTTTTGCTAGTGAAACAAATTTGGTCGAATTTCAGTTGAAATCAATTCTATTCAATCTAATAGAATCCAATTCACGTAGTCAGAACAAGACCAAACATACAGTCTACCTTGATCCTAGTTACAATACAGTACAAAGTAAGGTAATTAAATACTGAAGATTGCCTCTGACAGCTTTAAATACATAATTTTACTTCACATTTTTGTTTTTTCAAGTACTGGAATTCAAGCAATAGGAAGTTCAAACCAATTCAGTCCAGAATTATTGTAAACCCAAAGTAACAACCAGACGTATTCTCAAATATAAAGAAACGTAAAAATATAAAGCTCCTTTTCTCACGTTTGTGTACTGCAAACTTTAGAGCAGCTTTATATGTTTTATATGGCGAGTAGTGGCAGGTGTAAAACCTCAGGAGGCAACTGGACACGTTCAGTGCGGCTTAAATTTCTTGTCTCGATCCCCTGCTCTGTAGATTAGAGAGCCAGATTTGACCTGCTGGTGTAAAAAAAGAAGAGATTTCTTTCTTACATCTACCTTAAATGGTGACAAAGGAGAGTAGTTAAGCTAAACCCAATCCAACTTCAGGTTAGCTCTCTACAGTAATTTGCATACTGGGTGGCTATAAGACAGGATGATTCATCTCTTACACGTTCACAGATGGGATCACCGAGGATCATTTGATGCATCGGTGCATTTTGAGTTTCCTTTTCTCCAGAATTAAGAAGCTTTTGATAACGTCTTTATTTCCTTACAACATCGTTATTAACTTTGATACCAACGTCCCATCTGGCAAATGTTAGAGCACAGGCAGATAAGAATTCCTAATGAATATGGCTGCCTCTATGACAGACTACAAAAAAAGAAAGGGGCTGTGACAATTATCGCAGAGACGGAGCGTGAGGGCAAATGACAATGTGGCAGGTCTGCACTTTGCTAATTGCGAAGCTGCTCGTACATTTCAGCTATCTTATCGACCATCAGAATTCAAAATATGCAGGCACATGTTTTATTTTTACGTCGTGTTTTCACCTCTGAAATCAAACCCTCCTGCATGAGTCGGATTGTGTATTTAAACGGAATTGATTTGGCAGTTGAGCGGTATATAACAGAGGACCTATAACACTTCCCCACCTACACATGGTGCGAATGAATCCAAATCGTTCTGTTTCGCAGCCGTGTCAACTCCTCCCCAGCACCACCTGTCATCAGGATATTTTGCAGCAATATCAGAGGAAACACTTTTGGAGATTGTGCGAGCTGTGTGCTTTCATCAGTGTCCCTTAATTAAATCTACCTTTCCCCAGGCTCCTCCGTGATCTCTGCAAATAAAATACAGAGTAAACAAACCTAATTAAAAGGAGTTAAAACAGCCCAACCAGGTTCTGCCTCGATGTCAGCGCCTGGCATATCAGCCGAAGCTCGGCACCGCGCTGCAATTCCTCCACAGCTCTCAGTCTGCACAGGCAGAAAAAAAATAATAAAATCATGTGTCATTAGGAAATTACACAGGTGCCAGAATGAGTTTATCACCCTGAGAATGAAAAGCTTCATAATAACCTAAGGAGGTGCTTCTAAAACGGTCCTATCTTTTAAGCTAAATGAACACGCCACACTGATATGAGATTATCCAGCTTTAGAGCAGACACTCCTGCCCCGAGGCCTTCAGCCAGTTTATGATGCACTATTTTTCTCTTATCTTTTTCAACCTCAACAAGCAGGAGTACAAGAGGAGAAGAGGGAGATGCCGTATAGGTGGATGCTTATTTTACTTTTACTTTTTGTGCACCTTCTATTTTTACTTCCAGAAACTATGTCTTGGAGACTAATTCAAAGGGAGGAAGAGGGTGGAGGGCAGTAGCAGCCCTATAAATGGACGTATGGAGGATTTTGATGCTCTTAAGAAGGTGTGCTATTAACTATCCATTTAGAGGGTCTAACATCCATAGGAGAGACTCAAATGATAAAAATAGAAGCCAAGTTGCTCTAGTTGCAGAGTAAGAAATGAAGGTAGGGTCAGACTGTGTGCCATCACACCAGTAACATTTAATATACAGTTAGTTCTTTATCCATTTAATTAGCTGCTAAACTAATCTGCATTTCTGGTTTCAAAAACAAAAAATCGGTTGTTTTTTTGTTCCATGCACTTCAACATAAAATGGTGTGTTTACATTTTTTTAATTTGTAAAGATTTCCCTAAAAAAATAGACTTTCACAATACAGGTGCTCAAAATGCACCAAGAATCAGCTGGGGACCAGAATGAGGGACTTTTCAGCTCGATTTGCTGTGAACGGTGTGCAGTCAGACGGCAATTGAAAAAAAGATTCCCAGTCACCGACCTAAACACTGCCAGTTCGGATTCAAAATTATTACTGAGGAATTACAGAGGAGTATACAGAAGCAACTTAAGGTCAAAATTAGAGACAGCAAGGAGGCATACAGAAAGAAGCTGGAGAACAAACTACAGAGGAACAATATCAGAGATGTCTGGTCAGGAATGAGAAAGATCACTGGCTTTAAGGACAGGAAGGATTGGATAGATGGAAGTCTGGACAGAGCCAATGAACTGAACCTATTCTTCAATAGGTTCAGTTCAGGAACTAGCTCAACATCCTCCTCTCCTGTTCCCAGCCAAACAGACATCCCACTCTCCTCTGATCAACAGCTTTCCTGTTACACCTCGAATGTTTTATCCTTCACCTCAGCCATGCACTCTTCTGATTCCACAAGTTTGACGTCAACCAAGTCAGGAAATGCTGCTACCCCCTTTGCCTCCCCCTCCCACCTTTCTGTCTCCAAAAGTCAGGTGAAGAGGCAGCTGGAGAAACTGAACCGGAACAAGGCTGCAGGTCCAGATGGTGTCAGCCCCAGAGTCCTGAAGGTCTGTGCAGAGCAGCTCTGTGGGATTCTGCAGCACCTCTTCAACCTTAGCCTAACTCAGGAGAAGGTTCCAGTGTTGTGGAAGACATCCTGCCTTGTTCCAGTACCAAAGAGAACTCACCCATCAGTCATCAATCACTATAGACCCGTTGCCCTGACATCACACATCATGAAGGTCCTGGAGAGACTCCTGTTGGCACCCCTGAGTAAGCAAACAAGAACGTATCAGGACCCACTGCCGTTTGCTTATTGCTGTGGAGTTGGAGTTTAGATGCCATCATCCACTTGCTTCAACCAACCCACTGTCATCTGGAAAAAGCAGGCAGCACTGTGAGGATCATGTTCTTTGATTTCTCCAGTGCATTTAACACAATTCAGCCTGATTTACTTTGTCAGAAACTCCTAAAGACACAGGTGGAGCCCTCAACAATAGCCTGGATCAATGACTACCTGACAAACAGACCACAATTTGTAAAACTGAAGAATTGTGTGTCAAACCAGGTGGTTAGCAGCACAGGAGCACCACAGGGGGCCATACTCTCACCATTCCTTTTCACTCTGTACACCTCAGACTTCCAGTACAAATCAGAGACCTGTCATCTGCAGAAATACTCAGATGACTCTGCAATTGTCGGGTGTATCAGAGATGGACAAGAAGCTGAATACAGAGAGCTGGTGGACCGATTTGTGACATCGTGTGGAAACAATCGTCTCACCTTGAATGTGAACAAAACAAAGGAGATGATTGTAGATTTCAGAAGAAACAGGGATAAGTCAAACACTGTTTCCATCATGGGAGAAGAAGTGGAGGTGGTTGAGGAGTATAAATACCTCGGAGTTCACCTTGACAACAGACTGGACTGGAGACTGAACAGTGAAGCTCTCTACAAGAAGGGACAGAGCAGACTGGACTGGAGGCGCAACAGTGAAGCCGTCTACAAGAAGGGACAGAGCAGACTGGACTTCTTGAGGAAGCTTAGGTCCTTCAAGGTTTGCAGCAAGATGCTGCAGATCTTCTACAAGTCTGTTGTGGAGAGTGTAATCTCTTCAGCCGTCATCTGTTGGGGTAGCAGCATCAGAGCCAGGGATTTAAAAAAGCTAAACAACCTGATAAAGAAGGCTGGTTCTGTTCTTAGGACAACTGTGGAACATCTGGAGATGATGATGCAAAGAAGGATTCTTCATAAAATAAAAAAAAATTATGGACAACCCTGAGCATCCTCTTCATGAGACTGTCATACAACAACAGAGCGTCGTCGGTCGGAGGCTTCTTCAGTTTTGCTGCAATATAGACCGCTACAGGAAATCCTTCCTACCCACAGCCATCATCATCTATTACAACTCCTTAAAGAATTAATTATATGAGCTATACCAACACTTAATTTCACTCTGGAATCAATAAAGTATTTTTGAATTTTGAATTGAATTGAATTGAAAACACTTTTCAGTGTGCAAGCTGTTGCTAAGGGAAGAAGACTTAACGTTAGCAATTTTCGTGATCGTTGGGATATTTGAAGATGAAGTCAGACAAAGCACAAAAGCTGGAAGAAGTGATTTAAATGTAAACTGTAACTTATATGGAAGAAGGTGGGATGTTCATTCAGCACACACAACAGAGGGGCTCTCCATTTGTTTCGCTCTTTGACTGTTTTCATCCTTTTGCAGTTTTCGATGTTTGGTACCCGACTTTCTCAGGAGTGAAAAGATGCCATCTCCAGCAGGATGTCAGCTCATATTTACCTCATGGGTGTCATGTTTCTAGCTAGTTTTCTGACCCACCTGTGGAAATCAGACTCGGAGCCCCCAGTAAATAAATGGTCAAAGATTCATTTACAAAGAGTATACGTCCCTCAGGTTCTGGTACTGGATCCAGAACTTGTCCAGTTGCCCCCCTGACAGAGAATTGATTATTGGATGATCGAAGTAGATGGATGACAGTGTGAGATGATGACGGATCTTTGCTTACTATTTTGTAGGCTTTGAGGCAGCGTGGAGGGGCAGGCAGGGTCTGGTAAGGTAAGTTCGAGGTTGGTGGAGAGTGCGTGGAGATAGTGTGTGCAGAGGTTTGTTGGAGAGCGAGCAGGCAGGCAGATGTTTGCAGCGTGAGAGGGGCAGAAAATGACCAAGGAAGGCAAGGGAGATCTGACAGGGTCCCGGAAAAGAAAGATCTCAGCTCACTTAAGGAATGAGGGTGAGAGAGACACAAGACAACAACCTGGGTAACGCAGGGTTAGGAGAGAACTGGTTCAAAGGAGGAACAGGAGAACATGAGAACTCAAGGAGACTTCAGGTAAGCACAAGGGTTGGCTTGAACTCTACCGGTGACGGTCATGAATCTGGCGCTGAACTGTCGTCAGCCAGCTCCGTTTGAATCCCCAGCGAACAATGTGCCAATTAGCACCAAGTGTGCCGCCTGCAGCAGGTGGAGCGTATCTCCAGCAGAGAGCCTATGTAAAGGGAGACCACACACTCGAACACAAAAAACACAGATTGTGACATTGGGACATTTTGTTGATTTGGCAAAAGAGCTAAACCGTTACGCCGAAGAAACACCAGAATTTAATCAGGCTTCATTTTAAGCACCACACCCATGCAGTTTAATATGGAAGCATTTAACTGCCAGAGGTGGGAAATGAAGAGAGAGGTAGCGCGTTAAAATGAGAAAGTTTCTTGTTATGACAAGGTACAAAACTTGTCATAAGAAGAAACTTTCTCGTTTTAGGGAAATACAAAACTCTATGTAACGACTCTTATATCTCATTATAATAAGATTTATATGTCAGTAAAACCAAAATATGTTCTCGCTTAAACGAGAAAGGCCGGAACAGTAAAACAGCAACACCTCATTGGATGTTAGCTCTTGTGAGAGCGCGTGCCATGAGGTAATAATAGACGTACGTATCCACGTATGCGCTTTCACGAGAAGGCGGTGTTCTCTGTCAGTTAGCCGCTAGATAAGCTAAGCTAGCTGGCCCAGACTCCCGCACAAACTCCACATAGGTCAAAGAGGAGACGAACTTGGTTAAAAAGAGCAACAGTGGCCTCTGACCGTCGTAGAGCTCGGACTGATGTGCACGCACTTGAACATCAAGGGAGTACGCATTTTGTTGACCGCAGTTCCTCTAACGGCCACATGGTGGGCTCTCGGCAGCACTCTCAGCAAACTTTACAGAGCAACTTTAAGACATTGTAATCTGTCAGAGGAACATATTTTTATTTCTGACGAGAAGGCTTCTCCTTTCAACAAGATACTGCCCCTGAATTTATGTCTTAGCTCTGACACTTAAACGTTTCTGTAGTTTAATGTCAAAGTGTGATTAAAAACATTTGTGCCAGTTTGTTAACCCAGCTATTTCAGGAGCCTTGTAAGAAAATAGACAGCTCACGGTGTAACACCAAACACCAACTTTATTCTTATTCTTCATGGGCAACACCTGCTTACATCCTTGCAGCCTAGCAGTCAGGGCACTGAATTCCATCAGTGAACACATTTTTCTCTACAGAAAATAAATACTGGGCAGAGAGTATCTCACAGTTTAATCATTTCATCATGAGATTAACTTATAGATGCACTAAAGGCTGATGCACAAGCACCTGCTATGCTAGCTCGGTTTCTCTTTGGTTGGCAAAATGCTGCCACTTTGTACTGAAGTAAACATAGGACAAAACTGTTAAAAATAAAA
Organism: Valencia hispanica; assembly: GCA_963556495.2. Classification (NCBI taxonomy): domain Eukaryota; kingdom Metazoa; phylum Chordata; class Actinopteri; order Cyprinodontiformes; family Valenciidae; genus Valencia; species Valencia hispanica. Next base: position 9,670,342 of record OY747705.1, on the reverse strand, counting down.
ACAATTTTTTTTTTTTTTACTTTTACTGCATGTACATTTATGGTTGCTGTCATAATTCTGTTACTTTTAGTGTCAATACTTATTCGATTGGATTCACTTACCAGAATCCAAGCATTTTCTGTTAATCAGTTTTTCTCTCCAAAAAAATACGGTTTGCATGTGGACTTCAGGCACTAACACGAAAAAAAAGAACAATTAAGCAAGGCCTGATGTCTTTCTGTTTTCCCTTAATCCAAAAGCATTCATTTTAATAGATAAGTGAATGTCTCAATTTATTGTTTATTAGGTATCATACTGTTCTTATGCCTCCATCCGTGACTATCTCTGGATAGCATGTTAGCTAGCACAATACAATTTACACCACAGGCCGGAGTGCATATATAACCAAATGGCAGCTGCTCAAACATTGTCAAACACGCAGATAATAATCAAGATTAAAGGACAAACGGTGAGAGCAGTGAAAGGAAAGTACCCAGGACAAGTTGTCTAACAGACTGATAAGACCTCACAGAGGTAGACACTGTCCTCAGAGGGGACATGGTAAAACAAAAGACCCACAGACAAAAAGTTGAAGTGAGCTTTTCAGAATGTAGACAGTAGCTCTTAAAGTAATAACAGTTTTCAAGGCCCATGTGCTCACGAATGAGAGCCAATCTCAGCTGAGGATGGTGATGCATTCATCAAAGCTCTCGAACATGAAAACTCTTTGAAACGCTTTCACTCAATGTGAACATTTTAGATTGGTTACCCCCACTTGATCTCTGCAGGAGAGAGAAAAGCTTGGATTAACGTACAATCTATTAATGTCCTCTTTGATGTCTCTTATATTAGAAGGTATTCAGAGGAAACGTTTTTACAGGTTCTGTTTATCTGACAGATTCAGTCATTTAAAATGAGAATTTTTTTTGATCCCAGGTTCATGAAAAACTAATTAACATGGAGACCAAAGTTTAGTACCGATTATTTTTATTTTAAAAAATAGACTACAAGACACAATTACAGCCCTACTGTTTAAAATAAAGTTTTAACTATATTATCACTATAAGCGTTCTAAAACATTGTTCACTGATAATTGTGGCACTTAAATAGGAAGGTGTATGTTTTGGCTTTTGGACTTTTACATCCTAAGTTCATGTTGTTAACCAAGGACAGCAACTCAAATTCTGACATGAATATTTTTATTAGGTGTATTTTTTTAAAATTTAGGTTCAGATCTAAGCTGTGCAGTTGAACTAAAGATGCGAGAATATTTATCTGTTACAATGTTTGAGAGCAGCAGTTACTAGATGCTTACAGAAACACTGAACTATTGACCTTTTATTGGTATCACGTTATACCAAGGTTTAAGACAGTTGCGTCAGCCATCCCTCTTATTACAGTATACATAATAAATATGCTTCAACCAACTGTTGCGGGGGAGCCGTGCTGGTCTTTGATGGGAACATAGTGAGGGGTCAAAAAAAAACACAGTATAATAAATCCCCCATGATCACTGTTAGTCACTCTGTTAATCTGCTGTATTAGGTTTTTGGTAAATACTCTGTGACGCTGAGGTTCTAAACACTCAAAGACAATTAACAAACAGTGACTGCCTCGCATACCACAGAGAGCGGGAATACACCTGAAAATGTCTGTTTGAGTAGCAGCTCGTGCTTACTGGGTCGCCTCCGACAACAAACGAGATCTCACTGTTTAACGTGTTTGTCAGTCCGCGGCACTTCCACCTGCAAGGCCTCCAGTATGTGGCTGTCTCTGCAGGAGTTATAGGACCTAATGAGAGCAGCCTGACAATGTGAGACTACCTGGCGCCTAAGGGCCTGTTGGGAAGTGAGTAAACCATTAGCCATAGCTTCGGGCCAAATGGCTCCCCCCTAAAAAAAAGCGGAGAGCTCTGCAACGCCGTCTCTGCACTGAGTCTGGGTGCAAGGGCTGAAATCGTGCTGGTATGTCCTGCCACTGTCACTGATCATTTCTAATGGCGTTCACTGCCAGAGAGGTGATGTCCAGGCTGCTCTAAACAAGCAACAGTACGCTGACATCCAGTAATACCTGCAACCAACTCACATCCATTGTTTTTTTGTGTGTTTTCTTTTTATAAAGCCACTGAGAATTGATACAGACAGGAGTAATGGGTCTCTGCACCTGTAACATGATTCTGTATTTAGTGGGAGGCCTGAGGACAGTTGGGTGTGCCCACTCTCAGTCCTTCCAGTTGGACGTCGCTATTCTGCAGCTCTTTGTCTTTGTGTGATGGATCAGACAGATAAATCCTCTTAGCTTTCTGTTTTTGCCAACCTGCACAGAAAAATGATAGCCCTGAGAGCTGATAGTTGGCGTCATATGATAAAGAAATGAGGAGGACAAGGGATGGAGGAGGATTCATAGAACTTTCTGCAAGCTTTGCTCAGATCAGCATTCACATGCAAAGCTGACTTCTCCCTATTGTGAAAAGACCAAGGAACAAGCACAGCTGCATCTCAATAAAAAAAGATTATGATATTTTGCTAATTAAATTTGAAATGAAACTCATACATTTTTTAATACAATTCTTTATTAGAAATATATTTTGATTTCACTTAATATTTTAATTTTTAAAAAGTATTTGGAGTTTTCGTCACTTTTCATTAGCTTTAATCATCAAATCACCAGAAATAAAACCTTGAAATATCTCACTCTGTGTGACATCCATCTATTTAACATATGACTTCCACTTTTGAATTGAAAAACAGAAAAAAATGTGTTTTCACTTTTAATTTATGCACCAGAACCACCATGCAGACCATATACTGTAGTGGTTCGGTCAATACATATGGTCAATAAAATCGACGATAAGGACAATAGTAATGGGACATTTACTATTTTCAGTGTGCACAGTGTTTCACTACGAAACAATGTTCTAATCAAATTTGCATTGAATCCTCTCACATAGTTTTTGCACAAGATAAATAATAATAATGAGTTTAAATAACTTGATCACAACAATAAATACCAGGAGCAAATAAAGTTCTGCGAGATTGGAGCCGATCCTTCCTGGCATTGTGTGGATAACAGTTCTAGATGTTAGCGTTTCATCGCAAGGATAAAAGACAGATCATCTTTCAGAGTTGCTCTCCAGACCTTAAATTAATAGAACCTGTCATTTAAAAGTGGGAAGAACCAGTCACATCAGGACAAAACCCTCAGAAAGAACAACATCCAGTTTTGGACGCTTTTTTTCTGAGGCTGGCACATTTAGTTCATTTGTCCAGCTCCTTTTGTGCCGTAAAAGCTTTAAAATATGTTTCCTCAGTTGTGTAAATATGTCTGTCTGGTCAGAGAAATTCTTTCTTCCCAACTCAACAACTTTTTTGGGGGGGGGGGTAATGGTGTTCTTTATCCAGCTGTAGCTGGTGGGAAGTAGGGCAGAGAGAGAAGGAGAAGACAGGCAACAGGTACAGGAATTGAACCGCAAAAAACTGCGTTGAGGACTGCAGCCTCTGTGTATGGTGCATCAGTTCTACCATTGAGCCACGTGGCGCCCCTGACTCAACAACTTCAAAGCAAATTTTCTACCATCGCCTCCACTCTACAGCAGAAAAATGACACGCAACAATGTAAATTTAAAGTATCCTAGCTGGACAAGTACTTAGATGATACTGGAATCGGTATGGTTGATTCCATTAAATAGCCAATGATTCCATTGTGTTGATTTCCGTTTCCTCAATTAAATCCACTCAACTACCAGTAGACACTGGTAGAAAAGAAAGCTCAACACAACAATCTGCTGTACCTTGACACCGGTGTTGCGGCAAGTCTGTTTGCACCCTGTACTAAACCGAGTGAGCAACGTGAAAATAGGGGGATTTACTGCAACAAGGATAGAGATCACAAAACATTTTCCCCGGTTTTCTAAACTTAGGGGAAGGATTTAGAAAATCTGTTTTTTTTGTCAACCACTGGCAGTCAGTGATTTCTATATCCACAACACATTTTATGTTGTTTTATTGCAAAAATGTTCCTTGAATGAACTTGGATTTGTAATTCTTTCAAGACTGTGCTTATCACTGGTCCTTGTGCTCTTTCCCTTAGGGCCAGTTAACACGGTGCAACTTTTGGCTGCCTCAAAGGACTTTATTAATGCCACACAGTGCGAGCTGAACGGCCCAAGATTTCAGTGGGTCAAACTGCATGACGTCTCGCTCTAGCAGGACGCGCCAAAGGCCAATGTCACCAGCAGATCGGGGTTGTAGAATTTCTGACACTGCCTGAAGAGTCCCGACTGCGGGTTTTTGGTGGTATGAGCACTAAACAAGCAGTCGGGGAGGATGTCACACTGCACGGCCACAGAGCTGCGAATCACGTGCACACGCATGTTTTTCATCACGATTCTTTTCACGGCGAAAGAACAGTTCTAGGACGGCCAAAATCGCAGTGTGATCCCAGCTTTACGGAAAAAACACTTAGATTTCTCATGGACAATATCCCATGTGATCACATGTGAAAACTCTTTGACCCATGTGAAAACATGTAAAAAGAAAACATACGAGATGTTGAAACACATGTGACCACCTGTGTTTTGCACACACTTCCCATGCAAATTTGGACTATGTTCATGGTAATAAACTGTGAAACCCATAGACATTCATATGCGAACCCCATGGGATAACATGAAAACCACATGTGAAACATGTTGCTTTCCATAAAAATCCTAAATCTGAAAAAAATGCGCAAAAATGTTAAGTCCATGTGTCCTATGCATGTGGTTTACCAGGTACCACATGGGATGACATCTGATGTGAAGAACATGTTGAACCCATTTGACTTTTCCATAAGGGTTTATCAAGCGCATTTTTATCTTCCACTCAATTTTCCAACAATATAGCTGCTTCCTATTAATATACTGGCTCTAGTTTTTTTTAATTTTATAAATATACATATCCTTTGCCTTCCACTTCACAAATATGCAGTACTAATCCACTAGCTTGCAGATGAAAGGTGGTGTAGGCAAAAAGAACTCGTATTAAAGAAACAGGAGATAATTATGTCTTGAAATTGAGTTGAAATCAAACCCCACATCCATGTGTGATTCAAATAGATAGATTCAGACCTCCCCACTACCGACTGATCCTCCACAATTCCATTTCCCATTTACTCGAATTCTGACGAAGGTTGAAAGCTCAGCTAAACTTTTCCAAATCAGAAATCTATACAGGTTCTGGCCACTGGTGAATAACTGGGCTCAGAGTCTTTATAGTACAATACATTTCTTTTTAAAACATAAGAAACCATTCCAAACACGGAGGTGATTTATTACATTAGCAGCAAGTGGTGGAGACCAGCACAAAGGGAGATTGTATGAAGATTACAGTGGTGAAATAGTCAAATTTATTATCTTGACAGCTGGATATTCCAATTTCTTTGCTGCTGAGCCATGTAGATTTTCCAGAGTGCAAACACGTTTAAGTACTTCTTCAGAGTCAATTAAATCTGATACTAGTTAAATTACCATTTTTATTAACCTACAGGTTCATATTTTTGTAATTTTAATCACTATTGGAAAGACTATTAGAGAAGCTTTCCTATGAAGACAGAAATAAGGGTCGTTTAGAGAACGGCAGAATTAATCACACAATGTCACTTTAAATCTACCTTTCAATTCACTCTAAAAGTCGCTCTGTGATTTACATGTTCATAGAGAATTATCTGCGGTTAGTTAAAGGAGAGATCAGCAGTGACACTAACTGCTCCTACCTCCAGGAAACTCCAAAGTCAGATTATTCAAATGAAGGTGGGGGGGGGATGTTTCAGACGGCTGACAATGGGCACATTAACTATCCAAAGTTCAGCTACAGTCAATAATATGCTACAAATCATTTGTACCTGTGGAGTGTGTTCCTCCTCCCCCTCTGTGTGCGGTGCGTGGCGGAGTGTGGACAGTAAATAATATACCAAGAGAACATTAACCTTTAGTTGTGGTGTTAAGATGGAGCCTCAATTAACAAGAGTAAATAATCCTTGTCATTACTTTTGGCTGACCTTTATCTCATACATAACCTAATTAAATGGACCATCCAAACATAAAACCACAACTAATCAAGAGCTTTGCCGAGGCCCTGCTATAAGACTGTGGGGTTTTTAAAAACGCGCCCACTCATGGGCGACCATCCATGTGACCTCTGAGCACGCACGCACACACACACACACACACACACACACACACACACACACACACACACACACACACACACACACACATGCAGAGAATCTAAAAGGACATCACGCGCAATAAAGAGTTTTTCTTAAGGAAAAACAAATAGTACTGCAGTTAATTAAAAGCACACTGTTTCTTTTTCCTTGTACACAACAGTACAAATACTATGACATCCAATTATTCAGTTTTAAGTAATGTAAATGCCTTGTAACATTATAAGAATAATGAGAGCAACTTATTTGATTTTTTTAAGCTAATGTGTTTAAAGAGAATAAGGATTTTATTAAAGAGGGACCCTGTGGTGGGTTTACTTCCTTATATGGCTAAAATTGTTCAGATTCTTGAATTTTGTTCGATTCTTTTGTTGAATATGTATCAATAAAAAGCACAATGGGGCCTTGACTATATGCCAGTTACTCAGAATTACTTTGGGTTTGGGACTTTGAAATTATATCCATCTGTCGGCTTTACCTGCCTATCCTCATAGACTCAAGAATAGTGCTTGTTTCTGGCGGTCATCGGGTGAGAGGCTTGGACAGTTCGCCAGTACATCACAGAGCAACACATAGACATACAGCCGCTTCGCTGCTTTAGTTAAACACCCCATAAACCTGTTTTGCATCACTACCACTGGTACATGACTGAGCAAATACCCTACGACCAACCACCTCCCCCTTCTGAAACCCAAACAGCAGCAAGATGGATATAAACACTTCCTCCTAATATCGTCCCAATTTTATTTATCGGGTCGACACTGATGGGTTAAAAAAATGACAAACGTCGGCCAATACTGATGTTGTGCATCTCTAGTTGCCATGAATTGCTTGAAACAGAAAACGCTTTGCCATCAGTGTCACACCGTAACGACACCACATACATGTATACTGTACATAGACGCCACTGCTACTTAATTTCACTGTTTTCTACAGAAATATTGCATAACTGACACAATACCAGCCCGTAATCTCATGCCACACTTGTTCTGTTTGCGCTAACAAAGATTTGTACATCCCCAGATGCAGCATGCTTGAAATTACTACTAGAGTCCAAATTCATCTAATTAGTATTTGACCACTTGGTAGCACTAATAGATTGAGTATAGAGAATGAAACTTTCAGCCCAATAAGGTCAAGTGACAGTGAACTCTTATAAGTATATATAAAAATAGAAACTGTGAAGTCACTACAATAAGTTATTTATCCTGTCCTTACTCAGAAGTACACTGTAAATGTTACCCCTTTCATCCTAATATATAGTATACAAAAAAGGAAGCCCATAATAAGTGATAGCTATACTTCATCTGGGTCAGGAGTGTCAAACTCATTTTCATTTCAGGCTACATCAAGATCACAAATGTCCTCAGGACCGGTTGTAAATTTGATAAAACTGAGGCTAATATTCAACATCTTTTCTTTCACATTGATGTAATTTGGCACTATACAGATACAGACTGAAGTTTGATAAAATAATTTAAAGCACACAACTGTTATCTTGAAGGTTCCATTAATGTGGCCTTCTAGTCTAATGGGCCACATTAATAGTTCTAGTGAGCCGAATTTGGCCCGCGGGCCTTTAGTTTGACGCATGTGATCTAGGTATTGAACACTTGAATGTTTTTTTTGTTTTGTTTTTCTCTGAAACAAGGCAAAATATATTAGTCCACAAATGAAGCTACGTGGAAGGAGGTAAAACAAGTGAAAGAACTCCATGTTTAACAGATTTCTTCATGTTCTGACCCACATGAATCAACCTTTTAGAGACGACAAACTCTGTGGTAAACAAACAGCGGAAAAGCAGCTTTACATTTTTGTTTCTAGACTGTGAGAGCGAACTGAAAGAAATCGACCTCACTAACTTCCATCCTTTTTTCTACTTTTGCAACTTTATGCTTCACAACATTTTAAATGCATTTGAATGCTTAGCACTTCAATCAATTCAGCCTTTATTGACATGTTTACCTATGAAACGTAGTTATTACTTAATATTCCAGAGTTTCTGCTGAACATGTACAAGTAATAAGCAGCGTATTATTGAATCAAATAAATATGTTTAGTTTCAACTTCTGGTCAGTCTAACAAAGCCAAGCGCAAACTCTTTTATTGTAATCATTTTATTAACATCACTTCAACTATGTCGAAATCACTGCTCGCTGTGGTTTGCAGCAGACACCTTTACCACGATTTCTGGGAACCATAACTAATATATATATGATTAAAATAGAAGCCCTGATTATTACGAATTATGTTAAGTCCCAGCTGACATTCAAATTAGTTCTTGTCTTTAAAAGCACACATTTAAATGTCAATACCCTGTGTGTGCTAGGTAATATTAGATAATAAAAGGAAATTATCAAAGTAATATTATGCTGTGCCGCCAATGAAGGTATTATTAACAATCATAGAAGGAAAGCAATGTATAAGTTGCAGTATATTAGATTTCAGCCACCATCACAGTTTTATCAGCAAAAACAGAGAAACATTTGATTATGGTTTGCAGTTCCACATGTATAATATTACCACCTAATGCAAACTGCATGCGCCGTCAGCCAGAATTGTTTTCCATCATTTGGGCCGATGGACACTTGGATTAATCTGAGGACTTGGAGCAGTGGTATTATATTTAGCTTCATTATGCTGCAGGTCGGGGTAGGTTTAAATAGGCCAAAGGAAATTGATTCCATTTAATCAGAGCATTGAAATGTAGACCGTGTAATCAGTTCTCGTTCGCATGTGGGCCAAGATAAGGCTTGTGTTTGTGTGGAGAGCTATCCTGAGAGGCCTCGTTTAGGGCTGTGGCCATGGTAAGCCGTGCCTCCAGCTATAGCAGCGTGTCTCTGTGTGCATGTATGAGTGGAGACATCACTGGTCCTTCACTTGGGTCCCCACCCTGTGCCTTGGGATCCCTGTGTAATGGAGAGATGATCCGGGCATCGGAAACAAAGGGTAGCCACATAGCCTCAGGAAGTGAGCACAATAATCTCTGTAACAAGCTGAGGACTTCCTTAGCGTTCACTCTCAAAACAAGGAAATTTACTGTACTGTGAACAAGTTCTTGCCCCCCCCCCCCACTGGTTTCTTCTGTTTTTTGCTTCTTTGCTGCCCTTAGATGTTTTAGATGATCAAATAAGTTTGAACATCAAAGATGACCATGGGAAATAAAATATGTAGGTATGATGTGTTTTTTTTAAGAAATTTTTTCGACATTAGAGGCCTTTTATTTGACAGGTTCTTGACAAGAAATGAGGAGACAGATGGGGGAGGACCAGCGGCAAAGGTTTCAAGGTCAGGAGTCGAACCCAGCACAGCCTCATTGAGGACCAAAGCCTCTGCATATGGGGTGCCCGCTGTACAGCTCCGCCATGCTACGTCCCAGATGATGCTTTTTTTTTTTAAAGGAATTCAGCTATCCAAACCAAGCGTGCCCTATGTGAACAAGTAATTTTACCCATGTGTGAAATCATAAATGAACTTTCATTAAACATATTTAACAGTGTGTGAATGTGTGAAGGAATGGGTGAATGACTGAATGTAGTGTGGAGCGCTTTGGGGTCCTCTAAATAAAGCGCTGTACAAGTACAGGCCATTTACCATATTTAATTGTAAGCGGAGTTCAATTTTACTTGACACAACGAGGCACAGTTACTGCCAGACCTGTCCAGTCAACAAATTGCTTTACTAGAACTTGTCTGATGTTGTAATGACGACGGATCATCAACATATTTTGATGCCAAGCCATTCAATGATTTAGAAACTAGAAAAAGTATTTTGAAGACTATTTTCTGAGCTACAGGGAGCCAGTGTAAGGACTTTAGAACTGGGGTGATGAGCTCTACTTTCCTGGTTCTAGTGTGGAACACGAGCAGCAGTGTTCTGGATCAGCTGCAGCTGTCTAATTGACTTTTTAGGCAGACCTGTGAAGACGCTGTTGCAGTAACTAATCCGACTAAAGATAAATGCATGGATGGATTTTTGAGGTCCTGTTTCGACACTAGTCCTTTAATCCTAGAGATGTTCTTCAGGTAATAGAAGGCTGAGTGATTGTGTTTATGTGACTAGGCTAGAAGATCTCAAAAGGCAACAGACCATGCCACCACTGTAAAGAAAGATGGTAAACAAAGTAACTGACACTTCTGGAAAGGGCTAAAAAACATTTCTAAGGCCACAGTGAGAGCCATTATTAACACATGGACAAAACAGTGGGGAATCTTCCTAGGAATAGCTGGCCTAACCAAAAGTATTCCAAGAGTGCATCTTCGACTCATCCAGCAAGCAAAAAAATAAATTAAAAAAACAAGAAGAACATCTGAAATACTGAAGGCCTCACTTGCCTCAGTTAAGGTCAGAGTTCATAATTTAACAATAATAAAAAAGACTGGGCGAAAAAGTCTCCATGACAGACTTCCAAATCTAAGGTAACCCAAGTTAATTTGTCAAAACCACTGCTCGCCAAAATAAAACCCAACAAAAAAACAAAAACAAAGCACAAATAACTTTCAAAACATCTTGATGATACTCGAGACTTCTGGGAAAACCTTCTGTGGCCTGAGGAAAGAAAAGTGCAACATCATTAAACGTAAGGTATGAATGCACCTGGTATGAAACTAATGAAGCATTTCAGAAAAGAAAACACCCTACCAAAAGTCAAACATGGAGGTGGAAGTGTGATGGTCTGAAGCTGCTTTGTTGCTTCAGGACCTGGACAACTTCTAGTAATTGATGAAAAGATGAATTAGGCTCTCCACCAGGAAAACCCGAAGAACGATCTATGTCAGTTCATGACCTTAAGGTGAACAACATTTGGGTTATTGAGCAAGACAATGATTAAAAGCACACCAACAGTCCACCTCTGCATTGCTTAACAAAAGGAAATGCAGGTTTTGGAGTTTCCTAGTTAAAGTCCAGATAAAAACCATTTGAGATGCCATGATGTGACTGTAATCAGGCCGTTCTTCCTTGAAAACCTTTCGACGTTGCTTTAATAAACCATCTCTGCTTAGAAGAGTAGGCCAGAAGTGTTCTGCAGCAATGTTGAGAACTTAATGTCAGTTATACCCAACAGCAATTTACAATTAATTGCCACAGGAGGTTGCACAACCAATAATTAAAGGAGTCATAACCTAGTATTACCTTGGATACCCACTTTCTATTATAGTCTTTCAGGCCCTTCTAAAAAAGAAAAGTTGAAAAAAAGTGAAAAATAAATAAACACAGAACTCCTCTGACCCTTATTTCTGAAGGCATTATTGTCTCGCGAGATCTGATGCGATACTTTGGCTGTTGTGGACGGCCATTGTAATAATGCAAATGAGGGGCGCGTTGATTGGTGGCAGGAAGGAGGGAGGTTGACACCGCAGGTAACACTCCAACATTTCTAACCCATAGCTACTACTCCCGCTAGCATACAATAGCCACATTAGCAGATAGATGCTGTTTGTTACACACAGCAGAGCAATAAAAACACGGCCTTACCGTTTCAATTGCAGGCGAGTCTCTGATTGTTGGAATGGCCCCTTTTTCCAAACGGAGCTTCAACTTCGCCTGATATTGTCCCAAATTCGTAAAGGATTCCGGCGTAAAAAAAAATAGAAAAAATATTTCCATGTTGATTCTGGCCGTCAACAACAGAGCAACTCACGTGTGCACTACGTTTCTGGTAGAAATGGTTTTAGCTGATTTAGCTGACTAAAATAAAAGGCTGACACGAATATGTCTTCTTCATGCATCATTGCGTGAAGAAACTTTCTGCATCTTTCACGGTGGAGTTCGTACTTCGAATCGGTGATGTGTCGGTTGCGAACGAACCGGCTCTAAGAGCTAACTCTTTGAAGTGAACGATAGGAGCCGGCTCGTCATTGGGAGCCGTTTTTTTTATTTTTTCACCCCCCCCCCCCGCCTGTTTTGGTGCATTTGGTAGACATCGTTTTGCATTAATTTTGGTAAAAAATACACTTTAAGCAACAGAAAATCTGAGGAGCATAAAGAGCCGGCTCTTTATGGTGAGTCAAGCCAAAAGAACTGGCTCTCCAAAAAGAGCTAGAATTCCCATCACTAGAATTCAGTAATGGCGGCGCTCGACTGAATATGAGGGGGAGAGGAACGGGGGGGAGAGACGGAGGGCGGGCTTCCTGCAGCATAGGTAGGTCTGCGATGTCAATATATGGTATATCCTGCGCCGACTTAACGTCAAGTCGGCCAGAAATTAAAACCACGTATTTGAGTGCGCGTGCGCGTGGGCTGGTTGACGAACCCAGGGGTAAACAAACGCTTCACTTTTAAATATCGGCTTCCCGGGCAGTGTATAATCGTTAGGCAATCATAACATACCTTTTTTCTCATGGAAAAGGGAAAATTACATGTCATGACTCCTTTAAGTTTAGGTAACAATTAGGGTTTTTCTTTTATTGCATAGTCTGGATAACTCCAGTAATAAGTAAAATCATCATTTGAATACTGCATTTGGGATTCAATTGGGGTATCTTTCCCTGATATTAAAATTAGTTTGATCCTGAAACATTTGTTTGACAAAAGAAGCAAAAACAAACAAAAAATCTATACGGGGGTGAATCATTTTAACAGAACTGTAAATCAAGGGATATTTTATTGTATTTTTTAAACATTGAGGAAGTTCAGCAGAGGTCACCTTTAAGCAAAGTTATATCTGACATATATAAGACATCCAACAGAAGAAGGAAGCGGTATAATCCAATACGTGTATGAATTCTTAATAATTTGTATCTATATCTGATGCTTTAGCTCTATGTGACACAATGTATTATGAAGAAAACTGGATGTGGAGTTGTCACCCACACCATATTCCCTTTAATTACAGCCTTCCATGTGGACATATGTGCATACAAATGGCTTATTTTAAAAGTAGATGAGACAGAGTTCATTTAAAAAAAGCACAACAAAACCATTTGTTCCCAACAAAACAGCACTTGCTGCGTGACGGATGACGCTTCAGTCTTATGAATAATTCTCAAATTCTAAGCAATCAAGTTTTAAAGATATCGTAAATCTGCTCTAAATGGCCTTGTTCATTACACGCCAGAGATGGGAGGGATACTAATAAAGTGTTACGTCTCAGATTGTCACTGACTGCGAGACGCTCTGCGCTGCAGCTGATGTATGGCGCGGCTGACTGTATGGGGATGGAAATGTCGCCGTGGCCTCGTTAGGATTCCTGCTGCAACCCTCGAGCGGGGGTGTCAGATTGTCTCAAAATTTACAGCTCAGTTTGGAACCAAGAGTCAGCGCATCATGGCTGTGGGGCCCCCTAATAATGAATATAGTGATCCTAACTAGCAAGGTTTGCAGGGAGGAAAACGTTGATTAATGAACGAGTGCACACAGTGTGGGGGAAGGTTAGCCCTGGTCAACACGTCCAGGGATTTTTCTATACCACTACAAAGATCACCGCTCTTTGTGTTTGGTTTTCTGCTCTGTGGTCAAGTGTCGGCTGTTAGGAGGAATATCTCATGACCTTTATTAAGGGTTCCTACACATTTTCAGTTTCTAAATTCCATAGTGTACTAGAGACAATTTTTCAAGTAATACATCTCTATAAGGTCCAAAGACCACTTAAAGATGTTCTGTTCTCCTCTTTGGCAATTCCTCAAGTTTTCCCTTTCTACTGTTTTATACTCATATACTAGTTTTCCAAACTTTTGGAGCTGAAAGGTTAGTCATATGCTCCAATCTCATGTCCAGTTTAATTCAATTGTCTTATTAGGGGTGCATGGTGGTGCAGATGTTAGCATTTGTGCCTTGCACCAAAAAAGTCCTGAGTTCAAATCCATACCAGGGCCTGTCTGAAATGAAATAAAATAAAAAAATCTTCCTGGCAGCACCCTGAGTTGTCAGTGTGAAAACATCCCATGGCAAAAATGTATCATTTTGTACCAAACGAGTCAACTGCAATGGTTGGAAGTGGCAAAAGAGAAAAAAGACCGACACCCTTTAAAAATTGAAGCACCAAGCAACAGATCCATTACACTGTGACATCGGATCACCTCTTGTAAGGTCATGGTTTCCCTCCGGATGCCGTACTACAGTAAAACATGAAACAAAAAGGAAATCTCAACTATGAATGTAAGCGATCAAACTAAAACAAAACATTTTTGATGAGCGTACTTTTGAGACATGTTCCACAAACCCTTTCTGTATTGAATCTTATACCTGTCATCTGGCCTATTATGTAATAGCGCACCTTTATTAGAGAGTCCAAGATGGCTGCACCCAAAGCTACATTTCCAAGTAATACTATTTTTTTATTTTATTTTTTTACTGTAAAAGCTTTTGTGGTAAATATACAGTGGGGTAAAAAAAAGTATTTAGTCAGTCACCGATTGTGCAAGTTCTCCCACTTAAAAAGATCAGAGAGAAGAATTTATTTGCCAATTATGGTGGAAAATAAGTATTTGGTCACCTACAAACAAGTAAGATTTCTGGCTCTCACAGACCTGTAACTTCTTCTGTAAGAGGCTCCTCTATCCTCCACTCGTTACCTGTATTAATGGCACCTGTTTGAACTCGTTATCAGTATAAAAGACACCTGTCCACAACCTCAAACAGTGACACTCCAAACTCCACTATGGCCAAGACTAAAGAGCTGCCAAAGGACACCAGGCTGGGAAGACTGAAAATGCAATAGGTAAGCAGCTTGGTGTGAAGAAATCAACTGTGGGAGCAATTATTAGAAAATGGAAGACATACAAGACCACTGATAATCTTCCTCGATCTGGGGCTCCACACAAGATCTCACCCAGTGGGGTCAAAGTGATCACAAGAACGGTAAGCAAATATCCCAGAACCACACAGGGGGACCTAGTGAATGACCTGCAGGGAGCTGGGACCAAAGAAACAAAGGAGAGGATTGAGAGAATGTCATATAATCCGATGAAACCCAAATAGAACTTTTAGGTAAAAACTCTACTTATCGTGTTTGAAGGAGAAAGAATGCTGAGTTGCATCCAAAGAACACCATACCTATTGTGAATAATGGTGGTGGAAACATCATGCTTTGGGGCTGTTTTTCACCATGATTTGCTAATGAATTCTTAAAAAATCAGACAATGTGATTTTTCTGAATTTTGTTTCTCATTTTGTCTCTCATAGTTGAGGTATACCTATGATGAAAATTACAGGCCTCTCTCATCTTTTTAAGTGCAACCACTTTAGTTATTTTTTATTCAATATGGAGCTCAATGAACAGCACTCTGGTCTTTCTATCAAAAATGTCATGATAAAGGAAAGTCGCTTGAGTGAAACATAATTATTACAGTTGTTCTGTTTACATTGTTTAATTATTTTCATGTAGTATTATCTAACTGTATTCACATTTACATAAACGTAAACGTTGCGACTTCTGTCGTAAGGTTCTGATTTTTCTCTAATATGTAAATTTGACTGTGCAAGTGCCCTTCCGTGATTGGTGGATCAGAATTATTTTTCCAAATAGGGAATTTGAGAAATTTTAATGATGAATGAACGATTCAATGCAGTAAAATCCGTTTGTGTTCTAGGTTCATTTCAGCTATTTTATCTTACATTTGCTTCAAAAGTCCAACTTTTTCCCATTCAGATCAGAACAGCCATTTGTTGTATCATCTACCAGTTTGTCCCATTTTAGTCCCAGTGTTCCATGGATTTACCTCCGTGAACAAAGCACTCCCTATTGTGGTGCCAAGACATTAAAGGGGTCATCACCTGAAATTTTCATGTTTTCCATGTAAAAACATGTATAATATGGTTTCCTAATGATTTTACACTGGGCAGTAAGCCAATATTCAAAAGTGCAGCATTTGTTTACCGTTGGCTTGTCTAACCACCCTTCGTGCACTTCACGTGCACGCGCCCTCAAAAACGTGGTTTTGATTTCTGTGCCGGTATTACGTCAAAACGACAAGATTTTACCATTTATGAACATAGCAGACCAATGCTGCTGGAGATCGCCCCCCCCTCCTCACCCTCACATTCAGCCGAGCCCCACCGCCATTACTGAAGAAGACTACATTGCTGTTATTGTGATAATCGACTTTATAAGAAGGCAAACCTATTTTGTAGAAACTAACAACAAGCGTTTTATCACGTTATTGATCAAATGGTTGCCTTTACCATTCCAATACATCTTGCTATAGACGTCCTTCCATCTGTTCGACATCTTCACTTCTCGGAGTCGGGCTCGTTCATAAACGGTTGGATTCCGTAGGTCGTGGCGAGGTCGGGTTCATTACGTGAGCCTTGTTTTGTTGGAGAGTGTTGCAGTGCTCCTTCCTACGACCAATCAATGCAATCCTCATTTGCATTATTATAATGAACACCCGGGAACGCCGAAATATCGCATGCACTCTCGCGAGACAATACGGGTTTTACTGAATGAGTCAGAAAAGCACCTTTAAAAATGTTTGGGGGACTAGAAATTATTTTTAAGGCGTGAAAGACTATGATAGGGAGTAGGTATTCACTTTAGTAACAGGTGATGTCTTTTTTAATAAATATATATCTGACATTCTTTCTCTCATTATTCTCTCTCATCATTTGGTCTAATTGGACTACTTTATTTGGTGTGTGTAAAAGTCTGGTTTCAACTGTGTAGCAAGATAAAAACTACAATATTATTTATTTCATCTAGAATGTTCAGAAAGACATATCCTTTGAAATAAATTGTAGAAGGAATTTTGAGTATGACAACAGATGGAAATTTAAGTGACCATGGGGAAATCGGGAGAGAGGTTGACACTGATAGGAATAAGGAAGGAAGTCCTGAAGGACATAGACTTGGGTCAGATTGCAGTAATAGGCTGATAAAAGTAATTTAAAAAATCTGACAAATTTGAGACAGTTAATATACAAATCGAGAAAGTACATTCTGGTGCTTTTATTACTTTGTACAACAAATTCTGTCGGAACACTGTTGCTGATGCTGATGTTCTACCCAAGGGGCAAACTCCGGGGGCAAAATTTGAAGCTGACCCGGAAGTCACAAAAATGTCAGTTCCCCCCTCATCCGCTAGGAGCTGGCTCCAGAAAGGAGCAAGTTTTCATTGACTCCCATTTACGTTAACACGTTAAAAGTCTCAGCCATTTTGTTTCTCTGAACTTGACCATCAGCTGCGTCTGCAATGTTTATTCATGTTTGGATGCTAATCGTGCACTTATTGAACAATGATGGCTTCCTATGGTATTGATTGCACTAACAGACCGTTCAAGAAGTCTCTGCTCCATTTCTTTTGGCAAGTAAAATTATATTTCTTCTGTGCTTTAAGATGATATTCTTTAAGATGCATTACGAGGCTTGGTCAAAAATGGGTTGAAATGATCAAATTTCTTCTTTACATATTGCTTATTAAAACTTGTTTTAATTAAAATTCACATAGTTTTAGTGAACATTATGGACCTACAAGAATTCATGATTTTGTTTGACAAAATTACTGAATCTTCCTAGAAGGCAGAGGGTTAGCAGGGTCACTCAACCATGGTTTTCTTGTTGAAAGCGCCCGCTAATCTCTGTTAGCTTCTGTTAGCTCCGGGTTAGGTTAGTTACCTCGTAGCTACATTGGCTCAGAGTGTCAATCGTCCGCCCCCCACCCTCACAGCCCCACTCTCTCAGCTCCACCTGTTTGCCCATTTTTTATATTTTGCGGGCGTGATGAGATGCGTGACGCACCCAAGATGGCGGTGGGGGGAACTGCCCAGTTGGCTTCAAATCAGCTCTTAAGAAACCTACGTGTGACGTCACGGAGGCTTGGTCCATCTGTATATACAGTCTATAGTTGTACCTCAGCTGAAAGTAAAAATTAGGGCAACACAAAACCAGCGCCTGGAATCTGCATTTCCTTCTAGCCGTGATTGGAAAAGGACAGTGACGGTACTGCAAATTTCTTCTCAATTCATATTTTTTAATTGGAAGCTGTTTCACTTTGCCAAGAAATTTAGACAAAATGTAGCCGTAGCAAAGGCTTTGTTCTGGAGCAAATCTAGCCACGCTCCATTGTACCCTCAGCAGGTCTAACATTTGCTCGGCTAAGTGTAGGCCGGGCCTATCACAGCCCTCTATGTTTGTAGAGAGACAATGGGAGGGCATTACGGCAGAGCTTTTTCAAAATATTTTTTTACGATGACGTCAGAGCTGCAACAGAGCAAAAAAACAAAGATGGTGGCGGCTCAGGAACAGTCTGTTAAACCAGATATTCTCATGGTTATATTTGACAAAAGTCTATGTGGATGTTGGACACCATGACTTTCTTCTTCTTCTTCTTCTTCTTCTTCTGTATGGCGAACTGCTCCGTTTACTGATTTCCTTTGCTATGAATACCTCATGTTGTTCCTAGCGCTGTCCAATTGCGTGCAGAGACAGTTTGAAAGACAACCGTGGATTCCACCCCTAGGACTTAACTCTGTCTGGGTCGTGGCCAGGCTATATATTTTTTAAACATAGGATGGGTTGCTGGGCTAGTGTTTCACAGCTAAGTCAGATATGTAATTTTTCAGATAACATCTTCATGCATTATAAATACTGAAGGAAAATGACTGCTTGCACTTGTGCTTACTTTAAAACTGCAACCAAATGCAAATCTGAGAGATGTGATGAGATTTCTGTTGGAGTAAAAATCTAAATAGCTAAAGAATGGCGTTGTTTTTGTTATTGTTGTTGTTTACCACTTCTAATAAACCCCTGGATCTGAGACTTCATGCATTTAAGACCCTGAAAGTGCTCTCTGCTCTCTTGCTCCACTTTCTTGCTCATTCCTCGAACGCTCCTTTAAGAAGAGTAGGAAATGCGCATTACCACTAAGCTACTTAACCACAATGAATTAAGGCCTAACATTTGAAAATTTGATACTGAAATTACTGTCATTATTGTGCATTATGTCTGAGCATAATGATTGCTCTGAAGCTGTGTGAAGACAAAGGCAGACCGTGGGGGAAGAGTATATTTAGAGGAAAGTTGACTTGAAGGATGATAATGATGAGTGGACTTCAAACCTTGATTTTAGCAGCCATCATTTCCTTTCATTGTCCAGCACATCTTTTGTTAGCCACCTAAATAGTAATGCATCTGTAAGTGATGTCTCTTTGTCAGGACGTAGAATGAGATGCTTTTCAGCTTCATGTTCTCTGAATACAGGATATTCTAAAATAAAGAGCAAACAGGGACAAACATCAAAGACTCATTAGTAATGTAAAGCTGTTTTTTGTTTTTTTACTGTCTTTCACTCGCTGTTGGATTTAGACAATAGGGAATATTGCTAGTTTATCTAAAACTTGGCACCAAATGTCTTGGGTATATGTCTTGGCGAGAAACAGCCGCTCTTAACCACATCGTCCTCGCTGCTTTACAGACACACTTGGAAACATAAAAGCTTACTTCAGCTCTTTACAGTTGTTTTCAAGCTTGTAAATAGTGTGGAGACCAACAGGGGCTGTTATTAATTCTCCATCAGTTTTGGTTTGGATGCCCGAAAGGCAGTTAAAGGGAAACTTAATTGAATCAGCCTCAGGACTCTCCTGAGAAGGAAGGTAAATGAATTGTGAGTGGGGAGGAATGGCAGGAAAGAGAAAGAGGGCATAAAGGTTAAACAATAAGGGTGGTATGGCTAAGGGTTCCAGACTTTGCTTGAAATATTGGATACGAGCTTCCCTGGCTATAATGCAAATTAAATCCTACTTGCAATCTTCTTGCAGATAAACCCGCATGTTTTAGTTAAGGTTCAGATTAGGTTCGATTTAAAATTCAATCAGATATTAAAACTCACTTATGTTAAACCTGGCTAGTCTACAGTATACAGTTTTTAAGGTGATATCCCTTTAAGCAGTCCTAGTGACAGCAGGAAATTATCTTCATCAGTCGATTCTTGAGTAGGAAGGTTTGGGAGTTCTTTATACAAAATGTTGCTAAATGTCTCTGAAAAATACTACACTGGAATATTTAGTAATTTTTGAGATTAGTCATGTTTGCCGGCATTTACAGGTAAGCTAATAGCTTGCCAGAGCTGAAATCAAAGCAGATTTCTATCTCATAGTGGTTCATTAACCACTGTATTATTAACCTTTACATCACCATCACCTTGAGTTGAACTGTTCTTGGCCTGCATGCTTCAAGTTTGACGTTTGATTCAGTCATTTGTACAGTTGGGTTTATTTATTAAAACTATTAGAATAGTGAAGCTATTGATATTGAATAGGGAAGAGACTGGTTTTCAAAGCAGAGTTCTGATGTTTCTTTTCGGTTTGTCTTTTTGATGACATATAGTTGTGATTTATTTCCTGGTTTGACCTCATCTAAAGTAGGGCTGGGGGATATAGAAAAAGAGCATATCGATAAAGGGAATAGTCATATTGATCGATGTCGATAATTATCGATAAATATCAGAAAACGTAAAAAATATATTTTAAGTGCCTCCCCGGTCATTTTGTTATTCTTCAATTAACTAATTTTAACTAAGAATTAAATTTATTCATTCACCTCTTTTTTTCATGAATAAGTTTGTAAGACACAGAAACAAATCAAGAGACCTGAGTAACATCAGTAAATACAAAGAAAAGTCATATTATTAAACATTATATTATATATTTTTTAATTGTTAGTAATTAAAACTAAAGGCTTATCTTGATGCATTTTAATCTTTTAAACATTTTATGACATGTTATAATATTAATGGCTGAAACCTTTGGTTTAGTTTTTCAATAAAGCTAAGTCTATGTGCACACGTAGCCGTTTTTTTTAAAAAAAACAAATATTTTCACCACCTCGTTTAAAAAAAAAATCTCCGTCCACACCTAAGAAAACGCAAATCTCCACTTTGGCCGGAGTTTTTAGAAATAATTGTTTTCTGTGATAAAAACTGGGTTTTCGTGTAAGTGAGAGGCCAAACCGCAGGTAAAAGTCTACGTTTTTCCTTCGTGTAAACGGGGCCTTATTCTAATTCATTTCAGCCAGCTGGCCTATCCAACCCTGTTGTGTTTTTAAAGCGGTTTTTTTATCTTCTGAGGACCGGGGGCAGAACCGAGGGGGACATTTTAAAAGCCACAGGTGTTGCTAGCAGCGCGACCTGGGTAAGTTTCCTGTGTCTCTCTGTAATGGATTGGCAGTGAGCCGGGAGAGGTTTATTATTGCTACGTTTAGTGTTTTAGTGCATCAAGGATTGGTTCAAAACGGGATGCAACCTTGACCTGAGTCACTGAAACATTTATCCAGAACAACTTCCTCCGCTGCCCCCTTGCTGTGAGATCTGACTGACGTGAAGTTACGGTGATGGTTCGCTTAGGTACTATCAAAAAATTCTGTTTCAGCTCAAATCATTTCATCCTTTTTGTAGTTTGAAAGGAGAGAGCGGTGGCTGACAGAGCTGCCTATCAGCGGTAATTATTTCTTTGGAGTAAGTATTGATTGTTGTATTAAGCTACCTGATAGGCTATAATGAAAAAATGAGGGAAAACTTTTTTTTCTATCGAACTTTTTTATCGACCCCTTTTTTATCTATCGCACAACACATCTATCGATTGATATATTTTGATATCGAATTATCGCCCAGCCCTAATCTAAAGGTAATTATATCTGTAACTTTGTAAAAATTTTAGTTTGGCTTTATATTGATTTGAAATCATTTTCTTCAGTATATTTATTTATTTTGTTATAGTGATTGATGAACCACAAAATTCGTTTAATTAAATGTAGATGTTAGTTTAATACGGATTTTTTGTCATTTGGTTTTATTTTATGTATTATTTGAATTGTTTTACTCGTCTTTTTATTATTTTTGATCTCTTGTAAGGATCTTAGAATCTGCGTTAACTCCCTTGTTCCCTCAGTCCTTCAAAGCAACATCACCGCTGTTGAAGGCACAGTTCTGTACATTGTTTTTTAAAATTTTCTATTCTTATGTGTACGTATGTGTTCATAAATTATGACTGAATAATTGAGTGATATAATTTTCATTTAGTTACAGTTTGTATTCCTGTTAAAGCCATATTCCCAGTCAAGAAAATTAAGAGCGTGTCAAAGTGAATTTGTATTGATATGGTTCAGCACTAGGATTCATGTGAACACCTTCAAGGAAACACACACACCCTCCCCCCCCCCCACACACACATACACACACATACACACAAACCTCAAGGCCATGTTCCATTGTCCTGGGAAAGCCACAAGGAGAAATTCCTTTCATGTGTCATCTCATATCACAGCGCTGTCCTAAACATGGGTTTAGTGACATCTGAGAGGCCTCGACAGAATGTCCTGCTTTTAGTCAAATGAAATGTCTGGCAGCTGCCACATACATCCAAATCACATGGTAATCTGCTTTCCATACAAAATCAAGGAGTTATTAAGAGATTTCTTTTTCTCTTTTTTAATGGAGGGGGTTTGCAAATGGGAATGCCAGTATCTTTAAGAAGACACTTGAGAGACACAGGGCGGAGATGGTTTGGGTAAGGTGCAGAACCCTGCCAAAGGATTTCCTCTTTTCTGAATGCGTGTGTGTGCGTGTGTGTGAGAGATAAGACTTTACGGGTGAAATGACTCCATGCAATCTGCTGGGTTTCCTTAGATCGAAAACTTTTAAACTGATTGGAATAATGAACTGAAAAAGATTAATTGGTCTGTGTGCATGATTGAATTGGAATGACTTTTCTCGTAAAGAGCCTTGAGAGGACATGTGTTGTGAATTGACGCGATATAAATAAACTGAATAGAGTTGAATAGTTATATTTTTTGACAGATGGAATAACCGCTAAGTTAATATGAACTAGGGATGTGTGTTGGCAAGAATCTGGTGATACCATACATATCACAATAAAGGGGGGAAGATACGATATATTGCGATACTATGAGTAAGACTATATATTGTGATTTTCAAAACTTAATTTAACTGTAGAAAAACTGTCACAGCATTCTAAACACTCAAACCTGTTTCATACTTTAACATATCCAGTTTTATTACTAGATCTAGATTTCCAGTTTCATCTTTTATCTTGTCGTTCCTCCGTTAAGGACAAGCAAACGTGTTTCGTTGAATTTCTTCTTCTTGCACGATCCTCCTCCACTGTCTTCTCTGATGGACCCTAGTCACATTGACCAAGGTGCCATTAGGCTGCCACTGCCCTCCTTTTCTTTATAATTACACCCTCCCGGATAGACCCAGCACCAGCTAGACCTCTGCTATTTGTTGTAATTAGTCTAGAATGTGAGCTGTCAACATGCAAAAACCGCGCCAGTAGGCCCATAATGCCGCAGCCGCCCCCACAGCCCTCCAAAACAAGCACCTAGCCTCGGCCACTGGAATGCATTAACTTTCTGCTCTCTTCCAAACCCCCCCCCCCCCCCTCCTCTCGGCGACTCATGTCAAACCCAGGTCCCTCAGAACAAAATCTTAATAATTAACTGGCAAATTTTAACATGATTGCTTCTGACACACCTACTCTGCTAATTATTGCTTTGAGGCCATGTGCTAATGAAATTAATGCATTCATTGCCCCAACAAATTAGCATAACTCATACAAATGGCCCACATTTGAGACCCAGTTGCATAGGGGCAAAACAACATACAAGTGAAAACAGTTTTAATGATAAAAACGAGAGGAAATAAAATGTCTGGCACATTGAACTGGAGACCACGAAGAGAACTGCTTGCTCAAAGTCTTAATGAGTAAAACCTCTTAATGTTAACCAAGGGTTATTGCAGTAATGCATTACAGTGATAGCAGCGCAGCACCAAATGATTATCACTATCATTAGAGTCATTGCTGCTCTACATGTACATCTCTCTGTGGACAAATATTAAATGGCCTTGCCACTGCAGACATTAAAATGTTATTATACTGATGCATTAACTTAGTGCAGCAGAGTTCATACTAATATACGTAGATGCCCTCAAACAATCCTTTTCTAAATGGTACAGCTGCCACTTGCGGCATTCACCAGTCCCGCCACTATTCCCTGTTCATGGCTGTTAGGCCTCTCAGTGGGACGCCTCTCAGACACTTACTGCCCAGCATTAATAACTGATGATGATGCCACAGGTACAATGGGCGAAGACAAGTGCAACAAGCAGTGCAAGATGCTGCAAAAGTGCGAGAAGCGTCCCCTCATAGCTACTGGAAGGCCGGAGACAGTTGGAGCAGTTTGAAATTGTGTTTGCCTGCAGCCAAACATGGTCAGGGAAACAGAAAGCCAATAAAAATGGCCTTCATTTAAGCCAAACTGCCAGGGATTATTACAGGGAGGCGAGAGTCTGCAGGTAGGCATGACAGTTCATGGTGTTCAGAACATTTTTAAGGAGGACCTCAATTTTCTACAGGAAAGTTAGACAAGAGCATAGGTTTTCAGGACTGCATTACATAGCAGGGTAAATCGTATGAGTCTGGGGAAAATGTCTTGTGTTTATATGGTATGCAATAGGGATGTACAGCGCAAGAGAGAAAACTCCTGGAACCCACTGAGAGATTTTGAAAATGAATCTGGAAAATGTCCCAGCAATGCAGGATCATGTCCGTGAGTTTGGGTTCAAGACGCACGAAAAGTCTATAAGACGTTCAGTCAGAAGAGTTGCTGTACCAGGGAAACCGGGGAGACTTTCACACTAGAATGGTCTGGGCGACTTGGTTCAATTGGGGGAGGAATACCTAACTTTCACACAACACGTTGAAAATCAAACCAATCTGCCTGGCCAACATCACACAGCTACTCACTTGGGGCGCCATCACAACAACCTGCTCAATGTCAGCAGGAACCCGAGACGGTAAGGTTTCCAGCATGTCGCAGCAACCACACAGTCATACCTAAGGACAATTTAGAGAGACCAATAAACCTAACAGTCATGTTTTTGGCTTGTGAGAGGAAGCCGGAGTATCCGGAGAGAACCCACGCATGGACAGGGAGAACATGCAAACTCCATGCAGAAAGACCCCAGACTACCAACTGCGCCACCGTGCAGCCCTCCACCCACACACACTTCACGGCTCTGTTGCAGGAACTCTGGAGTACTGTTTGTGTACAAAACAAAGATAGACATTCAGGCATACATGCTTGGTCAGACGGACTATGCGGTCAATCCCACGTGGGTGCTCAGTATTGTCCATGGGTGCTGGGGGAACGGAACGGTGCATATGACCCCGACCACACCATTGCCATTGTAAAATATAGTGGTGACAGTGCCATGCTGTGGCGATGCTTTTCCTCATTAAAGACAGGGTGTTGGTTCAGAGTTGATGGGAAGATGGGTGAACCTAAATACAGGGTAACCTGTCAGCGCCTGCAAAGGAGTTGAGACTTGGGATGAAGTTCCTCTTCCAGCAAGACAATGACCCTAAGCATACAGCCATAGCTAGAACACAATGGTTCTGATTCTGAAGCATTAGAATGGCCTAGTCAAAGTCCGGACCAAAACCTAACTGAAACTTGTAGCAGGAATTCAGAATTGCCATACTCACTGAGCTAGAGCTATTATAACCTGAATGACTTACAACCATATTTGCTGCAAAATAGGTATTGACTTGGGGGGAATGATTACAACTGTAAATCAAACTATTGAGATTTTTTTCTTGTAGATATAATTGAAAGTAATTTCTTCTTTCCTTCCACTTCTCAATTATGTGATACAGTGTGTTGTCCTGCAACATAAAAAACTAAATGATACACATAAAAAATATTAAATAGTGTGACGTGTAACATGAACATGACACAACATAAAGACTTCAAGAGCTATGAGTTCTTTTGCATGGCACTGTATCCAAAAGGTGGCACAATGACCTGCAGGGATCTGAGTGGCTAGAGCTTGCTTTGTTACTCGAAAACTGGATGTTTCCACCCAAAAAAAACCCAACAACTACAAAACCTGTTTACCTAAAGCAGTGAAACACACCTGCATCCCTGCTGGAAGATTCATAGTGTCATCCAATATACAGTGAATGTAAAGTGAGACAGCTGAAATGTGTATGCAAGAACCTAAACTGAAAAGAACATCACACTTAGGCCTGTTTGTCCTTTGAGCACGAGTGGAAACAATCACACATCCCTGATTAAATAACAGTCACAGGACACGCAACGGAACGAAACGGTATGAAGATGTGAATGATTCCTTGCTTCCAACCCCTTAAACTCTGGAAAGGTCACCCCAAAGTTACTGTGGCATTATCCCCGTCCCATGCATACACACAGGAAGACACAGAAAACCTGCAGCTGCACGGAGAACCATGCATAAAACCCTGACGTGATGCTCTGACCTACGGGACAGGCATGAATGCAAGCAACACATCAACAGCAGCCGTCCTAATCTGAGATGGTTAGTCATGTGGCCACCTTATCCAGCATGCAACCCCATCTGTGATGACACATGAGCTCCGCCGTTTCACAGGAATAAACTCCCAAACACAACCACACAATATCTTGATGGAACATTTCCATCGGGGATGTAACACAAGAAAGCGTGATTAATTTCTTCTCATGAAATGAATACAGATATTGTCATTACACGCCTTGAATCCTTTGCCAAATATTGTAATGTTTCACCCTCCTTTCCCCCACTGCAAGAGGAAAGAGAAGACAAGACACGAGCAACACAAGTGGCTGCGAGATGGGCTAAATCACAGAGCAAAACAAAGAGCTGATTGCTCATTAGTGTTATGGATCTGCTCGAGTTGCAGCCGTTTTTCAAGAGGCAGACACTGTTTAATGGCTTAAATGGTGTTTGCTTAAATTCCCACTGCTGACATTTCAGACAGTAATGTCTAAACGATTGAGGCGTCGTCAACCATCTTGCTGCATTTTCATTTCAAGTCCCTTCTCGAGGCGCACACCTACCTTGGCCTTGCAGATGACACACTGCAGTTTGTCTTCACTCCCACGTCCCTGCAAGAAAACAAGATTTAGACGTAATTAAAAGACGGCGAGCTATCAAAACAGCAGCTCTGGAGCCAAACTCGTCGGCTGGGTTACATGAAAGAATATTATGATAATTGTTAATCAAAAAGTTCCAAGTCAGTCCTTCTTATTATGGCAAATGAGCTAATTATGTTTTCTTGGTTATATCTAACCCAAACGTGTGCTATATGGAATAATGCTAATTTAATTAGGCTGTTCGAAGCTTGGCCTTGAGGAACAAAGCACAGGATTTCAAAAAAAAAAAAGACAGAGAACAAAACAACAGCAAGAACAACAACCGGAAAAAGTCATAATTCAGACAAATGCACACTGTTGTACTCCATTTTAGTATTTAGTTTTGCACCTCGGGGCAGGCGAAGTTACAGACTGACTCAAACACACACTAAAGTAATGTGTAAACAGTCTACGAGGTGCTGCTCTTGATGCTAACGACAACAAAAGCATTTTTGCGAACACAAATTCACAGTAACATGCACAAGAACATTTTGACATATGTTAATGGCACATAATTACAGGACACAACGATTTGGAAGGGGAATTTTTCTTTTTTTAAAGGATCGTTGCCCTTGGCGCTGTGGCCTGATTGCTGGGAGTGTTGGGCTAATGAATGTAAACCAGGTCTGTTTGCAATGAGTAGAATTATCAACCCTTGAGAGAAAGAGGGGGGGGGGCAGCTCAATTCACTGTTTACATAGCTCGCAATTAGAAAAAAAGAGCCCAGATGTGTAAAAAGCATCAATATGATTGAAACTTTTACAGTAATAGCGTAATCTGTTAATATCTGAGAAATGAAGTCCTTTATATAGGTGAATATACTCAGTGGGAAAAACATTTGATATTAATGAATAAAAGTTAGATCTGATCATCGTATTAATTCTTTTATAAACAATGTATCCAAATAAAAGTTTTATGACTTTTACTTTAGATTTAGAGTTCCAGCAAAAAGAAACATTAAAGAAAACACAGAATTTGTAGGATAATAATTCATACTTTTACTGGTGTACTTGGCAAGAAAATTATCATAATCATTATATAAAGAATTATCTATCAAGTGTTAACTGTTTATGACAAAGTAGCCTCAACTGGCTTCAACAACAGCGTGTTCTACATTCACTGGCTACTTTATTGGTACACCTGCTCAATTGGTTCTTGAGACAAATGGGGACTTTGCCAATCGCATAGCAGCAACTTAATGCCTTCAGACATCCAGACAAGGTGAAGATGACTGACTGAAGTTCAAACTGAGCATCACAATGGAGAAGAAAGAGGGTTTAAAGTACTTTGAAGGTTTGGCAGGTTTGACTGTTTCAAACGCTGGAGATCTTCTTAGATGGGCTGTGGAACAGCTGGTGGTGCTGTTCCCTTGCAGCAAGAAGTTCCTGGATTCAAGTCAAGTAGATTAAGGAGTTTTCATGTTCACCCTGTACAAGCAGAGGTTCTCTTCAGATACTCCAGCCTTCTCCCACTGTCCAAAAACATGACTGTTAATTACTTTCTTAAAATTGTCCTGAATTGTTTGAATGGTTGTTTCCTGTGTGTCTCTATGTTGCCCTGAGATGGACTGGCGACCTGTCCAGGGTGTACCCCGCTTCTCGCCCAATGACCACTGAAGATGGGTACCAGTACCCCCACCCACCCTGCAAAGATAAGCAGCCATGGACAATGGATGGATGGATGGATTGGTTTGAAAGAGAGAGAACATCCAGTGAGCAGCAGTTGTAGGGACAGAAGTGCCTTGTTTTGGTCAGAGGTCAAAGGAGATGATAAAACAGTAACTCGAATAACTTGTGGACAGAATACCATCTCTAAATGCACAACACATGGAACCTTGAAGCAGAAGAGCTACAGCAACTGGCAACTTTTCTGAAGAGGAAAACAGGAAACAAAGGCTAGAAATTTAGACAATAACAGATTGGAAAGCTAAGGGTCTTGTGATTCTAATGATATATGCCAATCAAGGACACAAGTATAATTAAAGCTGCAAGCAGCCTCGAACGGCCCTTTTAGCAAAGCACCGCTTCGGCCTATGTCGCGACCGCCTGACCCACTCACCGCGCACTCAATGAAACCTCAATGCTTCCAATGAGCCTACTGATCAAATCTGAATGAAAAATTGTTCAAAAGGTAAAAAATGGTGGCTGTGGACCAAAATGGCTGACTTCCTGTGGGGTATGAACCCTGACTTAAAAAGAGTTTAAGAGATTTTCATAGACTGTACATGTACTGATATTCACAATCCCAGATAAAAGCATTGCTCGGGGAGTGTAATTCTAATGATTCTAGGGGGCGGTGTTCAGGAATTAGGCCACGGCCACCAAATATTTGCATACATATGGGTTAGTGGTTGGCCGAATATCCACGTTGTTGAATTTTGTGCCGATCGGATGATGTATGTGGAAATTAGAGGCAAACGTATTTCCATGGCGTGACGTCATGCTTCGCCAAAGCCACACCCTCTTTTGATCACCCCCAGTGCTGGACAAGAAATGACCCCAACTTGTTTTCAGCCACTGATCACAGCCAGATGTTGATTAGGTAAAAGGAGGCAAATACTGATTTTTCTATGTAAAACATTGCACTTCCTGTTCTCAGGGGGCGGGGCTTAAGGAACATCAGCAAATGAGCCTATGAATGTGTTGAGTGTTGGTATGTGATGAGAACCAGGAAAATTGGTACAGCTGTGAACTTGTTTGTTGGAGTTAATACACCTTGTAGTTATAGCCTTACTTTGAGGCTTAGCCACGCCCACATGCTTTGATACAGCAAAATTATTTTGATAACTTTTGATCCCTTATGTCATAAGTCTGTGGTCGCTCGTTTTGAAGTCTGTAAGTGAAAAGCTGTAGGAGGAGTTTGTTGAAATACGACTAATATGCACGGGACAATATTATTGGAATGGATTCAAAATGGCCGACTTCCTGTGGGGTTTGGACCATGGCTCCAAGAGGCTTTTTTGTAGGCCCTGAGACACTCCATTGGTATCCCGGATTTCATAATCCTCGGATGAAATATGGCTGAGGGCTGGCTGTTTTAGTGATTTCAGTGTGTGGCGAGAAGCCCTAGTTTGAGGCTTAGCCACACCCACATACTTTGACGTAGCAAAATTATTTTGATAACTTTTGATCCCTAATGCCTTCAGTCTCTCCTCATCCGTTTTGAAGTCTGTGAGTGAAAAGCTCTAGGAGGAGTTTGTTCAAATACGAGATATACAAATGGGACAAAATGGTGGGTTGGATTCAACATGGCCGACTTACTGTAGGGTTTGGACCATGGCTCCAAGAGACTTTTTTGTAGGTCCTAAGACATTCCATTGGTATCCCGGATTTCATAATCCTGTGATAAAATATGGCTTGGGGCTGGCTGTTTTAGTGGTTCTAGGGGGCGCTGTGCAGAAATTAGACCACGCCCACCAAAACTTTGCATTCATATCTCTTAAGGCTTGGACCAGTAACCATCCTATGTAATTTGGTGGAGATCAAATGAGTTTTATGGAAATTATAGCCAAACGTATGGCCACGGCGTGACGCCTGACTTCGCCACCCTGACCTTCGTCTTTCGAAAACTCTCAGTGTTTAACACTGAGTTACACCAACTTGTTTACTGTCACTGTGCTCTGGATCATGTTGATTAAGTCAAGGGTGTAAAATTGGGACCTTTCACCGTAAAACATGACACTTCCTGTTCTGAGGGGGCGGGGCTTCAGTGATGTCAGCATTTGATGATCAGGATTCTTCAGGGAGCTGATGAGCATCCACCTCAGCAGTTTTCATCCCTCTGTGACTTTCTGAACTAGAGATATAAGAACTTTAATGTTTTTGGAATTTCGTCCAACTTTGAGGCCTTGCCCCACCCCCTCAACATATACGAAAAGTCAATTTTATTGATAAATATTGATCCCCCATGCCTGAAGGTCAATCCTTAACAAGTTCCAAGTCAATCTAAAATTGAAGGAGTAGTTCGATCAAATGCGGACCCTGTAAACGTCAAAAATCGGGTCAAAATCGCACCTTCAGACCAAGATGGTCGACTTCCTGTGCGTCTGGCATGGCGATGCTCTATTCATTTCTGGTAGGTCTTGGGAAGTTCTTCTTGGGTTCCCGAAGGGCATCTCTCTATGATGAAATAAGTATATTGGGGAGCTTCATTTGAAGTATTGCAGGTGGCGCCACTGAGCCATTTCTTTTGAGACGTTTTTGATTCCTTTAAAATACGTAAATTTCACGCACACCTGATGCCACTGCCAAATATGGTGAGTTTTTGAATATCATAAAGCCTCCAAATAGCCAATTCATTTTTGGAAAGAATAAGAAACAGTACAGATACAATAGTTCCTTGCAGCTGCAAGCTGCTCGGGCCTAATTATTTTAATCTTTTCCAATGTATTAAAAAAATCATATTACTTGGTAACAATAGCACTTAGACATAACACTGTTTTGGGAAATATTTCAGAGTGCTTTCTTTCCAAAAGAGACCCCGGCCATGTCTTTTCTGAACATGGTTCAAGAACAGCTTTAATTTTAATTTAAAGGTCTGGTGGGTCTCTCAGATCGTTTTAGAATGTTTTGACTCCTATCTAACAGATCGAAAAATCTCGGTTAAGTATGGAAACTCACTCCTCAGGAACCAATGACATTCAGTGTGAGGTTGCCCAAGGATCGATTTTAGGCCCAATACTTTTTCATCTCTACACGCTGCTACTTGGGGATGTTATCAGGAGGCATTGATTTCCACAGCTATGTTGATGATACACAGCTTTACATTGCCGTATCTCCTGATGACATTGAGCCTGCAAATGTACTTTTGAATTGTATTTTAGATATCAAGTCTTGGATGGTAGAGAACTTCTTACAGCTCAACTAGGACAAAACTGAAGTTTGAATCATTGGTCCTGAAAACAAGGGAGATTATTTTACCAGAACTGCAAAATGTTGAACCTTTGAGAAGTCTGGGTGTCCTTTTTGATTCTGAGCCTAATGTTATTCCTCATTTTAAAAAATTCAACAAAAATAGGATTTTATCATCTTAAAAACATAGCCAGCATCGACCCATTTCTCTCTCTTGCCAGCAAAGAGGTTTTGATGCATGCTTTTATTTTCAGTAGATTAAATTAAATTGTAATGTGCCGCTCTCCGGTCTGCCCAAAAATAGTATTTCAAGTCTACAACTACTCCAGAACGCAGCTGCACGTGTGCTGACGAGGACCAGGGGGCAGAAACACATTACACCAGTTTTAAACTTGTTGCACTGGCTGTCTTTTAGGATCAATTTTTAGGTTTTTGAAATAGTTTGTAAATGTCTTATTTATCTTGGTCATTCTTATTTATTCAGTCTTCTTTTGAATTATAAGCCCTTGTGGTCCCTTTGGTCCTCCGGTACCGGCCTTTTAGTCATTCCAGAAGTCAGAACTAAGTTGCACAGCAAAGCCTCATTCTATCCTGCCGGAGAACCTCAGGCCTACCTTTTTAGTTTGGCTGTTAATTGAGCAATTGAGTTATTTTATCTATCTTAGTTCATTTTTTGATTCTATATTATTTAATTTTGTATTTTTCTATTTATTTGCTTATTTATTTATTTATTTTATTGTTCATTGTTAACAAAGTGTTTTTACAAATTATTTGTATACAGACTAACTCCAGTGTTTCCTTCATGGGGATCCTTCGCGCTGGGACCCCTGCCAGTTTAGCCATAGAGGTCGTTGCCATTGGTATCGCTTTTGTCGTGGCGGACGTGGTTCTGCACGGCAGCCTTATGGCTGTGCTGTGGATACTTGCCTGCCCTGATCCTGCCGTTCCCTGTGTTGACTCCTCTGTTGCTGTGGGGTGGCTCCCAATGTGACTGGATCCCCAAGATATTGTTTCGGCACATTAGCATCATTCTAGATGTTTAATTTTACTGTAAGTTCACTAAAAGAGACAGGAACGGATTGAGCAGAGTTTTTGCAGTGAAGGGGTGGGGGACAGGGTGTGTATTTTTGTTTTTATCATATAAAGCACTTTGTGCTGATTTTATCATAAAAAGTACTCTACAAATAAAATTTGATTTGAAAAGTGTCCTCTTTTGTACTCCACAATTTTATTACTCTTTTCCACCTGCAGCACTGCTGAGCTTTGCTCACTTGATTCACTGATTTCCGTTTAGTGTGTTGAGTTTCAGCTGGATGGAATTACAGAGTGAAACCAGATGTGTGAAAATGAATTAATCTGTCAGGCCTGACGTTACGCTTTATGTCTCCAGCAGTCAGAGGCCTGGTTGGGGAGCCACACCAGGCCGACTTTGCATTCACAGTCCTCCTGTGCCCTTGTGCTTTGAGCTTGCAGTGCTTTTACCCCTCCAGGAATGTGCCCTCTATAATGAGGGTCAGGGGTCAAAGTGCTGCCTTGCCTGGAGGCTGGGATCTCCCAGGCACACTCAGTCACTGACTCTGTCCCTATATTTAAATCCTGCCTCAGGACATGCATTTCAAAGGGCATCTCCTAACTAGTTCCTGGTTACTAATTAGTTTTGCAGCTGTGCTATTTGTCTTTGGGAACCTGAACGCGGAGAACAGGGTGGGGTGGAGGGGCGAATGAGGCAGACTAAAAAAAGATGCTCCACGCTGACCGTAATCACTCAGAGAGTCCTCAGCTGCAAACATGATGAAGAATGCATCAGCGGCCGAGAGGAAGCCGACGTTGCTTTGTTCCACTTTGGTTATTTTACACTTTGTAACTTAGTTGTTTTTGGAATGAAATGAGAACGCAGAAAAGGCTGCTTGTTTTCCGTTCCACGCAGCTCGTATCGGCGGTAACGGCCCATGCTATCGCTCCCAGCCGGCTGCCTCTCCCTCGCAAGTCAAATCATTATTGGATTACATTTTCTGCTTTCATAAAATGCGGTTAAGAGGCACTTTGGACATATGTGCATGACCTGCTTTCCAGAGATGGCTATCAGAGCAAAAGTGACAGGTCAATTGCTGATTTCTGTTCCATAAAAGGAAAAGGCCTCCTACCCTGAGCACTCTAAAAGGTCGCAAGCTCTCTCTGTCTGTCTGCTTCCCTTTCTCTCTCTCTTACACACACACACATACACACACACGAAAAACTAAAGTCGTCCGCTGACACGAGAGCACGCTCTCAGCTGAGCACGGCGCGGCGCTGTGTGTGTGCGTGTGTGTTTGAGCGCGTGTCGGCTGCATCAGCCTGTGTGTCTGTATGTAATTGTATAGTGGGAAGACACACACTTAATGGAAGTGGCTCTTCACTCTGACAGCTGGGTGGTGCAGATGAAAGGTCTGCTGTAGCATGTTGTCGGCCACTTGTGGAGTGTCCGGAGAGAGGCGTGGCTTGCATGAGAGGACACAGCATCAGCAAACATAGATTCTCCTGGTCATCAGGGTTCAGTGTTGGAACACACAAACTAAATATGTACATAAATATGGCACTGAATTACTTTTACTTCCAAATGCATTTCAGTTGCAGGCTAATGTATCCTACCCTTGATCAAACTGAAGCTCCTCTGGTCTCTGGATTGCACATTTGCGGTCTGTTATCTCAAACTTTGCGGCGTAATAACAGACTTTACAGCATTCTGTCGTCTTATCAGATGTTTTTGGTTCAGTGGATACGGGCTGAGCTTAAAAAGATATTGTCTCTACAGTTGATATCTGCACGATTTCATTCAGATCTTAACTACAAGTTGTTCTGAAGTTTCAGTTAGGTTTTCATCTTTAATCACATTTAAGCTTATAGCATGCACACAGTTCCTAA
Organism: Valencia hispanica; assembly: GCA_963556495.2. NCBI lineage: Eukaryota > Metazoa > Chordata > Actinopteri > Cyprinodontiformes > Valenciidae > Valencia > Valencia hispanica. Next base: position 9,635,527 of record OY747705.1, on the reverse strand, counting down.
AATGAACTATTAACATTAGAAGCACACTTAAAATCCCTATGGCAACTTATACATATCCCTTAACAGTTTTCACATTTTGTCACATAACAATGAAAGACTAAAGTGTATTTGTTAATTTATGTCATACACCAACACAAAGAAGTGTTTTTTTTGTTGTTTTTTTATTAGTAAAGTATGTGAAAAATTTGTATATGAATTGAAATGTGTAAATCTTGGAACAATTATTATGACAGTGGCCCAGATTGTTCAATAAAATGCAAAGTCCTGAATAGAAGCAACAATGAAATAAAGGTAAATATATATTTATAAATATTTGTTCTTTTTTTTGGCTTTTGCACATAGTGAACACAGAGGTTTTTTTTAAGATTGTTACTTTGTAACAGTTTTCCAATGTTTACCTTATAGTTGTAAATTGTTTTGAAGATATTTTACGTCAACATTAATTTAACCAATGTCTGAAAGTTGACTTCACTGATAGTTTTAAGCCAGCTTTTAAACTTTTGTAAAAAATGAAGTTAAGAAAAAAAATATTAGATTAAAATTTATTACAGCTTTTTTTTTTTAAACGTCTGGGCCACCGTACTATATGGTTTTATGTACAATACAAAGCATTTTACTTTGTAATAAGATTCTTTGCTTTTATTTAGTTACATAGTAAAAAGGACCACAATCTTTTTTTCAGTTTTACTCAAATGCATTACCTCCACTCATGTATACTGTATATTTACCCCATTTTATTTTATTATTTTTATTTATTGCATGCTTAGAAGTGTTTATTTTATATTGGCAGAAAGTACCACAGCAATTTCCTAATGTTGTGAACGTGTTCACACATATTCTGATTCTGAGTGGAACCATTTCCCAAACACTTCTGAAGAGTGATCCATTCGTATTGTCTAGAATACACAACAACAACGACAAAAATTCCAATCCAGACCCAAAAAAAATTCCTAACACAGAAAAAAAGATAAACCAAAAGTACTATCTAGCCACAGTGAGACTACTGTAAAAAAAAACGTTCTCTAGGGGACAGTCGAAACCTTGAAACAAATTCACTTTCCCACCTCATCCCCTTCTTCTCTCAACTCGAAATCAGTAAACAAGTTGGTAGATAACTTCCTCACCAAAATTTCAGACATTATTAATTCCATTGCTCCAATTAAAGTAAAAGTAATCTCGGGTAGAAAGAAGTCTCCGTGGACTGGCGATCCACTGGTACATAGTGAAAAAAGAAAGTGTCGACAAGCCGACAGAAAATGGCTTAAAAACTCGACTCCAGGTTCACTGTGAGATCTACAATAAGAGACTGAACAAATATCAGTTAACTTTAAAAGATGCGAGGGAATCGTGCTTTTTGGAAATCATTCAGAGAAACGTTAATAATGCGCAGACTTTATTTGCAACAGTGGAAAGACTAACTAATCCTCCATTGACAGTAGCCCCTGAACTAAACTCCACATGGGCCTGCAATGAATTTCCCAGCGTTTTCACTGAAAGGATTCTGACAATTGGAGGGTCAATTTGTACTTCAGCACTGATCTCATTATCAGTGTCTCCCCCAATCAACACCAATGTAGAGAAAATGTCTGAATTCCATAAATTAAACCAAAAACACCTTGATGAAATCATAACCCAATTAAGCTCCTCCTCTTGCTGCCTCGATATCTTATCCACAGTTTTTCTTAAGAAAGATTTTCCTGTCATTGGGTCTGATTTGATTCAAATAGTGAACTCATCCCTCCTTTTGGACCTCAGTGCAGCATTTGACACTTTTGATCATGATGTACTATTGGAACGACTGGAGAGCTGGGTCGGACTCTCTGGTACAGTACTTGGCTGGTTCGAGTCTTACCTAAAGAACAGGAACTTCTTTGTGTTAATAGGAAACTTTTCTACAGAACGAACAGAAATCACATGTGGGGTGTTTCAGGGCTCAATCCTAGGGCCCCTCCTATTCAATATCTACATGCTCCCACTAGCCAAGAATATAACAACCAATAAGATTAACTACCATAACTATGCAGATGACACTCAACTGTTTATTACAATGTCACCAGGTGACTTTGAACCCATCCAAACACTAAGTTAATGCATTACGCAAATCAATGGATGGATGTGCCATAATTTTCTCCAGCTGAACAGAAACAAATAATAATGGCTTGCATTTATATAGCGCTTTTAGAGACCCGCAAAGCACTTCATTATTCATTCACTCTCACACACTGGTGGAAGCAAGCTATGATTATAGCCACAGCTGCCCTGGGGCAGACTGACAGCAGCGAGGCTGCCATATCACACCATTGGCCCCTCTGGCCATAACCAGTAGGCGGGTAGGTGAAGTGTCTAGCCCAAAGACACAATGACATGTAGCAGGTGGAAGCAGGAATCAAACCCACGATTTCTGGGTCGCAGGCCGACTACTCTACCACTGAACTACAGTCGCCCCAAACAAAACTGAAGTAATTATCTTTGGTCCTAAAGAGGAAAGATCAACAGTCAGCACACAGCTTCAGTTAATACAGCTAGAAACTCCTGATCAGGCCCGAAATCTAGGTGTAGCAATGGACTCAGACCTGAACCTCCAGGGTCACATAAAGGCAATAACAAGATCAGCCTTGTATCACCTGAAGAACATTTCTAGGATTAAAGGACTGATGTCCCAATGGGACCTCGCAAAACCTCATCGATGCGTTTATCTTTAGTCAGATTGATTACTGCAACAGTGTCCTCACAGGTCTGCCTAAAAAGTCAATCAGACAGCTGCAGCTGATCCAGAACGCTGCTGCTCATGTCCACACTAGAACTAGGAAAGTAGAGCACATCACCCCAGTTCAGCTCCGTGTAGCTCAGAGAATAAACTTCAAAAAACCTTTACTCGTTTATTAATCACTGAATGGCTTAGCACCAAAATATGTTGAATACTTGCTGTCACTATACCAACCCCTGACACCACTCAGGTCCTCTAATTCCAGTCTACTCAACATCCCTAGAATTAGAACCAAACATGGAGAAGCAGCTTTCAGCTTCTATGCTCCCCTTATCTGGGACAAACTTCCAGAAGGCTGCAAAGCTGCTGAAACACTGATCTGTTTTAAATCAAGGCTAACAATCCATCTCTGTAGAGCTGCCTTTGAGTAATGTGTTATATGTTTTGTGTGTGTTTTATGCTTTATTGCTGTTTTTAATGTAAAGCACATTGAATTGCCTTGTTGTTGAATGTGTGCTACGCAAATAAAATTGCCTTGCTCTGCCATAACTTCCAACATGTTTAGCACAATCAAGAGGAAATTATCCACCCTATGACTCATTTGACATGTGTTTCTAGAAACTCTACATAACCACCCTGAGTAAAGTTGTTGCCTTTCATTGCCTTTGCTTCCTCCATCTTATTTCACCATGTTTACCGGCTTCTTGCTAATGACAGCCTGCACTTTGGTGCTGACAGAGTCCAACAGGTGTTTGAGAGGCTTTTCACCAAAGACACCTATCTGCTGCTTCTGAAAGGGACTTGATAAGAGGGGCGAAACAAAAGAGTCAAATTGCAGGCTGACAAAACACAGCCATGAGGCAGGAGAGGCTAGAAAGCTGCACAGATTTAGTTGTATTTTTTTTTTCAACCAGGAGATGTTAGATGTCATAACAGCAAATATACAGGTGTGCTGAATACTATCAAATATACATGCACTGCTGTTAGGTTAGTTTGATCCAGGATCCCTGTGTTGTTTTTGGTAGCTCACTGTCTCTCGGGACTGGTTTTTGTAGAACCATCATGTGACTTCATGGGATGTTTCTAAAAACTAACAGCGAATTGGCTTAAGTGAATTAATCAACTGTAAAAGAGGACCTTCATCTCAAATGATAATAAACTGATTTATCAACAAAAAAACAGATTAGAGCTAATACATGTACATTCTTCAAATCAACACACCGCCTCACTCAGTTTTAAGAGTGTATTTAATCACTGAGGCACAGTTCTAATCATACAGAGAGATGCACTGCTGAGGCTTTTATGGACTGATAACAATTTCTGTTACAGATGGACCAATCAGAGGTCTGTGGTCGATTTCCAATCTCTAGTTTTGGTAAAGTTCTGATATAACAACACCAGCGATTTCTTGCTGAGTTTCCTTCAAGAACTATAATTAACAGAATTCAAAATATGTCATTCTGTCACTCCTTTTGTGACCAGTCATTCATTTCTAACATCAGATAATAATTCAGGGACAGAAGTCGTGACATACCATATGTATGACAAAGCATTGGCAGATATTGTTAAAGCAGGGTTTAAATTTGTGATTTGCACGATTAGAATGGTTAGCCTTCCTAACTACAGATTTCAATGTAGGGTCTATATTACTTAGACTTTACATATTTTCAGGTCAGAGTTGAACTGTGTTGACATTTGACAGCACTAATAACACCTTATACATTAGTCATTCAGCCTAATAGTTAATTACTTCTCCAGAAAAGATTAAAAAAATACACAAAATCAACCTAAATGTTGGCATGGTTGCAACACTTTCTGCTTCAGTCCCTCTAATTCACTTACTGTTTGACCTGAAGGGGTCTAACATGTATGTAAAATAACATGTGTTTAGTACACATGGCACCTAATTTATAACCATGCAAAAATATCACAGACTTCATATGTTGATGTCAAATGCATGACATGCTCCACGTTACAACTTAGCCTACACAATTAACAGATTGGGTTGTAACACAGGCTGGGGAAAGTTGTAACTATTTGAAAAAATAAGCAAAAACGTGGCCACAGCATAAGATGTGTTTCAAAAGGAGGTGTTTTGGAAGGAAAGAATGTCCATCTCTTTGTTTGTGACCGAGTGTAGCTCGAACACAATCTGTGTTTAACTCAGGAGTGTTTGTGTGAATGGGTCTATTTGAAAAATGATTCAAAACAGTTCAAATACTGTTGTACACTCTAGTACAGTCCATCCATCCATCCATCCATCCATCCATCCATCCAGCCAGCCAGCCATGTACAAACAGTGCCAGTGTACCCACGTTTGTGTGGCTCAGTGTATGTTCTTAATCAGAATTCCAAGGTTGACAGATAAATGTTAGTCAGTCCTTCTTTTGGGTCTGAGTTGTCATTGCTGCATATCTCCCCCACTGCAAAGGTACTGAGCTAGCTGGTGGAGGTCTGCGCTCTCCAAGTGCTTTTCTAGTATAGAAAAAGTATTGTAGCACACCTTAAACATTACTTTTGTATTTTTTTAAATGTATTTTTCACAATAAATGTTCTTTTGATGGCTTTCTATACTTTCTTGATGTCTTCATTTTGCTGAAATGTATCTGGTGTGTGAGAATGTTTGAAAACAATATATCACAATAAACATCTCTACCGCACATGCCTCAGATTATCTTGCAATATAGATCTGAGGCCATATCGCCTAGGTCAAGGAGTATTCTTGAAACATGAGGAGATGGGCACCAGCAGACCCTCCCACAATCAAGCAAAGAATAGATGGTACAGATAATGGATGAATGGATGAAGAAATCATGTACTATACAGTGAGGAACATAAGTATTTGAACACCTTGCGATTTTGCAAGTTCTCCCACTTAGAAATCATGGAGGGGTCTGAAATTCACATTGTAGGTGCATTTCCACTGTGAGAGACGGCACTTTAACAAAAATTCAGGAAATCACATTGTCTGATTTTTAAAGAATTTATTTGTATTTTATTGCTGCACATAAGTATTTGAACACCTGGCAATCAGCAAGAACTCTGGCTCTCAAAGAGCTGTTACTCGGCCTTTATAAAGTCCACCCCTTCTCCACTTATTAATATAAATTAGCAGCACCTGTCTGAGCTCGTTAAATCAAATCAAAGCAAATTTATTTAAAAAGGTAGGTCTTGAGCCTCTTTTTAAAAACATGAACAGTCTCTGCACCCCTGTGGTTCTCCGGCAGGCTGTTCCACAGACAAGGACCATAATGGTGGAACGAGGCCTCACCATGAGTCTTAGTCCTGACTTTTGGAACAACCAATCCTGAAATGCACGGGGAGCCAATGCAGCGATTTTGAAACTGGTGTAATGTGTTCCCGCCCTCTAGTCCTCGTCAGAACACGTGCCACTGTGTTCTGGAGAAGTTGTAGGGATGAAGTAGACTTTTTAGGAAGACCAGAGAGCAGGGCATTACAGTAATCTAGTCTACTGGATATAAAAGCATGCATCAGCACCTCCGTGCTGGCAAGAGACAGAAAAGGGCGGACTCTGGCGATGTTTTTAAGATAATACAATCCTGTTTTGGTTACATTTTTAATGTGTGTAGTAAAAATCAGCTCAGAGTCAAAAAGAACACCCACATTTCTCACACACTGAGACAGATTCAAATTTTTCAGTCTTGGTAAAATGATCTCTCTCTTGTCTTCAGAACCGATGATTAAAACTTCAGTTTTATCCTGGTTGAGCTGTAAAAAGTTCTCTGCCATGCGTGACTTTATATCTAAAATACAGTTTAAAAGGGTGTTTACTGGCTCTAGGTCATCAGGATGGTGTTAAAGACACATGTCCACCCTACAGTCAGTCAAACTCCAACTACTACCATGGGCAAGACCAAAGAGCTGTCAAAAGACACCAGAGACAAAACTGTAGACCTCCACAAGGCTGGAAAGGGCTACGAGGCGATTACCAAGCAGCTTGGTGAAAATAGATCAACTTTTGGAGCAATTATTAGAAAATGGAAGAGGCTAAAGATGACTGTCAGTCTCCTTCAGACTGGGGCTCCATGCAAGATCTCACTTCGTGGGGTATCACTGATGATAAGAAAGGTGAGGAATCAGCCCAGAACTACACAGGAGGAGCTGGTCAATGATATGAAGAGGGCTGGGACCACAGTTTCAAAGGTTACTGTTGGTAGAACACTACGCCGCCATGGTTTAAAACCATGCATTGCACGGAAGGTTCCCCTCCTCAAGTCATCACATGTCCAGGCCCGAAGTTTCCCAATTACCATCTGGATGATCCAGAGGAGGCATGGGAGAATGTCATGTGGTCAGGTGAGACCAAAATCGAACGCTTTGGTCTAAACTTCAGTCGCCGTATCTGGAGGAAAAAGAAGGATGAGTTGCATCCCAAGAACACCATCCCTATTGTGAAGCATAGCGATGGAAACATCATGCTTTGGGGGTGCTTTCCTGTGACGGGAACAGGACAACCGCACTGTATTAAGGAGAGGATGAATGGGGCCATGTATTGTGAGATTTTAGGGAACCACCTCCTTCCCTCGGTCAGAGCATTGAAGATCGGTCGTGGCTGGGTCTTCCAACATGACAATGACCCAAAAACAGTCAGGATAACCAAGGAGTGGCTCCCTAAGAACCATATCAAGGTTCTGGAGTGGCCTAGCCAGTCTCCAGACCTAAATCCAATAGAAAACCTTTGGAAGGAGCTGAAACTCAGTGTTGCTCAGCGACAGCCCCGAAACCTGACAAATCTAGAGAAGATCTGTGTGGAGGAGTGGGCCAAAATCCCTGTTGCAGTGTGTGCAAACCTGGTAAAGAACTACAGGAAACGTTTGACCTCTGTAATTGCCAACAAAGGCTTCTGTACCAAATATTAACACAGATTTTCGCAGGTGTTCAAATACTTATGAGCAGCAATAAAATACAAATAAATTCTGTAAAAGTCAGACAATGTGATTTCCTGAATTCTCTTTAAAATGCTGTCTCTCACAGTAAACATACACCTACAATGTGAATTTCAGACCCCTCAATAATTTAAATAATTCAATGTTCCTCACTATATATGACCTATATACACACTCACTAATTAGATTATTTTGCTATATTACAGGTAAAAATCTCATGATCATGTGTGCAGTCATTAGTGAATGGTAAATGGACTCAACTTAAATACAGGCTTTCCAGCCATGCGGACCACTCAGTGCACTTTGCACTCACAAACGCACACACATTTATATAGGCAAGGCAAGGCAAGGCAAGGCAATTTTATTTGTATAGCACACTTTCAACAGCAGGGTAATTCAAGGTGCTTTACGTGATTTGGTGATTTTTTTAAAACACATGGAATTTAACATTGGAAATTAAAAGTAAAAGAAACACCCATTACACATGATACACAATAAAGCAAGAGAAAGATCAAAAAAGCAAGAGAGCATGAACACATTTCATACATATGACATCAAGCATTTACTCAAAGGCAATTCTAAACAGATGGGTTTTTAGTCTCGATTTAAAGCAGTTCAGAGTTTCAGCAGCTCTGCACTCGTCAGGAAGTCTGTTCCAGATAAGGGGAGCATAGAAACTGAAAGCTGCTTCTCCATGTTTAGTTTTGAGTCTAGGGATGTTTAGTAGGCTAGAGTTGGAGGACCTGAATGGTCTTGGTGGTTGGTACTGTGACAACAGGTCTTCAACATATTTTGGTGTTAAGCCATGTAATGATTAATAAACTAGTAGGAGGATTTTGAAGTCTATTCTCTGAGCTACAGGGAGCCAGTGTAAGGACTTTAGAACTGGGGTGATGTGCTCTACTTTCCTGGTTCTAGTGAGGACGCGAGCGGCAGCGTTCTGGATCAGCTGCAGCTGTCTGATCGACTTTTTAGGCAGACCTGTGAAGACGCTGTTGCAGTAATCAATCAGACTAAAGATAAACGCATGGATGAGTTTTTCTATGTCGTGTTGCAACATCAGTCATTTAATCCTAGAGATGTTCTTCAGGTGATAGAACTCTGACCTTGTTATTGCCTTTATGTGACCCTGGAGGTTCAGGTCTGAGTCCATTACTACACCTAGGTTTCGAGCCTGATCAGTAGTTTCTAGCTGTATTAATTGAAGCTGTGTGCTGACTCTTGATCGTTCCTCCTTGGGTCCAAAAATAATGACTTCAGTTTTGTTTCTATTCAGCTGGAGAAAGTTATGGCACATCCATCCATTTATTTGGTCAATGCATTGATTTAGGGTTTGAATGGGTTCAGAGTCACCTGGTGACATTGTAATGTAGAGCTGAGTGTCATCCGCGTAGTTATGGTAGCTAATGTTATTAGTTGCTATAATGTTGCCTAGTGGGAGCATGTAGATAATAAATAAGAGGGGCCCCAGGATTCAGCCCTCGGACACCCCACATGTGATTTCTGTTCGTTCTGATGAAAAGTTTCCTATTGAAACATACGTAGAAGTCCCTGTTCTTTAGGTAAGACTCGAACCAGCCAAGTAGTGTACCATAGAGTCTGACCCAGCTCTCCAGTCGTTCCAATAAAATATTATGATCAACAGTGTCTATGATCAACAGTGACTTTACAATTCCCATTGGCTGGATTTCTTCTGATATTTCTCTCACTGTATTTTTGTAGCAGCTATAAACTCTGGTGTTCTTGCCTCAATTCCATTAATTGATCCGTCTTGTATAATAACAATCTTTGCTGGGGGGGGGGGGGGCTCTTACTTTGTTATGTGTCCGTTTGATGCGGCTGGGTTTCTCCTGGTGGCTTTGACTGGTCCCGGGGGCTGGGTCATCCTTCGGGGAACTCAGGGCTGTGAATCTGTTTTTAAGCAGGAATCCAAGTGGAGTAATATCTCTTGTTTTTGGCTAAAACCTCTTTTGTTTACTTTTAGCAGAAGTATATACAGATCCACAGGTTGCTAGGCAATTCGGGGTAAAGTGCCTTGTCCAGAGGAACATTGACATGCTATCGGGAGAAGCTGGAATCGAACCTACAACCATCCAGTTGCAGGACAACAACTCTACCCAACTCCCTGCTCCGGTTCACTTCCCTCTTTCAGGAATTTAAAAAAAAAAACGTCCCGAAGACGGACATGACTTGATGTCCTGTGGCTCCTTTTGGTACTTGACTTTTTTAAGTACAATTGACCAAAACTGCCTGCAAAAGAACTAAATACAGAAGAAGCAAAATCAGCGAAACCCACCAAAGTCTGGTTCTGTTTACCACCTCCGACTTTCTTTTACATTGATATAGTTGACAGGACAACTACTATTTATGCACTGCCTTAAATCTGGCCTTTATGGCCTAAGGAGTGGTAACAAGAAAGCTGTTGTTGAAAAAAAGCCATAATAAGTCACATTTGCAGTTTCCCACAACACAGCAAACGTGGAAGAAGGACATAAGCTTTGGATCTAAAGTACATACAGTTTACTGTCCCCGTATCCGGTAACTATGTTCCGGGCAAAGGAATAACCCTTGACTCTGGCTTATTCATAATTCTGCAGAAGGAATCTTTGATGTTTGAAATATAGCTTCCCCTGACAGAGATATTGTCTCTATTGCCATCGCTAAGCAAACACCCGCTGCCATTCCTCTGAGGGAGAAGAGCCACAGATTCACCAACACTGTCTGTTCGCTGCCTCAGCTCCATGGTTGCTCCAGTCTGGAACTGAGCAGAGAAACCCTGTTCTAAGGTAACTGGTGCCAGCCGCACACACACACTGCCCTTGCTTTTTCCCCATCCACTAACCAATCGGCTAACCACATGTGCCTTTGTTTCAAGCTGAGGCTACAAAAGCCTCTGACCACTTCCTCTATGGAGATCTTCATAAAATCAACTAAAGTAAGAGGTTGGGTCTGTCCAGAGATAAATCAGCTTACCTTAATGTCTTCAATTGTCTATTTCACTGTGTTTTGCAGGATTTTAATCCTTTAAACTGCTTGAGTACAAACAGTTTTATAAGGTTTATTAGGTGATTGACTAATGAAGAATCATTTTAATGACACAATTTAAGTTTACTCCATCTCACTGGAGCTTTCCTTTCCTCTCTTCTCACTAAAACTCTTCTGTACAAACCTTGGTCTATAAGCATACATATACATATTGGACTGTGATATTACCATATATCATTTTGTGCACGACAAACCCGCAGCATATCTTGGTGCAATCTAATCTAAATCAGTGGAGCTAATTTGGGCTCTTTCCCAATTCGTCTTAAATAAATCTGGTTTTTCAAAATTTTCAGTTCGTACTAAACTGTGACATCATTACCTCATTTAAATGGTTATTAGTTCTATTTCTTTTTTACATATTTGTACAGTTTGACTGTTTTGACATTTTGATGGTATGTTAGTTTTCATTATTCTTTCATTTTTACTTAGTAGTTTAGTTGAGTGTTACTAGTTTTGTGAGTTTAATAAAAAGTGTGTTTACTCAAAGGTTGAATTTTTTTTCTTAATAAACTGTTATATTTTGGAGAAAAGTTAGTCAATTTTTATATTCATGTGTAATAACTTGCTGTTAGAATAACACCAGTACTGAAATCATCCCATCATCTGTTATTTTATTAGCTAAGCCTTATAGGCAGGTATTCCTAAACAATATCTGAGATTAAGAACTAATAGGTAATTTTTTTCTGACAAATCAGGTGGTACCCTGACTTGGTAATTTTGATCAGAAAACTAGTTTTGGTAATAATTGCTCTAAGCAATTATTTAAAGCATGAAACGGAATGACTCAGTCAAAGTCCAGGGCTAAATCCATATGACAATCTTTGGACATAAAAATAGTTCCCTCCAGGTACTCTGGCTTCCTCCCACAGTCCAAAAATATGACTGTTAGGTTGACTGGTCTTTCTAAATTGCCCTTAAGTATGAGTGTGTGGTTTTTTGTCCTGTGTTTCTCTGTGTTGCCCTGTGGTGGACTGGTGGCTGTCCAGGGTTTACCCCGCTTCTCACCTGATGAATGCTGGAGATAGGCACCAGCCCCCCACCACCCAACCCTGCAGAGGATGGACGGTATAGATAATGGTATAGATGGTATAGATAACGGATGGATGGACATTTGGAAAGAACGAGCTAAATCAACGGACCTACAAGAGTCTGGTTCCCTTTAGTTCTTCTGACTTTTTTTAAAGCACCCCATGGATACTGAAAATGCTTACTTTGACTGTTCCGTGCCGAATAATGTTGGTTAGCATGTGATAAGCAAGACCTGATAAGTAATTTGGCTTGATGCATTCACAGTTTGATAAAAAAAAAGAAAGGACTTTACAATTCCCATTGGCCGACCACCTGATTTCTTACTTAATCTCCAAGTTTAGGTTTGCTTTTGAGCGGTGACCTGCCGATTCCAATTCTAAATTACTTCAATTTTCTTTTCAAGGACTGTAACATTGACCATAAAATACAAAATGCACAGTAGGGGTCATTTAATAGTGGTAGTAGTTTTGAATAAACTTTTGCTGAATCCATTGCTGTTTGTTGATGTGGGCATACACCAAAGAAGTAGGAGATTTCAGTTTGGATGCTTTTTGTGAATACAGTAAATCAGTATTTGACCTGCCAATCACTACAGAGAGATTATCTAGTTAAATTTGGCTTTTTATTAGTCATTGGCTGACTGACTGGTGAGTCACTGATTATACACACTCACAACAGAATTCTATCAGAGATGGGAGCATTTTGTTGAGGAAGACAGTTGAGTTATTCTTACTATTCCCAAAAGTTGCCTGAACTAAAAGCAAAATATTGTTTACCTACTAATCCTTGAACTTTGCAAATCAGAAGAGCCCAAGAGCCATGTGGGTGTGTCTGGAGTTAAAACACCACCCGGCTAAAGCCTGTTTCACTCGGTTCAGGGAGGACCGCGGGTGTTAATGAGCTGTTCTGCAGTGGGTGACAGGTGTCGGCTGCATGATAGCCTCCTGAATTTCTGCCAGTCTATTATGAGGCACCTCTCAGTGTTTGAGCCTCTGATGCCTTATCATTGTTAGCAACCCTCATTAAAAGTAATTGGGATTGCTATTTGAAACGTAGCTCATTAGGCTGCAATGTTTTGTCTCAATAAGGAATGCTAAGGAGACAAACACATTTATTCGGTGATAGTAGGCTGGCACAGATGTTTCCAACCCCCCCCCTCCTCTACGTTTTGACAAGTGGCTGATGAGGAAAAACAGCCAGAGTGAAATCCTAAATATCAGCTTTCCATACAAGGGAAGTCGTTCTTACCCTCTGGATCCATGCAGAAAGACACACGTGATGAGCAAGTAAATTCTTGCAGTCACAGAAATTCCTCAGCGGGTCGCTGGTGTTCACTTCGCCATCCCTGCATATAAAGCACTCTGATGTCTCTATAGAAGAAAAGCAGAGATATTATGAGCCATTTCACACTAAATGATAGGCTAATTCTTAATTTGCTATAAGATCCATATCAAGTAGCCTCCTTTGAACATGGCTACCTTTTCCTTTAATAGCATTAAACACACGCTGTACAGCTCCCCTGGGCATTTCACGTTTGTTTTGTTCTTATGTGAGAAAGTGGTGAAGTGAATATGAGCTCAAAGGTTGGTGAAGGAAGCAGATTTTTCTATCGAAACAATAAACAATATTTTAGGTAATCCTACTTATTGTTTTTTTTTTTACAAGAGCTTTTTGCACAGCCTATACAGTTTCACATTTACATTATATATAACAGGAGATTAGCTGAAATTATGTCTTTGTAGACCGCATTTCATAGACAAATGAGACATGACTTAGAAGTGTTTTCACATCAACCAATATCATTAGGGAGTCTGTGGTTTTGACAAATTTTTGTCATAAAGTAGCTCTCAAAAGTGTACACACCAATGTAAAAATACCAGGTTATTGTAACTGTATAAAAAGAAATAGTTTTCTTTCCGATTTTAATTTAAATTCAATTAAACTGAAAAACAAAACATTTTTTGGGGTGGAAGAAATTCTAAAAGACCTGTTATAATCTAATAAATGTGCACACCTTTAACTGCTTAGTAAAGTACATTTATTTTCAGCATTCAATCCACTTGGTTACCTCACAGTGAATATAAGTAAAAGGATCTTGTTTTTTACAAATGTACCAGTCAGGAGAAGGAAACAGGAAAAATATAGCAATAGTGTACATACAGTCACATTCAATAAATTTAAATATTAATGAAAAGTTCATTTATTTCAGTAACTTCAGTGATTGTTGGTATCAAATATTTGGCTCATTAATCTGATCATTTTGCACAATTCATCTTTTGGTTTGAACACACAACACTAAGGTGAGGATACATTTTGTAATTTTTATGGGTCACAGAATTCTTTCATGTTGGTGTTATTTTTTAAATAAGTTTGTAAGTTATTAGCTTTTAAAAACCCAACCATTGATTAAAAGAAAGTCCAAGATGAGAGCTTTGATTTGAGCTAACATTAACTAAGATAGCTAAAGCCATGTGCTATATTAAATAGTTGAAATAATAGCTCAGAAAATCAACTGGGGAAACATTTTATAGACCCAATACATTTGCATGCTTTTTGAACATTAGGAACAATTTTGGGTTAACTTTTTTGTGTTTATATTAAATTAAAACTAATTGCTTTGTTCAAAGCTATACCTTTCAGCACTATACGTTCCTTCACTTTGCCACTCACCAGAATAATACATTACTTTGATATTTTTTTAGGGACTGAACACAATAAATGTTTACTATGACTTATTCCTTAAACAAATCTAAATTTCTGTAGATGTAATTTAAAAAAAGTTACAGAATTTCACTAAATGGTAATTTTTAAGCAAAAACCCCATTCAAATTAATAGGGACAAAGTGTTTTTGACAAGTAATAAGCTTTGATCACAATAAATTGTACAAATAAAAAGTGAGTCAAATTCAAGCTAAGATCCTAGGCTTTCATTTAATCTAAAAATATCTCTTGAAATATGCTTGGATGATGAGGAATATATACTAGAACAAAAGGTGAGACAACCAGCCCTGGTCTCCCCTACTCTATTTCTCCAGATCTGAGGTTTGAATCGCACTATTGCCGCAAGGAGGTCCTGGGTTCCAATCCTGACCCGGGGTCTTTCTGCATGGAGTTTGCATGCTCTCCCAGTGTATGCTTGGATTCTTTCCGGGTACTCCAGCTTCTTCCCACAGTTTAAAAACATGACTGTTCAATTGAAGGTAAGTTGAATACTCTTACTTACCCTTGTGCAAAGTATTGACTCATTGTGAGCTGAATACATATGCAGGCCACAATATACGAAGAGCATGTATCATTTACTTTCCACTTCACCATTATATGCACTTTGTGTTGGTCTGTCATACAAAACCCATTTGAATACACCGACATTTGTAACAGGACAGAACGTGGAAACATTCAAAGGGTATGTAGGTACAGTATCCCTCTGCAAGGGTAATCAAACTACTACTGACTGATTCATGTGCTGTTTTTGCTCTACGTTGCTGCGATTATCACCTCTGGTTTAACTACAAACTTTGGCAATTTCTTCTCCAGCAATGATTCTGAAGCAGCAGCTTTGAAGCTAAATATTGGACAGTGGAGCTAGAAGGCAGATTATGGTGGTTTCATCCCATAAAAACACTGGGAGAAGGCAGTTCCCTGTCATCGGAGTGCTTGGCAGAATGAGGGGGAGGAGGGGGGCGTGGGGGTGAAGTGCTGCCTCAGAAGCTCCTGTCTCTTCTGGGCATCTATTAGAAGCGCGTTGCTTCAGGTGAAAATCTAACACCAGATGAAAAAGGCTCTAATCAAAGGCAGGGTTTTTAATGTGCCCCGTCTCAATCTGTGTAAGCATATTTTATCACTGACCTGGCACATTTCTCCACAAGCTTAAATGAGTCTGAGACAAGCTGTAAAAAGGGAAAACGAGTAAAGTGGGTTTTTTTTTTAATCACTTTTTATTTAGTCCTACAACTAGCATTTTGAGATAAATACGTGGCATCCGACTGCTTCTTGCAGTTCCTCCCCGGTTGACACAAACCACCTGGCCTCTACAACTTCCAGTGAGTTACTTTCAAAACCCCACTGTGTCAAAATTCATATGTTTGCTTCCTTTTCGTGTGCCCGTCTAGCTCTATATTAGGTTTGGTTGGTTTTGAGTCATTGTCAAAATAACTTTGTATGTGCAGAAGATTTGGCTGGAAATAATGGAACCATGTGGAGGCCGGCCTGCAGAGAATGACAGTCTTTCTAACAGGGAGTCTGCATGTTTCAACAGCCTGAGCTAAAATATTTCCAAAGCTACTGTGATGGCAGGTTCTCCAATTATACCCACAAGTCCTTTTTAGCATTTCACTCTCCTGAATCTGGGCTGCTTTTACGATCATTATGGCAAGCCCTGAGGCACTTGTGCAACTAAATAACACCACTGATGCTGAGAAAGTAACTAGGAAACAACATTACAACAGAGATGTAAACATGCGGCATGTCAATCGTAGCCGAGCTGACACGTCTGCGTGATCTGTGGCTCCCATAATTAACTGTCAGCGGTGTCGGTGTTCGGCAGTGCTTCGCATGAAGGAGTGTGCTCGACTAACTGGCTGAAGTTGCACGATTTAACGGTTAACAAACTTCCTGCGTGGAGCTGCAGCAGCGACTCTGGGCTGCGCTGTTCTGCGCTCGGGGTTGTCACTGATGAAGCTGCACCAGAGCTTCTGTTTACCACTTTAATGTGAAAGGTTTAAGGGGTAAGAGAAAAAGATTTCAACTTTATTCACCATGGATCAGCGCGCTAAAATATTCGTACCCTTTAGGTTTTACACATTTTGTCATGTTAAAACCACAAAAATCAATTAACTTTATTGGGATTTTACGTTATTGACCAACACTAACTAGTGCTTAAATGTGAAGTGAAAGAGAAATGATACAATGAATCTGAAAAGTGTGGCGTGAAAAGTGTGGCGTCAGTTACAGCTGGGGTCTTTCTGGGGTGTGTCACGACCATCTTTGCACATCTCCAGAGTGAAATGTTGAGCTAAATCTCACTCAGATTGGAAGGAGAGCTTCTGTAAACATCTATTTTCAAGTCAAAAGATTCTCATATGGATTTAGCCATGGACTTTGACTGGGCAATTCTGACACGACTGTGCTTTAAATATTTGTTGAGGGCCATTATTTAAAGGCAAAATTACCAAGTCGGGGCACCACCTGATTTGTTGGGAAATAATAGCCAAATAGTTCTCAGTCTCAGATATTGGTTATGAATACCTGCTTGATATTATTAGATTAAAAAAACCAACAACAGATGAAGGGATACGTTCAGCAATGGTGTTACAAGTCACATCACATGAATATGGACTAAGGAAAGCCAAAGTCTTTCCAAAATATAAAAGAATTCAGTCTTCCAGTTAAATTGCTTTAATCAACAAACTCACTAAGCAAGTAACACTCAACTGAACTACTAAGTAAAAATTAAAGAACAATGAAAACTGATAAACTACTAATAAGAATAAATATACAAATATGTTTAAAAGAAATAGAACCAATACCCAATAAAATGATGCACTGATGTCACAGTTCAGTATGAACAATGATTTAGAATAAGTTGCGCCAAGCATGTAAAAATAACATGAGATAACTCACAGAATGATATATAGTAATATTACAGACCGGTATGTATATGTTTGCTTAAAGAGCAAGGTTTGTATTGAAGAGTTTTAGTGATAATAGAGGGAAGGAAAGCTCCATTAAAATAAAGTAAACTCACTCAGGACAAGAAGCTGTTCCTCAGACTATTTGTCCTTGTTTTTATCATCCTGTACCTCTTCCATTTGCAGTGCTACAAACAGTGAGCGTCCAGGGTGGCTGCTGTCTATGCAGATGGCTCTCGCTCTTCTCTGCATACGCTCAGCTTACACAGAGTCTAAGTCTGGGACTTCAGCTCCTATAGTCCTCTGTGCTGCCTTCACCACTCGGGACAGATCTTTCCTTTGCTGCGCAGCTGCTATAACACACCGCACAGCCCTGGCAGATGATGCTCTCCACAGTGCTCCTGTAGAACAGCACTGTGAAGAGCTTCAGCCAGTGCTCCTCCATCCATCCATCCATCCATTTTCTTCCGCTTATCCGGGGTCGGGTCGCGGGGGCAGCAGCCTAAGCAAAGAGACCCAGACTTCCCTCTCCCCAGCCACTTGTTCCAGCTCCTCGGGAGGAACCCCAAGGCGCTCCCAGGCCAGCCGAGAAACATACTCCCTCCAGCGTTTCCTGGGCCTTCCCCTGGGCCCTCCTCCCGGTGAGACGTGCCTGAAACACCTCACCAGGGAGGCGTCCAGGAGGCATCCTGACCAGATGCCCGAGCCACCTCAACTGACTCCTCTCGATGTGGAGAAGCAGCGGCTCTACTCTGAGCCCCCTCCGGATGACTGAGCTTCTCACCCTATCTCTAAGGGAGAGCCCAGACACTCTGCGGAGGAAACTCATTTCAGCCGCTTGTATCCGTGATCTCGTTCTTTCGGTCACCACCCAGAGTTCGTGACCATAGATGAGGGTAGGAACGTAGATCGACCGGTAAATCGAGAGCTTCGCCTTTTGGCTCAGCTCTCTCTTCACCACGACAGACCGGTAGAGCGCCCGCATAACTGCAGATGCCCCACCAATCCGTCTATCGATCTCCCGCTCCATTTTTCCCTCATTCGTGAACAAGACCCCCAGATACTTAAACTCCTCCACTTGGGGAAGGACCCCATCCCCGACCCGGAGGAGGCACCCCACCCTTTTCCGGCTCAAGACCATGGCCTCGGATTTGGAGGTGCTGATTCTCATCCCAGCCGCTTCACACTCGGCTGCGAACAGCTCCAGCGAAAGCGGTAGATCACGCTCCGATGAAGCCAACAGGACCACATCATCTGCAAAAAGCAAAGACCCGATCCTGAGGCCACCAAAACGGATCCCCTCAACGCCTTGGCTGCGCCTAGAGATCCTTTCCATAAAAGTTAGGAACAGGATCGGTGACAAAGGGCAACCTTGGCGGAGTCCAACTCTCACTGGAAACAAGCCCGACTTACTGCCGGCAATGCGAACCAAACTCTGGCACCGGTCGTACAGGGACCCAACAGCCCGTATCAAGGGGCCCGGTACCCCATACTCCCGGAGCACCCCCCACAGGGCCCCCCCGAGGGACACGGTCGAACGCCTTCTCCAAGTCCACAAAACACATGTAGACCGGTTGGGCGAACTCCCACGCACCCTCCAGGACCCTGCTGAGGGTGTAGAGCTGGTCCAGTGTTCCACGGCCAGGACGAAAACCGCATTGTTCCTCCTGGATCCGAGCTTCGACTATCCGTCGGATCCTCCTCTCCAGAACCCCTGAATAGACCTTACCAGGGAGGCTCAGAAGTGTGATCCCCCTGTAGTTGGAACACACCCTGTGGTCCCCCTTTTTAAACAGGGGGACCACCACCCTGGTCTGCCAATCCAAGGGAACTGCCCCCGATGTCCACACAATAATGCAGAGCCGCGTTAACCAACACAGCCCCACAACATCCAGAGCCTTGAGGAACTCCGGTCGAATCTCATCCACCCCCGGAGCCTTGCCACCGAGGAGCTTTTTAACGACCTCGGTGACCTCAGCACCAGAGATTGGAGAGCCCGACCCCAAGTCCCCAAACCCTGCTTCCAGATTGGAAGGCGTGCTGGTGGGATTGAGGAGGTCTTCGAAGTATTCCATCCACCGACCCAAAACGTCCCGCGTCGAGGTCAGCAGCACACCATCCCCACTGTAAACAGTGTTGGTGGCAGACCGCTTTCCCCCCCTGAGACGCCGGATGGTGGACCAGAATCGCTTCGAAGCCGTACGGAAGTTGTTTTCCATGGTCTCTCCAAACTCCTCCCACGCCCGAGTTTTTGCCTCAGCAACCATCCGAGCCGCATCCCGCTTGGCCTGTCGGTACCTATCAGCTGCTTCAGGGGTCCCACAAGCCAAAAAGACCCGGTAGGACTCCTTCTTCAGCCTGACAGCATCCCTTACTGCAGGTGTCCACCAGCGGGTTCGGGGGTTGCCGCCGCGACAGGCAACGACCACCTTGAGGCCACAGCTTCGGTCAGCCGCCTCGGCAATGGAGGCGCGGAACATGGTCCACTCGGAATCGATGTCCCCCGCCTCCCCCGGGACGTGTTCAAAGTTCTGCCGGAGGTGCGAGTTAAAGCTCCTTCTGACAGGAGACTCTGCCAGATGTTCCCAGCAGACCCTCACAACACGTTTGGGCCTTCCAGGTCTGTCCGGCGTCCTCCCCCACCACCGGAGCCGACTCACCACCAGGTAGTGGTCAGTGGACAGCTCTGCCCCTCTCTTCGCCCGAGTGTCCAAAACATGCGGCCGCAGATCAGATGAGACGACAACCAAGTCGATCATTGAGCTGCGGCCTAAGGTGTCCGGGTGCCAAGTGCACATATGGACACCTTTATGCTTGAACATGGTGTTTGTTATGGACAATCCATGACGAGCACAGAAGTCCAATAACAAGACACCACTCGGGTTCAGATCGGGGGGGCCATTCCGCCCAACCACACCCCTCCAGGTCTCACTGTCATTGCCCACGTGACCGTTGAAGTCCCCCAGCAGGACAAGGGAGTCCCCAGGAGGAGCACTCTCCAGCACCCCCTCCAAAGACTCCAAGAAGGGTGGGTAATCTAATCTGCTGTTTGGCGCGCAAGCACAAACAACAGTCAGGACCCGTCCCCCCACCCGAAGGCGGAGGGAGGCTACCCTCTCGTTCACCGGGGCAAACCCCAACGTACAGGCGCCAAGATTGGGGGCAACAAGTATGCCCACTCCAGCTCGGCGCCTCTCAGCGGGGGCAACCCCAGAGTGGAAGAGAGTCCAACCCCTCTCGAGGAGACGGGTTCCAGAGCCAGAGCCGTGCGCCGAGGTGAGTCCGACGATGTCCAGTCGGAACCTCTCAACCTCGCACACCAGCTCCGGCTCCTTCCCCACCAGAGAGGTGACGTTCCACGTCCCGAGAGCCAGCTTCTGCAGCCGAGGATCGGACGGCCAAGGTCCCCGCCTTTGGCCGCCGCCCATCCTGCACAGCACCCGACCCCTATGGCCCCTCCCACAGGTGGTGAGCTCATGGGAAGGGGGGCCCATGTTACCTCTTCGGGCTAAGCCCGACCGGGCCCCATGGGTAAAGGCCCGGCCACCAGGCGCTCGCCAACGTGCCCCACCTCCAGGCCTGGCTCCAGAGGGGGGCCCCGGTGACCCGCGTCCGGGCGAGGGAACACTGAGTCCATCTATCGTTTTCATCATAGGGGTCTTTTGGGCTGCACTTTGTCTGATCCCTCACCTAGAACCAAATTGCCATGGGTGACCCTACCAGGAGCAAAAGCCCCTGACAACATAGCTCCTAGGATCATTGGGACACTCAAACCCCTCCACCACGATAAGGTGGAAGCCCAGGGAGTGCTCCTGTCATCTGCAAATTTCACTATGGTATTGGAGGAGCGGATGGGGGCACAGTCCTGAGTGAAGAGTGTGAAGAGAGTTGGACTGAGTACACAGCCCTGTGGTGTGCCTGTGCTCAGGATTATGGCGTTAGATGTCCGGTTCCCTATTCTGACATTCTGAGGCCTGTTTGTCAGGAAATCCATAATCCATGTGCAGAGTCTGTTGGGGAGTCCGAGGTTGGAGAGGTTATGGGGCACGTCCCAGTCAGTGATTTAAAACAGTGCTTTTGTAAGCCTCAGCTAGAAACAAAGGCAGATCTGGTTAGCCGATTGGTTAGCAGCTGGGGAAAAATAAAACGTAGCATCTGTGTACCCCTGTTACCTTAGAACGGGGTTTCTCTTCTCAGTTCCAGACCGGAGCAACCATGGAGCTGAGGCAGCGGACAGATAGTGTTGGTGAATCTGTGGCTGTTCTCCCTCAGAAGAATGGCAGCGGGTGTTCCCTTAGCGATGGCAATAGAAACAATGTCTCTGTTTGGGGGAATCTATATTTCAAAGATTCCTTCTGCAGAATTATGAATAAGCTAGGGTCAAGGGTTATCCCTTTGTCTGGAATATAGTTACCGGTTACAGGAACAGTAAACTGTATATGTACTTTAGATCCAAAGCTTCTGGCCTTCTTCACGTTTGCTGTGTCCCCTTCATGGCTTGTGGGAAGCTGCAAATGTGACTTATAATCTGGACAACACGTTAATGCAGAACTACAGGCCAATCTCTAATCTCCCATTCATCAGTAAGATTATTGAAAAAGCTGTGTTTCAGCAGTTAAATGGCTTCATAACAATGAAAAACCGTTTTGATGCTTTTCAGTCTGGTTTCCGCGCTCACCACAGCACCGAGACTGTCCTCGTCAAAGTATTTAATGACATCCGCATAAATACAGACTGTGGAAGAACCACAGTGCTGGCTCTGTTGGACCTCAGTGCAGCATTTGACACTGTTGATCATGATATTTTATTGGAACGACTGGAGAGCTGGGTCGGACTCTCTGGTACAGTACTTGGCTGGTTCGAGTCTTACCTAAAGAACAGGGACTTCTATGTTTCAATAGGAAACTTTTCTTCAGAACGAACAGAAATCGCATGTGGGGTGCCCCAGGGCTCCATCCTGGGGCCCCTCCTATTTAATATCTACATGCTCCCACTAGGCAAGATTATAGCAACCAGTAACATTAGCTACCATAACTACGCAGATGACACTCAGCTCTACATTACAATGTCACCAGGTGACTCTGAACCCATTCAAACCCTAAATCAATGCATTGACCAAATAAATGGATGGATGTGACATAACTTTCTCCAGCTGAATAGAAACAAAACTGAAGTGATTATTTTTGGACCCAAGGAGGAACGATCAAGAGTCAGCACACAGCTTCAATTAATACAGCTAGAAACACTGATCAGGTTCGTAACCTAGGTGTAGTAATGGACTCAGACCTGAACCTCCAGGGTCACATAAAGGCAATAACAAGGTCAGCGTTCTATCACCTGAAGAACATCTCTAGGATTAAAGGACTGATTTTGCAACACGACCTAGAAAAACTCATCCATACGTTTATCTTTAGTCGGATTGATTACTGCAACAGCATCTTCACAGGTCTGCCTAAAAAGTCAATCAGACAGCTGCAGCTGATCCAGAACGCTGCCGCTCGCGTCCTCACTAGAACCAGGAAAGTAGAGCACATCACCCCAGTTCTAAAGTCCTTACACTGGCTCCCTGTAGCTCAGAGAATAGACTTTAAAATACTTTTACTAGTTTATAAATCATTACATGGCTTAGCACCAAAATATGTTGAAGACCTGTTGTCATGGTACCAACCACCAAGACCACTCAGGTCCTCCAACTCTAGCCTACTAAACATCCCTAGACTCAGAACTAAACATGGAGAAGCAGCTTTGACTTTTTATGCTCCCCTTATCTGGAACAGACTTCCTGACGAGTGTAGAGCTGCTGAAACTCTGAACTGCTTTAAATCGAGACTAAAAACCCATCTGTTTAGAATTGCCTTTGAGTAAATGCTTGATGTCATATGTATGAAATGTGTTCATGCTCTCTTGCTTTTTTTATTTTTCACTTGCTTTATTGTGTATCATGTGTAATGTGTGTTTCTTTTATGTGTTTCTTTTAAATCACCAAATAATGTAAAGCACCTTGAATTACCCTGCTGTTGAAAGTGTGCTATACAAATAAAATTGCCTTGCCTTGCCTTGCCTTATTATGGCTTTCTTCCACAACAGCTTTCTTGTTACCTCTCCTTAGGCCATAAAGGCCAGATTTGTGGCAGTGCACAAACAATAGTTGTCAACAATGTCCTCCCAACTGAGCTCTGGATCACTACAGGCCTCTAGAGCTGGATCTATTTGCTGCCTCTCTGGTTAGTGCTCTCTTTTTCCAGCCTGTCAGTTTAGTTGGAAGGCTATGTCTTGGCAGGCTTACAGTTGTTCCATACTCTTTCCATTAGCATATGATGGGTTTGAACACTTAGAAACTTGTTTTACAGGCTAACCTTGCGTTGAATGTCTCCACATCTTTCTCCTTGACCTATCTGCTGTGTTCCTTGGTCTTCACGAGGCAGTTTGTTCACCAATGTTCTCTAACAAAGCTCTCAGGCCTTCACAGAGCAGCTGGATTTATACTGAGATTGAATTACACACAGGTGAAATCTATGTTGGTGATTTCAAATGGCTGCCCTTCTAATGTGTACCTTTATTATACTGTTGTATTATGAGCTTGTATTTGTGGAGCAATTTAAAAACCAAGCATCTTTTTACCTGCACTTGACAATTATACTCTGTGTTATGTCGGTCAATCATATCAATCCCAAAGGCATTGATAAATAATTGTGGTTGCAACTGAAAAAGTGCAATAAAAGTTCAAGTGGTATAAGTACTTTTGCAGGGGACTGTATGAATAACGTGAATAAAGATGTGACAGGCAAAAGAAGGGCTCATTTTATCAGACGCACTTGGGCCAGCAAACAGCACACCAGAAGTAAACATGTGAAGAAAATGCCAGATTTGGATAATTTAATTGTCCACTGCATTGCTAACGACCTCATTAACAGAAGAATGATGGGAAATCAGCATGGTCTGGGCGAGGAACCGCCTGTGTAACAGCCATCTGGACACAATGGGGTGGGTAGCAGTGGTGTTGGGTAGGGGGGTGGGGAATGTGTAAGCTGACACCAGGAATATCACAGTTATCTGGCAAAAAAGAAAACCCTACTCTCTAAACGTCAAACTAGAACCCTTTTGGTGAGGAGAACGATTTTACAAGATCTCATAAAGCTGATTCCATCATCATAATAACATGCATTTTGAAACAGTAATACCGAATGATTGTTTCAGATTGTTGTCACTTAAACACTTAAAGGGAAATTAAAGACAGCAGAGAGAAAGACATTCTTATTGAATAATGTGCTCCATTTTTACCTACACGTTAGAAGTTAGAAATATCCAATATGGCTGCATTGCATGTCAAAAATTTTGATATTTTTCCATTTTTATCCCATTATATTATTCATTCGCACAGATCTATATGGACTCTTTTGGAACCACAATACAGTAGACCCCTGGTGTTTGCAGGAAATAGGAACCACAACCGCCCGTGAATAGCTGAAATATCATGCAAATTCAATTCAATTCAGCTTATTTATATAGCGCCAATTCACAACAGATGTCATCTCAAGGCACTTAACAAGAAGTCATTTCAATACATTTATACAAACATTCCAATCAGTTAAAAAGTTTCCTATTTAAGGAATCCCAGCAGATTGCGTCAGTCATTGGCGTGAGGTTGGGCCCCGTTGATGCAGACTTTCCAACCAAAGCAATCCTTCAGCAATCCCTCATACTGAGCAAGCATGTAGCGACGGTGGAGAGGAAAAACTCCCCTTTAACAGGAAGAAACCTCCAACAGAACCAGGCTCAGTAGGAGCGGCCATCTGCCACGACCGTCTGGGGGTTTGAGAAGACAGAGCAGAAACACAGAAGGAACAGAAGATGTGATATAAGAGAACTTTCTATGGGGTCCTCAAATACTTGAGGACCCCTATAAAAATGTTTCTACCTGCCTATTTTAATAGAGCAAACACATAATATACCTTAATATGTATTACTACGCACAGTGGAAGCAGTATTAGCACTACCGCAGAAGCTAACATCCACAGTATTCCTTATTTCCACTCCTGGGGGTATTGCCAATCAATGCCAAGGAAAATGAAAGCCGCTCCTGGATTGAAGGCTTTCCAAAAAACAGCCAGTAACTTGTCAACTGCCATTGCACCTAGCCTTTTTAGTTTCCCAAGCAGGGTTTTCTTTTGGATACTTTAAATATGCTCTACGAAAAAAATCCACGAATAGGTGAATTTTTCGCAAATGATTTGGGAGTTACGTTCCACACAAAATCCACAAACAGATGAATCCATGAACACCAAACCATGAATAGGCCAGGGTCGACTGTGTGCAAATAAAGAAAACAGTTTTTAGCTTTATTGCTGATAGCTTTATCTATGAGCTACCTGCTAAGATTATAATGCATGAACAACTCATCTTTTTTGTCTGCTGGTGCTCAGTAGCTCAACATCACAATTAGTTATTTGGTATTTATCTTTTAAATAACGGAGAAAAATCTAATGAGTATCACTCGAGGAAGCCCAAGCATCACCAGTCATCCTTATTCCACAGTTTGAGAACCATGGAGTTGTAAGAGACACCAGATATTTAACGTATATTTAGTATGACAACATTCAATGTCTGTTTCTAGACAGACATTTTCTTGTGTGTATTTCTGAACTTCTTCATATTGCATGTCAGAAAAAATATGGTCCTTGAAGTGTAAATGCAAGAAAACTACAACCGTTTGGTTACAGAAGTGTTTTAGCAGCATGATGAATCTAATGATTACTTTAAGTACTAGAGTTTGAGATGACAGGACAATGAAAAAAAGGCTGTCTCTGTCTAGCTTAAATTTTACTCTATTTTCTTGGAAACCACAGAACAAGCTGCTCCTAATGTGTTCTGACAGTGGCTTGGATTTTACACCCAAGACTTCTGTGCATCCTCAAGAGTAGTTTGAACGGTTTACATAATTCCAACAAATACCAGCATGAAGCTTTGTCTCACTGCACTGAATTGTCACTGATCCATTACTAAGAGTTTGAAGGAGCAAGTTTAAACCATGACTGAGAAAAGCATACCAAAGGATTTGTTCATGTGTGTCAATTTAAAAATGTCATTAATGTCAGTAATTCACGTCTTGTTTCTTTTGACAAGAAAAATTACCAAGAGGATATGTATTAGGACCTTAATTGTAGAGTTTATCTAAATGTGCTTTATATCACTTTAAGCAGGACAGACAAGAACATCCATTAAAAAGTGATAAAAACTTTTTGTTTTAAAGTTAAAATTAACAGAATCAAACAGCAATTCGATTTTTTTTCCATCGACAATGAGTTTTTGCTCAGGAAACTCCAAAATAACTGGTCTTATTACTAGCAATATTTGTAATATTCAGTTTTACATTTATTACATATGTGTTTTATTCTTATATGTTGTGTTGCAATGTTGCCATACTGAAGTAATCTTTATGATTTGAAGGAGGGAATGGAACTGGTATGACACAACATTTGCACGTCCTTTGAAGTGAGGTTCTGTGAATAGGTGATTAGTAGTTAGTATCTTACCTGCAGTAAATGACTCTCTTGGCATCTTCTTTTTGTATAAATCCAGATAAATTAGTCTTGAAGACTGAAGCTAACAGCTAATCCAAGAAAGGCCAGTTCTGAAGCCGGCTTTTTCATCGTTAAACAAGCCCAGTCACAAAAACATTACAGCAATTTATGGGAACACTAGTTTATAAATCTTGAAACCGTTATTGATTATTTACATAGGAAATTGATTCAGGAGGTGGTATACCACCAACAACCTTCCTAATGGCAACTCAGGGTAGCCATTAGCTTTACGTTAGGGAACTAAATAATCTGGAATTATTCTCAATAAAGACGAAGAGAGAGTTGTCTTCTTTAGGTAAGATATTAACTGCTTATATTCTTTTAACAGAACCTCACTTCAAAAATGCTGAACTGTCCTTTCAAGCCTTATTCAATTAAAAAACAAATAGACTTAAAAAGCTGTGTGAACTGCAACATTACCAAAGACCAAACCAATTTGAAATACATGTCGGAAAGTCTCTGATATGCCTCTGCTCTTTTTAAAGGCTCAGATATTGCAAAGCAACAGGTGGAAATAATCTGTGGAGTTTCAGTTCCATAAAGTTCTTTAAGTAAATATTTGTGCTGAGGACAAATGCTTTTAATATTAATTTAAATATGATCATTCCTTTGGAGTGAGACTGGTTGTGACATTATCACACCCACATATAAGAAAAGGAAGACATTTCCTGGAAAAAGAAGAAATTAATCCATGGCTTAATTAAACATTAAATTGTGACATGCAGAATTCTCCTCTTTACATAATGAGGAAATGGCACTTACCCATATCTATACTCCTGCACGATTCTGAAGAAGACAGAGGTTTGTACTCACTGCCCATGTCTTACTCGTTGTTTGGAGACAACTTCTTCCACCCTGTTCTAAGTTTTCACACACCAACAGTTCCCTCCACTTCCTGTTTGCAAGCTTTTGGTTTCTGCGGCCACAGGCAGATGATGATTCATGGACTAATTCACTTGTGAAAGCAGAGCCTTACCACTGCATTTCTGCTTGCACTCTCTGTCAGCTGACATGACTCTTGTGTTTTTGTTTCTACGGAAGCCATGAAAGCAAGCAGCCAATCGGAGCTATGCATACAAGGAACGTCAAGACAGGAAGAAACGTAAAAGGGATCTCTCTCAGCTGCTCTCTCTCTCTCTCTTTGCCCATTTGAATGTCTGGAAACAGATGTTGAGGTCAATGAACTGATGATTCTAATGCGCAGCGTTTTACATTCCAGACACACAGAGGCGTTCTCGTTTTGTTCAGGGTTAAACAGGATAAGCTACGACACATTTATAATAGGGAACAAAACTTTAGAGTGACTGCTTCTACGAAACCAACGTTATGTTGCAACACACCACCGTGTCCGCCTACTGCAGGAAAATGATGAGCAGATTCTGGAATTTCCCAGCATATCTTTCAACATTTTCTGATATGGGAAGTTTGTGCATGTCCTGTTTGTGGTATATGTTCTTGTGTATCCTTGTGTTTTTAGGTCACCGGCAGTGGATTCTGAGGAAGCATTCAAAACAGTTGGGTCTGACTGAAGCAGAAACCTGCAGTCTTTGCATGTGTTACCTCTAGAATGGATGGATCTACAGTCTCACACATTCTCAATTAAATTAAGTTCAAAAATACTTAATTCATCCCAAAGGGAAAAATAAATGCTGTTGTAACTCAAATCATCCAACTATCTTCAAATAGTCATGGTGGACAGTAAGGCTGTGTGCAGGAAGGACATCTGTCAGCAGCAGCAGCAAGACACCACTCATTCAAAATCCAGGCAACAGAGATCATTTTTTACTGTGTCCTTTGTGACACCATTGGTTGTTCAAAAGCTCTGCTAATCCAGCTCATTTGTATTTGTTGCTCTGTTTTTAAATCTCTGACTGTTGTGACACAATAGGTATGTTTTGGCCATGAATAATCATGAATATTTGCTTAGGGCATTTATTAATAAGATTAATAATTTTATGTCAAAATTATCACGTTTGGGGCACCGTCCTGGGATCCAGGAAAATAATAATAGCAAAATAGTTCCGGTTCAGTTAATGTTTATGATTACCTGCTTATAATAAGGCTGAGGTAATTAAATAATAGATGAAGGAATAAGTTCTTGGCGTTCTTTGAACAGCAAGTTACTACATATGTACTTTTGTGGAGTAATAACAAATGACTTTCCAGCATACAAGAGTTTATTAACAAAAATAATTCAACTTTCAGTCAAAATACAAACTCACTAAGCCAGTAACACACAACTAAACTACTAAATAAAAGAAGAATGAATAATAAAACTAGGGATGCACCGATATGAAAATTTAGGCCGATACCGATGTCTGACATTAATCCCCCTGTTATGGCCGATAACCGATACGCACCGATATGGTAAACAGTATATTTCCCTACACTTTTGACACCGTGGAAAATCAACCACACCATCTACTTCGCTTCTCTGCTTGAGTTAAACACCCCCACATTCCTGCGCCGCATCACTATCGCTGTCACATGACCAAACAAACGCCACATGGATAACACAGACAGAAACGTCACAAAGATGGAAATAAATAAACATCGGTTGTTAATATCGGCCCTCTGTTACTTATCGGACCGATGCCGATATGTTAAAAAACGCCTAACATCGGCCGATACCGATGTTGATGCCGATATATCGTGCATCCCTAAATAAAACTTAACTACCAAAAGTAAAACAATAAAATAGACAAATATGCAAAGAAGTAAAAACAATAACCAATAACGGTTGTGATGTCACAGTTCAGCATGAATATTTATGCTTAAAGACCAAAGCTTTCATTGTAGAGCTTTGGGTGTGAAGCTTAGTTGGTTTTAAACTAATTGTGATTAGTTTAAGATTAATTAGCACCTTTTGGTTTGTGTTCAAACAACCAATTCACAATTCAAAGCAAAAGTAAAGACAGAACATTCTTTGGAGGAAGTAATGTTTCATTAAATCGTTTGCTGAATTAGAAATCAATAACCTTTGGAGAATTGATTCTATTATATGGATCGGTCACCACAAAGAATGCATAGTGGCGCAGTGGGCATCACTGTTACCTTGCAGCAAGAAGGTCCTGGGTTTGAATCCCCTCCAGGGGCCTTTCTGGATGGAGTTTGCATGTTCTCCCAGTGCATGCGTGGGTTCTCTCCGGGTACTCCAGCTTCCTCCCACAGTCCAAAAACATGACTGTAAGGTGAATTGGTCTCTCTAAAATGCCCTTAAGTATGAGTGTGTGCATGTATGGTTGTTTGTCCTGTATGTTTCTGTGTTGCTCTGGCGACCTGTCCAGTGATTGATCTAATTTAGTATTTTGACATACTAAGAAGGCGGTTTCAAAAATGACTTATACAATTAGTTTTCAGTGTTTAAACTATCTATTTTAAAGTCGATTTGTATTTTGTATGCCGTCGGTGGGACATTCTTTGAATTTGGTGCACTTTGGGGTCTCTGGTTACGGAAACATCTACCAAAACATTTTTTTCTGAACATTGCATCTGATGAATAACTATTTGTACCTCTGAGAAACTATATTTATACCATTGTTAAGAATATTTTTGTTATTTTGTTATCATAAGTCCAAATTAGCTAGAGTATGGAACAGCATAGCATGAGAAAAACAAGAAATGAATCTATTTTTTCAAGACAATCATTAGCTTTTTCGAAAACAATCAAATATAATTTTTCATGTAACAGTGTTGTAAAATTGAGCCTGACAATGTCAGTTTCATGATAAAAAACAATAAAATATAGGTCAGAAAGTATGCTAACACTTACAGTACCTCCCTTTACTGAATAAGAAGGAAAAGTATTGAGTGATGCCATTTCTTAGGTGGTAAGAAAGTTTAATGGAAGAATTATTTTTAAAAAGGGGGACATAGTTAAATTCTGCTATTTTATCAATAATTGATTTATTTTTCTCATATTCTTTTAATTAAGGCTAAAGAAGACAGGCAAATAATTATATTAGTAGAAAAAAAATACATTTATATTTCATTCACTGAAAAAGCAACTTTGGTAAATGGGGACCTGCTTATTTGGCTGACCTCTACTTATGAATAACCCATTTAACCTTTAAATCGTAATTTTTAAAGTATGTTTGTGTGTCATAATGAAAAGGAACATAGATCCTTCTATTTATTGTTTTAAAATGTAATTGGTGATTTACTTTAGATGGAAATCTATGTGGTATACCTGTGGGACACAAAGTGCACCGTATTCAGAGAATCACCCATGTAGTAATCTTTATTGTTTATGAACGCTAGCGGTCTGCAAAAAGCAGGCCACAGTTATCAGAACAATGGTGCAGAGCTTATGTACAGTACTGTGCAAACGTTTTAGTCAGGTGTGAAAAAATGTTGTAAACAAAGAATGCTTTCAAAGATTGAAGTGTTAATCATTTATTTTCATCAATCCAAATATTCCAGTGAATGAACAAAAGAGAAATCTAAATAAAATCAGTGTTTGGTGGGACCACCCTTTGCCTTCAAAACAGCATATTCTTCTAGGTACCCTTGCACATAGTTTTTGAAGGAACTCTGCTGGTAGGTTGTTCCAAACATCTTGGAGAACTAACCACAGATCTTCTGTGGATGTAGGCTTCCTCACATCCTGCTGTCTCTTCGTGTAATCCCAGACACACTAGATGATGTTGAGATCAGGGCTCTGTGGGGGTCACACCATCACTTCCAGGACTTCTTGTTCTTCTTTACGCTGAATATAGTTCTTAATGACTTTGGCTGTATGTTTTGGGGTCGTTGTCTTGCTGCAGAATAAATTTGGAGCCAATATATCATTCGACAAAGAAACTGCCTTCTGCTAAAGCCAAATATTTCACATTTTTACTCATCAGTCCAGAGCACCTGCTGCCATTGTTCTGCAACCCAGATTCTATGTTTTCGTGCATACTTGAGTCGCTTGGTCTCGTTTCCACGTTGGAGGTATGGCTTTTTGACTGCAACTCTTCCATGAATACCACTTCTGGGCAGACCTTTCCGGACAGTAGATGGGTGTACCTGGGTCCTATTGGTTTCTGCCAGTTCTGAGTTGATGGCACTGCTGGACATCTTCCGATTTCAGAGGGTAATAAGCTTCATGTATCTTTCATCTGCTGCACTAAGTTTCTTTGGCCGACCACTGCGTCTATGATCTTCAACGTTGCCCGTTTCTTTGTGCTCCTTCAAAAGAGCTGATATGGAAATAATCAGGTCAGAAGGTTAATCTCTTTTTTTACTGTGATAGTGACTGTATGTTGCTGTTATGATGAACAGACAAGTTGAGAATTCAGTGATATGTGTCTGCATCTTGGGCCCAACGGACGTCAGAACGATTCCATATCTACAGGTCGCTCTGACACCCTGACCCAGGGAGACTGAGCGGCATTCTACTATCATGGTGTTAGTGATGCTGGACTTACTGAAGCGGGGAAACTGATCTAAGTAGTGGGAGCTGCAGAAGATAGTTAATACTATATAGTAGAAGGTTAGGATGGGGGGGCAGGCCAGTATATGCAAATACTCTGTATGTGCTGGACTCCTTGTTGATCAACAAGCCGAAATAAAGCTCTTGAACCGACAAAGGAATTCTCTCTCATCCTTGTTAAACATTTCCATAATAGAGCTTAAACAGCACATCGTGAAGCCCAAGTTTGCTTTGAAATCTTTGTCTGGGTGAGACCTTGGTGTTGCAGTAAACTACCTTGGGTCTTGTTGCTGTGCTCAATCTTGCCATGACATGAAACTATCTTCCACAACATCACCTAAGTAGCAGAATTTGGCTGTTCTTCACCCAGTTTTAAGCCTCCTAAATACTGTAGCTGTTTCTGTTTCAGTTAAGGACTGTGTTTCAATCAACGTGTGACATTGATGGTCATTAGCACTTGTTTGGTATATTTGGTTGATCATACACCTGACTATAATCCTACAAAATCCCTGACTTTGTGCAAGTGTACCTATAAGAATTTATGCTGGTTTGAAGGCAAAATATAGTAACACCAAATATTGATTTGATTTAGATTTTTCTTTTGTTTCCTCACTTTGGTTTTGTAAATTGATAAAGGCTCAATATTTATATTTTTGAAAGCATTCTTTGTTTACAGCATTTCTTCACACCTGCTTAAAACTTTTGCACAGTACTGTATGTAGCTCAGCTAATAGCCACTATGTTTAGCTCAGCACCAAACAACAAAGGAAGAACTCCAGTGGAACGGAGTAACTCATGTTGCAGGATTTAAAACGACACTGTCTATCAGTCATAAACCTTTGAAAACACTGTTTATACCCAACAATTGAAGAATGAAATCTCAAGAAATGCAGCAAAAACACAGTAAAATAGACAAAACAATCCTATGTCCTAAGCTACTTTACAGTATCTCTGCCCAGACACAACCTTACTTGAACGATTCTTAGATATTCGTCCTGCTCTGCATCCATTAAGCCTCCTTTACTTTCTCCTTTTACAACGCAAATTCGTTTTTGGGGCGGGTTAGAGCAGCTGCTCCTGGTTCTGTGAAAAAAACCTCATTGTTGCCATGGTTACATGTCATGACAACTGTCCAAGAGTATAAATGTAAGAGCAAACACATTTTCAGCTGCACAGAATCCAAAACAAGAGGGAATAATTCTTAGTGGATATACACTATATATATTTATATATATCAATAAAATGAATTCTATTTAAAAAAATCATTGGCATCCTCCAAAACATGATTACTTCTTCCTCAGTACGTGAGACAGCATCGGAGGTAACTGTAGAACTTTATTTATGTTTAGACTGTTTTGATTCAGTGGAGCTTTCTGAATTATCAAAAATATTAGCCTCATCTAAACCTTCTACTTGCATGTTGATCCAAACCCAACCAAATTACTTAAACAAGTGTTCCCTTTGATGACTGGTCCTATTTTACATATGATGAATCTATCCTTAACAAATGCTTACTTATCACAGGATTTTAAGGTTGCTGTAATTAAACCTTTATTTAAAGGTTTCATTCATTTGTCTTTTCAATAAATTTGCTGTGGTCTCTAGTTTGAATTAAGGCCTTGTGAGTTGTTTTCTGTGGAAAAATTCCTCTCTTTTTCTTTTTCCTCCTCTGTTTCAAGAGGTTGCAGTTTGTTGGAGGAGTGGGTGGAGGTAAACGTCAGGATTACGAGTCTTACTCAGTAATATTCATAATAAGCAAAAGTCTCGCCTCTGATTGGCTGACAGCAATACGAGTCTTCTGCTGCCTTTGAACAAATTAAAACTAACTTAAATGACTTTACTGGGGGTGTTCCAGGACAAATGCTTCCTCAGCTCCTCTTTCTTGGGTAAAAAAATGCAACGCTGTTGCCTACTTCCAGAAATAACACAAGCCCAGCCGTGTTCTGCCTTGTTGTGGAGTTGCTAACGGTTAGCTTCCACCAGCAGAGATGCGCTCTCTTCTCTATGGCCCTCAGCTTCCCGTGGGCGATCACAAGCCAAGGTGGGCGTGGCCAGGATACACTTCTATGTAGATTACACAGCTTTCACTGATTTACTCTTTTCCCGATCAGATTCCTTTTTGGGGCTCAAGCAGGCAACTGGGGTGGGACAACAGTATCACATGCAGCATACATGTCATATTTAGAGTGACGGATCGGATTTCAAAAAGGCCTTTAAGAAACCTTTTCTCGATCAAAATGACGTAATAAACAACAGACCTATATCTAATCTTCCTTTCTTATCTAAAATCCTTGAGAAATTAGTTGCTAATCAAGTCTGTGCATTTAAACAATAACGAGCTGTTTGAAGAGTTTCAGTCAGGTTTTAAAGCTCATCATAGCACTGAAACAGCACTGGTGAAGGTTACTAATGATATTCTCATGGCCTCAGATAATGAACTTGTTAGATCAGTGCTGCTTTTGACCAGAGATGGGGACTCGTGTTTGAGACTCCGACTCGAGTGCGACTTAAGTCGCACACACAGTGACTTCAGACTTGACTTGAGACTCGTCCTCAAAAGACTTCAGACTCGACTCGGAATCGAGCTGCGGGACTCGTGAACAATGTTTATTTTTAGGAAACAACTGATGAGCTCGCTGTTATTCCCCTCCCTCGGATACCTATAACCTGCCCACGTCAGTGTTTCCCACACATAGACGAATCTGTGGCGGTGCACCACAGATTAAACTCCGACCGCCAAAGATTCAACACCTACCACAAAAAATAAAAAATAAAATCAACACCGACCGTCACATATTGCGTTTCTTTTTTTTTTTACGCTATTTAAAACACTATTCGTTCAGCAGCATTACTTTTTTTTTTCTCTCTCTCTCTCTCTCTCTCTCTCTCTCTCTCTCTCTCTCTCTCTCTCTCTCTCTCTCTCTCTCTCTCTCTCTCTCTCTCACACACACACACACACACACACGCACACACAGCCCCCCCCCTCCGTCTGTCTGTCTGTCTGGATCACCTGTGGAGGCGTGGCCTATTTGGTGCAGAGAAGACGGCTGGCGAAAGGTTGGTATCTCGTGAACACTTTTAACACACAATCAAAGATTCTTTAGAAAGTTAGTCGCAAGTTTGCGGTAAAAAAAATAGGGTTTAAAAATTAATGTAATACAGTCTGTGTAAAAAATTCTTAACTTTTTTTTTACTTATTAACCTTTAGGAATTAGGATATCCCTTTTAGGAATCCCCAACCCTCTTTCTTAATTTTGGTCTGTACTGTACTGTGTGTTCATGCTACAAGGCAAAATACATTTATTGACTAAAGAGTAAAGCATTCTTGGTGTTTTGGTCATGTTGCAAAACTAATTTTATATCAAAATCAAAGCTGATACTGTATGCTAATAGATAAAGGAGTCATAATAACATATTACATGCTTTTAATTCTTTATACATAGCTATGCAGTGTTGGATGGGTCGCTGTAGGTAATGATGCGACACTTATAACCAGAGACTTAATATAATAAAGAGACTTGAGACTTGACTTGGACAATAGTTCAAAGACTTGAGACTTAACTTGGACTCTATCTCAGAGACTTGTGAGCATCTCTGCTTTTGACAGTCGATCATAATAATCTCTTAGAAAGGCTTGAACATGTTGAAGGAATCAAAGGAACAGCACTAGGCTGGTTTATATCATATTTTTGTGACAGATTCCAGTTTGTTCATGTAAATGATCAATCTTTTTTCCCACTTCAGGGTTTGAGGGTTACTTTTGGAGTACCAGAGGGTTCTGTGCTTGGACCAAATTTGTTTTACTATATATATGCTTCCGATTGGTAGAATCATTAGACAGCATGGGATACATTTCCACAGCTATGCCGATGATACACAACTTTATTTATCCAATAATCCTGATGAATCCAGTCAGTTAGGTGGATTACTGGGATGTCTGGAAGACATAAAAACATGGATGACTGAATACAGAGAGCTGGTGGACCGCTTTGTGACATGGTGTGGAAACAATCGTCTCACCTTGAATGTGAACAAAACAAAGGAGATGATTGTAGATTTCAGAAGAAACAGGGATAAGTCAAACACTGTTTCCATCATGGGAGAAGAAGTGGAGGTGGTTGAGGAGTATAAATACCTCAGAGTTCACCTTGACAACAGACTGGACTGGAGACTGAACAGTGAAACCGTCTACAAGAAGGAAATCCTTCCTGTCCACAGCCATCATCATCTACAACAACTCCTTAAATGATTAATTATATGAGCTATACCAACACTTAAATTCCCTCTGGGATCAATAAAGTATTTTTGAATTTGAATTGAATTTAATTGAATTAAATTGGCCCCCAGTAATAAGGTAAAGAACCTCTGTGTTGACATTCAAATCCCATATTAAACAGGTTTCTAGGATTTCTTTCTTTCACCTCCGGAATATTGCTAAAATTAGAAACATTCTGTCCAGGAGTGATGCTGAGAAACTAGTCCATGCATTTATTACCTCAAGGCTGGACTTCTGTAATTCTTTACTATCAGGTAGTCCACGAAATGCCATTAAAAGCCTTCAGTTGATCCAAAATGCTGCAGCAAGAGTTCTGATGAATATTAAAAACAGAGATCACATTTCTCCTGTTTTAGCTTCCCTTCATTGGCTCCCTGTTAAATCCAGAATAAAATTTAAGATCCTTCTTCTTACATACAAAGCCCTTAATAATCAAGCTCCATCATACATCAGAGATCTAATTGTTCCATATGTTCCTAACAGAGCCCTTCACTCTCAGACTGCAGGTTTACTTGTAGTTCCTAGGATTTCTAAAAGTAGAATGGGAGGCAGATCTTTTAGTTATCAGGCTCCTCTCCTGTGGAACCAGCTCCCAGCTTTAGTCCGTGAGGCAGACACTCTGTTTACTTTTAAGGCCAGGCTTAAAACTTTCCTTTTTGATAAAGCTTATAGTTAGAGTGGCTAAGGTCATCCTGAGCTATCTCTGTAGTTATGCTGCTATAGGCTTAGACTGGAGGACAGACTGACCACTTTTCTTCACTCTGCTACTTTTCTCTTCTACTACTCTCCAGTTGTATTATTTGCTGTTATTTCGACTATTAACTTTGTGTTCTCTCAGTGTTTTTCTCTCCAAAGAAGCTACACCTGGTCTGGCATACTCTTCGACTGTGATGCCTTGTTGAAGGGGGGCATGCTGGGATGGTGCTCACAGTCCTGTTTTTTTTTTTCATTTTTACTTTCTTTAAAACAGAATGTATTCTTACATATGTTCTTTTGTTCTTATTGTGTCTTATTGTGTTCTTATTGCTCTGTCTTCTCGAACCCCCAGACAGTCGTGGCAGATGGCCGTTCATACTGAGCCAAGTTCTGGTTCTGCTGGACGTTTCTTTCTGTTAAAGGGGAGTTTTTCCTCTCCACTGTCGTTAGATGCTTGCTCACTCACCTTTAACTCCTCCACAGCATTATAGTCTGATAAAGATCTAGAAAACAGCTACTCATAGCTATTGCTACTAAAGGTGTTTCTGCAAGCTAGTGACTCATAGCATGTACTTAGTTTCTTTCACAGCTATTTGAATGAAGCTTAACCTTTGTTTAATTAATAATTCCACTATGAAACATACCTGTTATGTGCCTTTTTGTGTTTAAGATGAAATTATTTTAGAATTTAAATCATTTATTACATTCCAAATACATAAAACTGAACGTGTTTTATGTATTTTTTCTTCTATATTTAATTTCACAACATTTATTAGAACTTAATTTGGGCCTTCCCTGGTTCAGTTGACCCTCCACTATCCTCATCCTCCTGGAACTGAGGGACAGTTTACTGCAAACCGAAGTTTTGGATATGCTGTTATATTCAATTCAAAAGCATTGGTTTGAAATGGTATGCCATTATCGATATATATCAACTTGTATAGCTTAATTAGATTATATCGTGAATGAATGGAAGAACAATTGCTCAATTAACTTGAAGGGTTTTTTAATAAATCCAGACTTCATTTGTCAAAGTTTTGTCTTTTAACTAGCTGTGTCTAAATGCTTTTTGCTGTAAACTAGTGCTAAATAAGTAATGAATAATGCTTCTGTAGCGTATTCTGTACTTAGAGATGCATACACTAAATGTACTACTGTGTTTCTAGTGTATGCAGTGTTGCCGACTGTCTCCGACAGAAAGTAGCTAGATGTCGGCAGATGATGTCACACGCTTATTTGCATATCAATGACCTCATCAAGTCGATGTGGAGTGATGACGAATGAAACAGAAAGGAGGAAATAATTATATCTAGGTTAGGATTTGGTCATACAGGGTTAAATAATACATTATTTAAACAGGGGAAATGCGACAAGGAAATGTGACTTTTGACTTCAAGAAGAGACTGTGGAACATGTTATAGTATTTCACCTGAAGTATACTGTTGAGAGAAGGGAACTGGTACAAAACGTACAAGATATCAAATTGCAACTGGACATAGATGACCTCTTAAACATAATTTCAAGTTCTAAAAAAAGATACATTTGCTGAGATATCGCAAGATAATGAAATTAATAGAGAATATAGTTGGTTTTTTTGTACTTTGTCAAAATAAGTAGGGCATATTCAGTATGCATCAAACGTTGGTTGCCGACCACCATTAAACAGAAGTTTATGGCTTATGGTATTATTTTCAGTGTTTTTGTTATAAGTATCAAATGTCCTACCTTAGGTAGGTTTGAATGATGAAGAAGAAAAACGATGTTCATGCGTGGGTTATAAAAGAAAGATCAGTCTTATATACCTGCAGATTTCCTTTAAACTTTTAAATAAATATTAAACACCAAACAACTTTGTTTGTGAGTGGGTGAAATGAACCGAGAAAGGTTTATGATTGGTCAGTCGATGTATTGTGATCAGAAGGGTGGTCAGAAATGTTGCTAGGCACTTTTGGGGAAAAAGTCATTAAGGGGTTCTGAAAAGTCGTTAGAAATAGTGACAGTAACTAAGTTGGCAACAGTGAGTGAGTATCTCCGGTACCAACAGTACCTGGGCACATTTAAATAGTTGAGTACTTTAGAATAACCTCATGCAGTCTCTGGGAGAGTGTGGGGAATAATGAAGTACATAAAAAAAAAAAAAAAACTAGTTCCCATCCGACTAACATTGACCTTGGTTAACAAAGAAATTAAAAATTAAAAAATACAAGAAAAAGAATCTGTTTCAAATGATATTGAAAAAATTTTAATATTCAAACTAAGAAAATTGCTTTTATCCACAACATGCTATAAGTCCTTATATGGTTTTCATTGTGAGGCCTTTGTCAAAACCAGAAAATCTAATTATTTTCTATAAATAACATAAAAACATGAAAGAAAAAAAAAAACTTGAAAATATTGTACTTATGAGCTGGGTCCACACTCTGGCTAATTAAATGGCACCTCTCCTACTATTCATGAAGAGCACTTATTAAAACAAGCATTCACATCCAGTCCGCTAGATAAATGACTTTACACCGAGTGCCATAAAGCCCATTAAATTGCTTCTTTAGAGATGGATCTGTTCCAAACACACAATCAAAGGATTTGACTGGGATTATCTCCGATTAGAAACACTCAGGGACAAATGAGGAGATGACAGGATATCATACATCGAAAGGATAAATTAGCAGTCACATACCAGGGTAAATTTGTGATGGGCGTTGGGGAATTAAGGGCGGTGGAAAAGATTGAGTGTTAAAAAGCAGGCAATAGCACTTTAGTTTTTAAAAAGCTCCCTGCTACGTGGCAGATGTAAACCACGGTAAAAGCTTTTCACTCTCACTCTAAAATCTCCTCCAGTGTAAATAAAGTCTGCACTGATTCGAACAACAAAGTCAAAGTGATTGTAAAGTGTGAGAAAAGAACCTGATAGTCAACAATTTACATAAATAGAAATCCTACAACCTCCGTTTTCACTATAAAACAGAAGATATTAAGTTACTCTATACTGTTAAGTCTTACTAAAAATGGGCAATCATCAGTTCTTAACCATATTTTAGCAACAGAAAGACGAAACTGCCTCTTTTAGCTTGTTAAGCCATCAGCAATTAATCTAACATTTGCCACTTGGGAAAATTGCAATAAGACAAACTGTATTTCACCAAATATGTAAAAAGTGAGCATTGATTTATAAGAATATTTTTAAAAACTTGCTTTTGCTTGCTTTACACGGTGGATATTTTAGTTCTGCTTCGATTTGAATATTTTAGGGTAAAATAAAGTAGACATATTGCTGATAAAACACTTTACATGAGTATAAATAATGTAGGCAGTGGTTAATGTTAGCATGGACTGCTTTGCATATTTTAAAAGCAGTGAGAACCTTGGTTTTATCGTATTAAACGTAGGTTTTGCTTCCCCATACAACGGTGAAAGGGTTTTTGGGAGGGATTGAGCATTAGAGAACTTTGACCTATGAACTGTAACGTAATCTCAGTCTCGTGCTCACTTGTCAGATTTTATTTCCTTTGTACCTTGACTAAACAGCAAAGACCGTGGAAAGTAATAGCCTACCTGCTTGGCCTGTTAAGAGTAGAGAGGATTAGTTCATCTTCTCTTTGATTTCATCTTTCCTCAGTGATAAATGAAATGACTTACAGCCAGTCTTTTCATAGGACTGCTTTTGGGTTCCTCTTCCAGCAGACTTTAAGTTCAAAGGTTCTATGTGTGGCTTAGAAAAAAGAAAATTTCAAAAGATGGTCTTGCAGCAACTGAATTATGCATCATGCCTTTATTTTAAACTTATATTTTAAATCTTTAATCTCTAAAGCTAATCTTCCATTTACTTCAGTTCTTAAAAAAACAAAATGGTTTATCTTTTTTGTCAAAGGCAGAGTATTTATGGTTCATTGTATTCACATCAGGAATTGGAATTATAATCTTGGAACGACATTGTGGCCAATTTGGCAGATTTGACAATTGATCTTTCACTGAATGAGCAAGTTTAACATACTTAATACATACCAAAAAACAAAGTATTTCTGCAAATTTCGCGAAGTGGGTAGCACTGTTGCCTTGCAGCAAGAAGGCCCAGATTCAAATCCCAGCCTGGGGTCTTTCTACATGGAGCTCGCATGTTCTCCCTGTGCATGTGTGGGCTTCGCCAGGTACTCCAGCTTCCTCACACAATCCAAAAACATGACTGTTAGGTTAAATGCTATCTCCAAATTTTAGAATATTCAATGAGCTCGAGGAGCCACTTATCGTACAGGTATTGTACGATAAGTCCAGTCTGGTTTGGTTCAGTTGGGTCGTTTATCATTGTAGTTCTTTACTCGAGGAGCCATTGCAAAAGGTCTTCACCCCTTGCTGTCCTGGTGGGGAATTGCTTCGCAACACTGACACACCAATAAAAGAAAAACACCTCCGTCAATACATGTGCATGTGAGTCCAAACTTGCTAACAGAGAAGTATAAACTAGGCTTTAGACTTGTCCCCCATAACACAGTAGCTTTTTGCTAGTGGTTGTTGCCCCTAACCCCCGCGAATACGGGTTTGTCACAAGCAGTAATGTTTATTTCTCACCCAATCAATGAACTGAGGTATGTGACGCCAGTAGCTCCGCTCTAAACGTACCATTGTCCTATAGACCTACAACGGCTGGAGCTGAGGAATGGATCAGTTCCATGGGCCACTTTTATAATGGAAACAGACAACATAGCATACTGAACCACACCGACCTGTGCCATACCACTCAGTGGAACTGAGGCATTAGTAACAGTTTTATCTCATGTCGTAAAGAGTGAAAGGAAGCCAGTATGTCAACTACATACTGCAGCTGCTGCACAAGTCTTACTGTGAAAGGATGGGCTTGATTATTACAGTGACGTTGATGGATTATGGGATGGTAATGATTCATAACAATCTGTTCATGATAGCTGTGGTTTCAATTTAATGACCACATGTATATATGTAATGAACACTGTATGAAAGGACTTATTCAGGAAACAAAGTAAATGTAATTTACATCCGACATTCTCTCAGTGTTAAGCTTTGTCATTACAAGGATATTTCTGCATTAAAATATCACAATAAAAGCAAAAGTTATGTTCATTATGTTGTAATTTATGCCTTATATTTGAACATATTTACTATTTGGAGATGAGAACAAAGGTTTTAAATATGAATTTAGAAAAAGGTTTGTCAATATTAAAAATTCTCCAGCTAAAAACAAGAAAACCCTATAAGAAAAAAAACACTACATTTATGATTATCAGAAAAATATGTATTCTCTAAACCTAAACTAGAGCAAAAACCCTAACCCTAATCTAGGATAAAAAAGCCATTATTCTTTCAAATTTTCTCCAACTCTCTGAACCCTCCATTTAGGCACAGAAACAAATGTAGACCAATACTGCTCAGATGGCTAAAAGGCTAAAGAGACAACATCAAATCCCAACAAATCACTTTTTCTCAAAATTCCTCATTCCCATTCTCAATGACTTCATCATATTACCCTGCTTTCCACCCAACGAGTAAGCGGTGCTCAACGTAATATGTAACACCCAATAAAAAAAAAAGAAAGTAAAGAACAAAAATAAAACCCTAATGGATTCAAATCATGGAAGTAGTATGATTTAGGGATTGCTAAAGTGGCCATCAATGTACCGCAGGAGCACAAGGGAATCCCCTGATTGCACCCTTTTGTCAATGCCACCAACAGATTCCAAGAAGGCTTCGTAATCAGAACTGCAACACTGGGGTGCCCTCCTCAGGACTTATGAGTTCCCCCTTAACCTGCCCGACACACTTCTCTCTCACACAATTTGGAGAGAGCTCAGTACTTCTTCAGAAACTAGCTTCTAGGGCTCAAGCCCGTTTTATCTTCCAGTTAGAAACGCTCAAACTTGCACATCAACTCCGTTCCCTTTCTGCTAATAACGTGATATTCCACATCTCAAAACTCCAATTTTGACGTAAGGAAACAGCATGCTCAGCCCTCTCCTCTGATCTCAACTTCTGCCCCTGCATTTGTCATCCCAGCTGGAGGTGGGCGCCAGCTGCCTATTCAGGGTGACCCTTGGGAGGCCCCTGACCCAATGCTTGGTCACTAGGCCCTTGCAGCAGAGCTCCCTTCCCATGTCAGGCCAGAAACCACAACAACATAGCACCAGAAAAATGTAAATACTAAAAGCCCTCCACCATGTTAAGGTAAAGATTCTGGAGAGGGGATGTTGTCTGGTGACGTCTGGACGTTGACTAGGCCATTCTAACACATGGATATGCATGGATTATATCATGGCTTCACAGGTTAGGGTCGTTTCCCCTGCTGGGAGGTGAACCTCCACTCAGGTCTCAAGTCCTTTGCAGCCTTTAACAGACTTTCTTCCAAAACTGACCTCTGTTTAACTCCTTCAATATTTCCATTATATCAGAACAGCTTCTCTATCCCTGCTGATTGAAAACATTCCCCCAGCCTGATGCAGCCATCACCATGTGTGACCGTAGGGATGATGTAATGTTCCTTCTGTTGTACGCTGGCGAAAAAGTGAACTTTTGGTCAAAGCTAACCTGAGAACATTTTTCCACATGTTTTGCTGTGTTCCCACAGTGTGTGGGACACCATTTCTTAGTCTTTACGATTCGGTTTCGTCCTTAGCGTTCTCTGAAACATCGAAAGAGAGGATCCTAATAAATACACTGAAATTTGTGGTTGTCATGTGACAAAATATGCCGACAGTGTAAATACTTTGTCAAGGTTCTGTACATAGAAGGCTTTTATTTAGTAGTAGTGTAAATACATCTTTGTTAAAAATCAATACGCTCAGTAACATAAGCGGCACTAAAGTCACAGATGGGATTTAACAGCTGCTAACAACACCCCCCCCCCCCCAGCCCTCCCTCAACTGATTAATAGCTTTTGTGCTCTGAAATTGCCATTTCAGCACTTGTCTACACAGGTATTGTACGATAAAATTAAAGCAATGACAATGTCATTAACAGCCAGGAATTCGAGTGCCGCTCCCGCAGAAGGGGGAAATATAATAAATACATCACCTGGTACTGTACACGTGTTATCCTCTGTTTCTTTCTAACGGTTTTGACAAGGTGCGTCACAAAGTCTCCACCAGACAGTGAGCAATCTGTGGAAAAATGAATTTTAATTCGGGTTTTGATTTTTATACACAACCCCCCCCCCCCCGGACACTATCATCCCGGCC
The DNA here is from genome assembly GCA_963556495.2 of Valencia hispanica. Taxonomy (NCBI): domain Eukaryota; kingdom Metazoa; phylum Chordata; class Actinopteri; order Cyprinodontiformes; family Valenciidae; genus Valencia; species Valencia hispanica. The sequence goes on along the minus strand of OY747705.1, from coordinate 9,591,044 downwards.
ATACACACATAGGCTGCGGCTCTAAATGGATAACTGAATGCCTTTGATCATTCCACTTGATCGCAGCTTTAAGATGTCAGCTGCCTTTGAGATGGGGAGAATTTGTCACTGATGGCTCCTGCCAGCTTCCTCTCTGTCATCCAGTTTTACCGCCCTGATTTGCAGCACGAGCTGACAATTTTTTTGTGTGAATGAGTGGGTTTTTGCAGACGCACACACGCACACATGCACAGCTCCAGATCTAACACCTTTAAATAAATAAATTTGCTGAAGTATTCTTTTTCTTCTCTTGCCTCATTGTCCTCTGTTAATGAGCCTTAACAAGCACCACGGGGAAGAAATCCTGATCTTTTGGATTAATCACAGAAGCTTTGTTTTGCATCCGAGGAGGAAAAGAATATATTGTCACATAGTCCTAAAGCAAGGTCAGATGTTCAAGGGGGCAATGCAGTTTAAATATTCGGTCTGAAGCATGTAAAGCTTCAGGAGGTAGAGCGTTTTCACACCATTAGAGAAAAGGACTGCCATAATTATGAAAATGAGACAAGGGAGAATCAAAATGACCTGACTGGGGGAAAAAAAAGAGGAAAAAAGTCCTCCAGTGCAGAACTTAGTTTGATTGATTCAGAGCAGATGAGCCCAGGGCTCCAGTGTTGGCAGCCCAGGGTTCATGCTGTAATGATAGCTTTATAATTAAGATTAAAGACCACGGAGCACAGACAAGACACACAAGTGGTGTTGGGGGCTTCTCTGGAGATACTGGGAATAATTGGAGAGAAGTATCTACAAGCCCCTTCTCCCTAAAGAGCAGGAGGATGTGGGTACCGCTGTATGCAAACGCTGTGTGTGTGTGAGGGTTGAGGTTCGCACATCATCATCATCATCATCATCATCATCATCATCGCTGAAGTCTTCTGTCTCTTTGTTGCTGCAGGAACTCAGGAAGGGCGAGCTTGATTTATGTGTAACTCTCAGGGAGTCCTTTTAAAGAATTGAAGCAAAAGGCATGTGTTAAACAGCAGATTATGTGTTATTATCATGATTCACTCTTTACATGGGGCAGATTGGAAAGCCATCTGCGCAGCCATTATGACTGAGACAGACTGACTTCTGTTGCTAATGAGTTGGACAGCATGAAATGAACAACGGCAGTCTGAGCAGCTCTCCCCTCCTAGAACACCGGAGGAGGTGCTGATGCTTCCTGTTGGTGTCCTGAAAAACAGGAAATAAAGGGGGCACAGAGGCGGAAAAACCAGGGTTCCTACGTAATAAGAGAAAAGAATTCGAAGAAAGTGTGGTGGTTTGTTTAAGTATTTACTGGGTCTGGAGAAGAATGAAGTGCTGTTCTACATCCAGACTTTATTCCCTATCTATTTGTCTAAACACGTTTTTCCCTTACATCTTCTTTCCCTTCCTTTTGTTTTTGTTTCCTTTTGTCCTTCCTCCATCGTTTTACCTTCTTTCCTTACCTTCTTTAGTCTGTCCATTCTCAGTTGCTAATTGTGTACTTTTTTCCCTTCTTCCTTTCTTCCCTTCTTCCTTTTGCCCTTCCTTCCTTTGCATCCCTCCATCCGTGTGTCCTTCTTCCATTCCTTCCATGTGTTGTGTTTTCCACCCATCCTTCCTTCTTGTGTCCTTCATTTCATCTATATTTCTTGAGTTCTTTATTTCATTCTTTCCTTCTATGTGTCCTTCACTCATTGTGCTCTTTCTGCCTCCCTTTCTGGTGACCTTCCCTATTTTACTGTTCCCTTCCTTCCTTAATTCTTTTCGTCCTTCTCCCTTTCCTCTTTGAGTCATCCTTCCATTCTTGTATCATTCCTGCTGTTTTTCTTTGTGTCCTTCCTTTATTGTCATGTGTTCTTTCTTTGTTCCCATAATTCCTTCTGTGTATCCTTCTATGTTTTTGACCTTGAACCCTCTCCTTCCTTTTCTCCTTTTATATGTCCACAACTATCTTTTGTGTGTCCTCCCTTCCTTCTTTCTTTCCTTGGTTCCTTCCTCTAGTCACTCATTAATGCAGGGTTCATATTTTAAAGCATGTCCACAGAAGGAATATCAACCATAAATTCACAGTAAAGCTTTGCATTTTATATTCTAAAATGGGGATAAAGGACTGAGAACTCTGGGAATTTGAGTCTGGAAAAGTTAGGAATTCTTGCACTGAAATGAGCAGGAACCCTGAATAACATTTTCAGTCAGTCGTTAGCTTCTCAGGCATTTCCACCGCAGCTTGTCAGGGTTCGTGTTCAAAGTGGCCATCATTTCTCACCTTCGCTGACATCTCCTATCTGATGAGGGTGAAGTCAAGTCGCTTAGATGACTAATAATCATATCAAAGGTGCCATGTCATGCAGCAGATTTAAATAAGAGGGTTTCGAGGAGCATTTGCATGCATCTGTGTGCCTGGGCTAAGAGGCTAATGTCATAAAATACGGCGTAGACATGATTTAATGTAATCTGTCATGTCATATGCAAATCTGCAGTCCTCTCGGTAAGACACAGTACGTAAGCGTGGGGAGATTTCAAGGAGCGCTACTGTATGTCAGAGGTGTGCTTTAGGAAAGCCTTCATTTTCTGAACTTATTAAGTTCATGCGGTTTCGAAACGTGCATTTTGTTATTTTAGTGTAGCTTGTGTAAATACGGACACGGATGTCGCAGAATACAGCAGCAGGCATGTTTTAACGGCCAAAAAAAATGAAGGCTGGCTTGAAGAAAATGCACAATGCTGTCAGCATCAGCTGCATTTAGGCCGTTCTGTGAGGGAATAATGTGATGTAACATTCATCGGATCCAGTCCACGTCAAAAATAGGACAAAAGATCTGAATGAGATTTGCTCCAATTTGTTTTAATACAGTGGCTTGCAAAAGTATTCGGCCCCGTTTAACTTTTCCACATTTTGAAATTACAGCCACAAGCATGAATCAATTTTATTGGAATTCCACTTGAAAGACCAAAACAAAGTGGTGTACACGTGAGAAGTGGAACGAAAATCATACATGATTCCGAACATTTTTTACAAATAAATAACTGAAAAGTGGGATGTGCGTAATTATTCAGCCCCCTGAGTCAATACTTTGTAGAACCACCTTTTGCTGCAATTCCAGCTGCCAGTCTTTTAGGGTATGTCTCTACCAGCTTTGCACATCTACAGACTGAAATTCTTGCCCATTCTTCTTTGCAAAACACCCCCAGCTCAGTCAGATTAGATGGACAGCGTTTGTGAACAGCAGTTTTCAGATATTGCCACAGATTCTCGATTGGATTTAGATCTGGACTTTGACTGGGCCATTCTAACACATGGATATGTTTTGTTTTAAACCATTCCATTGTTGCCCTGGCTTTATGTTTAGGGTCGTTGTCCTGCTGGAAGGTGAACCTCCGCCCCAGTCTCAAGTCTTTTGCAGACTCCAAGAGGTTTTCCTCCAAGATTGCCCTGTATTTGGCTCCATCCATCTTCCCATCAACTCTGACCAGCTTCCCTGTCCCTGCTGTAGAGAAGCACCCCCAGAGCATGATGCTGCCACCACCATATTTGACAGTGGGGATGGTGTGTTCAGAGTGATGTGCAGTGTTAGTTTTCCGCCACACATAGCGTTTTCCATTTTGGCCCAAAAGTTCCATTTTGGTCTCATCTGACCAGAGCACCTTCTTCCACATGTTTGCTGTGTCCCCCACATGGCTTGTGGCAAACTGCAAACGGGACTTCTTATGGTTTTCTTTTAACAATGGCTTTCTTCTTGCCATTCTTCCAAAAAGGCCAACTTTGTGCAGTGCACCACTAATAGTTGTCCTATGGACAGATTCCCCCACCTGAGCTGTAGATCTCTGCAGCTCGTCCAGAGTCACCATGGGCCTCTTGGCTCCATTTCTGATCAGCGCTCTCCTTGTTCGGCCTGGGAGTTTAGGTGGACGGCCTTGTCTTGGTAGGTTTACAGTTGTGCCATACTCCTTCCATTTCTGAATGATCGCTTGAACAGCGCTCCGTGGGATGTTCAAGGCTTGGGAAATCTTTTTGTAGCCTAAGCCTGCTTTAAATTTCTCAGTAACTTTATCCCTGACCTGTCTGGTGTGTTCTTTAGACTTCATGGTGTTGTTGCTCCCAACATTCTCTTAGACAACCTCTGAGGCCGTCACAGGGCACCTGTATTTATTCTGACATTAGATTACACACAGGTGCACTCTATTTAGTCATTAGCACTCATCAGACAATGTCTATGGGCAACTGACTGCACTCAGACCAAAGGGGGCTGAATAATTACACACACCCCACTTTTCAGTTTTTTATTTGTAAAAAATGTTTGGAATCATGTATGATTTTCGTTCCACTTCTCACGTGTACACCACTTTGTATTGGTCCTTCACGTGGAATTCCAATAAAATTGATTCATGTTTGTGGCTGTAATGTCAAAATGTGGAAAAGTTAAAGGGGGCCAAATACTTTTGCAATCCACTGTATGTGTTTATGTGTATAGTAACATTATTTCTCAGAGTTGCACTGCTTCATAGAGTCAAACCAATTTGGGTTTAGATTTAAGGGTAATGATAACAAGAATCCTATGGAATGCCAAAATGCTTAAAATGAATAAATAAAACATTATAAAAAAATACCTACATGAATAAATAGACAAAAATATAATGTGACATGGAAATTTTGAAACAACTGGTAAAAAAACATAAAATTCTAAGTTCACCTGTAAGAAATGTTTTTCATTCTCCTTTTAAATATGTGCCTATTAATATTTTAAAATAACTCAGTGTAATTTTTTTCACGTAATATTAGAGATTATTTTTGAGCTATTTTAACTCAATTCCATCAGTTTTTTATTCCAAAACGTAATTTTGACCAAGTCAGCTTTTATTTCAAAATGGTTGTTTTTTTTTCAGTGGCTTATTTATTCATAATGACACTTTTCAATTGAATGAGTTCCTCTGCCAATCAGGATCAGTAGGTCGGTCCTGAACACCCATTGTTTATGATGCTTAAAAATCTTTAAGCATCATCAATTGTCTGGATTCACCAGGTTCTAAAATTCTTTTCATCGACACAAAAAAACTCACTTTCATCTTTGATTAAGCAAAAATGATTGAAATAACTAACTAAACAGTACCAAGCAAGATCTCCCCTATAAAACCAGGACTCGACATTTTGATCTGGAGCATACAGGTTTGTGTTAACACAACGGCAGTAGCCTTAATTCCCAACTCTATGGTTGACGAAAACCAAAGACAGCATATAAGCACAACCACCTCATACCAACACAGCGGTGGCGGGTTCATGATTTGGTCTTGTCTTGTAGCAGCAGGACCTAGGCACCTGGCAGTCATCGAGTCGACCATTTCGTAAGCTTGGCCCAAGCTGGTTTATGCAACAGGACAATGTTCGCAAACATATCAGCCAAGGGAGAACAGAATATCTGATGAAACGAGACACAAAGTTTTGCAAGGGGTCGGTCAAAGTCCAGAGCTTAAACCAATAAACTGAAACGATGTCGGACAAAAAGAGTAGAAAAATGTTCCCCCACAACAGTATGAGAGGCTGATAAGCTCAATGTAAATGTAAACACATTTACAGAAAGTCAAGGGGAAAATACAGTGGCTTGCAAAAGTATTCGGCCCCCTTGAACTTGTCCGCATTTTGTCACATTACAGCCACAAACATGAATCAATTTTATTGGAATTCCACGTGAAAGACCAATACAAAATGGTGTACACGTGAGAAGTGGAACGAAAATCATACATGATTCCAAACATTTTTTACAAAAAAAATTACTGAAAAGTGGGGTGTGTGTAATTATTCAGCCCCCTTTGGTCTGAGTGCAGTCAGTTGCCCATAGACATTGCCTGATGAGTCCTAATGACTAAATAGAGTGCACCTGTGTGTAATCTAATGTCAGTACAAATACAGCTGCCCTGTGACGGCCTCAGAGGTTGTCTAAGAGAATGTTGGGAGCAACAACACCATGAAGTCCAAAGAACACACCAGACAGGTCAGGGATAAAGTTATTGAGAAGTTGAAAGCAGGCTTAGGCTACAAAAAGATTTCCCAAGTCTTGAACATCCCACGGAGCACTGTTCAAGCGATCATTCAGAAATGGAAGGAGTATGGCACAACTGTAAACCTACCAAGACAAGGCCGTCCACCTAAACTCACAGGCCGAACAAGGAGAGTGCTGATCAGAAATGCAGCCAAGAGGCCCATGGTGACTCTGGACGAGCTGCAGAGATCTACAGCTCAGGTGGGGGAATCTGTCCATAGGACAACTATTAGTGGTGCACTGCACAAAGTTGGCCTTTATGGAAGAGAGGCAAGAAGAAAGCCATTGTCAAAAGAAAACCATAAGAAGTCCTGTTTGCAGTTTGCCACAAGCCATGTGGGGGACACAGCAAACATGTGGAAGAAGGTGCTCTGGTCAGATGAGACCAAAATGGAAAACGCTATGTGTGGCGGAAAACTAACACTGCACATCACTCTGAACACACCATCCCCACTTTCAAATATGGTGGTGGCAGCATCATGCTCTGGGGGTGCTGCTCTTCAGCAGGGACAGGGAAGCTGGTCAGAGTGGATGGGAAGATGGATGGAGCCAAATACAGGGCAATCTTGGAAGAAAACCTCTTGGAGTCTGCAAAAGACTTGAGACTGGGGCGGAGGTTCACCTTCCAGCAGGACAACGACCCTAAACATAAAGCCAGGGCAACAATGGAATGGTTTAAAACAAAACATATCCATGTGTTAGAATGGCCCAGTCAAAGTCCAGATCTAAATCCAATCGAGAATATGTGGCAAGATCTGAAAACTGCTGTTCACAAACACTGTCCATCTAATCTGACTGAGCTGGAGGTGTTTGGCAAAGAAGAATGGGCAAGAATTTCAGTCTCTACCCTAATACCCTAATAGACTGGCAGCTGTAAGTGCAGCAAAAGGTGTTTCTACAAAGTATTGACTCAGGGGGCTGAATTATTATGCACACCCCACTTTTCACTTATTTATTTGTAAAAACTGTTTGGAATCATGTATGATTTTCATTCCACTTCTCACGTGTACACCACTTTGTATTGGTCTTTCATGTGGAATTCCAATAAAACTGATTCATGTTTGTGGCTGTAATGTGACAAAATGTGGAAAAGTTCAAGGGGGCCGAATACTTTTGCAAGCCACTGTACATAAAACCTTTGAGGGATGTTCTTAGCTTTCCAGATCATTATGAACTTCCTAGAAGTACAAAGGATTGGATTGTAATGAATGTAATCTACTAATATTTCAAATACTTAACTGTTACACTGAGTTTTGTAACCCTGCTCTTTTTTCACAGTTCTGTAATTATTTGGACAACTTTACCCATGACAGCATTAGTCTTGATGCCCAACAGCAAATACTCAAGCTCTTTTATTTTTAATAGAATCAAATTTTACTTTAACTTCAAAATGAATTTAATGCATTCTAAACTGCCAAGAAAGAAAGGTAATGTCTGATGTCATCATGCTAAACAAAGCCAATCACCATCCATCCATCCATCCATCCATCCATCCATCCATCCATTCATTCAATCATAAATTATCTATACTGTATATCCTATGAAGGGTTGTGGGGGTCTGGTGCCTAACACCAGCAATCATCTGACGAGAAGCGGGGTACACCCTGGACAGGTCACCAGTCCATCGCAGACAAACGCAATTATTTCCATAGTTTTAATCAAATAAAGTAAGATAATAAACAAAAAAACCTATTTAATGATACTTAATCTTACATTATAGAAAGCTGCAGCATAAACAGGTTAATGCGATGATTGAAAATTGCCCACTTGGCTTCATTTTTAGAACTCTTAACATTTGTTGTTGTATGTCGGGGCACAGAAGAGAACGGATACGTTCCTGTAGAACACACCCATCACACCCAAAGAATAAAAAGTTTATTATAGAAGGAAAACGTCACTGTGAAAACCAACTGTGCTGTGCTCTTTTTCTGTGGATAGCAGCGTGGCAGAGCCCTATCTGTGCGAAGGGGCCGTCTGCTGCAGCCCATGTCTGCTGCTGATTCGCTGTGGGAATGAATGTCAGGACAAAGTCAGCGAAGGGCCGGCCCCCTCGCAGACACCCTCCATCTCCACACACCCCTCGCGATGTGAGAACGTGCACAACGGCAGCTATCCGTCCGTCTCTGGAGGTGTAAAAAAAGGGCAAACTCTGTGAAAAAGTAACACACTTAGCACATTTCATCATAAAGTAAGTAAAATAAAACCCACTTTTAGATCTATGCAGTAGATGCTGACATACAGAGTATATACTCATCATCTAATAATATTCCAATTATTCATAGCCTGAAGACAGCCTGATAAATTGCCTGTGGTAATTAAAACGATTAAGTGAGAAGTGCAAAATGGTAATTCATCCATGCGTGACAGAGCTAAGCAAACCTGGTTATAAAACCAGCCTAATTAGCTCTTGCAAAGAAGAGCAGAGTGTTTGACCAGTAAGCATGTACTTACAGGCAATCAGGAACTTTACTCCAGACTTACCCGACAGCTCCATTTCCCAGTTTTTCCATCATTAACTAAAGCGCATTACATCTTCTTTTAATTTCTTTTAACTCTGACATGGAATGATCATATTCCGGGGGAGGGGGGGGGTTGTTTTGTTTGTTGTAGAAGAGTAGTTGTAGCAAAAATGTGACATATAGGTCTTTTCTTTTTCAACAAAAACTGTTCAGTAGATACTGATACAAAAACTTTAACGTTTTTCTTTGAGTTGGGATAAAACAGGTTAATTAAGCTTAAAAGTGCCAGGGACCTTGGGCTATATAACATGGGATGGTGTTAGATTTTTACAGTATGACAATTTTGAGCCAAATTGCTCAATGTATGCTGAGTATCTCAGGTTTACAACTTCTACAAAATTCAGCAGCACGTGTCCTGACAAAGACCAGGAGGGGGGAACACATTACACTTGTTTTAAAATCATTGCATTGGCTCAGCGTACGTTTTAGGATTGATTTTAAGGTTCTTTTAATGTTTTTTAGTGTCTTAATGGTCTTGGGCCTTCTTATCTCTATGAACTGCTTTTACCATATAAACCTTCGCGGTCTCTGCGCTCCTCTGGCAGCCGTCTCCTTGTCACCCCAAAAGTCAGGACACACACGCATGGCGAGGCGTCTTTCCAGTTTTATGGCCCTCACCTCTGGAACAGGTTGCCAGAGGACCTCAGGGCTGCAGAGAATGTTCATGTTTTTAAGAGCAGGCTCAAGACTCACCTTTTTAGCTTAACTTTTAACTGATTATTATTTATTATTGTCTGTTTAATTGCTTTGCATGTTTTATATGATTATATTTGATCAGTGTTTTACTATTTAATCTTATCACATTTATTTACTGCTTATTTTTATATTTTATTTATTCGTTATCTAAATCCACGTTCCAGTGTTTCCTCTGTGGGAGCCCTCTGCCCAGGGAGCGGTGGTCGGCTGTGGCTGCCTGGCTGCTCTCCAGGTGGAGCTTGGGTGGAGGTGGGGTTCTTGGCCTTGCCTCCACTGGGTGCCCTGTGTCGGCGCCTCGGCTGCTGCTGTTAATCTACCGCTGCCGGTGCAGATGGCTCCTCTGATGGCATGTCCTTGCATGGTTCATCTGCACTCGGCCCAATGTCCTTTTTTACTGTGTGCATGGGAGACGGGTTGGGGGGAGGGGGGTATAACTGTGACCATGCTTTTAAATCTGTGGGGGAGGGAAGGGAAGGCGGTTTTATGTGAGGTCATTTTAATCTGTAAAGCACTTTGTGATGCAATTTCTTGCATGAAAAGCGCTTTACAAATAAAGTTTGATTTGATTCGAATGTTTAAAGGAATTTACTTAAGTCAGAGGTATCTATATTTGTAAAAATGATCTAATTGCTTTTAATTCTATCTGCTTATTATACAGCATGCTACATTTTTGGGTGGTTGAGCTCCATTTAGAGAGACACAATTAACGAGAAACTGGTATTAGCTGTTGACTTAGTCAGGCTATCTGCTCATGTAGCGAGCAGGGGTCTGCTTAAAAGACAGGCCAACAGCTGGCCAAATTTCATGTCAAAGCAGTGTTATGTGAATAAGTGTATCTGAACAGAAATACATGAAAACAGCCAGATTTGTGGTAGTTTTCTCAGTTGAGGGAAATTTGGGCATTAAATGTCATAATATAAACTTAGGTAAGGCGAACAGCTAGCAGCCATATAAGAGGAAGAGTGAGAAAGTGAGTCGTTCTTGGCTGAGGTACTGAATCTGTGGTTCTTCCACTATGTGAGTGGCGCTGGGATACTGAGCGATTCCTTTTCTCTGAGCTCATTCAGGAAGGGAAACAGTGAGTTGAGTTGCTCTTTCACAGGACAAATACAGCAGGTAAGTTGAAATATCTACATAAATACGGTTACAATAGCATTTGCTAAGCTAAATATCATGTAAGCTCTCTTCTTTCTAGTTAGATAGCTAGCAAAATGAGTCATGGATTAAGTCAATAGAAACAATGAATAATGATTTCTGACTCAGTAAAGTGACAGACGGGTTTTCAATGTTTCTTTCAGGACTTGCACATTACTAATGTAAGAGATGACGTGCTTCAAATGGATTAATGCAAATGGATAATTCTCAGACTATTGAGCACACCTCAATATAAGGCGCACCAGCTAAATTGAAAAAGAAACAAATTTCAAAAGGGCGCAACTGAATATAATTTTTATTTTCTCCACCAGGCGGTAATGTTTTTGTGACCATCTGTCTGTTTGTTTTTCTGTCTGTTAGCAACATAACAAAAAAAATTATGGAGCGATTTCGATTACATTTTCAGGAAATGTCCACAATGGGATCAGGAACAACGGATTACATTTTGGGAATGATCTGACATGAGGTGCGTATCCACCCACCAACCAGCGGTGCTAACCTTCACTCCTCTCCCATGTCAGAGAGCTCACAAGCGGCTAACCTCGCACAGCAGCCCCGAATCTCTGTTCTCTGCTGAAAAACCACAGCCATCCGTCTCATTACCAGACATTTTATTGGAAAAGTACTGAAAGTTTGAATTAGATAACAACATGGGGATGGGGGGGAATGAGTGACCCTGGCAGAAGTCTGAGTGCTTTTCTAGGCTTTAATTTAAGACATGCTTTTTTTTAAAACTGCCAACACAACGCGACAGTAACATGAAAATAAAACATACTTTAGCCTACCAGAAAAGTCATTGGTCGCTATCTGTATCTTTCTCTTCCTCACTAAAGCCACTGAAGTGGTCTTTTTCAGTGTCTTTATGTTCTCTGAAAGCTTTTGTTGTCTTTTTACACTGACTCAGTTCTTCCGCTGTCTCCTCCGATTCATCATTGATTCATTGATGTCAAGCTTACCTGTAGTACCTCTATTTCCTTCTTTGATGGCCAGCTCGATTGCCTTTAACCCAAAAGCTGCATTTCTTCTAGTGTTTTCTATGATGAGGGTATTTGCATGAAAACTACCAGTAGAGTCTTCTTCAGCACATAATCGTTCCCCACATGTCTGTCTCACTTTTGGGTTTCCTACTATAGTCCCCCCCGGAGGCCGTTAGCCTGTAAAAATCTATAAATGAGCTGCATCGTTGTATATGACGCAGGGTCCAAAGCGTGTGAAAAAAGTAGCGACTTATAGTCTGAAAATTACTGTGAATATAATACATTCACGGTCTAATACATTATCAAAAAAACATGTTTTGTTTAGAAATGTTTTTTTTTTTTATTGTGAATTTACTCAGCATGTTTCAGGTAATTTTAAGGGTTTCAGCAGTTTCAGTTTCAAGTTTTAGTAACGTAGATAGAATAAAGTGTACAAGAAGTGTATCAAAGATAATTTCAAGGGAGCTATGGAGCTTAGTTATGGGGATGGGAAATTACCAAACCTACCCTCCTAAAGTGCCTTCATGGTCTCGTACAAGGACACAAATACATCATACTTACAGCTGAAAGTGACTGACTACGACAATAAAACTGGGTCCCAAATGAGCAAATGTCAGTACCAGGGTAAGACGCAAGAATTACTAAAATACATGCGCTCATGTTGAGTGCTGGCTAGAGCCAAACATGGTACTGAACTAGCGGTGAGTAAGGAGAAGCAAACAGTTTGCTCTAGCAACACCCAAAACAGATTTGGAAAGGAATCGGTGTTACAGAGGGACCAGAGAAGTAAGGGAGACAAGAGAGAAATGAGAGATGATCAGACCTTGTGACCTGAATTGAATAGAAAGATGTCTGGCCGTATAACAGGTGAGTGGAAGTTCCTTTGAAAGCTAAGCCTGACAACTGACCACTACATGAAATCAAACAACTTAAAATTAGTTTTGAGTCAACCACAATAAAATGTAAAATGGTGAGACACTTTTTCCCCCTTACACTGGGCTCCCGCCTATGCATACTAAGGTATATATTACATGTGAACTATTACAACTGGTTGCTGTAAGCATTTTTAGAGAAAGTCTCAAATATACGCTGATTTTAAGAATTCACGGGCAGCTGTGGTCCCTAACCCTAGCAATACCAGGGGTCCACTGTACTGGGATTCAGCACCCTAGGGAATTAAAAATGCATTTGATATTAGGTTAGTAATAAAGATTTATGACAAAACTGTATTTAGAAATAACAATTAATTATATGCCTTAATATTCTAACCCATTTATGTATATATGTAGCCCGGGGGTCACGTCAAATCTAAAGGGCATCGGTCATTTCCCTGACCACTTGGTGCAGATGCCCCACCCATCACCATCCAGCTTAACCACTGATGCAGGAGTGTATGCGGGGATTTCCTCCTGCTGAAGCGATTAGTAAAGCTGCGATTCAGTGTGACCGCTGATGTAGCTTTTAACAAAGCACATAGAATTTATGAACACTTTGAAAAAAGCTAAAACAAATGTATATGCGGACTACGTTTGTAACATAAAATAACTTGCCCCATGATGACCAGTATCACTGAAGAAAGGCTCATAGTTAGTTTACCTGCACCTTGTATCCTCTGCTTCTTCTGAAAGCGAAAAAGCAAAAGCAAAAGCAAAGAGAGTTTCATCAGACAAGGTCAGTGTCAATTTATGCAACAATTAGAAATGCATTAGAGGGAACATTGAGTGATTTTTCTTAAACTCTAATCGGACAGATTTTAAAAAGTTCACAATGAAAGTCATTTCCTCTAATCAGTGGAAGAATTTCCAGTCACACTGTAGTTCAGTAGTTTTCCTAAAAAAACAGCAAATGTTCCAAGTGTGCGGATAATCAAGTCCAAAGTTTATCTATGCAGCTCTTAAAAAAATGTTTTAAAGCAAGAGCAAACACCAGGGCGTTGGGCTGAGTAACTGTATTTACTGTTCTGAATGCTGACATTACATGCGTCACTGTCTGCTTTTTATTTGCATATGTTTGTGTTAAGTGCCCTAAACACTCTGTGTAAGCAAACCCAGAACACCTACCAGCTTAGGAATCCATAATGCAACACTCTGTGGAAGTTCACGGTTGTGCCCGTGGTTTCTCCATTAAAAAACATTGCCTGGGGTTGTCAGCACTGGAGTGTTATGTCCACCTCATCTTTGTCACATTTCCAAAAATATCATATTGTCTTGTTTGTTGGCACATTTCTCCAGTTGTTTTAAGTTAAAATCAATTTTACCTAAATTCAAAGGCTAAATGCTGCTTTTTACTTTTGTAATATGATTTGTACAAAACATAAAATTACATAACTAATTATTTTTATGTACAGTACATATGCAAATGTAAATACTGGAATGGTTGCTGGATTTTTTCTTTTTTTCTGCAGCTGTCACAACTTTATTTCCATCTTTAGCAAATTGACACACTATCTATCAATCTAATAATATTCCTTGAGTTTTCTCATGTTTTGTTACATTACAACCAGTTTGGTGTATTTTAGTGGGATAGATAGACCAACACGAAATAGAGCATAATGTGAAGCAGAGGTAAATGATGGTTTTCAAACATTTTAGTTAATCACTAAATGCAATGAGTGCAAATAAATCTGAGGATAAATCCAGCTGTTCTGTGAATGCCTCAGTTTAAACATTTTTTTTTTAGAGAATGTGAGTGAACAAATAAGCTGTCTGAATCTACAGTTCAGGTGGGAGGGTTTGGTGACAGGACAATTGTTGGCAGTACATGGATATACTGTATAAATAGATGGACCAAGCCTCCTTGACGTCACCTGTAGGTTTCTGAATTGCTGGATTGAAACCAAGTGGGCGGTTCCAACCACCGCCATCTTGGCTGCGTCACCCGTCTCATCACGCCCGGAAAATACAAAGAACGGGCAAAGAGGTGGAGCTGAGAGTGGGCTGTGATGGTGGGGGCAGATGATTGACACTCTGAGCTGATGTAGCTACGAGCTAACTGAGCTAACCCAGAGCTAACCGAAGCTTACGGAGCTTTTAGCCAGAAAACCATGGTCGAGCGACTCTGCTACCCTTCTGTCAATAATTTTGTCAAATAAAAGTGTAACCCTGTCAATTCTGCCCCCAAAAAGTCCTGAAATGACCTTCAATGCAAACACTTAAAACTAGAGTAAAGTGCAATATCTAATTCGCCACTAGGTGATAGTGTAGAATGAAACTTTTTTTTCCTCTACTCTTGTCTGGCATTCATTTTGCATTGGAAAAAAACTGGAAAAACGAGAGCTAGAGCACAAGTAAATATTAAGATTTAAATTTATTTAGAGAGCAAAATAAATCCTCGAGCTTGAACTACATTTAAAATTAGACGACACCTGTTGTAAACGACTTCTAAAAGATGAAAAAAGGACATTTAATTGAACATTTGTTAATTTTCTGCAAATTGTTGTGTAGACTGGGTTTTATTTAGGCTTCTTCTGGTCCCAGATCCCTGGTGATTCTTACCATCAAAGTTTGATCGCTCTCCGTTCGCCCTGGTGCCTGGTTCCCCGATCCACTGCCTCTACCAACAGCGCTGCAACGGTTCCATTGGGTGGTTTGACATGGACGCTAAGTATTGAAGGGGTGGTCGGACAGTTAAAATATTCGAGTGCATTCAAGGGTAATTCATTTTTGTTTGAAAGATCTTTCCTTTTGTTTTTGGTTTATGAGAACTCAAATGTTGTGGCCGATTTGTTAACATCAATGGTACTAATGATGTGTGAATTGAACTAAATGTAGAATTTTGAATAAGGCAATAAGAAAAATAATTTGAATAAGAACTACATTTAAACTTTAATCTATTGTCCTGTGCTTCCTTTGGAGTGGAATCTATGGGTCTTTGAACCAAATGATCAGTACCTAAACAACCTCCTCATCAAATCTAGATTTAGATAACTCCTACAATAGATTCTTAGCCTGCCTACAATGAAAAAAAAGATTATCGGTGATCCAACTTAAAAACATTGCGTTAATTGTTCACATGTAATTGAACTAAGTTTATCCAAGTAAATTTATTACGTTCATTAACTTGTCAAGTTAAACAAATGTGAATAAATTAAGTTAGATAAACTTAATTCAATTACATGTGACCAATTAAGGCAATTTAAGTTGGAGCTGTATACTCTGCATTGTGTATAAGCAGAACTACCACCGTAGGGTTACAAAATGGTTGGTGCGGCATCTGCAGTGATGCGATCGCTGTACCAGTATGTCATAGGGAAGAGACTGCTGAGCCAAAAGGCGAAAGTCTCAACTTACCATCATCTATGGTCTTGGGCTCTGGTTAGTAACCGAAAGAATAAGATTGTGGTTACAAACGGCAGGAATGAGTCGCTATTCCTCTGCATCGAGAGGAGCTAGTGGAGGTGGCTCAGGCATCAGGTTAGTATGCCTCCTGGGTGCCTTCCTGGTGAGGAGTTCCAAGCCCGTCCCTTTAGAGGGAGACTCAGAAGAAGGCCCAGGAAACACTGGAGAGATAATGTTTCTCAGCTGGTCAGGGAATGCTTTAGGATTCCCCCAGAGGAGCTGGCCCAAGTGGAGTCTGGGCTTCTCTGCTTAGGCTTTGTCCACACATAGCATGATATCTCACAAAACAAATATGTTTTTCTATGATTTGGGCCGTCATCCACACAAAAATGAAATGAAAAGATGTACGGCATCAAAAACAATGCTTTCAAAAACCTCCGACCAAAGGGTAGATTTGTGAATTCTTCCTTTGAAGTGTCTGCTTGTGGACATACATTACCTGGGTTTTAGGTTTTGCATCATCACAGCTTGCGACAAAAATACTCTGACATCACATGTGCGACCTGTGTTTACACTCAGAAACAGAATGGATGCCCTCAGAGCTGCGTCGGCATTATCAATTGTACAAGCGCTTTTTGCTTGCTTGTTTTTACAAGCTCAATTACTGCTCTATATAGATTTGAAAGTAAAAAGTTAATCTGATTGGGTAGGATTTGGGGAACCACAGGCTTGGCATGCCTATAAATATGCTTAACAATGTACCTCTGTAGTGTGGTGTGGATGGAGTTTTTTTCTAAAAACAAGGTGGTGAGGTGGTGGTGGTGAACAATTATTATTTCCACTCAGTTTTTTTTTTTTTTTTTTTTACAATTATAAGCTACTAATTTGTGTTTCTCTACCACATAAAAATCTAGTAAAGTACACTGAAGTCTGTGGTTGGAATGTGACAAATGCAAAAAACTTCAAGGGCATGAATACTTTAGCTAGGTACAACACAAACCTTTTTAGAGGTTTTAAATTCATAAGAGCAGAAAGGCTGCCCAAAGTAGATTAAACCAGAGGTTGTAACTTCTAGATTGCTGAATGTATTAAGAGAACAGATGTTCTGACTTTTCATAATGAAAATGAAATAATGGCCTTTCAGGTAGAAGGATTTGGGATTTATTTTACAACAAGGAAAATGATTTCATCTGGTCTAAAGCAGCATTTAGAACAAAAAGCCACAGTATACACAAAATGCAACAGTCAAAATCCCCGATAATGTCTTCCTTTCGTTGGAGGAATCTCCTGCTCAAAACAAAGCTATTAAAAGGCGTTGCTGTAGGTCAGATATAGTAAATAATTCAAACCTTTGAAGGTATTTAAAAGGTGCAACAAATTTACACAAAACAAATCCACCCAAATGTAATCTCTGCATCTGTGTTTGTAATCCACTACATACCCGGCTGTGTGCAGCACATACCAGGGATGAATTTGTATTTTTCCATGTTTCTGAACAGTTATTACCACCACTCAAATAGCAGTCACACTAATTCCCCAATCAGTCAGTGCACCGGCTAAGTGGAATTCAGGAGTGATTTTTACCGTGCAGTACCCCCTTGCCTCCAGCTTAAAAGCCACTGTGTGATTGATAAATAAGAGAATTGAGGAGACATTTCGACAAGGAAGAGGCCTCTCTCATTAAAAAATGTGGTGTTCGTAATGAGGAGGAAATAAAATTAGCACCGAGAGGGATGGGAGGGGAGCGAGCTGCTGTAAATATTGTAAAGACGGATCGGTAGCCTCCTCTTCCAGCCGCAGCCGAAAGTCATTACGCAAGGTTTGGGATATAGGTTCCCCATGACCGCATATGTATTATCTATCTAAATAGAATCACTTACCTCCGATGCTGCCTCTGATAGCCAGTCACTACAAATATCAGTTCCTCCCAGTGCCTCTGCTGGCAATTTTACATAAGGCCCAATGATTATGCGCGCAGCCAGATAGGACTGCATTTTGTAAACCCGATTCCTGCTTTCCAGAGAGAAATAACCATTTGTGGGGGAGATTTTTTTTCCCTTTAAGAGTCTAAATTCATCACAGCTTAGCATCCTTCATGGTGGCAAATGAGGTCAGCAGTGAGAGAGTATTCCTCCTTATGTTACTGCGAAAGCAGTGGGCGATGGGACTGTTTCGCAGCATTGTTAAAAAGTATTTGTCCCCTTTCAGATTTCTTGTTTTTGCTTATTTTGTCAAACTTTAAATTTTCAGTTTATCAGACTAAATTTAGATGCTAATTTAACGTGAATTAGGGAGTTTGAACATGCTGGTTTTATTCATTAAGTTAAAAAAAAAAACTCTTCAAACTACTTGACCCTATTTGAAAAAGTAATTGCCCCTCCACTTAATCACTGGATCTCCCACTCTTGGATACAACTCCTGGCAAAAAGAGTTATACGTTTATGTTGATCAAATTTCCTCCAATTATGTTTTAGTTCAGCAATATTGGAGGTTTTTCGAGCATTAATGGCATGGTTAAGGTAAATGTTACAAGAACTTGGTTGGATTTAGGTCTTTGACTAGGCCATTCCAAAACATTTCTTTTCCAGCTATAAAAGGGAAGTCTTTCTGGTGCGGTTAACATCATTGTCCTCCTATAAATCAAATCCTTGAGTGTAAGGTCACAATCTTATGGTCGGATTTTCCCTTCAGGATTTCCTGCCAGTGAACAGAATTCACAGTTCCATCAGTTAAGGCATTTTTTCCAGATCCTGAAGGAGTGAAGTAGCACCAAACCAGTATATAACCCCTATTATGTTTGATTGTAAGTATGATTTTTTTCCTTCTAAAACCAGGTGCTGTCCTTTGATGGCTTTATGGCGGTCACTAGAATATTTTTCCAAGTCTTGTTCTCTTGACAAGAGATACGCTTAACTGTTCTTTTTTGTCAGCAGTCATTTGGCCTTGAACCTCTTCCATGGATGAGTCTCTTTCTTATTGTTGGATCATGAACTCTGACCTTTACTAAGGCAAGTGAGGCCTGCAGTGCTTTAGATGTTCCTCCAAGTTCCTTTGTGACCACCAGCATGAGTCATCAATGCCCTCTTGCTGTAATTTTGGTTGTCCGGCCACTCCTGGAAAGGTGCTCCACTGTTCCCCGGGTTCTCAATTTGTGTATAATCTCTCTCACCATGCTAAACCTTAGAAACAGTTGTGTAACCCTTCCCTGGCTTTTTAGTGAACCAGGACAAAAAAATATGTTAATTACAGTTACATTTGTAATTTGACAAGGAGCTAACTAATAGGCACGTTGGGTTGGAAAGTTTACATCACGTAATAAATTAAATCATCATTTGAAAACTGCATTTATTATTTACTCAGCAGCTTTAAGATTAACAATAAAGCAAAACAAGAAGCAATCTGCAAAGGGGCAAATACTTTTTCTCAGCACTGTATGTTCCCATATACTCATTCACTCTAACACATATTTCCCCTGAAGTGCACTTTGGCTGTGTTTTTTCTTTCCCCTGCTGTTATTGCTCAGGCAGTAAGCGTTAAGGCAACAAATATATGTATGATGACGAGGGATGCAGCTGAATGCCTATTCATGAAGGAACATATTCAGTGCTCAAAAGCATGTATGCACATAGGTATTGGCCCATTTGTCAAGCCAGGAGAGCTAATTATCTCATACTGTGTGATATTGTTTTTCGAGCCATGCATTTCATTTTGCAACATTAAAACACACGTGGCCGAGGCTGCACAAATGGTTTCCATGAGCATGAATGCATTAGAAAATTTTGGGAGGGGACGTTGTATTAGAACTCCACAGGGAGATCAGCATGCTGCACCTCTTTTGGTTCGTCATTCATCTTCCTGTGCGAGGGCGGAGAGAGCACCGGTGGGTAGTGACGCCTTCAGCCAACTTGGCAGGTTAATGAAGGTAATTTGATTTCATACATAATGGCTGCCCATGCCACACAGGGCTTAATTGCGCCCGGCGTCTGGTCGTCGTTTCGTGGCACCAGCCGAGGCACGGTGTATTTCCTGAAGGTTGTGCGCAGGCAAACAAGTTCCTGATTCAAGTGAGACAGAGCCGACAGCTCTGGTTCATCTGCTAATAGTTCATCTTATTTTCCAGGCGGCTGGGAGCTCTGCTGTCATAGTGTGAAGGCGGCGGCTCGCTTTTAGTGAATCAAGCCAGTTCATTACTACATGGCAAACAAAGACCTGAGTGGGCCGAACAGAATCAGGATTACTCTGATGGACCATGCTGTGGCCTATTTGTTACACCTTGATATGATTTTATTCTTGCTGAATCACCTGGAACGTTGAGTACAGAATGAGCTTCCGATAATAATAAGAATAAAAAACATCACATACATGAGTTAGTGACAGACGTTTTGTGTGCGCTATAGCGTTTCCCTCTTAGTATTTCTTATTCACACACCAAACACAAGCTTTTGCTCGCATTTTTCACCAGTGTTTGCTATCTGTTTCAAGTTGCCATTCAATTCACAAAGCAAATATCACGACTGATATACTGACGCAAACATGCCAGGTCAATCTCACGAGGGTAGATACAACTTTAAGATAAGAACTTTTTTATACAATTCCAACACCGTAATCTGAATACCGCAGAATACATAATGTTATAATGTTCTCTGCAATACAGACCGCTACAGAAAATCCTTCCTGCCCACCGTCATCACTATCTACAACAACTCCTTAAAGAATTAATTATATGAGCTACAACAACAAATAATTTCCCTCTGGGCTGCCAAAGATTTAATATTAAACAACATAATTAACAAAAAACAATGCGTATGGAAATTATCCCTCTTTTTTTCACCCTATGCATTGACATTCACAATTAAACGACAGTGACTGACAGAGACTGTAAAGGTCGCTGCAGTTTCTAGTTTATGTCTTCGATCTGCCTCGTTCAGCCAAGGCTCTGCTCTCCTGTAGGCATACAGAAGGAGTAAAGCCAGCCAAACACGAGAGCAGTCAAAATGCGGTCGCCGCTCACATGTTTCCAAGATGACCAGACAGGTACTGTTTTCACAGTAACTGTCTGGTCCAATTGTGCGGCCAACTCGCTGTATGCCTGCTCGTGCTCGTCCCTGTTCTTGAAATCTGATGAGCGGATGCCGTATGAACAGGTGTAGTCTGGCCAAATTTCCACGAGTTTAACTTCTAAAATCAATATTATGATAATAATCTTCTCCGTGGGGCTGCCATCTTGGAATCATGTGAGAAGAGACCGCGTTTTGATTGGTCACTTGAATATTTGCCCTCAGCACTCAGTTCACATAAAGTGCACACAGTAAGTTTTTCACCTCAACGCCTCGTGAGGCAGAAAACTCACCAAAAATTAGCCACACACAGCGAGCTATCTGCTGAGCAAACGGCCTCGAATGACTTTTTGCTCAGCAGATTGTACCATTTGTTACAATATTATGTACCTCCCTGCCACATTTGGGTTCCTTTTTTGTTTTAAGTATGGACTTTCTTTTCCCTGCTTTGGAGAGGACACACAAGTTTATGAACCAATAAAGAGTGATGCCAGGTCTACTTTGAATGTTTGTTTTATTGGTTACTGTAGATTTTAACACATAGATCACACTTACTCTTCAGGGTTTTTTTTTTCACGGACAACAGTTTAAACTTCAAAAAACTGATAAATGTTGCCCCTAAACCTATTTTTTCTACTTCCAAATGATTACAAAGATGAATTCCTTAATGTTTTTATTACCATAGTCTTTATATGAGCTTTGTCCAACAAGTGAATTAACTGCCGCATGCAAGCAAGAACCAATTATTTCTGCAACTGTGTTTTACAATACATTTTCAAGACTAGATTAAAACCCAGAAATGACCTGGGATATCTATCTGATTCTACTGTATAAGAAAAGTTGACATTTTTGTGTTGTTTTGCTAAGTGTGGAAAAAAGTCCGTACAAACCTGCCCAAGCAGAGCAATACTTATATTCTGAGGGGAATGAAATTATCTAAATTTTCTTTTGAAAATCATTTCAGAAACCATCATTTGTTCCTGAAATAAGTCACACAAATGTTACGTACAACCCATCCTGGAATTAATGTCAGTTTTTTCCCCCTCACCCTATAATTGGATTCTAATCAGAATTGCTAATTTCCTAAGACCCCTTCATTTGATCATTATCTCCAAAGCCCATGTAGATATTACAGGGCATATTCCTTCATTCTGCCATAACATCTAAAAGGATCTTGTCTCAAAGCTTCAAGCGCCGTCTGTGATGAGCTTGACTCGACTGAACATGTCTGATTATCTGCTGGGATGTCTGCAAATATCGAGATGCAAAGATCAAAATAAGTTCATGTTGCACTGATTAAAAAACCGGTGTTTTGTGCACTTTAAAGACAATTCAATGTTATTATAGATCAAGGTAGCGCTGCTAGGCTTTTCATAAGGGTCAACTATAAAATGATCATGAGACTAAATGGTTCTGACCACATATGTTTTTGACTGAAGTGGGAAAAAAGCCGTAATCAGCACATAATGTTCAAATGGAACGCCTGAATTTTCTGGAGTAGGATAAAAAATTTAGATTCTAACTCCAATGTTTGCCTTGAGAAATAATCAGGTGTGCTGTGGAAGATTATGCAGTTTTATCTGATCGGTACACTAAAGGAGTGGCGTGTAGGGACAGGTAGAACAGTTACACTCTCTTCTAGTAGAGGACTGTATAACTTCTTGCTCCAATAAGGTGGGTTGACCACTGCCAATAAAAACAGAAGTTGAAATATGAAGGTACAAGAACAAAGTTTAGTCATGCTGGTAGTGACACAATGCAGCAGGTAATAGCGATTGATAAATATTTGAAAATAAAAAGTAATCAGTGTGACCTGTGTCCTGGAGAAAATTTCAACCCAAATGAAGGCTTTAGCATGAATAGTAAAAATGGTGAGCTCAAGACTATACAATGAAAGCTATTTTGCTTCTGGATTCACCTATACTGGGGAACCAACTGATCTAACCCCGCTACAGTATGTTGAGGAAGATGTTTGAGTGTCTTTCTTCAGTTCCTGCAAGAATATCAGCTTTATGTTCAACTAAACAGGCCCAGGTTTCACACAAAGTAAATTTAATACATGTCAGCTAGATTCCCATGATCTATTTTTAAATACATATCGTTTTTGTGACATTTTCGTTAAGTGGTTTTTCTTGAGACTTTTCTGATTTGAAATATGTGCCATGGCTCAAAAAGGTTAGGAAACATTGTTTTAGACCCTGCATACAAAGATCAGTCTGTGTCAACCACAGAATAGAAAACATCCTTTAGATAAGCTTTGTATTCCGGCCGCTCTTTGACATTGGTAAAGCCTGTAAGGTTAACTGACAGCTTTTGTTTCCTTTACCGTTTCCACTGTTCTCAAATGACTTTGTAATAGGGCTGCACAATATCAGAACATCTTGAGGTGGCAATAATATTGGTAAATATTGCAATAAGGATATCAGTTGCGAGATATGCCTCTCTTTCTTCTTTCTTCTCTTTCTCATCTGTGCCTCCATCAGTCTGTGACCTTTAGCATTTTTGACAGTGTCATTTATGCCTGGTGCGAGCATCTGCTGCTGTGAGACAAGCTAAAATCTAAGTTCATATCACTTGGAATATATTGGCCAACACTTAAAAGGTGAATACTACACACACTAATATGATATGATAATATATATTTGCAATACATTGTGCAGCCTTAATCTGCAATATGTTTTACTACTGGTAAAAACATTTCTGTTTTCTACCATTTGTTCTTGAAATGCAGGCTGAGGAAATATCTATGTGAATCCATGCAGTGTTTAAATGATAACAATAGGCTGTTTACTGAGAATCACTGGGTAATTTGGGGTTTTAACCTCTCCTGGGTAGAAGGGAAAGTGAAATTTGCATATTGTGAGCCCTGAGTTCTCAATCTAGAATTAATCTCAGGATGATTAATGAAAGTTTAAAAAATTAATTATATAAAAGCAGAATTTCACCATATTACTTGCATGGACCTTTTCTCAGAACTTAACTCATGGCAGCCATCTTCAGAAAAGGGTGAAGTCTAATCTCACACACAACACTTTATTACAATTGCACAATATTTCTCATTGGTTAGTTGAGGGTTTGGCGTCATTTATGAATTAACTGCCCTATGTTGGGCCATAGGTTCAGACGCAAACTTCTTGGAGCTTTTCCTCCCATGGTCTCCTGAAAACGGTGCCATAAGAGAACAGTCTCTCTCTTCCTGCCTCTTACTGCCTGTCCCGAGTTCTTATCTTGTCTGAGCTCACTGAGATCCCCACTCCCCTGCATCTCACTGCTGTAAGTCATGAGAGCCTCTTTGTTCTGCTAATTTTACAGAGAACATTCAAAGTAATGTAGATTTTAAATAATTTATCAAAATGACATAAGGAAACTATTTAAACTTACAGTGTATGACCCTTAAGCTCCAGTAAACAACTGTAACAACACACACTTTTATCTGTTATGAAAATACATCAACCTTTTCTATTTAAAAGAAAAATAAATTAACATGATTATTTTATTAGAAAGGAAATGATACAGCCTTGACACTTTACAGGTTGATGACTGTAGTAGACCAATTAGCTAAATTATGCTTTCTGTACACCTAGAGAGTTTGAAACGATTTAGAAAAGATTCTTAAAGATTATCAGCTCACATCTAAAGACTTGGGTTAACAGTTTTTTAGTCTCAGACTAAAGATTTTATAAAAACTGAATCTTGTTGGGACACTATTTAAGACTACACCTAGGCTATTTTAGCTTCCCGCAAAATTCCTCCCATTATGCTCAGCATTATACAGTTTCTTTATGTGCGAATGTTGTAGCATTCTTTGCCAAGATTAATGTTATGTCAAATAAAGACTTGCATTCAAAGTGGGTACTGTATCAACAACTGGCTAACTCATATCTTTTTAGTGCAAGCTGTTTATGCTGTACCACTTGCTCCATGCAGATGCACAGATAGCGCTGGTTTGTGCCTGTATTCCAGGGGGCAAGGTTGGCATACACTTTGTAATTTATGGACCATTACTCAGCCATGCAACACAAATATTGTATTTGTTGTGTATAGACCCTGCCAGGCTCCATAGTTGGCTACAAAAGTGTTATTTATAAATATGACACCTATGTTTATTTCCTACTTCCCCGCAGTAACAAAAAAAATTTGATATGTGGCAAGGTGCAAGACAATATCATGAACGGGTCTCAAACCCACCATCATTGGGGATGTAACCCTGCTTATTAACCATTTTGCCATAGCAGTAAAGTACAACCCCAAACAACCAGGGTACACTGTAAGAGGACAGGACCCCCACACGGTCACATAGTTGAATAAACAGAGGGAACAGATTACGACTCCATGCGCATGGTTTAATAAACCGAGGGTACAGATTCTTACCCCTCAAAAATTGATTTCTGCACCTGACCCCTGCCGAGCTCTGTAGCTTTGTGCTTCCGCTTGTGTGAGAACAGCTTTATTGGTTGTTTTACGTCACAACGACTACACTAGGACTTGCGACAATATCGAACATGTTTGATTCAAAAGACTACAGAAAGACTGTCATAAATCGGGTCCCCAACTGCAGATTATCACCTTCCACAAACCACATTAGAAGCAAAGAAAATGTTGATCCCACTCGGACAGTCAGAGCTTCCCTCCTGCCGCGTTCATGCAAACATATGGGGGGCTGAAGCCCCGTCCCTCATGCGCGTGCACACACAAGCGTCAAAACAGTATCACCTGAATGAAGCAGAAAAAAATGATGGCATTGAAAAAACGATTGGTATTGAAAAAAAGATTGGCATTGTAAAATAAGGATTGGCATTGTAAAAAAGGATTGGCACTGTAAAAAAAAAAAAAAAAGTCACTTTCAATACAAAAATTTTCACTAGATTTATTTCCGATTCAAAATTAACATTTTCAGTTACGGGGGCACGGTGGCTCACCTCACAGCTAGAAGGTCCCGGGTTCGATTGCCGCCGGGGACGCTGTGGGTGCTGAGGGTGTGTTTGTTCCCCCACATCATCGGCACCCACACCCTGGGTGGGGTTGGCGGTGGGGTCGGCGAAAGGGCCTTTCTGTGTGGAGTTTGCATGTTTTCCCGGTGTTCCCTTGAGCAGCTAATGTGAGCTACTCCCACAAAAACATGCATTAGTCCTGGGGCTGTATTCTGCCTCCTCCTGGCCGGCCGGGGCGCCCGCAGGGTTGGGGAGGATCTGGCTGGAATAACGTGATCCTTCCACGCGCTATGTCCAGCCGGAGAAACCCCGCCCAGTCGGGTGAAAAGAAGGGCCTGCCCATTCCCCAAGCACAAAGGAGGCTTGGGTTTCAGTGAAGGGCCCCTCCCAGGGCCGGCACAGAGGGAGAGTGGAACCCCAGGACCTGAATGAACTAAGGAGCACTGGGTGATAAATAATGGGAAAAAATCGTGGGATAAAAATTTTATTAAAAAAAATATATATATATTTTCAGTTACAATAATATTTTTCAATGCCAATTTTTATTTTCAATGCCAATATTTATTTTCAGTTTCATTTCAAGATGATACTGTCCTGATCCCATAAAACAGTGACAGAGAATTGAAATTTGAAAACAGCAGCAGTGGAAAAACAGTCAGCAAAAACAAAAAACAGTCACATTGAAAACTTATTTGTTTTCATTTATATATTTGAGTTTTAAGGATTTTTTTTACCGTCAATTTTTGTTTCACTTTCGTTAAAAAGGAATTCTGTACATTTATTACAGAGCCAATGTTAATATTTTCTAATACAATTGTTGAGGCTATGGCCTTTACTGAACGAACTGGATCTCCCAGCATCCTTCCACTGAACTAACTGGATCTCCCAGCATCCTTCCACTGAACGAACTGGATCTCCTAGCATCCTTCCACTGAACTAACTGCATCTCCCAGCATCCTTCCACTGAACGAACTGCATCTCCTAGCATCCTTCCACTGAACTAACTGCATCTCCCAGCATCCTTCCACTGAACGAACTGGATCTCCTAGCATCCTTCCACTGAACTAACTGCATCTCCCAGCATCCTTCCACTGAACAAACTGCATCTCCCAGCATCCTTCCACTGAACTAACTGCATCTCCCAGCATCCTTCCACTGAACGAACTGCATCTCCCAGCACCCATTGCGCTGCCCTCGACCCATTCTCATTGGTCTGTGGCCAGTGATGACATCACAGAGTTGATAAAAGCAGCGCGAATTATGAAAATCTTGGTCTTTTGGTCCCGGTGCCATAAGGAGACGCCTTAATCCACTGCTAACATTTTCCCTTTTTCCGTTCAAACCTGCTGGACCAGGAAGAACTTCCCTTTTAAACTTTGAAGTGAATCTGCCGAGCAAACAGACTTTCTTGTACGGGTAACCAAGGAGTCAGCTGGCCATCTGAGCTCTATTGAAAACAGGCCTGAGTCCCTCAGCGCCTAAAGGTGGACTTCCGCTTTTTCTGACCTCGGTTTTGCGCAAACCGCTCCTTTAAACTGGACACTTTCTACGTTCTTCGTCGTGGACTGTGGAGAGCTGCCCCCACCAAGTAGGATTAAACTGATTTATATCTCTCGGTCTGGGTAGAGGAGAATTAGGTCTTGACAGTTAATATCCGTTTTCTGTTGGTTAAAAAAAGTCTGTCAACTTGTTAACCACTGTTATTCTTGGTCGTCTGTCGCTGTACACCGAGCCTGAATTTGCATGCTTTTTGTGTTTTATTATTTGACTTTGGTTGCAACCAGAAGCAGTTTATTATATTGTATTTTTTCCTTGTTTGTTTATTGTCCGCTGCGGTCGGCGCGTGTCTGTTTAGAATGGTTGCGTGGACTCAGTTGATCCCCTTTCTCCGTCGCCCCCGTTTCCTTTGTCCAAGCTACAATTGCTAATGAAACTAGCCTTTGTTGAATCGCCATGCGGTCTTCCTTTGTCTTCCTTTGTGAACCGTTCGCGCCAATTGATAAGGCTTGAGTTATTTATGGCATTGAGGGGGTGAGCTGAACCCCCCGTCATTCGCTCGCTGTCTCCCACACACACACACACAGCCGCACACACACACAATCCGCACACACACGCCCCCTTCCCTCGACGTTAACTTTGTTCTATATTTTTGCATGCTTTAGAATAGGTGGAAATTATGAATGAAATGTAATCTGTAAGGCTGACCTATTTCATTGATACATTCCCTTAAGTAACGAGAAGTTTCCTGTGCTATTTCAGTGTGTGCTGTGAAGTTTGTTTTAACCCCGCGGACGAACTCGAAGCCTTTTCAGAGAGACTGACAGTCTGGTTTAATTAAAATTATCTCATTTATGAGATTGGTGCCCCTATATCTTTAATAAACAGGTTGAACTCGAACGTCATCAATAATTATATTAATATTAAATTATTGATTATAATTATTGATGCTCAGAAAACCAGACAACAACTTTTTTATTATTAGTAGTTACAACATTAATGGTGCGTCCCGTGTGAGGCCGCTAGGAAAAAAAAAATAAACCGCACACACTGAATAAACAGTAGTTCAGATTATTCAGACAGATCTTAAAGCGATAAGGTTGGCAACTTTTCTTGGTGATAATCTTCTGCTTTTGGAGTTTGACTAAGCTGATAGAAATATTTGGCAGACGTTTTGATGGGATTAAGTGAGGAGCATTGTGCTGTGTTTGGCGTTTGAATGGTAATTCATTTTAACTGTGGTTTCTGACAAGTTCTGCACGTTGCCGCTCAGAAGCAGCAATTCTGCTTTGTGCTGTAGACTATGGAAGCATGGTAGTGCTGAATTAACCTGCTGTTAATCAGATTAATTAAGATGCATTTTTAAATCCATTACTCAAACTGTTCAATCTGCAATTAATTGTCCATATACTTTTCGTGCTCTTTAATGTGCATTAAAAATGTCAGTGTTCCAAATTCTTAAAAATTTAAATTGCTTAACCTGCATTTAAATTAATAATTCCAAATTTCAATCTGGAAGTAATTATCTTAAAAATTAGTTTCCCAGTGTGCTGTGCAAAAGCACCCTGATTTAAATTTCAGCTAAAAATTTAAATTGCTTAACCTGCATTTAAATTTGTAATTCCAAATTTCAATCTTGAAGTAATTATCTTAAAAATTAGTTTCCCAGTGTGCTGTGCAAAAGCACCCTGATTTAAATTTCAGCTAAAAATTTAAATTGCTTAACCTGCATTTAAATGAAAAATTCCAAATTTAAATCTGGAAGTAATCATCCTAAAAATTAGTTTCCCAGTGTGCTGTGCAAAAGCACCCTGATTTAAATTCCAGCTAAAAATTTAAATTGCTTAATCTGCATTTAAATTACTAATTCCAAATTTCAATCTGGAAATAATGAGTTTATAGATTTTCCTCAGGGTGTTGTGCAAAAGCACCCTGATTTAAATTCCAGCTATAAAATTAAATTGCTTAACCTGGATTTATTCCTCATTGCTTAGGCTGCATTTGAACTAATTATACAAGTTTAAAGAAAACCCATCCTCAATTAAACGCTTTGGCTCTTGGTACTTCTGAGAGAATTTGTTTTCTTTTTCAAGCATCTGATGTTTGTTTCCTTGTGTGTGTCCCTAATGTGTATTTTTGCCTGATTTTAACTACTGCTAACTCACTGCTAACCTTGATTAGAGAGAGTGAATCTGCATTGCATTGCTAAGTTCCCTTAAATGAAATAAGGAGTTCATATTTAACACATAGCATTCTGAAATACTATAAAGTAGTATTGTGTAAGTCACAAGTAATTTTGGCAGCTTGTGCAATTATTTATTTTGCGCACATAAACCTGTGGAATATGCAAAGAGACCAGTGCATAATTATCTGAGGTAGTGGCAAGTTGGTGCGTGTTTTGCTTTTAAGCAATTGTAAACTTGGCCTATTGGCTGCTTGAGATTTGGTCTCATTTCTCATATCTCAATTTCTTTTTTTTAAATCTGTTATTTTATTCTCTTTCTGTTTCTTCTGGTGCCTTAAAAAATGGAAGCCTCAGGCTACCATGCAGCTAATGCTGTGGGCCCAGAGAGCGCTGGAGACTACCACCTGCAGCAGGTAGTGGGAAATCTTATTCGCCTGCCATCACAGGAAAGCGAGTACCTACAAGGTTATGATATTGAAGCTTGTAAAGAGAGAATACAGAGTTTAGTGGGATTTATGGAAAATCCAGATGAAGAAGTGAAGGTTTCCGATGTCCTCGGCCAGCTAACGTTGTTGCTTCAATGTAGATTGCAGTTGGAAAGTCAGACAGTTGCACGGTTAAAGCAAGAAAGAGACACTGCTATCTTTGAGCTTCATGAAGCTAAGATAGAGTTACAGAAGAGTGCTGAGGAAGAACGGGTCCAACCTCCGTTAGAGCAGATTCCACCCAGCCATCAAGAGCAGATTCCACCCAGCCATCAGAGAGTTAAATCTCAGTGGCTGATTTCTGATCAAGCCGGTGTCACTCCACACAGGACAGCGAATGACCCCTCCTTACTTTCTGAAGCAGGGAGACCGCTGGTTGAAGCTGCGACCCCCCTTTCTCTGCCAGTGGTGAGTGAAGGTGTGAAAGCTGCAGCTGCAGCACCAGACCAAGAGCTGCACCCTGCAGGCTCCCAGAGTGGACCACTATGCATCTGGGCCCCCACAGAGACCATGGGACAGGAGCATGTGGAGTCCAGGTGGGCCAGATTTCCTGACACACCCTAGTGCGCGACAGGTGCAGAACCCGAAGCAGCGCCAACAGCATTACTTTGATCCCGACCCGCAGGAACGCTCATCTAGTGATTCAGAAGAGAATCAGGAATCCGCACCCGTCAGTTAGAGTCCCTTGCCAGAGACATAGAACGTTTCGACCCAAGCTCGAATGATTCTAACATACATGACTATTTGAGAGAAATAGAAAGGGTTCTCTTAGATTTACCACAGCTTTCATCTCGTGAAAAATTTAAACTGATCTGGAAGACAACTTCTCGAAGTGTCCACAGTTTTATGGAAACGTTATCGCCTGGCGTCAGAGATAGTTATTCAAAGTTGTCTGGAGCACTTAGAGAAAGAATTCACAAATTATGCTGATGCAGCTTCTGCTGTCGTAAACGCATTTATGATCCTACAGAAGAAACATGAGTCCCCGCGTAATTATTACCGGTGACTCAGAGCTGCTTATTTTCAGGGGCGGAGCGCTCCTGGCTTAGAAGAAGACCCGGCTTTCAAGTGTCTATTTCTCCATAACCTTCACCGGTGCATACGCTTTGAAGTAACCATGCATTGTAGAGTCAGAAACTTAAAGATGCAGGAAATTAGGAAGTATGCCCAGCTCGCGTGGGAAACGCTGAGCAGGCCCCACCAAGTAGAGAAGGAAGCCAGAGTTTTGCAGCTGAGGACAGAAAGGGACCCAAACCTTGCCCTGGAAGGTCGGGAAGCCCCCCCCCCCCCACCAGGAACATGGCTGGAGGTGGGTTCAGGAAACAGAACAGAACAAGCTCCCTAAACAGAACCAGGGGCGTGGAAACTGGCAAAACTCAAAACCCAAGCTGCCAGACCACACCCAGTCTGAAAAAGGTCCACCCCGTCAGCACCAGGTGAAACATAAGAGCAACTTTAAAGGTAAGGCTAAGAGTAACGCTTTAACCAAAAGAGACATAGAAGATGTTTGTCGTAGGTTTTTCTCTGAAGCAGTCGAGCAGCTGAGAAATAGTCAGCTCAAAAGAGACACCTCAGCCTCGAGACGAGTCAGACCAAAAACCACCGTCTGCATGACTAGGCACGGATCCGATTCCTACAGCTACAGTCTATGTAATCAGCTGGGGGAACGCAAAATCAACACCTCAGGAGCTCCTTGGGACCCCCCCGGTGGACACATCACAAACACCATTTCTCACATTTCTTGGTGAACTAACTCACCAGAACTATGCACGTCGCCTTTACTGTCAGAACATTGTAGGAGGGTGCATTCAGGCTAACGCTCTGCTGGACACAGGTTCAGAAATTAGCTTAATGTGCTCAGCTTTGTTTGAACAGGTTACTCAGGCTATGATTTCATTAGGTAAACCATTTCAGCTTGAAAGCTGCGATGTACAAATCACCAGCTACATACAAAATCAGTCATGCATCACTAAGCGGGTGTGGCTGGACATCACTTTCCAGAACATGACCTTGGTTCACCCAGTCTATGTCTGCACATTAGACAAAGAGCCTCTCCTCATTGGACAGGACTTGCTCGAGAGGCTGGCCCCTCTCATCGATTGCCAGCAGGGGAAACTCTGGGCCCAGGTGGAGGTGCCAAAGCCACTAAGTACAGACAGCAGGCACCCAGCTTCCAACCATCAGGTAGCTAGCTTAGAGGAGTCCAGAGAACCCTTGTCAAAGCTAATGTCACTCCCAGAGACGGTCCTGAACAACTCAGCTGCACCGGTGAGCTCAGTCAGGCAGGGAATCCCCCTCCGCAGTCATGCATCATTTTTCTGCTCCTTAAAGAACACAGGTGCAAAGCTCTACAGCCCCCGAGTGGTTGAATGCATTCATATTGGTGACACTTGCATCCCAGATGTGCTTCTAGCACTCTGGCTAGATAAATCAGCAGTCAGTAAGGAGGTTTTTGACAGTCAGTGTCAGGAAGACCCCCTGCTGGTTAGTGTGACACGCAGGCACAGACTCCTGTCAGCTGAATGGCCTCAACTCCCCCTGAAAGCGGTTGGGCTCTGCACCCTTGGGGTGCGGATCGGGCCAAAACAGCTTTCACATGTTTTCAGCATTGTCCCCCATCTAGACCCCCCCATGTTCATCGGAGCAGATCTGCTGGTTCGGCTCAGCACACAGCTGGACACTTTCAACCAGGTTCTTTGGGCGCGAGCCAGCGCACCTGCAGAACCCTTCCTGATGAACCCTGAAGTCATGCTGTCATGTCAGACCATCCCTCAGGCCTGCCAGGCTGCTAGTGAGAATAGCATGCTGATACCACCAAGAACAGCAGGGGTGGCAATACGCTTAGCGGTGATTAAAGGCCAACAGCCATTGGGGAAGTAAGCGTTTTTCCAGCCACTCCCCTACTTCCTGGAACTGAACCTTGCTGTTTGCGGTACACCCATTCTTGAGTTGAACAATCGTTCAGCCTACCTGCTGGTTGAAAATCCAACCCAAGTTGCAGTCCCGGTGACAGCCAGAAAGCCTCTTGGCATGCTTATAGACTGCTCATTTCAAGATTTTGAACTTTCAGTCCCCTTCGTATGGGATCTGCCTCTGTTCGTGAATAACAAACAGTCCTCTTCAGACATGTTGTTCACATTCCCTTCCAAAATGATCACGGTAAAGCGGCACGAAGCTTTACCTGAGGAGTCCATCTGCAGCGCCACCTTAAGGCCCGAAGGTGACCTAATGGTGTACACGCTGACGACTCATCCAGCTGATCGCAGAATCCTGTGGGATTTCCAGAAACTGTGGCTCCCTCTCTCACAAGTCCATCCCGCTGACGCCCTCTTCTGGCGACAGATGGGAATGAAAAATGAACAGCTCAGGTACGAACCTAAACACTTTGATGTGGTGAAGACGCAGGAACATGATCCCAACTTTCACCTCATCCAGAAGCTGGTGATTTACCGTTCACCACCAGGCATGATGCTGCCACCATCAGGGGCAGCCCATAAGCTACAAGATTTTTCTTGCAGCCTTCCTGATCTTAGGCTGAAGACAAGTCCGTTGGTCTACGCCCACAACGAGCGAGGTCCGCCTCCATGGGCTGACCTAACAGACCAAAGGGGGGTCATCTTAACCCACACCCATGACTTTATTACATGTGACCAGAAGAGCCCCAAAGCCTCATGTGATATCTTCCAACAGGTGACATCCTGGCTTCCAAAGGGTCACATGACCGAGACCTGCACCCAAGGATGCTTATCCTGTGGCCAGCTCCATGGATCCCACCTGAGCAAAGATCCCTCTCAGCGAAGGGGGGTCAGATTCCCTTGGATGCACCTGAATCCAGCAGAAGTCAACAAACACCTGCTGACAGTCACATGCAGCTTCATCAGAGGTGATGAAGCCCCTCCTAAACTGAATGATACAGCAGTCATGACTGCTGCTCTTTTGTTTAACCAAGGTAAGTTTCACCTCAAGGTCTCCTCCCTGGAAGCGGAGCCTGTCTCCACACCAGGGGAAAAAGGGGACCAGTAAATAGCGTTAATGGAACAAGTGCATGCTTCAAAACTCACCTCTAGCATGCACTAACAACTAATTACATCCATAATTTTTGTTTGTTCTATAGAAATCTGCAGACGCATAGATTAACACCTTTCAGGCTACAGTAGTAACCATAAATACATTCTAAGTGCATTAAAATAACCCTTTCAGGTTTTGCAGTTTCTCTCTTAGGAAGTGGTTAAGTGATGAGTGACACATTGGTATCATTTAACACAGGACTTCATTAGAGAAGCTTATTTATCTGCACACTACCTCACTAAGTGATGGTACATTTATTCTAGACGCGATTTAGAAATCCTACAGAAACTCCTTAAACAGAGACTGTTAGAAGCACAATCTAAAACCCTTCAGGACACAAAGTGCCTGTCAATCTACGTTCTACTCTAATTAACAACACCCTGCATGCCCTGCAAGCTCTCTCAGATGTCGTAGAAAGATAAAATTATTGACTTAACGTACACACAGGTGGTAAGAGAATTAACGCAGGATCTTATTAGAGAAATTGGTTTATCTATGGAAAGTCCTGTGGAAGGACGAACTCTTACACATTTAGTTCCTCTAGAACTAAATGTCCCCATTTCTGTTAACCCAGATAATTTTGAACTTGGGTTCATGCTGAACCTTCCCATCATTGAAAAAATGAATATATATAGGCCTAAATTGGTGCTAAATGTTGGTTTTTGGAAGGGTAACACCCACCTACATTTAAAGACCCCATCCATACTAGCCTACCATGACAACGATCCCAAACTTTACCTCACTCCAAACCTAGACCTATGCACCAAAACAAAAGATCTCCACTGGGTGTGCCCAAGTAACCCGTTCATTGGAGATGTAACTGATTACCTCTGTGGTTTGAGGGATGACGCCCCTCAACAAAATTGACAAGCTACAATGACATTAAAAGATGCAGGTATGGAAACCAAAGTTGAACGTGCAGGTAACCGATGGCTAGTGAGCACACCAGTAGCAGAAGCTTTGATGTCATATGATCAACATGACACGGTGACCAAGGTAAAGTTGCTAAACCAAATTATGTTGCTCAATATCCCACAAGGGACAGTAGTTCACATAGGAGACACAATACTCAATTATCTCGACCTCGACAGACATGACACTGAGATCGAGATCATGGATGCATTTAACAGATATAATGTCACGATTGATACCGAAATTGAGAAACAACTTTTGAAGGAGGGGACCAAATTGATTAAATTCAGCCTCACCCCTACGGCCTTGACTTTGACTCCCCTCCCTCGCTTTCCCAAGAAAGCTGGTTGGACAGAAACATACACCTTGACATTCACAGTAATTGCACTTGTAATTGAGTGGATCTTCACAGTGTTGATGGCTTACACTGCCTACAGGCAGGTCAAACAATTGCAAGCAAGAATCGACTCCATGACATTTCTCACACCGCGATTCATAGCTTCCCCCGGTCCCAAAGCACAAGCTGGTGCCAGTGCCTGATGGTAGCTACACATTTGTGCCTTCACCCCGTCTCATACGTAAAGCAGTGATGTGAATCATGAAGTATGACGATATCGAAAGGGGGTCGATTTGATTTATTTATTTTTTTCTCATATTACTTTTAAGAATATTTTTTTTCTTGGTGTGATTTTACTTTCTGTTTGATTGTTTCTTACAATTATATATATTTTAGTAGAATAGGTTAGCCTCTACCCAGACTAGGTTAACCTCTACCCAGACCCAATTTGGATCAGTGGACCCAGTATAGGTGCAAAGACTGTAAACTGCATTTCTATCCTTTACAACTAAGGGGGGGATGCTGGGACCAGATTCGGATTTAATGGACTGAATTCTTACACCTTCCCGCTGAAGGACAGCGACATTCTTGGACGTAATGGACTGAACTGTTACACCTTCCCGCTGAAGGACAGCGACATTCTTGGATGTAACGGACTGAACTGTTACACCTTCCCGCTGAAGGACAGCGGCATTCCTGGACGTAATGGACAATGAACCTGGTTCTAGCTCCAAAGACTGAACAGTGTGCATTCTTTGGAACTAAAAGGGGGATGTTGATGCTAGGGCCTTTACTGAACGAACTGGATCTCCCAGCATCCTTCCACTGAACGAACTGCATCTCCCAGCACACATTGCGCTGCCCTCGACCCATTCTCATTGGTCTGTGGCCAGTGATGACATCACAGAGTTGATAAAAGCAGCGCAAATATTGGTCTTTTGGTCCCGGTGCCATAAGGAGACGCTTTAATCCACTGCTAGCATTTTCCCTTTTTCCGTTCGAACCTGCTGGACCAGGAAGAACTTCCCTTTTAAACTTTGAAGTGAATCGGCCGAGCAAACAGACTTTCTTGTACGGGTAACCAAGGAGTCAGCTGGCCATCTGAGCTCTATTGAAAACAGGCCTGAGTCCCTCAGCGCCTAAAGGTGGACTTCCGCTTTTTCTGACCTCGGTTTTGCGCAAACCGCTCCTTTAAACTGGACACTTTCTACATTCTTCGTCGTGGACTGTGGAGAGCTGCCCCCACCAAGTAGGATTAAACTGATTTATATCTCTCGGTCTGGGTAGAGGACAATTAGGTCTTGACAGTTAATATCCGTTTTCTGTTGGTTAAAAAAAGTCTGTCAACTTGTTAACCACTGTTATTCTTGGTCGTCTGTCGCTGTACACCGAGCCTGAATGTGCATGCTTTTTGTGTTTTATTATTTGACTTTGGTTGCAACCAGAAGCAGTATATTATATTGTATTATTTCCTTGTTTGTTTATTGTCCGCTGCGGTCGGCGCGTGTCTGTTTAGACACGTCGCGTGGACTCAGTTGATCCCCTTTCTCCGTCGCCCCCGTTTCCTTTGTCCAAGCCACAATTGCTAATGAAACTAGCCTTTGTTGAATCGCCACACGGTCTTCCTTTGTCTTCCTTTGTGAACCGATCGCGCCAATTGATAAGGCTTGAAATATTTATGGCATTGAGGGGGTGAGCTGAACCCCCCGTAATTCGCTCGCTGTCTCCCACACACACATACAGCTGCACACACACACACACACACACACACACACACACAGCCGCACACACACGCCCCCTTCCCTCAACGTTAACTTTGTTCTATATTTTTGCATGCGTTAGAATAGATGGAAATTATGAATGAAATGTTGACCTATTTCATTAATAAATTCCCTTAAGTAACGAGAAGTTTCCTGTGCTATTTCAGTGTGTGCTGTGAAGTTTGTTTTAACCCCGCGGACGAACTCGAAGCCTTTTCAGAGAGACTGACAGTCTGGTTTAATTAAAATTATCTCATTTATGAGATTGGTGCCCCTATATCTTTAATAAACAGGTTAAACTCGAACGTCATCAATATTTATATTAATATTAAATTATTGATTATAATTATTGATGCTCAGAAAACCAGACAACAACTTTTTATTATTAGTAGTTACAACACTATTATATTTTTCAGTTTTATTTTTATTTTTAAGCTAACATAATGTTTAGCCCCAGTTGTTCCCCTCTGTAAGGCATTAAGGGTTGCTGCACTTCTTCTCAATCCGACGCAACTGTCAACGTTCATTGCATGTGACCAATAATAAAAACACCTTGCATTTTCTCGTTCTCAACACAGAAACAGCCCCACACAAGGCCAAGCTGAGCAGACTGGCTGTTCAATCAGGCTTCAGTAATAAGCTCCAACCATAGTTTTAAATGTGATACACTAGAAAATCTAAAGAAATATATGTATTGATCTTATAAAACATGTGTTTGCATGCAGTTTTGTGAAGTCTATGTGTATTTTATTATCTACTGTAAGTGTGCAAAATATTTTAAGCTGCAAATGTAAACTTTTTTGGTCAAATCAGTCAAAGCATCAGGTGAAGCAACACATTACCACAGAGTTTGATCGGTGGATGGATTGGTCTAAGTCCCATTTACAATCCAAGGATGGCATCAGAATTAGGTCTAGTACCAATATTGGTTCAGACTGGTCCCATTGGTCCCAGGTATTTTCAAAAAAAATTACAAAGTGCTTTGCTCCATGATGCATACGACGAAGGGGCTGTTTACACGACAACGTTGCCGTTTTTGTTTGAATTCGCGGGTGAAAACGCACTGCGTTTACACGACAGGGCGCGCGATGGAAAACGATGTAGTACATATGCCCGGCCTTTAGATGGCAGTGGGCCCGTGAGTGCAGTGTTCCAAGTTTTCCCCCTCACAACCCGGAAAAGAAACATTTCACGATAACTAACAATGGCAGTCTTCTTGTAGTTCTCCTTCGCTTAAATAAAGGCATAATGATAATTTGGCGCACGTATTGTATGCGTTTCCGTTGGCGATCGCATAGAAGCCTGATGATCTCTAAGTTTTGCTTACAGAGAGACCAAATAACGTCAGAAGCTGCATCAGCAGTAACCGCATACCTGGATCCGCCATTGTTGTTGTTTTTCTGTAGAAAGGCAAAGTGCACAAGTGCAACATGTCCGTAGGTGGCTGGCAGTGACGTCATCGTTTTCAAAAGTCTCCGGCTTGCGTTTACATGACAACGAATCCCCCAGCGTTTTCAAAACTCTCCACTCTGGAAGCCGTTTCCCAAAAGCTGCGTTTTTGCCCCCCCGTTTTCCAGTTGTCGTGTAAACGAGAGGCCGAATCGGAGAGAAAAACCTCTGTTTTGCTGAAAAACGTTGTTGTGTAAACAGCCCCTAAGTATTACAGTTATTGTAGATCAAAGAGAAGAACGAATGTGGCCACGGAGGAGTAAATCTTTAACAAAAAACTCAAACAATTCTAGATTCATTTCGTATATTCACAAGAAAAAAAAAAGTAGATGGCCACAATGTAGCTTACCGCCATCAGTGTGTGTGTGTGAATGACAGAATGTAGTGTAAAGGTCTTTATGATATTAAAAGTAGGATATTCTCAGACATTGTAAGGTCAGAAAAACTCCTAAATTTACCTGAAAAAACTTTCTGTGAAGTTTTATGAATTACAAAGTCAGATGTTTGCGGGGAAAAAAATGCCAGAAGTCCTTTTAGATTTAATTATTATATTTAGGAAATGCGCATCTGAATAATTCCCAAAATGTAAGTGGTAGATTCGTGCTCTTTTCCTGGATCAGAAGGACATATTTCGGATTCAGACTGCGATGCAGCCATGTTTCAGTTTCTTCTTCACTAAATCAGCCTTGTATTCCAGATCCCCATTCTAAGCTTCATGGAAAGTCGAGAGACGTCTTTCTGATGCAGGGCTAGCCCAGAACTTCAAATTACACCTTGGAAAATATCCAGATGTGCATCTCCTAAATATAGACTTCTGCAGCTAAAGGTTCTTCTACAAGTTTTTCTTTTCCTTGCAATTTCTGACTTTAAAATGTCAGAGAAGATCTTTGTTTTAATATTGTTGTTTAATGCCTTCAATCATGGAAAATTGTAATATTGTTCTTGGAAATTTGTAACTTCACATCAATGAATACCCAAGATATCAGTGAAACTAATTTAGAAATGTTTTAGGTTCTTGGCAGAAATGTACTCCTCAGTGACCCTGATGTTTTGTTGAAAAATGTCTTATTAACAACCAAAGGAGTTTAAAGGTAGAAACACAAGATATTTACCTGTACGTGAACTCCAACCTTCATCACAAACACCAAATCGCTGTGTTCCCAGGTAGAACAAGTTTGTTTACTGAGGAGCATTAACAGGAAGCCAGTGGACCCAAAGTGCAGTGTGCAGAAGCACTCCCTCAGATCCTCCTTATATGCCGCTAAAAGCCCGGTTCCTCATCACAACATCGGCAGCCTGTACAAGCGGCTGCACAATTAGTAAGAACAATCCTTCACACAGAAACAGGCTAGAACACTGATTCACGTTACCTTCTGTGGGTGTTTAAATGTTGTGGGCCCAGAAGAAAATTTATATAGATTTTAAATTACCAGCAATACAAGAATATAATCTAAACTGTGAAAAATGGCTACGCGTACAAAGATAAGACAGAACAGAAACAACAGATGTGTGCATAAAGGTAGACTGTTGTCTTATGAGGGGAAAACATGCAACGCTTAAATCTCAGTTAGGTTAATTGAAACTTTAACATCAAATTATGTTTAAAACGATTGCAGCAAACATAGAAAGAATAACAAATGAAGATATTCAAAATAAATGTGATGGCAGCTAAAAGAAGAGTGAAGGGCCTCGTATTTGTTGTTCCATTCCCCGTTCTGGAGCTGCGATCCGTGGAATAAATAGGAGAACTTCCCTGTAATTCTTGACTGCCTTGTTACTGCTATCATTGTTTGATTTCAGCAGAACATCAAGATCCTAAATAAATTTCATTGGTTTGCAGTATTTTGGACAACAACATGATTGTCTCGTTTGAAGAGGTTGTGGGGAATTTCTTTAGCTTGGCATTGCCCCTCATGATGGGAATCAGACATCCGGCTTCGGAACAGAATAAAGGACAAGAAAATATAAAATATCTGCTTTTCACTACAGTTAGCCTTTATAATATAGCCTTTATACTTTATAGTGCCTGTATAATTGGACAATCCATAAAGTTAACACATGCCATTTCAAAGGATGCCTTATCAACCTGTACTTCCATTCTTTGCCTCCATTGCCTTGCTCAGTTTCAACTAGAAAGTCTAAACTTTGCTTTTCTAAGGTCAGCATTCAATGCCTGTTTGACTCCATAATCTACCATAAAACCAAAGCCAAAATCCACTTCTGAAAATGGCTCATTAAGATTTTGATCAATCTTGTGCTTTCACTGAGACAGACTTAGGAAATGCCATCAGAAAATTGCATTTCCCAATGACATTAGGCGCCCAGTTGACCATCCAATTCCATGTGTTTCTATTGAGATGTTAAGCTCTGATATCGTTTTGGTCAGAAAACCTGCTTTTTTTTCTCTAAGTGGGGCAATTAAATTTTCTTGATGGTCTCTGAGAGCACTTAGCTTAAGAGAATACACTTCTAAATCAAAAAGCTTTCAATCATCCTAAATCATATTTGGGAGAAATGTGCCCCGGAGCGCAGTGTCACATGCAATGCTGTTGAGCATATGACAGACACGTGCTGAGACAAGCGATGCTGGGAAAGGTTACTGTCCATGTCTCCTCAGGCTGTGGCTTGTTGTCAGACGGAACCTCAAAGCAAACACAAGACAAGAGGGGATCAAATTAACTTAGGCTTAACAATCAAGAGAAGAGATTGAGGGTTACAATAAACTTTTGTGAAAATATATATTTTTTTCTCACACATGAACTGTTAGAGAGTAAATCAACCTTTCAAGTCATGCAATAAAACTTTTGTTCAGTAAAAATAAACTGTTGAGCTGTTGTGTATCTCCAGAGAAGATGAAAACTGGTTGTTGCAGCATACATTATTAGACCTTTATCTTGTGGTGGTTCTTGCTTTGGTTGGACCACAAGCAAACTTTTCTTTCAGCCACTATTTATTTAATACATCCTGCTAATGCAGGTTTGGACCCCCTTTTGTCTTTAGAACTACCGTAACCCACTGCGGCATACCTTCAACAAGGTGTCACAAACACTCCTAAGAGATTCCTTAGAGGTTTTAATCCATTATGACTTGATAGCAAATTTGTCAGCTGAACATCCCTGAAGCAAATCTCCCATTCCTAGAGGTACCCTGCTGCATTGAGATGTGGTGACTGAGGTAGGCCATCGCAGCAAAGTGAACTGTGAGGTACAGCAAACCTGTTCGAGAAATTCGCTTTGTGACATAATAGCAAGGATAAATCCTATTACAAAACCCAGCGCAAAACTTTAAACCATTTACTAAATGGGATCCTTAAAATGTTAAAATTGTTGCCTGCCTTTGATTTGTTTCCAATAAATTATTTTAGCTTTTATTTGAAGGGGAATGAGAACTCACAATAACAAAATGCCACAATGTTTGTGGTATAAACATCTGTCTGGAGAAGAGCAACCTAGCAGCTGTCAGCATTCAGCTTCGTCTGATGGGGTTAGTGCATGCTATCAGATTATATATCCTCTCCTGATACGAAAGGGAGTCAAGTGAAGTTTATTTGTATTGCAAATTTCAGCTAGAAGGCAGTTCGAAGTTCTTTACATGATAAAAACATACCACGATAAACAAACAAAAAAGGGAAACATGCATTACAGAGGCAAAATAAAGAGAAGAAATGAAAAAGTGCAATCCAGTCTAGAATTAAGATTTGTTTTAAAGGAAATCAGTGTTTCAGCAGTTTTGTGGTTTTCTGGAAGTTTGTTCCAGATTAGAGAAGTATTAAAATTGAATGTTTCTTCTCCATGTTTGGATGTGGTAATGTAGACTTGGAACAGAAGACCTGACTGGTCTGGAAGGTTGCTACAACAAGAGATCTTTAATGTTTTTTGGTGCTAAGCCATTCAGTTATTTATTAACTAACAAAAGTATTTTAAAGTCTATTATCTGAGCCAGTGTAAGGACTTTAGAACTGGGGTGATGTGGAAGTTCTAGAGAGAACGCGAGCAGCAGCGTTCTGGATCAGCTGCAGCTGTCTGATTGACTTGAGTGGTATTAGCTCGACACATTGTATCAACGCTTCAAACTCCTGTTTTGAAGAAAGAAAGGAAGTAGTTCATGAGTTGCACTGCTGGAATGGCAGAGCCAGTTATAGAGACTTCTGTTGGGCTGGCTGACTGCACTACTCTTGAAGAACCTCGGCGTTAATTTTGACCAAGATTTGACATTTAAATCCCATATTAAACAGGTTTCTAGGATTTCTTTCTTTCACCTCCGGAATATTGCTAAAATTAGAAACATCCTGTCCAGGAGTGATGCTGAGAAACTAGTCCATGCATTTGTTACCTCAAGGCTGGACTACTGTAATTCTTTACTATCAGGTAGTCCACAAAATGCCATTAAAAGCCTTCAGTTGATCCAAAATGCGGCAGCAAGAGTTCTGATGAATATTAAAAGAGAATATTTAAAAGAGAGATCACATTTCTCTTGTTTTAGCTTCCCTTCATTGGCTCCCTGTTAAATCCAGAATAGAATTTAAGATCCTTCTTCTTACATACAAAGCCCTTAATAATCAAGCTCCATCATACATCAGAGATCTAATTGTTCCATATGTTCCCAACAGAGCACTTCGCTCTCAGACTGCAGGTTTACTTGTAATTCCTAGGATTTCTAAAAGTAGAATGGGAGGCAGATCTTTTAGTTATCAGGCTCCTCTCCTGTGGAACCAGCTCCCAGCTTTAGTCCGTGAGGCAGACATTCTCTTTACTTTTAAGGCCAGGCTTAAAACTTTCCTTTTTGATAAAGCTTATAGTTAGAGTGGCTAAGGTCATCCTGAGCTATCTCTGTAGTTATGCTGCCATAGGCTTAGACTGCTGGAGGACAGACTTACCAATTTTCTTCACTCTGCTACTTCCTTTTCTCCTACGACTCTCCAGTTGTATTACAGTACATTCTGTTATCTCGACTGTTAACTTTGTTTTCTCTCAGTGTTTTTCTCTCCATAGAAGATGTACCTGGTCTGGTATCCTGCTTGGCTGCAATGCCCTGTTGGGCGGGGGGCATTGACTGGGATAATCCTCTCAGTAAATGAATATCAACTGTGTCCTGTTATTAACTTTTTACTTTCTGTAACATAGAAAGTTCTCTTATATCAGATCTTCTGTTCCTTCTGTGTCTCTGCTCTGTCTTCTCAAACCCCCAGACGGTCGTGGCAGATGGCCGCTCCTACTGAGCCTGGTTCTGTTGGAGGTTTCTTCCTGTTAAAGGGGAGTTTTTCCTCTCCACCGTCGCTACATGCTTGCTCAGTATGAGAGATTGCTGAAGGATTGCTGTGGTTGGAAAGTCTGCATCAACGGGGCCCAACCTCATGCCAATGACTGACGCAATCTGCTGGGATTCCTTAAATAGGAAACTTTTTAACTGATTGGAATGTTTGTATAAATGTATTGAAATGACTTCTTGTTAAGTGCCTTGAGATGACATCTGTTGTGAATTGGCGCTATATAAATAAACTGAATTGAATAATTTATTGGATCCATCCATCCATCCATCCATCCATCCATCCATCCGGCGAGAGGTGGGGTACACCCTGGATAGGCCATCTGGACTAGTGACCCACCCAATCATACCCAAGAACAATTTGGAGAAATTTGATATTGAAAACAAAGAAAAGACAGAAAACCCACTATGGAACACTATGAGATACCACAACTTGTTAACGGTTAGCCGCTACCAATACTAAAGTTGACATCTCTGCTTTTGCTTCCTATAGCTGCTGAAATAAAGTTTTTAAAGAATCTAGACTAAGTTCAATTATCTCTAGTTCACCATCCATCCATCAACTGTCTGTGGAGTGTTACAAGGGAATTGGTGTCTGTCTCTTGCGGTCATTAAGCAAGAGGCGCGGTACACCCTGGACGGGTTGCCAGTCCATCACAGGGCAACACAGAGACACATAGGACAAACAACCACGAATGCACACACTCACACCAAAGGAGAAATCAATTAACCCAACAGCCATGTTTTTGGACTGTGGGAAGAAGCCGGAGTACCGGGAGAGAACCTACATATGCATGGGGAGAACATGCTAACTCAATTCAGAAAGACCCCAGGCCGGGATTCAAACCCAGGACCTTCTTGCTG
Source organism: Valencia hispanica (assembly GCA_963556495.2). Taxonomy (NCBI): domain Eukaryota; kingdom Metazoa; phylum Chordata; class Actinopteri; order Cyprinodontiformes; family Valenciidae; genus Valencia; species Valencia hispanica. The sequence goes on along the minus strand of OY747705.1, from coordinate 9,546,569 downwards.
CAAGGCAACCGTGCTACCAACTGCACCCCTTGAGATATCTGAAACATTTGTTCTATTTGTTAAAAATGGAAAAAGACAACATTTTTGAAACTTTTGTTGGCTATAGGACCACCTTAGAATTAGACAATCAGAAAAAAAACAATGTAATATAATAATAGTCAAACCTGGGTGGAATTATTACTTAATACCCAGTTTGTAATCTGTGAAATGTTTATTTCTAAAAAACAACAACATATTTATAGCTTCCCCCACTATATTTATACGATATTAGTCATCATCATTATCCGTACAATGTGTCTCATCTTGCTTTCTGGCTGTATCATTCCCCTCTAGTTAGGCACAACCACTGAAGGAGAAGGTGGTGCAAAGGTCTGGTTATGTATTTATTTTTTCATATTTTTATTGATTTGAGTTAGTGAAACCTCATCTGCCTGTGAAAAGAGCTTAATCTATAATTTTGCTTTCCCCATGTAAAAGTCTTAAGTTGGCCTTTGACAGTTAAGACAGAGAGTAGGTGTAAATGTGCACAGATTTCTACAATATTTTCTCATTTGGGTTAAACTTCCATGTCCCTGTTTTCATAAACGATTTGTGCTTTAGAGTCTTTAAGAAGGTTTGTGTGGGTGGGTGTTTTGTGTGGAAAAACCATCTCATCACATCTATTTTCTCTCCTCAAATGAGCATCTTTAGAATTTCAGCAGACATGAAGCATTAGGGAAACTAAAGGAAACCAGGGAGCTAAGTCATTGATTGACTCTAATAGGTTACGGTAAATCACCCCCCCCGCATCAATTACTCTCATTTATTTAGTGGACCATAGCTGTGTTTCTAAATGAAAATCTTATTCAAAAGACAAGCAAAAAAATTAGCTCATGGGTTCTGGATTGTTGGGAAAAAGTAGAAAATGAGGTGTCTAACCCAAAGTGACACTTACAAATTACCTGTTAATTTCAACTGGGTTGAGGGATGATAGGAGTGAATCCCACTGACAGGAGGATAACCGGGTAATGAAAGTCGAGTCTGTAGTGGCCAAATAAGTAACCTGCACTCAGAGAGAAAGTGGGTTTATACCTTGTGAGCACCTGAAGTATTTTCAGCTCTTATCTGGACTGCTTTCGGTTCACACCCACCCGAGAGGCTCCTGCTGCTCCGTGCGCAATCTACATTTGGTCCAATTAAGTGGATGCTGGATGATGAATAGTTATAATCAGCCTTGTTTTAGGCCTGCACTCATGAGGATACTAACCATGCAAAGAGAGTGTGGGAGAACATCCAGGTGTCCAGATGCAAGGTGAGGTGGCGGGACTTACAACGGTGTCACCTTGCATCTGTTCCTGGCTAATGTCAGCTGAAAACTCCTTGCAGTGCTGAGGAAATAAGCTGCAGAAACTGTTGTCCCCCCCCCTTCTCTTTCTCACATGCCCCGAGCAAGCATTACAGAAGAGAAAACAGTGCCAAGTGGAAACGGGTGACATTTGAATTGAGTACCTCAATAATGGATGCCATCTCCCTGCAACCTCCATTTAGCTGGCAGAGCCATGGCGGCACAAAATCAAGACAGGATCCCTCAGGTCAATGGAAACAGAGGACGTTGGTTAATGATGCCTGTACTGGTCTAAAAGCAGCCTGCTAGATGCAACGGGGAGGATAAAAGCCTCTGCACCTATTAGCCGTGGAGTAAATGCATTTTCCTTTGAGTCTAGATTCACACAGAGCTATAAACTCCAAATTCTGTGTTGACGTGTTGAGACTGTTCTCTCACTAGGTTTCTAGATTTGAGAGAAAGATGAAGCATGTGCAGATAAGCCGAAAGAAGACGGGACTACTGGTTGATTTGGCCTTAAAAAGGTCACCAAACCCTTCACAGAATTTTTCCCTTTGTAGCATACTGACTGTCGAGGCCTTAACAATCTCTGCTGTGGCTGCCCAGACCCCACCCTGACCTCTTTAGAGAGGCCGGCCCAGCTTCTCCCTCATTCTCGTCTGACCAGAGAAAACTAATGAGTGTGAGGCTGAGGGTAAAACCTAATGGGGCTCAGTAGTTTTCGCTCCGGGCTGACTGCTGAAAATGAACATTTAACCACAGCTCGAGTAATTGAAAAAATGACAAGCGCTACATGCAGGCCATTGCCCCACGCAAACAGGCTCGCACAGCGGCCAAATTATTCTGATTATTTGCCACTTGCAGATTAGAGACGCCTCGTGATGCGGTCACTTACAGCAGCAACCAGCAGTAGCCTTAGAATGCACAGGAAGAGGCAGAGATGTGGAAGTAACGGCAATTAATATGGGGCTGTTAGTCTCTAGTTGTGGTAGACATGGATTTAGGTGATGCTATGTAGGCTTAGCTGTGTGGAATACTGCTGCACATTGTGACGGGTGTTACTGGGAATGTTGCACTAGCACATGGCTCTCTCTTGTGAAAGAAAAAACTAAAATGAATGTAACAAGTGTTGCTTGTGAGCTTTACTTTGCTCACAGCTCCACCTGCTTGTCATTTATCGACATTGACGTCTCATGAAAGTCAGACTGAAGAGGAAAAATTGAGCCCTTGTTTTCTCTAACTGCTGCATCTAAAATCAGTGAAGATATGTTGTTTAGGTTTCTGTGTTTAAGCCTCACATTAGGTCAGACTTGCAGTAAAAATAACATCACAGTGTGCAGTTGTGCAGTCAGGACTTGAGAAAGCAGAAAATGCAGTATGTCATCAACGGAGAGCCCCAAGCAAAGTAGAACTGCTTTCTTTTTTCTGTCTGAGTGTTGATCCTTATATTTTATACTTGTTCTTAAGCTTTTCTTCCCAAGTACCAACTCAGTAAATAAATAGTTGTCCATGTAGGGATTACAGACATTTTACAGCATTAGTACAGCGGGATTTGGACTTTATCAGTTTGTTAGCTTAGCCCGTAAAAGAAAAGAAAGAAAAAAACAGAACAGTTTCTCATTCATTGGTCCCCCTATCACTGGTTGTAAGATTAAATGTAATTAGGCATGTATTCAATTTCAAATTAGAACTTGAAATTTCTAAGTTTAGAGTTTTAAAAGTTAAAGTCAAATTTCTGAAAAGAAGGTTTCCCACCAACCTGGGTCCCAAACTCCACCACATGGAATCAAAGATACAGCCCAAAACATTATTCCCCACCTCAGGCCTGTAAGTGGTGCTAAACATAGCGCCACTTACAATACATTGTCCACCAGGAAGCAGAGTCGTAGTTTAACCCACCTCTCTGCTGCTTCTGTACTGTTACCCACCCATTACTCTATAGAAACAGTGTTTTGCCCACGGCCAAAATTAAATGGATTAAAAGTTAGGCCAACAAAAGCAAATTATGGAAATCTTGATCTTAGTGAATTACAGACCTATATCTAACCGTCCTTTCTTATCCAAAGTCCTTGAGAAAATAGTTGCTAATAAAGTCTGTGAGCATCTAAACAGTAACGAGCTGTTTGAAGAGTTTCAGTCAGGTTTTAGAGCTCATCATAGCACTGAAACAGCACTGGTGAAGGTTACTAATGATATCCTCATGGCCTCAGATAATGGACTTGTGTCTGTTCTGGTTTTGTTAGATCTCAGTGCTGCTTTTGACCTAGTCGATCATAATATTCTCTTAGAAAGGCTTGAACATGTTGCAGGGATCAAAGGAACAGCACTAGGCTGGTTTAAATCATATTTGTCTGATAGATTCCAGTTTGTTCATCTAAATGATCAATCTTCTTCACTCTCAAGGGTTACTTGTGGAGTTCCACAGGGTTCTGTGCTTGGACCAATTCTGTTCACCATATATATGCTCCGAATTGGTAGAATCATTAGGCAGCATGGGATAAATTTCCACAGATATGCAGATGATACGCAACTATATTTATCCATAACTCCTGATGAACCCAGTCAGTTAGGTAGATTACAGGCATGTCTGGAAGACATAAAAACATGGATGACCCTAAACTTTTTGCTTTTAAATTCTGACAAAACAGAAGTTGCTGTCTCTGGACCAGAAGTTCTTAAACAGAAACTGATTAGTCAATCACTTCATCTGGATGGCATTAAATTGGCGCCCAGTAATAACGTAAAGAACCTCGGCGTTATTTTTGACCGAGACTTGACATTTAAATCCCATATTAAACAGGTTTCTAGGATTTCTTTCTTTCACCTCCGGAATATTGCTAAAATTAGAAACATCCTGTCCAGGAGTGATGCTGAGAAACTAGTCCATGCATTTGTTACCTCAAGGCTGGACTACTGTAATTCTTTACTATCAGGAAGTCCACAAAATGCCATTAAAAGCCTTCAGTTGATCCAAAATGCGGCAGCAAGAGTTCTGATGAATATTAAAAAGAGAGATTACATTTCTCCTGTTTTAGCTTCCCTTCATTGGCTCCCTGTTAAATCCAGAATAGAATTTAAGATCCTTCTTCTTACGTACAAAGCCCTTAATAATCAAGCTCCATCATACATCCGAGATCTAATTGTTCCATATGTTCCTAAAAGAGCCCTTCGCTCTCAGACTGCAGGTTTACTTGTAGTTCCTAGGATTTCTAAAAGTAGAATGGGAGGCAGATCTTTTAGTTATCAGGCTCCTCTCCTGTGGAACCAGCTCCCAGCTTTAGTCCGTGAGGCAGACATTCTCTTTACTTTTAAGGCCAGGCTTAAAACTTTCCTTTTTGATAAAGCTTATAGTTAGAGTGGCTAAGGTCATCCTGAGCTATCTCTGTAGTTATGCTGCTATAGGCTTAGACTGCTGGAGGACAGACTTACCAATTTTCTTCACTCTGCTACTTCCTTTTCTCTTACTACTCTCCAGTTGTATTACAGTACATTCTGTTATTTCTACTGTTAACTTTGTTTTCTCTCAGTGTTTTTCTCTCCATAGAAGATATACCTGGTCTGGTATCCTGCTTGGCTGCAATGCCCTGTTGGACGGGGGGCATCGACTGGGATAATCCTCCCAGTAACTGAACATCCACTGTGTCCTGTTATTAACTTTTTGCATTCTGTAACATAGAAAGTTCTCTTATATCAGATCTTCTGTTCCTTCTGTGTTTCTGCTCTGTCTTCTCAAACCCCCAGACGGTCGTGGCAGTTGGCCGCTCCTACTGAGCCTGGTTCTGTTGGAGGTTTCTTCCTGTTAAAGGGGAGTTTTTCCTCTCCACCGTCGCTACATGCTTGCTCAGTATGAGAGATTGCTGAAGGATTGCTGTGGTTGGAAAGTCTGCATCAACGGGGCCCAACCTCACGCCAATGACTGACGCAATCTGCTGGGATTCCTTAAATAGGAAACTTTTTAACTGATTGGAATGTTTGTATAAATGTATTGAAATGACTTCTTGTTAAGTGCCTTGAGATGACATCTGTTGTGAATTGGCGCTATATAAATAAACTAAATTGAATTTAATTGAAATTGAATTGTCACTAGCTTTATTGGTAATAATAGCTATCACTGAGCTGGTTTCAACCAAGCTGGTTTTCAGACTTGGTCCTGAAACAATGTTAAGTTGGGTATGATGTCCCAGATCCACATGTAGACTTCAGCGGTAGCTGGAATAGAGTAGAAACCTGCCTGAAGAAAACTTAAATAGACATGGGAAAGACCAATATGACCAATATGACAACAAGGAATTGTGGTTAAAAAAGTGAAAGGTGTAGGGGCGCCTCTAAAAAGACGTCAACTGATGCCTAGATTTGTTTGAGAGGTGGGTTTAATTTATTTAATGGACAATATATTTGGAAGTTACTTGTTGGTCAAAAAAGGTCATCATACTCTCTGTTATAAATAAGGACAAGCACTGACCAACCTTAAAAAGCCATAAAAACAATTTCCTCAGATGGAAACACGGACTGGCCATGGGTACTGGTTTACCGTTGTACTGAGAGTTCGCAAAATCTCCTCCAACGCACTTCTGATGAAGCAAATTAGTCATATTCATTTGATAAATAAGTAGTACCAAGATTTATTGTACTGAAGGCAGCCAAACTACTGCCAATGGTACATGTACCACAGTTTGAAAACCATGGGCCCATTTAATAAATTTACAGTAGGAAACATATTTTCAGAAAGGCAGACAGTGACAGCTCCAAGACAAGAAATTAACAGCATGTTTCATCAGTGAACAGTGAATGCTGAAGACTGACAGATGGAGGAAATAACTAATTAGAGTCTTGTTCAGTGACCCTCAGCATCAGTGAAATCAGAGTAAAAGCTTCCGCCGTCTTAGATTCAAAACTAGATTCGATCACTTGACCTGTTAATTGGAAACTTCCTGAATTCAGTTATGTGTCAGTAATGTTTTCTGACATTAAAAGTTCCCTGAGTTTGAATTTTTTCATGCATGAAATAAGCTCATAGAGGCAGTAATAAAAATCCTGAGATGAACAACCAGCAAACAGGGAGAGCCTGGCGTTACTGAAAAGCTAACAGGTATGCTGATTGCAATTTTTGTTACTTTCGGTCAGATATGAGTGATATCATTATCTGCTGGATACTATTAGTGAAAAAGCAAGTTGATTCTCTCCTGAAACTTCTCCACTTAGATACTTACAGTAATGCTGATGTTTGAGGACTGGTAGAGAGGGTTTCTATTCCAACAGTCATAATGATGATGTTACATGGATTTACTGAGGCCAGGCCATCTGTTTCATCACTGTAGAGCAGATGGACATTGACACTGAGTCATTTATCTGTGCAGTAGATGAGATTAATACCTGTATCCATAGTAACTGCAGTTTCATCCCTTAGAGAACAATTTTAAATTAAATATGCAAAACAAACTCAAGTGAAACATCTATGAAAAGAAGTGAACTAACCATATTTTCTCAAAACAAATCTGTAAACCATGTTCGTTCATTATATTAGGAATGATTTCAAAATGAGCAACTATACAGTCCTTAAGTGTCATATAAAAGTGCCATAGTAGGTAATCACATAAGGGCTTTAGGACCAGCATCCATTTAAAAAAACAACACTATAAACAAATTGTTTCTAAAAGTTGCTAAAATATCCCATTATATATTTTTTATTTCAAAAAATAACATGATCTCTAGACATGAAACACTTCTGATTTTCAAAGGATTAGGTACCGTTTTCCCAATTCCTACACAGAATAATGATTAGCTTCACTCCCAATTGAAAGCCAATACACATGGGGCGGCAAATGGTGTGGCATTGGAGCAGGCCCCCATTTACAGAGGCTGTTAGTCCTCAACACAGTTACCTGGGGTTGGATTCCTGACCTTCAGACCTTCACCGTACTTCTTCTCCTCCTCCTTTTCTGCACATTCCTTGTCTGATTATTGTGGATCATGGCCACATGGCTAAACATCTTAAAGAAAAACAACACATGCAGAGAAACCTATACAAAACCTATTCCAACATTTATATCATTGCATCACACCATGTTTGTAGCTGCGTGTTTAAGCTGTACTTTGAAGCAGACAACAGATCCCTGCAGTAAAATCTGAGTGCAGCAGTTTCGACCATCAATCAGACAGCCATTTTGAATAGCACTCATACTCTGAGAATTAAGTGACGTGTTAAAACCTAAAATAATTTTGTTTTTTATTATTTTATGTGAGATAAAAAACTAATTACAATCAGTCTGATATTTTGAATCTAATGTTAGATACTAGAGGCATCCTTGTAATCTAATGCCCCTTTTCCACTACAGTTGTACGGTTTTCCCAGACCAGGTCGGGTATGCCACTACCTTTGTCTGGGCCAAACCGACAACCTTTTTTCGGACTACCTCTGGCTCAGTCCAAAGCAGGCAGAGGCGACCCAAGACGCCCACCTACGGACTGACTGGTCCGGTAAAGTGATGTCACTCTCACTCCTACCTACATAGTGGTTGCCACTGATTGGCCTGGTGTTGTGAGTGTTAAGTGACGTCTGAGAAAACGGCGATGCTTGGCTTCCAACGAGTTCAAAACATTGCTGGTGAAAATGAAAAACAATGAAAGTGCAAATAACAGGCCGTGAAGGACCACAACAGCCGAAGTGCGGCAGACTGCAAGCACTGGAGGGGCTTTGCAGAAATGGACGGCATTTATGGTGAAAGGTCGGCAAGCAATGGGAGAGACAGTTAGCTAGATACCGGCTCCAGCATCGGTAATGTCGGAAAACAGTGAGTCATGACTGATTTTTACTGGAACTTTGCTACACTGAGCCCGCTCATGTCCTTGCCCACTGAGATGGCAATGAAAACACAACCAGGCCAACCCAGCCCCGGCTGAGTCGACCCTAGTTGAAAAGGCACATTTCTCATTCTGAACCATGATAGAGAGACACTCTGAGGGATGCAGTAAGATGAAGAATGTGTCATAAGGCATCAACCACTCAAAATCCAGAACATTTCTTTTTAGGTGCAGTCATGAAAATGCCTGTGAATTGCAAGCACTCCTCACCAAAACATTGCAAGAATAGCTAGTGACAATTCAAGCTAAGAATCCTGTTTTTGAATTGTGGGAGGAAGCCAGATTAATGGGAGAGAACCCTTGCACACAGATAACGTGCAAGCTCCAAAAAGAAAGACTCGAGGCTGGGATCTCAGGAGCTTCTTGCTAGCAACAGCGCCTGGTGCAACTGACAATGGGTTGATAGATGGATGGATGCTGTACCAAAACAAGCCAGTGTCAAGTTACTGGTATCAAAGTATACCAAGCTTTGAAAATTCCAGTTTCAAAATAGCTAAACCTTAAGGTTCTACTATTTCTGTGTTGCCATGGGATGTACCAAAGTGACCATAGCTATGTATGAGATTAATACAGCGCTGTCCCTTCCCCACCCACTACTTTGCACAGCCATCTGGCTGAAAAAAGGCTTGCTATGATTTGCCTCAACAGGAAAAAAGTAAAGTTCAGGTTTTCTGATACATTTTGATGATTAAAAACATAAACAATCAGAGTGTGGAAACTAAAGAACAGAAGCCTATCACTCCTGTTACGGTAATACTGTTTCAAAACTACAACTGGGAAGCTATGAGTGCCATGTCTGTTGAGGAACCAACTGGAGGCTGGCTACTTTAGCAGATAGCTCGACTAATTGACCAGCTGATACCTAACTGTGATTTATGTGTTGTGTTTATTGATTTCAATGCAATTAAAGATGTTTTAAAACACATAAAATATTGGATGTTGAATCTGGTTTACATAAACATAATTAGAAAAGTTGTGTAAAGATATCCCAGTTTGACATTTTCCCTCCCACAACGTCTGTCCACCAAGTATTTGTGTGAACCTTATGTGTTTTAAATACTTTTGCTTGTGGGTTAAAATCCCAAGAACCTCTAGTTCCTCAGGAGTTGGAGCTGATTTTAAATATACAAAATACGTCTCATTAAAGCTGAATTGTTATCTCAGACATTAACCAGATTGAACATGAGAACTGAAACTGTGATCCATCATAATAGTTAGGCATTATCTTAACATGTCCAAAGGCTATTCCATTTATGAATGTTATCCTTGATGGATGGTGGCAATTAACAAAATTTAATCTCCGAAGAGTTCCCAGAAGTCCCCCACCCCCTTACGTTTATACATACACTTGAGGAAAAGGTAATTCTTTGTTTTGTGTGGTGTCCTTTATATTTTTCCTGATTTTGTGATAATTTAAAAGGTATCCCTGTAAAATTCTATCTTAACTAGATTTATTTGGTTAAATCGGATAATAGTCAATAAGTGCTTGTCCATGTTTAAAATATGTTTGTAGTAAACAACTGGATTTATTAACACTGTTCCATTAAAACTTATTTTTGCTCTATTAGGGTGCTGCTTTTTCCTGTGCTTTAGATGTTGTGCACAGTTTTTATTTGACATCCATTTTAATAAAATACTATATATTCATTAAGATGCAGTTTTTTGCTTAAGGATTAATGTCTCTGACATTTAGACAGGTACAATTTGGGTTAGTTCACCTAACTATTGAACTTATTCTTTCCTAACTTTCTACTTCTGAACCCAACTGACTGGATGAATATAACATATGACATTTATACATTTAATAATAATAATAAATAACAAAATAATAAATAAATGTGGAAATAAAATAAAACAAATAAATATTGAAATACATAATTTATTTTTGTATTTATTCCCACATATATTTATTTATTTACAATCGTATTCACCCATTTATTTATTTATTTTCAGTTGTATTTACCCATTTATATATTTATTTATTTCCACATTTATTTATTTATTGCTATATTTATTTAAGTTACAGATATATTTCCAATTTTATTTATTTATTTCCATATTTATGTATTTATTTGTTTATTTCCACATTTATTTATTTATTCCTGCATTTATTTATTTACAAATGTATTTCCTCATTTATTTATTTATTTATTTATTTATTTATTTATTTATTTATTTCCACATTTATTTATTTACCGTCAATTTTGGCAGGGATGGTCCTCCTCCTCCTTTTGCAGACTAAAGCCTGTAAAAAATGATTAAAGAAAAAATAACAACAACAGTGTTTTCCAATTATAAAAAAACAAGCTAAACTGTCTGAGTTCACCATGTTGGCTTGATTTTAAAACCCATTTTTAAATTTTAAATGTATTTTACACATTAGTGAGATTGTGAAAAAAAGAAAGAAATGTCCCCAGAACAGCACACGTTAAATAAAAGGGGTTTAAATTTAAGGAATGCGTTTGTAATTCTACACATGATTATAATCTTGCAATAATAAAGAACCAACCTAACAGCTGGTGTTTTTAAAGATGGTGTGAGTACACACTCAATTATTCATTATAATCAAATAGTGGCTTTGTTTATGTGTTTGTCTTTCCATTGGTTTCTGTTTTTGCACTACTGTCACGTGATCTAGCTTTAAGATGTTAGCATTTTTCTCGTGAACCTTAAGGTATGAAGTTCAGGTTAAGGTAGGGCTTTATATGGCAACAAGCTTCGTGCCCTGCTATTGGAGGACGCCCAATTTTGGAATGGACATCGAAATGTCACACTATAGAGCATAGCTACCCACTGACCAAGCAGGTATAGAACATGTTTAACATGTAGGCATCCTCATTAAAGTTTAAAATGCATATACCTCTTGACCAGGTGCACATAAGGTTTGTTAAATAAAAACAATGACATTTTTTATGCTTCCCATTGTAACAGCTGTTGTTTCTGTGGATAGTCCACTGATAAACTGCTTGCCCAAAAACACATGAATAGGTTGAGTGTTTCATCTGCTGTGCTATAAATGCGGAATTCCCTGAAAACCCCCAGTACAAAAGGGCTGCACGATATTAGTAAAAGATTACGCTTTTATATATTTGCTGAATATTGTGTTGATGAGATTAAGATTTAACCCCCTTTTTTTTTTCTCACCACTCTTTTTCTTTTCCAACATGAACAGTGTCCCCACCATTCTCTCTGAGTTTTAGCATCCCAGTGGCTTTTTTTCCGTTTATTGGTACTCTCATATTTTAAATATTTTGGAACTCTTGTGAACCCGAGAAAATCAGATGTTATTTTACTGAAATCTGATTAATCTAAAGTCTCTTTATCACCAGTGGGCTGTGGCTTGTTTACACAGTTTAATTATTCGAAGACAGATTTAGCTTTCAGGGGAATCATTTTTTAAAATCTTGCTTGATACGGTGGGAAGAGATTAATATTAAACTCAGAACTACTGCATGGGGAAACAAGGGTACCTCCAGTGGAGCTGTTAGCGACAGTTCTTTGTAAGTTTTGAAAGTTCTGCATTGAAAACTGTTCTGTTCAAATGTTAATAAGTATCCCATTCCCACTTCAAGTATTAACCTTCTTTCCCAAGGACTGCACCTGTTTTTGTCTCCATTCCGTCCATTATAGCTTCCTCCCCTGCTCTCTGTTGGCTCTTCATTATGTGGGCATATATCTGCTGCTGGCCTGACTGTCTGCTGTAATGAAGGGGAGTCTTCATATTTGGACACTAGCTCCATGCAGACTCAGAGCCATTTGAAATGTTACAATGTGTATTAAAATAATATTTCCATCTAAATTGACAGAAGCAAAGCCAGTCAAGTGGCTGGGTGTTGGGCCAACAGTGCAGCTGATAATGACTTATTGCGGCGCCCTTTGAAACCTTCACTTGCTCCTCCTTCTGTTGTCGCATTAATGCAATATGGGCCTCATTTGTCGCTGTCAAGAAGCTGCTCATCTGTACCTCAGCTTATTTGGGTGAGACTCACACACAAAATGTATTTTTTGCTGCAGAGAGGGAAGAATTGGTAACTAATCTTATTACTTTTGACACTCCCATATAATGATTTTTTGGGGATGCTGGAGGATAATCATTGAATGGATATGAGCCCATCCCATGTTTACTGTTTGGGTAAAAAGCAGGAGGACCTGGCTGACTTTCAAGATGTACCGTTGTATTTGTAGCAACTTACTGGAGGTTGGAAGAGCATAGGTGGCAAAGTAGAGGTAGAAAACACCCACAAGACTGTACAGTAGTAATGAGTCAATGAGATGTAGAACTTTCAAAGCAAACTAGTTTCTGTAGGTGGAGTACAGCGGACGCCCCCCATTCAGTATTCATGGATTCACTTGTTTGCTAATTTTGCGGTGGAACGATTCTCAAAGTATCACCACATATATCCCTCAAAGCATGAAGCCAGCTCAACTCTATAGCCCCTTTTCCACTAGGTTCTGCTTGGCCTGCCCCAGCACGGCCTGGTTGTGTTTCCATTGCCATCTCAGGAACTCAAAAGTGGCAAAGGACATGGGCGAGCAAAGGAGTAAGAAAAGTCCATGATGTCATTCGTAAGCGCCACGAGCCGAGTAAACAGGTTGCTTATGACCCTCATTACATACTGAGGGACAGGGAATTGTGATTTTCTTTGCTTGGGCAAGAGGAAAGCTTTGAACATGTAATGTTAGATTATCATAAATATAGGCAGGAGAGGAAAATACGTAAATCTGAGCAACAGAAATAGTGTTCAGTTAATTATTAATTACATTTTACAATAGAAATATAATTTACAAGATATTTAGATTTTTAAGAGTAACATGTATTTACTTAGGAAAAAAGGCATTAAAACTATTCCGGTCCACACTTCAGTCCAGGAGGTGGCGGTAATGCACCTCAAGTTGTTTGCCAACAGCAATAAAGTCGGAAGAAGAAGAAAATACACGTCTAATAAAACCGGTGACAAGCCTAGGCAGGCAAATCGATAGCCTATCCATGCTAATGGACAGCTGAGGAAGTAGGGTATCCAGTGGGTGGGCAGCCTAAACATGCTAGTCGTTAGCCTCTCCAATGCTAACACAAGTGAGTGGTCTCCTTCTCAGTTGCCAGCACCGGTCTCTCATTTGCCGATGACGGCCGATCAATAGTCAGATCAGTCGCTGGCTTCAGAATGGATACAGCCTTCTGCAGCAGGGCAGAAGTCTTAATTTTGGCCCCAATACCACGCCATAGAAAAAAGGTGTTGACTCGGCCCAGACAAAGCCAGTGGAAATGCACATAAATAGGGGCTGACCTGACCCAACCCAACCTAGCAGACGCTAGTGGAAAAAGGGGATATGGTGTAGCTGAGGACATGTACACACGTAGCTGGGGGTTTTTAAAAATGAATATCCTCACCACCTCGTTTAAAGAATAAACTCCGTCCACACCTAACCACATAAGTGTGTTGTTAAGCACATTTATAGACATGCCAAAACTGTAGGGGGCAGTAGTTCCCCCAAATCCTATATACTTAGAGTAACTTTCTATGCTCTAACTTCTACACAGAGCAGTAATTGAGCTTCTAAAAACAAGCAAACAAAAAGCGCTTGGACAATCGATAATGCCAACACATCTCTGAGGGCATAAATGCTGTTTCTGAATGTAAACACAGGTCACACAAGTGATGTTGGAGTATTTTTGTTGCAAAAAGTGACGTTGCGGAGCTTAAAACTCTAGTTATTTCTGTCCACACACAAACGGAGAAAACGCAAATCTTCATTTTGGCCAGAGTTTTTAGAAAGATTTGTTGTTGGTGCCGTAAATCGCTTTTTCGTGTGGATGACAGGCCAAATCGTAGAAAAATATCTGTTTTGTGAGATACCCGTGTGGACAAGGCATAAGGCTGACTTCTACCCCCTTTGCCATATCGTTTTTTTTTTTCAAAAAATACATGAAGTTGAGAAATTGGTGTCTTAATCCCACCTTGAAACTGACTGGAGATAAACTGACTTTGATGGAGAAATGCTCACACAGTTACCCCGCTTTGAACCTACATGCCAACTCACTTCTAATGGAAACTCAAAAACTTTACAACCCCCTCGTTTTACCTCGGTCCCTACTCAACTAACACTAAGACAGGAAGAAGGTTAGGAGTGAAAAAAACAACAACTTTTTTCCTATGGACTTACAACTTAAATTTTTGCTTTTTTATTTTTCTGTTGTTATTTAAAGAAGATGATGATAATAAGCAGTTAGCATTCAATCAGAAGATTGCAATTTAAACATGGCTTTTTCAACACTTCACGTTGATGTGTCCTTGGGTAACACTAATTGAATGCAGCTATGGACTGTAAAAGAGCTTTGAGAGGTCAACATGACCATAGAAGTGCTATATTCATGCAGCCCATTTACCATTTATGTGGGTGTTCGGGCTCGTTGAATCATGCTGACATCAGAAAAGGCTTAAGATCAAAGGGGTACAAATATATTTTTCAAATTAAAGTTTAGAGTGAACTTATTATTGACCATAGAGCTATAGTGTTTAGAGGAACCACATGTTGTCAAGTAATACATGTACTGATCATACTTAGAGTGCCAGTTTTAACCAGATAGATAGAGATAGAGATAGAGATATAGATAGATAGAGATATAGATAGAGATAGAGATAGAGATAGAGATAGAGATAGAGATAGAGATAGAGATAGAGATAGAGATAGAGATAGAGAGATAGATAGATAGATAGATAGATAGATAGATAGATAGATAGATAGATAGATAGATAGATAGATAGATAGATAGATAGATAGATAGATAGATAGATAGATAGATAGCATCCTAGCTATGTTCTTTTCTTTAGAAGTATGTGGGGTCAATGATGAAACTTGAACGATTGAGTGTTCTAGGAAAACAATGACCGAAAGGATACCTTAATTCTTGGGAAGCACCAATATGCCAAACACGATACCCAATATTATCCGGGACTTCTGAGGGACAAGCTGGAGCTGTCAAGACTGGACCACCACATGTCTCAGTGGATACGGGACTACCTCACAGGACACCCACAGTATGTGAGGACACATTTCTGTGTCTCTGGCAGGCTGGTCTGCAGTACGGGGTCCCCATAGGGAACTGTGCTGGCACTGTTTCTCTTCACCCTCCACACTGTAGACTTCTCCATCAACTCCCCTCACTGCAACCTTTAGAAGTTCTCTGATGAGTCTGCCATTGTCGACCTCATCACAGGTGAGGACAACTTAGAGTACAGACAGTGGACTCTGACCTTGTGGACTGGTGCCAGCAAAATCACCTCCTAATCAACGCGGGGAAAACCCAAGGAGCTGGTGGTGGACTTCCGCCGGCACAGAATCACCACAATGACACCGGTGAACATCCAGGGAGTGGACATCGAGATAGTGGAGTCCTATAAGTACCTGAGTGTTCACCTAAACAATAAACTGGACGTGAGACACAACACTGATGCTCTCTACAGCAAGTGTCTGAGCTGAGTAGTTGCTGAGGAGACTGAGATCTTTTGGAGTTCAAAGAGCGCTCCTAAAGACCTTCTTTGACTCTGTGGTGGCATCAGCCATCTTTTTTGGTGTAGTATGTTGGAGCAGCAGGCCAACTCTGTTCTAGGATGCCCACTTCATGTAACATTTCTGCTGCTGTTCTTTGCACATCTTTTTTTCACAGTTTATATATTTTTTTACTTCTTGTAAATAATACGTTTAATTTTTAATGCACAACTACACATGCATATTCTGTAAATATTCTTTTTTATCCTACTCAGCCGCACATTCAAATCTGAGTATGCCACTTTATTTTTAATAACTGAACCGTACTTTGGTTTTGTAATTTTGTCCTTAATGTGCATATATTATTCTTAATTCTGTTTTTACACTTTTCTTGTGTGAATCTAAATGCTTCTATTACCTGGCACTTTCCTACTGTTACAGCTGAATTTCTCCTGTGTGTGACAATAAAGTATAATAAGAATAAGATAAGAATAATAGAATAGAATTATATTATATTATATGATTCTAAAACTGCTGGTATGGCCAATAACCAATATTTACTGATATTATATATATTTTCCTAGACTTTCGAGACAGTGTAAAAGCAACCACACTAACTACATTGGTTCTCTGATTCAGTAAAAGATCACAGAATCCTGTACTGCATCACTATCACATGACAAAAACTACATAGCCAACACCCTACCCCTCCTAAAGACACAAACTCAAATGGCAACAAGAAGGGAAATAAACCTCACCTATAAATATCAGAACAGTTTTACTTAATCGGGCCATTACCGATGTGTTGTAATCACAAAAATAACTAACGTCAGCCGACGTGGATGTTTAAAAGTTGTACATTTATAATTAAAAGTGGTTTTAGAATGGTTGAAGTAGGTTGATATTATGTTTCTGAAATTGCCCTACCCTCAAGTCTACTGGAACTTTATGGATTAAGTTTGTGCCAGGAAACAAAACCAATTCAAAGGAGCACTATCATTTCTGTCAAGCTCTGCATCTGCATCTAGCTGAGGGATATTTATCCAAATATTACATGTATATTTCAGGTTGCATGTTTAATTTTGAGTATGTACCAGTAGATTAGAAAAAAAAGATTGAGTGTAATCTTGTGCACATACCTTTTTTACATCAAGAAAAAAACAAAGCTCAAATGAATCCATAAAAGTTCAGAATTAATATGACACTGATGTTTATAATGACTGTGTGTAAGCTTCTGATCAGTAGTGTATAGACAGCATTGCGATACACCTAATCCCACTTTGCTTTCTAATGCGTTTTCTTTTAAACTAGTTTGAAAAAAATGAAACATTATACTAGAGTCCTTATTTACTGCTGGGAAAAGCAGATCTGTGTTAAGGTGGATAAAACTAAAAGCAGGAAAAAAGAAGTGCAACAGCACCGCTTGTCGCTTTAACAGCTGAGCGGACCAACACACTTTAAAGGCTTGCCAAAGTAGATCAACATTTGTTCTAGCTGCTCCCAGTGTTGGTCCATTTTTACTTGACTTGTGTTTTGTGGACATAACTTTGCAGATAAAAAAACAATGATGCTGTTGGCATTTCTGTGGAAGATGCTAAAACAAAAGTCTCTGCTACACATGAGACAGAGAGCTAGTCCCAGTGGGGGAAATGAGACCATCTGCCCCTCTGCAGGTGACTGTCCCCGGATAGAGGATGGAGTTAAGCTGAGGCAGCAAAAGAGAGCTCCAGGGTAAACTGTCTAGCTAAGAAGCTGCTGTAGCAGGCAAAGGACTGTAATCAGCCCGTTATTAGTCACATTACAGCTGGCCCTGGTTCTCTCGATTCTGCTGTAGTTTCTGAACTCTTACAACTTAGCTGTATGCTTTGTCTTCCTGTCATAGATTATCATTTTATATCATCAAATGTTAATATCAGACAGAGATAACCCGACTAAATATAAATAGCAGTTTTTAAATGTTGACTTCAAACCAATCTTGCCGGATCTACACAATTATCCCCCATCATTTAAAAGGAATCAACCAATTACACAAGCAACACCCAGGCCTGATTACTACCAGTCATGAATAAAGAAACCACTTAAAGAGTACTTGTGTGTAAACATGAAGTAGACTAAGGGTGCATTCACTCCAGCCCTGTTTAGTCCGCTTTAATTGAACTCTAATCCGTTTGCCCAAAAATGTCCGGTTTGTATGAGGTGTGAACACGTAATCGAACTCTGATGTGGACCAAAAAAGCGAACCCTGGTCGCCTAAAAACCCAGGTCTAGACTAGGTGCAGGTGAACTCTGGTGACGTTCGATTGCATATGTGAGTGCCAAGCGGGCCGGGGGCGGTCCAAAAGGAGAAAGCGGCTATGCGAAGAGCATTCTGGGTAAATCCAACTAAAAGAAACCACGCAAATATAACTCTGCCTAATTCTCTGCTCATGCTGAGCCCATTGCTGCAACGCATTTGTCTGGTACATTTGTCAAAGACAACAGAGCTATCCTAAAACCTGATCCCACTCGATGTTTGTGTACATTTTACATAACAGGAAGTGGCCCTGTGTTCAGTGCCTCTTGGTGCAGCGCCACCACAGGTGAGGTGGTAAATGTTTTGCTCAAAAGGTTTGCTTTGCTTGATAAGTGCCGTGTGAAAGCAAACATTACCAGCTTAAACAAGCAGTAATGTGGGGTGTCGTGTGGCGTAGTGGTTAGAGTGGGCGCCCCATGTGCAGAGGCGTCGGTCCTCGACGTGGCCATCCCCGGTTCGAGTCTTGTCCCAGGCAACCCTTGCCACATGTCTTTCCCCACCTCTCTCCCCCTTCATAAAACCCTGTCAACTGTCAATAAAGGCCACTCAGGCCCAAAAACCTTTACAAAAAAAAAGCCTTAAAATGTTGCAATTTTGGTCCACAATCAGCCCAAGTCTACTAGACTATCAGATGGGAAAATGAGCTAAAAAGCAACAAATCATACCCTGTTCAAAGGAAATTCAAATACAAATCAGAACCAAGGACAAGGGCCACATTGACCCCTCACTTAGGAGGTCACAAAAGTACCAAGAACACCTATCACTACAGGCCTTACTTGATGATTCAACAATAAGAAAGAGACTGATTTAGGTCTGAGCTTTGACCGGTCCATTTTAACACATAAATATAATCCATTCCATTCCAGCTCTGGCTGTAGGTTTAGAGCCATTGTTCTGCTGAAAAGTGAACCTCGGCCCAGTGTCACGTCTTCAGGAGCCTCTAGCAGGGTTTCTTGTATTTACTACAATCTATCCTGTCAATCCCAGTAACTGTGACCAGTTTCCCCTTTTCTGCTGAAGGAAAGCGTATAGCATGACACTGCACCATGTTTTTACCTTGGAGATGGTGGTATCAACTTGATGCACAAAGAGATTTGACCAAATATAGCATTTTTCATATTGGCCTAAAAGTTTAATTTTGGTCTCATCTGAGCAGAGCACCGGCCAAAGCAGTCCGCAATCCACCAGCCAAAATAAAACCTTCATACTTGATAAGGTAGTAGTTGATGAAATCTCTTTATTAAAAAAGTACAAGAAAACCCAGCAGTTTCCAAAACAATGTTTTCAAAACTTGACTACAGGAAGCCGTCTCAACATCACCTCTGTGCACTTGACTAAGCAATCCAGTGTTCTGACTCCAAATCCTAATTATGCAAATACATAGCCTGAGGTAATGCTAAGCCAAACAACCAAAGCAAATTAGACCATACAATTCTGCAGAGACACTACAATTAACATCTTTCTTCCTGATGTTGGAGCATTTTGGATAAAAGGAGTGAGTGCCAGGAGATAGCCTCACTTTGCTTTCATGTTTAGATATGCTTTTTGGACACAGCATTTGCTCAAAGAGAAATAATTTACCTAGGATCACTATCAGTACATATGGCTGTTAAGAAAACTTGTGGCAATTTGGCATGCTTATGTTGTAGCCAACAAAGACTTTATGAACACTTACAAACTGGGACAAATCCTGGTTACTTTGTCAGCTTTCTTTGCCACACTTCTGCTGTGAATTTTGATATGTATACATAGACTCAATTATGGTTGTTTTGCATCACTGAAAGTGCCAGCATGAACTGTTGCACTCTTTAATAATCCAAATCCTGCATCACCATGTACCTGCAGATGTTATATTCTCCTTTTACCTCATATTTAGGGGCAGAAAATATTATTCGCAGGTTTTCTGTAAATAATTTAGAGTCAAAATCTACAAATAAGCTGGGGGTTGCTGGGTTGTTTTAATTTAGCCACATTGGAAGGTTTTTTTCTTTAGCACAACTAACCTGTTTAATGTCATACCACTGTATCTCAATTATATTTAAGTACCAACTTTGACTAGATAACTCCAGAATCTTCACTTTGCTTTTTTATTTATTTTTATCAATACTTAATTTTGTTGTTGGACTGGCTGGTGTGCTGTGGATCATTGTTCTGCTACATAACCCAGGTATGTCTGAGCTGAAAGTCCTGAACGGATGACTACACAACCAGGAGAATTCATGCCGTCATTAGGCAGGTCTCCACTATTGGAACTTCAGGTCCAATTTTACCGGACCTTCACAGTATGCACCTGTCTCCATTACACCGGGACAGCCGATAGGGCCACTTTCTGGACGATTTCAGGAACAAACCTAGTACCAGCCTTGGGGTATGTACTTGTAAATGGCCTGGCAGAGTCACTGGGTGGGACTTGTGGTTAACTCATGTTCATTGGTTGTAACTCAGTGGGAAATTATATCAGCAGAGGTCACCAAACAATCGCCATTTGTAGAATTGGAAAAGTTGCTGGCAAAGCAGAATCGAAGGAAAAGGAAATAAGAAAACCTACGAAAAACGTACAAACCATCACTGTGTATAGCAGAGCAAACAGAAAAGGGATAACCATCCCTGCTTCTTCCATTGTCGTTCTCTTGTTATTCTCTGATGCTGTGGACACCTTTTGCCACTGATAAGTCCCACTAAACGCTGAAACAGTTGTGATATGCTGACGTCTTAGCAAATTCATTAAAGGACCAATTTTGTATAGAGACAGAGTAACTGAGAGGATCTGGAGGACTGATTTATCCCATCAGCTTTTCTCTTCCAGTAATGTCTCGGAACTTGTCCAGTGAAAACGTGCCTAGTTAGGGCAGAACATGTTATTGACTGACGAAACCAGATCTGTGGGTCATAACTCCAATGGTATGTGTGGTACAAAAACAACACAGCACAACACCAAACATCAGCATCATGCTCTGGGGGTATATTTTCTTAGATAGAACTGAGATTTTTGTTAAGTTAGAGTAAGTCTTAAACAGTTTCAAAAGCCAGCCAGTTTGTCCATAGACCTTTTTCGTTCTCAAAGGGTGAGGATGAAGATGTATTGAATTTTTCTGCTTCACAGTGAGTGCAGGCCTTCATTTAAATCAACAAAAGAATGACTTAATGAGAGGAAATTTTAGTTTGGAAATGGTTCGGATGAAGAAGGCTGTGGAAAAGAGATGTCCTCACAGTCTTAATTGTGTGGACATTACTTCTGTAAGGCAAGAGTGAGGAAATATTTAATAAGTCACAATGCAGGATGCTGATTGACTTCCACCGAAGAGGCCAGGGTCCTCATTTATCAAACATTCATAGAGACTGTCCTATATTCCATCCTACGAATAAAAGGTAGAATGTTTGTACGAACAGTCAAAATCCAGGGGTAACCAATAAAAAAAAGAACACTGTCTGGGAGAAAGTGACAGAGGCAGTAAATGCAGTCAGGACAGTGGAGAGGTTCCTGCTGGAAAAAAAGAAAAAAATGCTTCCATATTAAACTGAATACCATAAAACGTCCCTCACCACACAGCTGGGCCAGATCTTCTACCAGGGGTGCACAGATCACCACATTTGACACGTGTGTGGCCAGCGTTATTGGAGACACTGCTTTGGCTGGCATCATCATGGAGACAGCAACAACGTGCTTCACCGATAAGCAGGACCATCTAGTTTCCACAGTACAGTTTTCAAACCTCTGATTTATAAGTGTAACAACATCATTTTAAACTGAAAAGCTTGATGTGACAAGTAAAGAGCGCAAACCTCCATGAAGCACCTTACACCCCCCCACTCCCCCACGTTTCGATTCACAGGATCTCCATGCATGATCACCCCCAAAATTTTATAATTTATTATTTGACAAATTACTTTCCTTTCCTGAAATCCAAATCTGTCCATAACTTGTTGAGTTATTTTGCTAAAAGACAGACAGACGCCATCATGAGCTCCTTGGCAGAGGTGATAGACTGATGAGATAAATACTGTCAAAGTAAAACTGTTTCAGTGTTGCAGTTCCTCTGTTCTAACACTAGGTGCTGTGCATATGCATGGTCAGAGCTGTTCTTATGAACGTTTCTAAGCACAAACACGAGATGGTAAATATCACACTATGCGTAGAATTGTTCCTACGCACAAAATACACACAGATCTGTGCATAAGTACGGTTGATAAATGAGGGCCCTGGTTTTTAAAATTAGATTTAGACCAATGAGAGCTACTGTAAACAGTAAACATTTATCTTAACCAAATGTCCAGAATTTTATAAAACTGTATGGAAAATCTAAATATTTAGACCTGGAAAAATATGAACTTTTGGACTGAAAATGAGTCAGAACCCAGTGCACATCAGGTTACAAATAGGGTTTGCACATTCAGTACAATATGTGTGTGCACCGAATGTACTATGTCAGTAAACTGTGGATGTGACAATGGCTTGTCTTTTCATTTCCCACCCTTCCTCTTGGTAATGCTCTCATGCCCATTTCTCTATTAAAAGAGCAACTCCATTAGCTAAAAGCATGTTTTTCTGCACTTGTTAGAAGTTATCGTGCCCTATTTGCCGATTAATAGCTTCAATCCATCAACGGTAGCGTTATACTAATATGATAGCCTTTGAAAGAAAACTCACCCCAGACATCTCTGATGACAACCGATACATTTTTCCCAGCAGAAAGCATCAAATAATGCCTTGATTGCATTATAATGTTTTAAGAAGATGATGGCGCATTTGGTAAAAGGAACATGAATCCACAAAACAACAAACCAAATGCATATCATCCATTGATGGAAACATCTGTGAACCATTATGCAAACTTGAGCTAATTCTTCAGAGTTCGATTCATTAAGGAGTATTGTTAGTTTCAGTGGCTGAGCTCTTATTATCATGCATTTAGGAAATGAGGCAAATAGAACAGGCATAAGAGCCCAATCAATAGCTCTTTTCATTTTGCCTTAATGGCCCCGTCTTTTTTTTCCCCTCGTGGACTAAAGGGAACACAGGGGAGGTTGGTGTTACAACCATAAAATGTAATTTCTCTCCCAGAGAAAACATAATAATGCCTTCTATCCCCCTTCTGCATATTCCTATAACATGCCGCAGAATTGAGTATGGATTTAACATCAAAAGGTTACATGAATTTTTCAAATGAGATATTAAAGTCAATATTTCAAGTCAAGGATATTTCAATTCAGTGGCTTATGCGAAAGGAGCTATGAGCTAAGAGGAGCTGGCTCGCAGGCAGGGCTGCAGTGGTGCCACAAATTAACTTGCTGGGAAAAGTCAAACCGGTGGATTTGGTTATCAAACATGACAGGAAATACAGAGATGCTCGAAATGGCTCGGCTTTAACAGGACAGCTGGGCAAAAAGAGATCTGTATATTGACACGCCACAGCTGAGCCTCTAATGTTTAGCTTACGTTCTGTAAATCATTTTCCTTAATTAAAAGTAAAGCACTTAGTACACAAAGAAAAGGCTGCTGAACTTCACAATTACACTGCAATGGTCTTCACTTACTATCACAAATGACTGAGACTTTTGACTGATCTAGCTGAACGTTTGTGGTTGCACTCTATCCCGACTGTAAGCTTGAGGCATTATTGAAGAACTAACAGGGTCTGCAAGATACCTATTTCCAAGTAGTGGAGAATGTTTTCAAAGTACGGTGCTTGAAATTCCGTCCCCCTGACACAATACTTAGTAGTACCATATTTATCTGCAATTCCACCTACAAATCTTGTAGGGTATGTATCTTCCAGCTGACACTTTTGACCAATCTTCTTTTCTAGATGCTCAAGCTTATTCTGATTGGATGGAGACCATTTATAAACATTGGCTTTCAAGTTCTTACACAGATACTCAACACGTCTTTACCTTCACTAGGTCATTCCAACACATGGAGATACTCTGACCTACAGTTGAAACCAGAAGATTACATACATTGCATAAAAAGACACCATTTTTTTTCAGTCACTTAAACCATACAAAGCATGCAATTCACTTTTTCACTTAAATCAGACCCAAACCTTTGTTGTTTTAGGCCAGGGGAATACTAAAATAACACATTCTAGATCTGAATTAATGAAATATTCTTATTAAATACTTTGTTCTTTACAACGCTGAATGTGCTGACAACAAAATTACACAAAAATTATCAATGGAAATCAAATGTATCAACCCACGGAGGTCTGGATTTGGAGTTACACTCAAAATTAAAGTGGAAAAACACAATACAAGCTGATCCAACTTTGATGTAATGTCCTTAAAACAAGTCAAAATGAGGCTCAGTAGTGTGTGTGGCCTCCATGTGCCTGTATGACTTCCCTACAACGCATGGGCATGCTGCTGATGAGGTGGCGGATGGCCTCCTCCCAGACCAGGACTAAAGCATCCGCCAACTCCTGGACAGTCTGTGGTGCAACGTGGCATTGGTGGATGGAGAGAGACATGATGTCCCACATGTGCTCAAGTGGATTCAGGTCTGGGGAACGGGCGGGGCAGTCCATAGCATCAATGCCTTCCTCTTGCAGGAACTGCTGCTGACACCCTCCAGCCACATGATGTCTAGCTTTGTTTTGCATTAGGAGGAACCCAGGGCCAACCGCACCAGCATATGGTCTCACAAGGTTTCTGAGGATCTCATCTCGGTACCTAATGGCAGTCAGGCTACCTCTGGTGAGCACATGGAGGGCTGTGCAGCCCCCCAAAGAAATCCCACCCCACACCATTACTGACCCACTGCCAAACCGGTCATGCTGGAGGATGTTCCAGGCAGCAGAACATTCTCCAAGGCATCTCAAGACTCTGTCACGTCTGTCACATGTGCTTAGTGTGAACCTGCTTTCATTTGTAAAGAGCACAGGGTGCCAGTGTCGAATTTTCCAATCTTGGTGTTCTCTGGCAAATGCCAAAC
Source organism: Valencia hispanica (assembly GCA_963556495.2). Taxonomy (NCBI): domain Eukaryota; kingdom Metazoa; phylum Chordata; class Actinopteri; order Cyprinodontiformes; family Valenciidae; genus Valencia; species Valencia hispanica. Next base: position 9,521,672 of record OY747705.1, on the reverse strand, counting down.
GTCCTGCAGGGTGTTGGACTGTAAGCACAACCCCCACCTGTGGACGTCGGGCCCTCATACCACCCTCATGGAGTCAGTTTCTGACTATTTGAGCAGACACATGTGGCCTGCTGGGGGTAATTTTGTAGGGCTCACATGCTCTGTAAACATGTGGTCCACAACCCTGGATGGATAAGGAGGGGTCAAGAAGGAATGTGATCACCTCATGATCAGTGGAATTACCCAGGAATGTGAAAGGAGGAGGGAAAACAGTCTCCCTTGATGTATAAATGTGTGCCATGGTGATACATTATTCTGTGAATTTTGTAGTTCTGTACTATTCACTCCTTGCAAGTAAAATGTATTTAATACACTGCTGGTTTCCAGGATGAGCTGCACTACCTGAGCCACTTGTGTGGGTTGGAGACTCCGTCTCATGCTACCACTAGAGTGAAAGCACTGTCAGCATTCAAGTGACCAAAACATCAGCATGAAAGAATAGGAACTGAGAAGTGGTGATTCCTAAGTGGACAGTTTGATTTCACAGAAGTGTGATTAACTTTGAGTTAGATTGTGTTGTTTAAGTGTTCCCTTTTTTTTTTTTTTTTGAGCAGTGTATTTTAAGGCCACACCTGGAACACACTGCTTTCTTGTTTGACACGATGGGCCACGTTGGCCAAAAAGTTTAATTTCAGTCTCATCTGACCAAAATTAAAGTCCAGAACTGATGGCTAGTCAATGACACTTTTTCCCACATTTGCTGCATTTTTACCATGGTTTGTGACAAAGTGCAGACTGGACTCCTGATGGTTTTTTTCAACCATTCACCAATTTCTCCAGTCTTCCATTTATGATGACTATTTGTTAACAGCTGTCAACAGCTCTCATACCTGAACTGTGGAACTTTGTAGCCTAAAAAGCTGGGTCTCGTCTTGGTGAACTTGATTGCATATGTGAATGCCAAGTGGGCTGGGGACACTCCAAAAGTAGGAAGTGAACCATAGCACAGGGCAATCTGGGTAAAAACAACCAAAACAACCATTAAACAAAAACTCTGCCTCTTTCTAATGTTGAGGCCATTGCTGTGACGTATTTGTCTGGAACATTTGCCAAAGAAAACAGAGCAATCCTAAAAGTCCTACAATCTGATGCCACTACATGTTGGCATTCCACATAACAATAAGTGTCCCTGTAGTCAGTGCTTCTTGGTGCAGTGCCACCACAGCCGTGGAGGTAAATATGTTGCTCAAAAGTTTTGATTCGTTGGACAAAGTGCATTGTACACCAGCTAAAAAAAAAAGCAACAATGTTGTGATTTTGGTCCTCAATCGAACAGAGTCTACCGGACTGTCAGGTGTGAAAACAAAGCAGGTGTGAATGAACTATGTCCAGGACCTCCATTGCAGAAGCTGTGGCCTGACAGTTATCGATGCCAGTCACGGTGGCAACCAGAGGACCTGCTGGTGGACATCAGCAGTAATGGAAGCCATCAGGCTGGAGAAGGTGGCATTTAGGGCTTGGTTGTCCTTGGCGACTCCTGAAGCAGCTGACAGGTGCCGGGTGGCTAGAAGGACATGAAAGGAATTTGCAGAGGCTATGGAGAGAGACTTGCAGTTGGCCACAAGGAAGTTCTGGAAAATTGTTCAGCGACTTAGAAGGGGAAATAGGAACCATCCCAAGCTGTGAATGTTTTGTTCATGCACAATATCTCAAGTAGTAGTTGTGGAGAGGAGGGTGTCCTGTTCGGGAATCTTAGGATCTTTTCTTAGCTTTTTGCAGATGAGGTGGTACTGTTGGCTTCTTCAGGCCATTAGTTCAAGCGTGCAGTGGAGCAGTTTGCAGTGGGAAGTGGCCAGGATGAGAGTAAACTCCTCTAAGTCTGAGGGCCATGGTTTCTCGAATGGAAAAAGGTGGACTGCCCCTCTAGGTTGGGGGTCAGTCTCTACCTCAAGTGGAGGAGTTTAAGTATCTTGCCAGGGAACACAGAACTTGAAAAAAGAACCGGAAAACTACTCTGAGTGACCTACTGGAGAAAGGTATTATTAATATTTCTTTAAAATTTGTTTAAATCTTTTGTTTTCAAAGTTGGTAGGAAATGTGCCTCTGGCTGGTTTAATGAAATGTCAAAACGGCCATTTTCTTTTGCAATCCTTAAAATTATCAATTTGTTTGAACAACCCATCTTCTTGGTTTTTGGTGCTTATTAGGTCTAAATGTTAGGTAATTCTATTTACTTAGCAAATAATTGTTCCAAAAAAGTTTTTCTGAAAACAACTAAGCGCACCACCATTGGTAGTAATACCCCAGTTGGAGAGCCATGGCCTTAGAACTAAATGGGTGTCATCTTGAGTTGCTATCAAGGAGTGTTACCTCCTTAGGGGGTACACTTTGACAGCAGGCTCTCGGTTTGCGCAAAGTATTGACATAGCAGATTCACTGCAGGAACCAAGGTTTTCTTCAGTGCTACTTTGTGCTGTAACAAGATGATTTGAGCTATTTAATTTGCATGTCAGTGGATTTAATTGTGCTGACTGAGTGATGGTGGGAAAATAGTAGATGAAATCCATGCCTGATCTCTCTCTCTGTCAATTAATAAAACATTAAGTGGACACACGATCTTGTCTGCCAAGTCCCACAGTTCCACTCCCTTTCCCAAACCTAGAGTGTTGAGTTCTCACAACCAGGGAATTGTTATATGGCACATTTGCTGGGTGTGGGGCTCTCACTTAACTTTTCTTATGTGATGTGTTATGTAGCATTTAAAACTTCTCCATCCAGCAGAGTATGTGTCTAAAAGCAACAGTTCTTTTCTTTTCTATATTTTGGCTATAACCAAAGCCAGATAAGTTAATGAATTTGTTATAGATCAGACCGCCTCTGTGTGTGAGGAGCCATGAATTAATCTTGTTGAGCAAAGCAGAATCACGTCCTTAGTTTCCCGGATTTACAGCTGGATTTCCAATATGGCTTTAACGGACTAATTAAGAAAAAGAAGCTGATTCCAGCAAGAAGAGATTCTAAATAAACTTTTGCCAGACTCTTCATTTGAGGGGGGTGTATTCTTAAGGGAGCAGGTCGTGGGGCGCCCCTCTTCCCAAAAATCCTCCACGCCTCATCCTTCATCTGCAGCTGCTCGTCATGTCCCGTCACCAGCAAAGTTACACCTGAACACACTGCTGCTGCCAAACACCTGGCTCCATCTCCCACTGTCCAAATGAAAAATAAGCATAATCTGCCTTTCTGAGTATCCAGCAAATGAGGGATTTCATGACAAATTGGGTGGAGGTTTATTATGCAAAGGGAAAGCCAGAACAGAGGCAGCAGGAGCTAAAAAAGAGGGGTGTGGGGGTTGTAGTTAGGAATGGCAGAAAATGTGGTAATGACTTGTGAAATTTTGGCTCGGATGCTAACTACTGTGGCAGTATTTAAAGTACATGCCACGTTGTTTGTGAAACAGAGGGAGAGTTGCTCTTTGAATTTTAAATGAATGCCGACAAAGATTTTTATTCCCGGCGGCTCAAATTAGCAGAATAGTGTTGCTGCACTATTTTATTGTCTGGCTAATCAATGCATTTTTCATCTCCAATAATGATGGTCAGTAGGATTATCTTTTTTTTTTGTTGCACTCTTCTACCACACAATGTGATGCAGGCGTGAGATTCACACTTCAACAGTAAATTAACTGCCTCAACTGCTTGATGGATGTGTTTCTTAAAACTTAATTAGTGTGAAGTTCACTTGGGATAAGTGGGCATTCAATAAATGTCTGGCGCTTGAATACTAGTGGCATTAAAAAACATTTCAAATCACATAAAACCGATGGAGCGGAACTGAAAAGGAGTCATGAAAAAGCAAATGGAGTGAATGGAAGGCCAGCCAGATGATCAGGGTTTGCAACTGAGGTGCAGGAATCAGGTCAGGATCCTGTTTCCCAGAGCAAGTCTGACTATTGCAGACAAACAAAAACACATCATCATTGTTTCATAAAATGGAGCTCAATTTAGGCAACAAAAAATAAGGAATTTAATATTTTATGTACATAAAAAAAGTGTTCTTTAGACAGATCAAACAGGGCTTGGGAGGGAAGCAGTACCTATCACCTGACTCAGCCCCCAATCAAAGGGCAGAACTACCTAAGAAGTCACTGTAACTACCTGGTTAGCTGTAACATTCCGCCAGTCTGTGCTCAGTCTCCATGGTAACAAACAGCAGCATGGGTGATGATAGTCTCCACACTGGTTACTGTCATGTTAGAGAGATGATAAGACCCAAATGCAGACAAGCAGGAGGCAGGAGATTTAACGAATAATTTAATAAATAATACAAAACTTACAAGGTCCACAACTAAGGGGGAAACAGATAGGCAGAGGGCTGAACAGACAGGGAACCAGGAAGACGTGAGATCGAGCAGAGCAAACTGAGAATCCAGCAAGGAGTAAGTGAGATAAAGGGGCCTATATGCTGAGGGAGAAGTGGAAATGATAAAAGAAGCCAGAAGAGGTAGTCAGAGGTGAGTGAAGGCAGCTGGGGACAGGAGAAGGCTGAGGAAAATGAGAAATGAGGAACAGCTGGGAAGGGGAGCATGCAGAAAGACAGGGCAAACAAAGGGGGGAACAGGGTAACAAGTAAAACATACCAATAGTAAACAGAGCAAGGAAAAGACAACAACTGAGGAATCTAATCAGGAGTAAGGAAAGAAATAAAAACTGATCTAAGAAAAAGAATAACTAAAACAATAACAGAAGGCCAACATGCAAAATAGACAAAACCAAAAACCCCAGCTCTGAGTGAAATCACACATCCTTTACAGCATATGAACCTGAACAATGGAGCAAGTGGTCCCGCTGCTCCCACAATTTTAAAAGTAGAGAGCCAAACTAATTTTTCAACTCTTCTATTTTTTGACTTAAAGAATCCAGAATTTCTGTAATTCTCATCATATTCTTTTGAACCAGCAAGCATAAAATAAATACTACAAATCATGTTTACATCTTAGCTGCACCCTCCATCATTTCGGAGTTTGTTTAGACCAATTCACCCCATCAACCACAGTGATTTGGCAAGAAAAGACGCTTGATCTCAACCTGATCTTCTTTAGTTGGATGGTTTACAACCATGGACAGAAGAGGTAAAACGGAAAAGAATTGGATTCACATGTTCGACTTGTTTGATTAGGATTAGGATCATGAGGTGTGAACTCGGGTTCTGCTGCTTAAAAGCAAAGTGTTGTAGATCTCCAAGACATCATGTCACTTATAGTGCTGAGGGTATATCCCAACAAAGTTTTTAGATGAGTTTTTAGATTTAGAGCCTAAATTCAATGGATAGGTAAAAATATTAATCGGACAACCATGTTAGTTCTATGTGAAGGTGTTCTTTTTTTCTTCTTTTTTTTTGATTACCGGCCTCACGCCTCCATCCTCTACAGGCATCTTTGTTCTACAGCGACCAGATATCATACAAACCCATTGCTTTGTCGTTTGGATTTAACTTCCCACTCTGCTATTATGTCCAGCTAATTCAAACGCATTGCTCAGGAGTCCGTTATAACCAAAACCACAGATGAAGCTTATCATGAACGTAATGGATCGATAGAACATGGGACATGTTGGGAATCCGCAGAATTTTTTTTCGACTAACACGCCACCATTCCAAAGCACTCTGGTGTTCCAGTTCACAGAATATGTGAGCCTCAATTGTTCCTTGTTTGTTTCTGACCTCTATTAGACATTTTCATCCCCAGGAAGCAGCTTTGGGTTTCCTCCAGACTCTGACATATACCAATGGTTCAGCATGAACCACTGAGAAATCCGATTCTTTTGGCACATTTAGTTACGTCCGCTAAGGTTTTGTGCTGAAGGCCTTTATCATGACATTAACCTGAGCTGAAAATTGTTTTACTTCTTCCACTTGTCTGTTAATATGCTTTGATACACCCTCTAGGGCTGTCAGTCAGTGGGTTTACATGCAGTAGGAGAAAACCAAATTATTGTCTTATTGATATTCTCTACAGATTAGAAACCAGGCTTGTTCTGCAACCAGACTGTTTCCAGACACTTAGAATGGGAATGATCTACGCATGTGCATGCAGTATCATCTCAGTACATCTGACCAATCATAAACCTTTGTTGGTTCATTTCACCCAGTTCTAAAGTTATTTTGTGTGTAAAATTAATTCAAAAGTAAAAAAAAGAAATCTCTTAGTACATCAGACCGATCTTTATTTCATAAGCCACATACGAACATTGTTCTTCACCTTTACTCCTTTCAATGGGAAAAAAGGCAGAAGCTTCACCTGTGGTGCATTCAAGGAACGTTCAAGACGCATGGTGAGTTCAAATACGTAGGGTATTTAAAACTTACAACAATAAACACTTTAAAAAAAATACCATAAGCCATAAACTTCTGTTTAATGGTGGCTGGCAAGCAATATTCAATGCATACTAAATATGCCCTGCTTATTTTTACAAAGTAAAACTCACTGAAACACCGACGTCCTCCAAATAAATAAAAAAACTCAAAGCTTAGCGCCATGGCCAGGGCTAGCGATGTTGAATAGGGAGAACAACCCTGCTATAAGTTCTGTCAACTCATGGGCTGCAAGGTCTGCAGGAACACGAGAGCTAAAGACAAAAACACAGACATGTCATGTTTTTATTTCAGTGGAGTGTGGGCAATCTCTTTATGAGACATGTGTTAAAGCGGAGTTCAACTAAAGCATTTTAAAGGGATGTTTTATTTTATAAAATGTGAAAAACGTGAGTGTTTTGGACATGTTTTAGTTCTTTTAAAATGATAGGGAAATGCTTAATACTATTTGTGAATGGCTATTGATTTCTTAAATTGCCTTCATTCACAATATTATACACTTTATGGTTAATAAATTTTGTCAGAATGGAAAAATTGGAATTCAGAAAAATTAAAATTGAAAAAGTGGAATTGTGGAAAAAATTAAACAGAATTGGGAAAACAAGCTGATGAAGCTGACAAGTAATCAATGTTTACAGTTTAAAAAAAAAGGTTTTGAATGTTACTGTTTGGTCTAAAAAGGCACATCCCAGTGAATCATTTGTACCTTTTTACTTCTGAGAATCACAGAATCGCAATCTTGAATTAATGTTACCGTTTGAGTTCATAAGCTGAACTTAGAAATAGTGTTAAGACTTAAAACAATAAAATGAGCTGTAACAATTTAAAATTGAAGTTGTTGCAGCTCATTTTATTAGTCTGTTTCGATAATCAGAAGATTGTATCCAGAATGCTGGCGCCAGTGGTTTGTACAGATAAATAAATAAATAAATATTATCAGGGTCTGAATAGTATTTCAATTCAAGGGGGTGGGCATGAAGAACTGTGTGTTCCCTAGGGGGCGCATGACAGAAAACAATTGAGAAACACTGTTACAGGCCATAGCATAAATGTTCTGTTAAACACTTTTTTTATGTTTTTATGTACATTTGACATATTTTACTCTGTGTAATCAAGTTATATAACGTATGAGTTTCACTTTTTCAATGAAATTCCAGAAATCGATCAACTTTTCGATGATATTCTAAGTTACTGCGATACATCTGTAGTGCAGAAAGTTTAACTTAACATTTTAGCAATCACTCCAGACTGCAGCTTGAAACGTCCGAGTCGAGAAATTAATTCTCTGTGTACAGCAGGGTTTGTGAGCTCCTGATTTATTAGCTGCACAACAAACAAGGACAGAATAAAAGTTCACTTCAAACAGTATTGGAAACCTCATTTCCGCATAGACAACCACTGCAGCCTGTTAAACGAACACTAGTGATGTTATAGAAAGCAGCGGTCCTTGTGCCTGATAGAATACAAGTAACATGAACTGAAAATCCAAACAGATGTGGCGATCCGAGATGAATAAATATCAAGTTAGAATGGATCAAGGGACAGACAAACAAACACGGTGAAAATAGCTTCATGCGCAAAATGGGACATTTTTAAAAAAAAACAAAAAAACCTGCTGACATCTAAAAGGCAGTTGGATTTGCATATCGTAAACTTTCATCTGCGGGGATGTGAAGAAAGACTGCACCGCAGGAATCATTTAATATTTAACAAATTAGAAACAGTAGCTATGGCTAATTAGAATGTGCACATTTACAAATCAACCCTGATAGCAAAACAAATTATGAAATATAACAGTGCTCCGTGGATTACCGAGGCAAAATCAGATGATAGACAAAGCAAATGGAGTATCACTAACAACATACTGTCAGAACACATCACACCGCTAATCCAGTTAGAGAGGGAAGCCATGGAGGCTCTGCTTTAAAATATTGATAGGCTATTCTGTAAAAAGCTTTTTTCTTTCTTCTTCTTGCAACAGTACATTTGGTGTAACACTTGCTTATTGCTCATGGGTCATTAGCCTCTCATCCTCTGCTGCTTGGCCAGTTTGCTTTGAAAGAAAAGCTTGTGATTAAATGAAAGTGTTTGCTCTGGTACTCCATTAGCGGAGCTCTTGATGCTCGCACTTTCATTGTTTATATTACGGCCACAAAGCCAGCCAGTGTGTAAACTGTTGTTGGATTCATTATTAGATTACTTCCTGGTGTGATGGCTTTTGGTAAAAGCAGTGGAATTCTTGTAAGAGGACTTGACGTGCACTCAGGGGATGAACATTTATCAAATGATAAAGGCGGAGGGCGAAGCGCGTTCAAACCTAAGCGCTTCTAAAGTGGATGCCATGCAAAATCTACATCAATAAAAGTCCCAGAAATACGATTTAGCGCAGAGTGGATAACAGCTTTTCTGCATGTCAAGCCCGAGCTTTTAACACAGCCAAGTGAGAGCGTATTTATCATAATGAAGTAAATGCATAATGTAACCTGATTTTATTCAGATTTGATGGGATTTTGTCAGGTTTTCAGTGAATTTGGTGCGTAGCCTGCACACTTACATCATATTCTAATGGCCCTGAAAAAACGTACATGAATCTGCCAAAAGAAATAGAAAATAGCTGTACTTTGACTATGATGGCACCACTGGGCAGACAGATGCCATGAGGGGGCTGGTGTGGGAATCTGTGGATGTAGAAGGATGTCCACACACATCATCCTGCACCGTATTGTAAAAACATGCTGGACAGTTTCGCATCTCCATCAAACTCCATCAGCTCCTGGAAATGCTGTCCGATGCATCTTTGAGGCATTCTCTGCGTAAATGTGACATTCAGTTGCCATTCTGACTGACTGTCAGACACTCTGATAACTACCTTTAACACTAGTGCTCCTCTGGTGAAGCCAGCATCTGTGTCCTCTGGTGCCTGTTCTAGACATGCCAGCTCTTTGCAAATGTACGCCAAATTACATCCATATCAGATCACTGCTTTCAGTAATAAGCTGGTTTTATCAGGAAACATGTTGCATATTTGTTGCAATAAGAAGCTATTGCATGCGCTAAAGTTGTTCACTGCTGATTATCCAGGATTGGGGGATGAAATACGCAGTTATTACGCAGTTGTAACAGTTATAACACAAAGTACTCTTATTAACAATAACAACAAGTGAGGGTGACTGTATGACCAGTTTAAACCTCACCAAAAAGCAACAGAACACACAAAATGCAAGTGAGAAATGCAATGTTTGTGACAATCATTCTGAAAAAGATAGTGAGTCAGAGCTAGAGCAGATCACCAATACTTAACTGTTTTATTTGGCTGGTTAGGTCACACAATGAGGCTTTTTGTACACTCCAATAAATAGTCTGAAATGAATCTGAAATGCATGATTGTCTGCAAAAATGACATAGAATTTTCACTTTAATGCAGTCCTCTATGCTGGACAAGCATGAGGCGACTGTTGAGAGGAACAATTCAGGTTTAACAGCAAGAAACCTCAAGCACAGTAAGGTTCAAGAAGGACAACCATCTGCAATTCACTGGCGGAAGGAAACATCATCCCTGAACAAGAAGCCACTGTGGCAATCTGTCAGCAGAGACTCTAAGAACTGCTGTAACACATAAATGACTAACGAAGCCAAAAATATACCAGGGCAAGCCGTTCAAACAAAGCCAATGTTTAAAAAATCCTTTTAGAGATTGAAATCCTTTATTGTTGTGGCTGTGCCTCAGTTTTGCTATGATCATATTTCTCACTTAGCAGTGCAGTAAAAGTGGAAAACATGGCATCAGAAAATGCTTGAGAAGGTCAAACTTTCAGAGGGATTTACACAACAGCAACAGAATCAGCCCTTAAAGCAATGTAAAGGATATCTGAGGAATGAGTGCTCAGAATCTCCTTGTTCTCTAGAAAACTGTAGAAATCCTGAGATCCTTTAAAAAAACGTATTTAGGTAAAAGAATAAGACAGATGAAGATGCAGATTTTACTTTTCTTTTTACTAAAACGTCCAGAGGAATCCTTTGTAAACGTTGACAACAGGGGGTCACGTAATGACCTTTAAAAAGAAAAATGGGTTGTGACATTGTCAGCCTTAATCTGTAACTCCAAAACAATACCATGCTGATAGGTCGGGGAGGGCTGAGGGAGAACAAATACTATTATGGCCAGGTTTAAGCTTGACAGAAAATCACCACAGGATGTTATAGACCCGACATATTCACTGAAAAACACTTGAAATGTAGATTCACTATGCCTCAAGTCAACAAAATATTGCATAACTTCAGGCCTAAGATATTGGAACATCTATACATGGTATATTAATTATTTGCAATCTCCAATAATTCGTTTTCAAATATATAGCATAGTGCTAAAAACTGGATTCAGCGATGTTTTCCTTATATTTTGCCTTAAGTTATTGTTAGGAATTTGGAATTGTTTCCAGTTGGAGTTTTTGGACCTTCGCTGATGTCTTTCTTTCTTTATTTTAATGTAAACCACCCTCCGCGGTGGTCTGAGACGCATTCCTTCTCTAGGCGGAAGACGAACCGTCCTGGAACACGCTCAGAAGGAATGTTTCATTTCTTTTAGAGGCCATAGTTAATGTCTCATCTGAGCAGGGCCAAGACCCAAGACCCAAATCAGGTTGTTTGTCTCTTAAAAAAATACCAGTCTCAAAAATGCTGAGGCAGTTCATGCAAGTCTGGTTTCATACATTTTTACACTGCCTTCACTTTTGGATTAAATATGTATTTAATTGGAGACCAAGGTAGGATGTAGTGCACTAATTTCTAAGAATGATGTTCCACATAAAACACATACTGAGAACCAAATCTGTTAAGATTTCAGTTATCGCCAAGGAAACTAAGGTCTGATTGAAAGGTAGCCAGAGTGTAACTCTATATTGTGGCTTGTGATACTGGTTCTGTTCTCAGTATGTTTCACATAGAAGGTAGGCGCCACATCCTAATCTCTAAAATAAACTATGGACTTCTACCTGCATAACCATCTCAAGCAAACATGGTGGGAGTGGAATGATTGGTTGAACAGGTACAGATGAACTGCTTTAAAAAGGTTCTTTTCAGACAACAGAACTCAGCTTTGGTCCTACAAGTGTGTGAAGTTACATTTACATTTTTGGTGCCAAATCTGGACAAAATCAATAAGTGTGAACTGATTATGGACCCGGCTGCAAAAACATGTTGCCATCTGCCGATATGAAAAGCAGACGGTGGGGCACAGGAGGAGCGAGCCCATTGTTTTGTTTACTACCACTATCAACTGGTGTGTCCGTTAACTCTTTAAACGATCACGCCGTCATCGGGATAGTGTGTTCAGTTGGCTTTAGTTGGTTAGAACAGTGTTTTTCAATCCTGGTCCTCGAGGTACACTGCCCTGTATGTTTTAGATGTTTCCCTGCTTCAGCACACCTGATTTCAGTTGATGGCTGGTTAACAGGGTTTTGCTGAAGTTCAATGATCTGAAGGGAAACATCTAAAACATGCAAGGCTGTGTGCCTTGAGGACAAGGTTTGGGAAACATTTGGTTAAACAAAACCTAGCCTTGGACTCATCATCAGGAACACATGTTGAGGATGTAAGTATTTGTTATAAAAATCTGCGGAATATTTTATTCTCATTCTATTCTGTTCTCTTAGCGTCGGCTAGGCAGCATACTTCATCTCATTCAGATGTTTGCTGTGAAGAACTTTGAATCTGAGAATGAATCCAAACCGTGTCAATAGGATGGACCGAATTTCTCATTGATATAAGAACATGGATGCTCTGTAAGGGCAGCTGTGGCCACAACGTAGCTCATCACCACCAGCAGGTGAATGTATGGGTGACTGGGTGAATATTGTGTAAAGTGCTTTGTGGTTCTCTGACTTAAAAAGCGCTATACAAATGCAGGCCATAAACTGACAGTCGTCTTTGGTGTATAGTGACAAACTGTGTGTGGCTAACTGATCACCCAGGGTGGATTTAATGCCTGGTCTGATTGGGGGTCCTCATACTGCATCAGCTTCTGTTTGGAACTGGACCTTCAGCAACGGTTAATCCGTTCCTCAGAGTTTTCTAAGACTCACACATCCTCTTTTGTCCTGCAGGTTTTTCCGTTTTTTTGATGACACTCCGCAAGCCGAGTCAGGATATGTCAGGATTTTTCAATAACTTTCAATGGTGCAAAATATTCTGTTTTAATGCCAATCACCTTATGGTACCTTTTATTTATTTTTTATGGGGACTTTCGCTCCTGAGTAGCTCCAAACCTTTGCACTTTCCTGAGCTTACCCATGATGCCTCAGAGAATACACGTGTCAGCCAGCTGAGGCTTGAGCTGATGCTAAACTGGTGAGGCGAATACACAGCAGCTCTGCGGCTTCTTATGTTTTAGCATCAGCAGAACTTCTTTACATTTCCCACATATCTGCAGCAGCAATAAGAATGTCATACTTTTCTGGACAGAGAAAGTTGGTGCAACAGTACTTGTGGACATCTGCTCCAACTGAGCAGCTGTTTCTGGCAGCTGGACTGAAAGTTATCTACGGCAAACACGTCACGCTATCGCGCACAGATGATGTGCTTTCCACGGTGTGCCATGTTTTCTATCAGATCAATTATGCTCTTGTTATTGTCAGGTTGTCTCACATTTGAAACACATCCACCACATCAAGTCTGATCTGATACCATATGTCCTCCAGTCAAGTCTGTTTTTTTTAAAATACACTTTTGATTAATTGACTTTGGATTGCTAACATGTCTAACCGTCTGTGGGAATGTTTATCACATCATAATCTTTTTACATAAACTATATTGTATCTGAGCTTCCCTGCTTTTAAGATAAAGTTCAAGAAAGATGTCTGCACACACTCATCATCCCTTCGAATGTCATACAATTTCACTTTTCATGATTAATTTGAGCCTTTGAATAATTATACAACAAAACAACCTATTTTGTGTTTTCTCACATCCACATGAGGTCAAAATTACCCATAGAGGCTCAAATATACTCATACACTTTTGGTGAAATTTGGTTCAATGCCCCTTAGTTCATAGCAGACGAACATAACTTTCAGTGAGGCCATAATTCAGGACGCATATTGCACTTTTTATCATCAGAAATGATTGAGCTCATTTGTATTAGTGGGTTTCCTTGCACGGAGAGCCTCTAAGCAAAGTCCATACATTTTTAGAGCAGTTGAGATCAGAAACCATCCAAGGAGCATACTGCCAGCCTGCTATATCTATTCCACAACCAGTCTTAATGTGTTCATGGAATCATTGTCCTGTTGTAACTTTCATAAGGAGTGAAAGTTGGGAGCAAGCCTTTGTTGATGCTGTAACACTGTGTATTCTGGGATGGGAGCTTCCCCGGTTGGCAACTTTTCAAACCTTGATGTTGAGCTGGTTTTCACAACAGATACAGAGGAGTCAACCCCAGGTTTTGCAACTGCAGAGAAACCACAGTGAAATGAAGGACTGAGCAGCCCTCACTTCAAAAATCCACACCTTCAAGTTTGACTGTATTTTGCAGCTGCCCAGATAGAACTAAATGCCTTCGGATGAAAAGGTTTACAGCCGGACAAGAACAAAGTTTGAGCTGTTGTCACAATGTCAAGGAAAACATTTGGAGGAGTCAATGTGAGGTCTTGAATCCCCAAAATACTCTAAATTACCCAACATCCACAGCTAATAGGGTTGAGGCTTAAACTCAATTGTGTATGGGGTGCCGTTTGTAAAGTTACACAGTCAAAAATTACTAGCAATAAATTGGGTTCTTTAGCCTGTCATAAGAGGAAAAAAATGGGGGTTCATTTTGTAACTTTCCAAACAGCACACCATAATTGGATGTTCCAGCAGGACAATGATTTAAAGAAAACCCATCAAAACTGCTTTTGGAATAGATAAAGCTGATCAACATTAAGTTTCTGGAATGGCTCTGTCCTCGACTTTTTCTTTAATTTTGAAATTTGAAAAGACAACCAAATGAACTTTACCTATTAGGTCAAATACTAACCTAGAGTTACTTAAGCATCTAGTTGATTGCTACAAAAAGATGGTGTTTTTTCTGCGGCATACTTAGGGAGGATGTTGGTCATTTTGCTTCTTTGCCGTTTTATGTTTATACCTTTTGTATCCAACAGTTTCAGTTACTAAATGGTTCCATCTACCATAGGATATTTGAGGTAGAAGGTTGATTTGTATATTCGTACCCACATGGAGGGTGGTTGATAACAACTTAGACAACCAACCAATTTGTTGAACTTTTCTATATTTGTACTTTTCTGTAATGAAATTAGTATCTTACTCCAATAGATAATAATAATAATAATAATAATAATAATAATAATAATAATAATAATAATAATAATAACTTTATTTATTAACAACTGCATTTTGCATCATCTGCAAACCTCTAAAACTTTTCTTTGGTAACCCATTACAATAGTCAATACGTGAAGACACAAATGCATGAATAAGAATCGCTGCATTTTTAAATGATAAAACCTATCTAATTTTTGCTATGTTCCTAAGATCATAAAATTTAGTAACTAACACAGTTGGCTTCTAGTTTGGACAAGTCAGCACAGTTTCCAATGGTTAAAGGAACATAGTTACAGTGAAAGGTTACCATAAACGAGCGTAAAAGAAGACCAAGAGGCAACAGATAGATTCAAAAAAGCAAAGGGCCCAGCACATACCCTTGGGGGACCCCATCCCTCACAGCACAGGTCTCAAGAGATCATTTTTAATACTAACATTCTGAGATCTTCCAGACAGATAGGATCTCAGCAATGAGAGCCCATTACCCGCAACTCCAGAGAAGTGTTTGTGCCTATTCCATAAAATACATGTACATTGATCCATCGTATCAAAAGCAGCGCTTAGATCTAACAGCAATAAAATAGAGGTACGATCATTGTCTGCATTCACCAAAATATCATTTATCACTTTGATTAAGGCTGATTCTGTGGAAGGGTTTGGTCTAAAAGCAGACTGGAAGGGCTTAAACAATACCTAACAGCAAGAGATTGTAAAAAATTATTTTCATTAGACCATAGACATATTTCATAAGAGTCAGCGGCCCATCAGAAACATGGGAAATTAAGGCAATGCAAAGTTAGCAGAAAATAATTTGATGACTTGAAGATTTTTATGACAATTTATCATGCATATAAACTTATGCTGTGATTCAAAGACATTTATACAAAATGTTTTTACTTGTTTTCTAAAATGTAAAATGTAAGTAGAAAGGGACTAAACGGCAATGTGTCAGTCTGAAATTGCAGTAGGAATTGGTGAAAGGGGAAAGTGGCCCGTAATCCCTTTGGTTTAAATGTATATAAATATTTGAGCCATTTTGTAAAATCCTGGACCTTGTGTGGAAACGAGAACATCTAGAATATTTTACAATGCAAGAACTTTTCAAATAAATCATTATCAGCCTCAAATTGACATTACATATATGTTAATGATGAGTGTATGTAAACTTCTGGCCAAAATGAAAGGTTTTCACACTAGTGCATTTAGTGTTCATGGCAGTGCGCAGCAAGAAAATAGTAATATATCTTTTGAAAAAACGTGGACTCCTCAACATTTGTTACAAGTAACACATCCTGCTGTGGTGTTTCTGCTTCTGCTCAAGTTTTGTCTTGGTGTTCTCTGGCAGCAAATTACTGGAGTTAATCTACTATTGTGTCAAAAGAAAAAGCCTTGCAAAAGCATAAGAATAAATCTTAATTGAGCTATGCATGCAAACAATAGCAAATGTTGAGAGCTGTGTTCAAAGCTGCATCCAATTACTTTGAAAAGAACAAAGTGTTGACAAGAAATCGGTTTAGAAACAGACTTCAATAGGTTGAAGTCCAACTATTGTAAATATGCATGATTTAATTTATTTATATCTGAACATGCTCCGCTTTATAACGTGGAAAAATGTTCAGACGGGCTGTCTCTGTGTCACAAAGGGAACTTCTAAATTTATTAATTTATGCCTGCTGTCTGCACTGAATCCAAGCAGAATTTTCAAGTCATGGTCATAAAAGGAATAAAAGGAATCTAGACGGCCCTGTTTAACTGGACAGGAAATAAAAACCAACTTACAAATTTAAAAATAGAATTATAATCAAAGAAAGAAAAAAAAGCTAGCTTTAGCTGTAACAGAAAAAACTAGAAAAGCACCTCAGAGGGTGCTGACCTCCACCAGGGCCACACAACCTGCTGAGCAGAAAGAACATTAACGCTTATCTCAATTTAGCCAGAAAGCATCTTGATGATCCCCAAGACTTTTGAGAAAATCCTCTGTGAACTAAGACATTTTAATTTTCATGTAACTAATCATACAAGATAAGATTTCCATGAGAGGATCTGAGCGCCGTACCTAATGCATTTCGCTATCCGAGAGCTGACAGCGCGAAGAAGAGCTACTGAGGCTTTGGAGTGTCTGCGTCAGCGGCTGAACGGTACACAGTCCGGCGGTGACAGATCGCTGCAGCTTAACTACTGATGCAGGAGGAGCGCATGCTGCGTTATGTCCTCCTGCTGATTCATGATGTGGATTCTCTCTTCAGTTTGTATCTAATTGCAGCATATAAAATACAATTATTTCATGTGTTTTCACTCCTTTACTCAAATAGATGTAAATAAAATACAGCAAGAAAATATTTTGAAATACAGATTCCACCCAAGGAGGGAGAAAATTGCTGAGCCGAGCCGGACAAACCGGAGGACCCAAGTTCTGGCTAACAGTACCGTACGCTTGATCTGATTAGTGTGGCCAGATTTTTTTCAGACCGCTAGCGTTCATAAACAATAAAGATTGCTACCTACGGTATTCAAAACACAAACTCTTGTATTTGGAAAGATGTTGCTTGTTATTATTCCACGTACATATGTAGTAACTTGCTGTTCAAAGAAAGCCAAGAACGTATTCCCTCATCTATTGTTTAATTACGTCAGGCTTGTCAGGCAGGTAATCATGAACATTAACTGAGACTGAACTATTTGCCTATTATTATTTTTCCTGGATCCCAGAATGGTGTCCCAAACTTGGTAATTTTGTATTTATTTTTTTAATCACCAAATCATGTAAAGCACCTTGGATTACCCTGTTGTTGAAAATTGCCTTGCCTTTTATTGCAATTGTTCTCCCTTACTTTACTCGTTACTTGAAATAGTAATTGGATTACAGTAACGTGTTACTGCCCATCATTGGACAGTACTTCTGTAGAAAACCAATGTTGAAAAATGTTGTGTGACTTCTTTTATCGTTGCTCTCCTAATTCTATTTGTAAACTCCTTATTAATGTTGAGGCCCTGTCCACATGGGAACGGGTTGTTGGTTTCAAAAACATCCGTGTCCACACAGAACCATTTCCACAAATGTTGACATCCACACGGAAACACAGAGAACGGCCAAAACGCTGTTTTTACTCCCATCGGGTAGTAAAGTGGTGCTAAACATGGAGTATGAGACACGCGCATAAAGTCTCCACACAAGGTTAGTTGTAAAAAACAAAACAGGCAAACAATCAAAGAGTCTTTTTGTGCAGTGATGAGCTTTTTCTTCATGATACGTTGGATTATAAAACATATAAACTACAAGATGAACATGTAATACGCCATTGTTGTTGTTATGTTTAACGCTAACGATGCATTTGGGGTTAAAGGTCAGGTTAGAGGTTGGGCTAATGAATCAGTGTTTTCACAAAAGATCTATTTTCCTTGTCCACATAAATACGTGAGGATAAGATTTTCACTCTGGAACCAGTTTATGGTCTCCTAAAGCGTTTTGTATGGACACAGGGCAAAAACGCTTAAAAAACCGTCCATGATTTTGAAAAACATTTTACCATGTGGACAGGGCCTGAAAGTAGCTACCTTTGAGTCTTCCTCCAGTGGCATTAACTTCCACACTAAAGAGTGTAACCTGTTACTGTTTATGTGTGGTTCACTGATCGGAGAGTAAAGCCTAGTTGGCACTCACAGGCACACGTGTCGACTGAGGCGTTTTCCTTTTATACTTCTCCATTGCCTTTGGTCAATAACAGTGTATTTAATTCGGTGCTGTTGAAAGGAAGTGGCGTGCTGTTGAAAGGAAGTGGCGTGCTGACCAATCACAGGCTTGCGCTCTCCGTAACTTTTGACGGGCATTAAAAAAATTTCTCCGTTGCCCTCTGTTGGCATGCTGCAGAGCGCATGCGTCGATGGATGATGCCACCGTGTGTCTCCGCACCCCACCTGACGGAGAATAATAAACTAGGCGTAAAATCACCGCCTGTCAAGATGATAATCGTCTGCTTGTGGTCAGATAAAGATTTCTCGGTGCGTCTCGTTTCATGTTCCTGAAGCTCCTTTACCTGCGCTTTTCTAAATTAGTGTTTGGAACTATTGTTGAACTCTTGAAGATCTGATGGTGGCATTAGATATTTTTTTAGTTTTGCTTGTGTGTGTTTTTGGACAAAGAGTTGCCTTGCCCCCCAAAACTCTTACAAAAAAAAAAAACCACATCTCAAAAAGATGATGACAGTCCACATGTCTGAAAATGTCCCCATTACTTCTGTTTCAAACCATCCAAAATCAAACCATGATCCAAAACTCATCTTGTTGCTTTCTGTTAGGAATCAAATATTCTCTCAGTGCGGCAGGAATCTAACTCATGCAGTGAAATGAAGTTAAATATTTAGTTTGAAATTTGCAGATTAAAGAATCGCAGACCAAGCAGTGAGATTTAAAAGAGAAGGGGACAGTCTCAGTCGCCGGCAGCTCCAAGTGATTCTCTTTTAAATGAACAAGCGGAGGGGCTGTCTTTTGGAATCACACATTAAATCCATTTAAAGAGGGAACGCTTATTTGATTTGCAGCCATGAAGGGATTATCGCTAAAGAAAGGGCGGCAGCTGGTTGAAATAACGACGCATACGTCCTTCCTTTGCTGCTCCAGTGTCCAAATTCAGCAGACAAAGAAAGAAGAGAATTGGTAACTAATAAAACTCTCAAAACTACAGAATCAAGAAGTCAGACCATGATTTAATCAACAGTAGCCTCACGATCCTGCTCCTCTCATCTGACGCCAGCGATACGGATACTGTTGATATCATACCACATGTGACGCTCAGAAGATTATTTTGCCCTTCATGCGGAGCTCCTCCACGGGCACGAGCTGCGAGCTCCTCCTCCGTTTCCATGTGCCAACATGTCAATCAGCAGTAATTGTCATCCTGGAGGAACAATATCTGGCCGCGGCGCTTTAACCGCACAGATTCATTGCAACACCTAATCTGCTAATGAGCTCAGCGTGGTTATTTTCGGCAGAGCTGCAGACGCCGACGCCGCCGCTGAGGAGGCCTGGCGCGGCTTCCAGTGACAGTAGA
Source organism: Valencia hispanica (assembly GCA_963556495.2). Classification (NCBI taxonomy): domain Eukaryota; kingdom Metazoa; phylum Chordata; class Actinopteri; order Cyprinodontiformes; family Valenciidae; genus Valencia; species Valencia hispanica. Next base: position 9,501,958 of record OY747705.1, on the reverse strand, counting down.
GGACAGTTGGCCTGTTGGAGGGATTACAAAGCGGGCCGCGGCCTCTACGCTTCAGGACATCTCAGTTGCTCATTTTGATCCAGGACAGGTCCTAATTATTCCGTTTCTTATGCTGGTTGTTGGTTCTCTTTCTCTCACCCATCTCTCTGTATTCTGGATTTGACCTTTTAAGCAACAGGTATTGTCAAACGGAAACAGAAACAACAGAGAGAAAAGATAATGGGCCAAAAACCCTCCAGCAACTTCAAAGCATTGCTGTTCAGGAACGGCACGAAGACGGGAAAAAAAAAAAAAAAAAAAAACAAGACCAACACAAACAATCCTTAATGGAACTGATACAAGAGGCTTTTTAATTATCTAACTCCATCAGCTAAAGACCAGTGGATCAATGAATCCCCATTACACTCCCCAACTCTGTGGCCAGACAGCGGCGGTTTACATCAGTTTAAATGGCGAGCCATGCTGCAGCTAAGTGACAGATTACAGCTTGTGGCTAATCTAATGCAGCCGCAGCATTTGTACAAAGTGCAGCTTTAATTCAGACTGCAAGCTTCTCTCATTGTGACCATGTCGCTTAACTGACACGGCCTCTCTGAAATATTTATAGTCCTCCGCAGAAGATGTGACTTTCCACTTTAACCCGTCGGGGAGTTAAAATAGTTGTCAGAGCAGCTTGTCTTACAGGCTGTTTCAGGAACCATCTGGTTGGTGCTGGTCCTGAACATCTCCATGTGTTGTTGTTGTATGATGAAGTTCTGTCAGCTGTGAAGCTGGACTCGGTACTAATATGGTATTTAGGTATACCCGGGTGTGATTACATAGCAACTGTTCAATGTTGTGGAAGTGGGAAAACTTGAAAAATCGCTGGTGTCTCAAATACTCATGTTCCTCTTTATATAGTGGCATTTGTTCTCTGTCTCACCTGTTTAAGTATTTATCGTCAGCATTGTTAAATAAACCATACTGATGGCTGAGGACTTTTTTTCCCTGAAAAAATGCAGATTATGTTATTTTTTTGTTTTGTTTTGTTTTTAGATTTTCTTGCAGACAGACTGATTATGAGGAGCCTTACCTCTCCACATCTAAAGGGAAATCAGCCAATCAGCGTCCCCTACCACAGTGGTGCCCAACCTTAATGTCTTGAAGCCCCCATTGCCTGTGTCCAAGACAAGCCAGCCCCCCCTGACCCCAATTCCTACCCTCCTACACGCATTAAAAGTGATTCATTGTGAACTTTTATTTGCAAGAAATTAACAGCAGTTGTAGTTATTTGTTCTTATTCTTGTTTTACACTGTAGGCCAAGGGTCTCCAACCCTAGTCCTCTAGTGCTACTGTCCTGCAGGTTTTAGGTGCATCCCTGTACCAACACAGCTCAATCAAGTAAATGGCTCGTGGCAGGTATGATGAAAATTACAGACCTCTCTCATCTTTTCTAAGTGGGAAAACTTGCACAATCAGTGGCTGCCGAATACTTTTTTCCCCCCACTGTATATAGTTTTCTTTTCTTCTGTGTCTCACCAGGTGTAAATCATGTCTAGTATTCATATTTAATACAATATAATCAAAACTTATATACAGAGTTTTGATTATATTATTGGGTGTGTTATTGGGATTTTATAAATGTAATGTTTACATTACATGTATAATTTTGGTAACGTCACAGCCTGAGCACAGACAAAAGGGTGCGTACCCCCTAGTGACCCCCTTGGGGGGTACAATGAGGATACTGCCGTCAAGGAGAGTACAAACGTGATCATGTTTGGGTTGTACAGAATTCAGTGCTTCTATGTCATGTTGACACACTCATAACCCCACTTGTCAAAGCACTGTCTGAGGGCAGAACAACAGCGTAGAATGAGTTTGCTTGTATAAAATCACTCGCTGCGGACTGTTAATACGCATCAAATGCTTTCATTTAGGTCAAGGTTTTATAGCTGAACTGCATGTGAGCCTTGGTGTTGTACATATAGCTTCTCTTTCAGTTCATAAGATCTCATTTTTTAGTCCTCCAATTATTTTAGGTAGTGCCAATTGGTCGTCTGATTGTCATTACGACTTGAGGGGATTCATTTCACTGCAACAATGCATCAATTGTTTCCAGTAAGGGACACGGGGGCAGGCAGTGTTGTTCAGTAAACTGATCATACACGGAGTGTACTAATGCTTTTGTGGCGGAATGCATTGATCTGCTGTCCCCCCTGCTCTCTGCCTTCCTAATGATATCTGAGATGCTGCTGTTACAGAAACAGGGAGCAGTATTTCCCCAGCTCTCCAGAGCAATTTATTGTGGGAAGGTAATAATAAGTCTGTATTTGAAAAAATGGACGGAATGATCTCCGTGTCAGAATGTGGGCTCGGAGCCTAAAACCGCAGCAGTCCGCGTTGGGGCTGCGAAGCCATTTCCAATCTCTCTTCAGAGAGACGCGTCATTGGAGAGCAATAAAAGCGGCAGCTATTTGTTTGCCGAAATGCACCATGACGACATTTTTCAAAACCTTTTTACAGACACTGTAAAGATTCTTTCAGCGGTTATTGGAGTTTGATGGTTTATGTCTTTTTGTCAAAGGAAAGATACAGAATAACAGAGAGTCTGACGGGCCTATCCATTACAACACGCACAATACCAATTCTATTTAGCAATTCCCCCACGTCTGTTAATGGACTGGACAGCAGCACCACTTACTGTAACATGGAATATGTTAAATTATTATGTTACAATTCATTGCAGGCACAATTCAACCCAGGCACATATTACCCTTCTACTCTCTGCACTTCAAAGAAGACCTTTAGAGACATCTTCAATGTGCATGCGTCGGCGTCCTTCTACAGAGAGACTTGCCAACTTCGGCTCCCTAACAAACATGGTTTTAACTGGTTTTAAATCGTTTTTTATGACTAGTTTTAACCGATTTTAACACCACTGACTTTTAGCAATTTGTTTTTATCGGGGGTGTTTTTAATCCGAGCACGGACTACTTTTTATTTCATCATGCCTTCACTCACCTGCACCCCCGGATGTGATGGCTGTTTTAAATTAACACAGAAAGTTCTAGAGCTGGAGCAGAGGATCTCCACGCTCCATCAAATCCAGGACCACGAGCGCGACATGGACACAATTCTCGGAGACAATTCCCTGCCAGCCCGGTGAAGCTGCGGAGGGGGAATCCATCGCTGGACTCGCCAGAGGGGCAACAACAACTGCAGAGGAGGACCGCTGGTTCCATCTGGGGGCTCAGCCAAAAGCCCCCATCAGCTCAACACTGGTGCTCCAGGGTGTCTGGTCCATGGTCGGGCCCGGTCGCGGTGGGGGGGCCCGGAGCAGCCGCCACCGCTCTCCTTCACCCGGCCTACCATTGTCAAACCGCTTTGGTACCCTGGAGCACGACTTTCCTCCTCTGACTGTCCCTCCGGCCGCCCTGAAACACCACAGTTCCGCAGGACTGCCGCCCATCCCCTCCCAGCAGCCAGAGCAGCAGCCAGACTCCCGCAGCCCTCCACGTCGCGCAAAACCCACGACTCGCCGAGGAGCGCTCCACTACACCCCAAAACCCACGGAACAAGCCCTCGGCGCCGACTACACATCGCTGCAATACTGGGGAAGCTAATCTGCCCAACATCCAGCAGGTCCTGGAGCGGTCACACTGTGTTTTCTTGGAGCCACCATAAAGGATATTGCTGAACAGATCCTGGACCATATCCAACATCACCCATCTGTGAGTAGAATTATTATTCACGCTGGAACCAACGACATTCGTAAACAGCAGTCTGAACTCCTGAAGCTGGATTTGATTCATTTGTTTAATCTTTTAAAATACACACATGTGTCTGTTCTTATTTCTGGCCCCACCCCCACTGTTGCCAGAGGTATTGGTCATTTTAGCAGACTTTTATCTCTTAACACCTGGCTTTCCTCTGCCACCGTGATGCACAATATTGGTCTTATAGAAAATTTTAACATTTTCTGGGACAGGAGTCAATTGTTTGGTCCAGATGGACTACATCTTAATAGACAGGGTGCCCGCATGCTGGCAATGAGCCTGGCATGCCCTCGCCCCCCCTGTCTACCACACCAGCCCCAGCTGCACCTGCCCTCTCTGCCCCTTCCGCCACATCCTGATGTGCAGCTGGTCCCTGCTCCTACGAACTCAGTTCTGATTTTAACAGTAATTCACATATCGGACTTGGACCTTGCCCTAAATCATCTATACCCATTATTATCCGCAGAGAGCGGACAAATAATTAACTTAGCAAATGCAACTCTAATAATCTCAAACAGTTACCAAAAGTCCTACCCACAGTAAATCATACAGTCACTCCATCTCCAACCACTAATAATATGGCACTTTTAAATGTTCGCTCTCTGCTGAATAAAACTTTTATAATAAATGACCTAATTTTAGATCATAATATCCATTGTTTATTTTTAACAGAAACATGGCTGAGTACAGATGCCCCTGTTGTTCTAACAGAGGCCTCCCCACCAAATTTAACTTCACTTATTCCACGAGGAGTTGCAAAAGGGGAGGCGGAACTGCTTTTATTAGTTCATCAACGCTTTCTGCCAAACCTGTTTTATTTGATAATTTTAGCACTTTTGAATATAATGCAACTGTTTTTAGCACTCCTCAGATTTTAAGTGTCACAGTTTATAGGCCTCCTAAAATGAGTGCACTTTTTATTCAAGAATTTTCAGAGTTTTTATCAATTTTGTACAACTCCTTTGAAAGGATCATTTTAGCTGGTGATTTTAATCTACACATGGATAATCTTTTAGACCCTTTATCAACAGAATTTTTAAATATTTTGAATTATATGGATTTTAGTCAGCATGTCATGCAGCCAACTCACAACAAAGGACACACCCTGGACTTGGTCATCACACATGGCCTGTCCACCCGTGTGTCCTCTGTTGTTGACTTGGCTGTCTCTGACCATTACTGCGTGTTTTTTAACATCACCAGTTTTATCCAGCAGGAGACCTCTGTGAGAACTGTCAGGAAGCGCCATCTAACCCCTGAAGTGGCTGCAGGTTTTCTAGAAGTTTTCCAAAAGGTTCCTCCTACTCTCTTATCTGCCCCCTGTGATTTTATCGCCAGTGATTTCAACAGAAGACTTCAGTCCCCTCTTGACCTGCTGGCTCCACTTAGAGTGAAACGCTCACATTCAAAACTTGCAGCGCCATGGAGAAATAACAATCTTAAAAAACTAAAGAGGGACTGCAGGGCGGCAGAGAGAAAATGGAGAAAAAAAAACCACGATAAACCATCAATCATACACAGAACTTCTCAAATTCTATAATAATGCTGTAAGAAATTCCTCTGCACTCCTCTGGTAGCCGTCTACTTGTCATCCCAAAAGTCAGGACACACACTCATGGTGAGGCATCTTTCCATTATTATGGCCCTCACCTCTGGAACAGGCTACCTGAGGACCTTAGGGCCGCAGAGAACGTTCATGTTTTTAAAAGTAGGCTCAAGACTCACCTTTTTAACCTTTTTAGCCTAGCTTTTAATTAACTGATTACTATTTACTGCCTGTTATTTGCATTTCATGCTTTTATTAATCAGTGTCTTACTACTTGGTCTTGTACTTATCTCATTAGTTTAATTTTATTTATTTATTAATTTACCTACCTATCGATCTCTTTATTTATTTATTTGTGTATTTTAACATGTTAGCCTGTTTTACACGGATTTAAAAAAAACAGACACATCGTTCCAGTGTTTCCTCTATGGGAGCCCTCGGCCCTGGGAGCAGTGGTCGGCTGTAGCTGCCTGGGTGCTCTCCAGAGGGTGCTTGGGTGGAGGTCACAATCCTGGCCTCCCCTCCTCTGGACGCCCTGGGTCGGTGCCTCGGCTGCTGCTGTTGACCCGCTGCTGCTGGGTCGGATGGCTCCCTTGATGACGTTTCCTTACCCAACCTGGCACATCTGTACTCGGCCCAGTGTCCATCCCACTTTCTACTTTAATCTCCTTTTAATGTTGCTCTTTAATGTGTCCGCACATGGGGATAGGATTGGGAGGAGGGTAGTATAATTGTGTTTAAATTTGTGTGTGGGGGGGGATTTTTATTCTGTAAAGCACTTTGAATTGCATTTTTTGTATGAAAAGCACTTTATAAATAAAGTTTATTATTATTATTAATAATAATAATAATTATTATTATTATTATTATTGTCCTTCTATTTGGACGTTAGATGATAGAACAAAAGAGAAGACTTCTGATTCAGAAATTTTGCAAAAAAAAGTGCTTTTTTAATATTGAGTTATTAAGCTCCCTTACACCAATACCCCAGAATAAAATCCAGCTGAGTGTACTATAATCTCAGTCTAAATCCAGGTGTCCTGTCGAAGCCTCTGAATTTTCTTTAAAGAATGTTAATACATAAACAGAAATACAATAGTGTTGATGTAGAAAACAATATTCTAAACCAGGGGTGTTCCAAAGTGTGGTCCTGGGGGTGGCCATTTGCAGCCCTTGGAACGATTTTTCATGGCCCTTCACCATAATTCAAGAGTTGTTTAAAATGGAACATTTGACGCTCAATACAAAGTATTTATGTTTGATCAGATATATTTTTGCCTGTATATTAATTTAATAGTAAATAAGACCAGAAACATCCAGTGACTTTTCCTAAAAGGCAGACTTTTTATTAAATTATGCAAAACAAAGCTAGGGTGAGTCAGATCATGTTCCTATTGCTATAAAGACTCCCCACACAAAAAAAGTCTGTTTAGCATGACACAACTGCAAACCTAGCAAAACATGGTCATCCATCGAGAGGAGCTGCAGCGATCCAACAGTCAGGAGGGGGAGTTTGTTGACAGGGCAACATTTTAGTCATGCTCTTCACCAATCCAGTGAAAAAATGTTCAGTGAGGCATGAAAACATGAAAAAATACAGAGAGCAGCATCATGCTGTGGGGATGCTTTTTTTCAGTTGGTTGAGTTGGATGGATAGAGCTAAATACAGGGCAATCCTATTAGAAAATCTGTCAGAGGCAGCAGAAGACATGAGACTGGGGTAAAGGTTCACCTTCCAGCAGGACGACATTAAACATACAGCCAGAGCCATAATAGGAGGTTGAGAGCAAGAAATTCACGTGTTAGGCCTCGATTTCTGACCCGATTCTCCCAGTCCAACAATCGTTAAGACCGATTATCCTGATGGTCCTTAACATAATCCTAACATATATTCCAGCCGTGTGTGGTGTGTTCGGAGCACTCTGGTCTGGTCGGAAGGACGTTGGACAGCTCCAATCACAAATTGGGGATATTCAACGTGTTGGATTGTCTTGTCCCGATATCACAGTGTGTGTGTGTGTGTGTGTGTGTGTGTGTGTGTGTGTGTGTGTGTGTGTGTGTGTGTGTGTGTGTGTTGACATTGTATTGACTTCCATTGATTTTACTATGCCTAACCCAGACACTTTCCCTAAACCTAACCATTACTGATACATGCCTAACCCTAACCTAAACCTAATTCACACCATACCTCTAAACCTAACTAGTAGAGTTTAATAGCTAGTTAAACATTGTGGGGACCATGCAAAATGTCCTCACAACTACAAATGTCCACACAAGGGTGGTGGGCTGTCAAAGGTTGGTCCTCACAAGTATAGCTATACATGTACACACACACACACACACACACAAGGATAGGAAGACGTGCGTGTGTGTGTGTGTAGGTGTGTGTGCGTGCGCGGGTGTGGGTGTGTGCGCGTGTGTGTGTTGTGTTCCGAGCACAAACAAGCAAGCAGCCTGTTTATTATGACGTGTAGCCAATCAGAAAGCGAGGTGACGGGCAGCGACACGCCTCGGTATCTAACTTGCCTTCCTCCTTGTCTGACATGTTGATTTACTCCGAAGTCACGTTTAATCTCATAATGTTTTGCAAGATGTTCCCTCTGACCTGGGAATGTTTGTCAGAGAAATCTGTTCATGCCACACACCACACACTGTGGGACCAAATCTATATTTATTTATTTTTTGCTGCGTTTGGTCTCTCGGGTTTTGAGAATCTTACAATAATTTTAAAATCTTGCCATGTGAACCAGGCCTTAGAATGGATCCATTGAGAATCTGTGCCACGATTTAAAAATGTATGTTCTCTCTCCGATCTGATGGATGTTGAGGTGATAAACCTCATCAAAAATAACTTATATATATAACTGTGGTATTAGTTTTTTTTTTTTTTAAAGCTTATGCTAACTTAGAGCGTAACACTGGAAATCTAACAAACTGGTTTTAGCTTGTTAAATTTTCAGGCTATCAGCTCAGGTAGCCACCTTGCCGTAGCTTGCCACCTGTAGTTTTAAAACCATGTTGCCTTAAGAGTGAGGGGTGGTGTAATAAACTGTATTAGAACCGAACAGTTTTCTTTTCGATGCCATATACAAACACAGGTGTCTGCCAAACTGGAGATGAAGGGATAATCAAACAGACCACTAGGAAGTGAGGGAGGGGGGGCACCACGGAGGAGTCCAGAGGAGATCCATGTTTTTCTGGAGAAAATGCACTCAAAAAACTGAAATGTTGACTTTAATTAAATTTATTTTGTCAACAGGTTTCACGAAATTGAATTAGGTTAGTCAAAAGTAAAAAAAAAAAATGTATTATGTTAGATTGACTTAACAATTTTACTTTTAACTAACCTAATTCAATTTCATGGAAGCTGTTAACAAAATAAATCTTCTGCCTGTAGTAGACTGATGTCATATTGCTGTGAGTGAATAGAAAAGTAAAGAACTCCACAAAGGGATGGGAGACCAACAGCTAGTCAGACAAGGGCGTCTGATTTAGCAATTCAAAACAACTTTCACTAAAAGCCGTATTGTCTATGAGGATAAACTCAAAATAGATTAATTATGCCAAATAACGCTAATTAAAAAGATGTAACATATAGGTGCTGAAGTTTTTAAGTTATTTTTAGTAATTTTAGGGCTTATTGGGGAAAAATTATGCAAATTTCACTTTTTTCATCATTTTGTGTTTCCATTTGTGTGGAAAATATCATTCCCACCAGACCAGTGAGATGCTTCCCTAATAACAAACCCTGGATCACCAGTGACCTGAAGAAACTGCTAAACAAGAAAAAAAGGGAGGGAGAGAGAGAGGGAATTATTGAGGAGTATACAGAAGCAACTTAAGGTCAATATCATAGACAGCAAGGAGGCATACAGGAAGAAGCTGGAGAACAAACTACAGAGGAACAATATCAGAGATGTCTGGTCAGGAATGAGAGAGATCACAGGTTTTAAAGCTTGGAAGGATTAGATAGATAGAAGTCTGGACAGAGCCAATGAACTGAACACATTCTTCAACAGGTTCAGTTCAGGAACTAGCTCAGGATCCCCCTCTCCTGTTCCCAGCCAAACAGACATCCCACTATCCTCTGATCAACAGCTTTCCTGTTACACCTCGGATGTTTTATCCTTCACCTCAGCCATGGACTCTTCTAATTCCACAAGTTTGACTTCAACCAGGTCAGTAAATGCTGCTACCCCCTTTGCCTCCCCCTCCCACTTGTCTGTCTCTAAAAGTCAGGTGAAGAGGCAGCTGGAGAAACTGAACCGGAACAAGGCTGCAGGTCCAGATGGTGTCAGCCCCAGAGTCCTGAAGGCCTGTGCAGGGCAGCTCTGTGAGATTCTGCAGCACCTCTTCAACCTTAGCCTAACTCAGAAGAAGGTTCCAGTGTTGTGGAAGACATCCTGCCTTGTTCCAGTACCCAAAAGAACTCACCCATCAGTCATCAATGACTATAGACCTGTTGCCCTGACATCCCACATCATGAAGGTCCTGGAGAGACTCCTGTTGGCACCCCTGAGTAAGCAAATAAGAACATATCAGGACCCACTGCAGTTTGCTTATCGCTGTGGAGTTGGAGTTGAAGATGTCATCATCCACCTACTTCAACCAACCCACTGTCATCTGGACAAAGCAGGCAGCACTGTGAGGATCATGTTCTTTGATTTCTCCAGTGCATTTAACACAATTCACCCTGATTTACTTTGTCAGAAACTCCTGAAGACACAGGTGGAGCCCTCAACAATCGCCTGGATCAATGACTACCTGACAAACAGACCACAATTTGTGAGACTGAAGGATTGTGTGTCAGACCAGGTGGTTAGCAGCACAGGAGCACCACAGTTGACAGTACTCTCACCATTCCTTTTCAGTCTGTACACCTCAGACTTCCAGTACAAATCAGAGACCTGTCATCTGCAGAAATACTCAGATGACTCTGCTATTGTCGGGTGTATCAGAGATGGACAAGAAGCTGAATACAGAAAGCTGGTGGACCGCTTTGTGACATGGTGTGGAAACAATCGTCTCACCTTGAATGTGAATAAAGCAAAGTATATAATTGTAGATTTCAGAAGAAACAGGATTAGGTCAAACACTGTTTCCATCATGGGAGAAGAAGTGGAGGTGGTTGAGGAATATAAATACCTCGGAGTTCACCTGGACAACAGACTGGACTGGAGACTGAACAGTGAAGCCGTCTACAAGAAGGGACAGAGCAGACTGGACTTCTTGAGGAAGCTTAGGTCCTTCAAGGTTTGCAGCAAGATGCTGCAGTTCTTCTGCAAGTCTGTTGTGGAGAGTGTAATCTCTTCAGCCGTCATCTGTTGGGGTAGCAGCATCAGAGCCAGGGATTTAAATAGGCTAAACAACCTGATAAAGAAGGCTGGTTCTGTTCTTGGGACAACTGTGGAAAATCTGGAGATGATAATGCAAAGAAGGATTCTTCATAAAATCAAAAAAATGATGGACAACCCTGAGCATCCTCTTCATGAGACAGTCATACAACAACAGAGCGTCTTTAGTCAGAGGCTTCTTCAGAATCACTGCAACACAGACAGCTACAGGAAATCCTTCCTGCCCACAGCCATCATCATCTACAACAACTGCTTAAAGAATTAATTATATGAGCTATACCAACACTTAATTTCCTTCTGGGATCAATAAAGTATTTTTGATTTTGAATAAACACTCCTAACATGAATTAAACCATCCATCCATTATTTCGCAATTTTTTTCCGTTTGAAAAGTGTCTCATTGTGATGTCACAGTAAGTGGAATCTGCATATAACACCCGTACCCTGTCAAAAATAAAAGTGACTCTAAACAACTCATTCTGAAAGGTACTGAAATTGTCAAGAATTGAGCTGGTGAGATCGCTTTATATGAGAGCTATTTTGTGTGAAGAGCTTCAATAACATGTTTTGTACATACCATAGACCTATTATAAGTTGTTTAAAAAGAGCCATAATACAGTGGCTTGCAAAAGTATTCGGCCCCTTTGAACTTTTCCACATTTTGTCACATTACAGCCACAAACATGAATCAATTTTATTGGAATTCCACATGAAAGACCAATACAAAGTGGTGTACACATGAGAAGTGGAACGAAAATGATATATGATTCCAAATATTTTTTACAAATAAATAACTGAAAAGTGGGGTGTGCGTAATTATTCAGCCCCCTTTGGTCTGAGTGCAGTCAGTTGCCCATAGACATTGTCTGATGAGTGCTAATGACTAAATAGAGTGCACCTGTGTGTAATCTAATGTCAGTACAAATACAGCTGCCCTGTGACGGCCTCAGAGGTTGTCTAAGAGAATGGTGGGAGCAACAACACCATGAAGTCTAAAGAACACACCAGACAGGTCAGGGATAAAGTTATTGAGAAAGTTAAAGCAGGCTTAGGCTAGAAAAAGATTTCCCAAGCCTTGAACATCCCACGGAGCGCTGTTCAAGCGATCATTCAGAAATGGAAGGAGTATGGCACAACTGTAAACCTACCAAGACAAGGCCGTCCACCTAAACTCACAGGCCGAACAAGGAGAGCGCTGATCAGAAATGCAGCCAAGAGGCCCATGGTGACTCTGGACGAGCTGCAGAGATCTACAGCTCAGGTGGGGGAATCTGTCCATAGGACAACTATTAGTGGTGCACTGCACAAAGTTGGCCTTTATGGAAGAGTGGCAAGAAGAAAGTCATTGTTAAAAGAAAACCATAAGAAGTCCCGTTTGCAGTTTGCCACAAGCCATGTGGGGGACACAGCAAACATGTGGAAGAAGGTGCTCTGGTCAGATGAGACCAAAATGCAAAACGCTATGTGTGGCGGAAAACTAATACTGCACATCACTCTGAACACACCATCCCCACTGTCAAATATGGTGGTGGCAGCATCATGCTCTGGGGGTGCTTCTCTTCAGCAGGGACAGGGAAGCTGGTCAGAGTGGATGGGAAGATGGATTGAGCCAAATACAGGGCAATCTTGGAAGAAAACCTCTTGGAGTCTGCAAAAGACTTGAGACTGGGGCGGAGCTTCACCTTCCAGCAGGACAACGACCCTAAACATAAAGCCAGGGCAACAATGGAATGGTTTAAAACAAAACATATCCATGTGTTAGAATGGCCCAGTCAAAGTCCAGATCTAAATCCAATCGAGAATCTGTGGCAAGATCTGAAAACTGCTGTTCACAAACGCTGTCCATCTAATCTGACTGAGCTGGAGCTGTTTTGCAAAGAAGAATGGGCAAGAATTTCAGTCTGTAGATGTGCAAAGCTGGTAGAGACATACCCTAATAGACTGGCAGCTGGAATTGAAGCAAAAGGTGGGTCTACAAAGCTTTGATTTAGGGGGCTGAATAATTACGCACACCCCACTTTTCAGTTATTTATTTGTAACAATGTTTGGAATCATGTATGATTTTCGTTCCACTTCTCACATGTACACCACTTTGTATTGGTCTTTCACGTGGAATTCCAATAAAATTGATTCATGTTTGTGGCTGTAATGTGACAAAATGTGGAAAAGTTAAACGGGGCCAAATACTTTTGCAAGCCAATGTATGTCCCCTTTAAATTTAAATCGTAATGGTTTTAAAAGGGTCCTAAGAAGTCTTAAATTTAACTCCCTCCAACTGAAATAAGTTTGCTGCATTTGCAAATGTAGCCTATAATAATCTACACAGAGTCAGAGTAGTCTATAGGTGATAATTTGCCTATAATGTAGCCTGTAATAATCTACACAGAATCAGAGTAGTCTATAGGTGATAATTTGCCTATAATGTAGCCTATAATAATCCACACAGAGTCAGAGTAGCCTACTCTGACTCTCTGTGTATTATTATAGGCTACATTTGCAAATGATCACCAAAAGTCAGTATGAAGGCTTTAGTAGGCTACTTAAGCTACAAAGAACTGCAGTATTGCTATGATGACTATGGGACCCTTGCCTGGGAGGTAAGTATATCAGTCAGTTTCTTACAGAATGCTTTTTGGTCAGGTGACTTTTTTGTCACAAGGAAGGGTGGGATAACTTTGTAAACGGAGCAGCTTTCGCTATTCTTATAATCACATGTGAAAACAAGACAATACAAAATGCAGATAGACTCTGAGCTATGTACATATATGTAGAGCAATAAACACTAATATTTTCATGTTGCTTCAGACTAAGTGCAGCCAAGTGATTGACCACTTTACAAAAATGAAAACAAGACGTTACAGTTTACTTCCCAAAAAATGATTCCCTGAACAGACACACAACAGTTGTTCATTTATTCTTCTACTATAGAAATAAAATAACCCAGAGATGTAGGGGTGCTTTATTTAATTTAATTTTTTTTACTTTTGTAATTGTTCAATTTGCGGATGTTTACAGAAATACATATTTCAAAAAGATTAATTGCTCTTCCTTTTTGCTTTTATCAGTAATGGTTTAAAAGTCTAGAGTAAAGTGCACAAGTAGGCCAAATGCACTATCGTAGTACATTTCAGGTGGTTAATCAAAGATCTAGACAACAACATAGTCTGATATGATTGAATAGTTTAAAGAACTATTTGTTTTTTTGTGATAAATAAGTACTGAATGTTTTCTTTCTTGCATACTTTGCGTGCTCTCATGAATTCTTTGTGCCCCAGGTGTGCCCCAGTACAGTATTAGTTCTAGTGACACCCCTGATAATAAACACCTTACAGCCTGAGCAGTCAGCTACTCTGCTGTGAAACTAAATAAGCATATTAATTGCATAGTTATTGCATAATAATTGCCTGTTTATGCACAGTGGTGCAGTTGGTAGCACTGTTGCCTTGCAACAAGAAGGTCCTAGGTTCAAATCCCGTCCTGGGGTCTTTCTGCATGGCGTTTGCATGTTCTCCCTGTGCATATGTGGGTTCCCTCAAGTACTCCAGCTTCCTCCCACAGTCCAATAACATGACTGTTAGGTGAATTGGTCTCTCCCAATAGCCCTTAGGAATGAGTGTTTGCGTGCATGCTTGTTTGTCCTGTGATGGACTGGCGGCCTGTCCATGGTGTACCCCGCCTCTTGCCCAATGACTGCTAGAGACAGGCACCAGACCCACCCACCCCCCTCGCGACCCTCCAAAAGGATGGACGGTGTACAAAATGGATGGATATGGATACTGCACATATACATACATGTGAATACTGTTGCTTAACCCCTTATTTAATTTTCCTCTAAAGCCATTTTTATTCTTAATGACATTATGATTTCATTCGCTTTTAAAAGTTGTGCAGCGGAACATAGAGTTTTACACTTTAGCTCCACACATGAATGTTCTGTATATATTCAGGTCTAAAGCAATGCTGTAGTTATTTGGTATTTCTACCAACCATAATTAATTAAATACATGTTACCAGTATAGTAACTGAAATGCAATGTAGATCCTTACGATACTTTTCAGAAGAAAATCATACATGCTTCAGGTAGCTCAAAAAGCGATCTTACATACAACAATGAACAAAATAAAAAGTAAGCTTGAAATATTCTTTTTTGCTACGTGTAGAGCTGATTGACTCGCTAGTTTTACTAGTGCATTAAGGGATTTGTCATGCAGTTGAAAATCTAATAAGCAACTAAAACCAGCAAATGCATTTCCAGAGCCTGTTTATTCTCCCCAGGGTGAAGAGTGTCAGCGGTGCAGCCATCAGCCACCATACGGTAAACATAACACTGCAACAAACCACAGGCAAGTTTCTAACCATCGATCTTCAGTCATTAGCCATGAGCTCATGGCGCCGCTCAGTGACCAGATGAACATCCAGGGTAATACAAGCACATAACCCCATTATTGATCCATATACAGGCCTTTTTTGTGTCAAACACTCTTAACATATGGTGTCAAAAAGCACTGCAGGCAAACCAGGAAGAGCTGTTGAACCTAACCAAGACCTTCTTGCATGTCTTTAAGGCTGAATGTCAAGCCTTGACAGCTATGGCGCCCCCTAAGGTCACTTACTGATCTACGGTATTAAAAACTGCCCTCTGACAAAACTGATTACGTACAACATTTTTCCTTTAAAATGATTTATTTAACAATAAATAACAACAAAAAAGAAATACTACGAACTATAATAATTGGGCAAAGAACACTTTTACTCCAGTCCTGTGTGTGTGCGGCAGCAGAATAAGATTAGCTAACAAAATATCCCTCCCACAATGGCCGCTGGAGATAGGTACAAGCACCTTTGTATTGGATGGATGGATGGATGGATGGATGGATGGATGGATGGATGGATGGATGGATGGATGGATGGATGGATGGATGGATGGATGGATGGATGGATGGATGGATGGATGGATGGATGGATGGATGGATGGATGGATGGATGGATGGATGGATGGATGGACGGACGGACGGACGGATATTGTATGTAAGAAAAACATTCATTCTGGGGTTGCTGGTGGTTTTTCACACATGCAACGAAGGTCCGGATACAAACCAGGGGCACTTGCATTAAATATCATCTGCATATGGAGCGCCTGTGCTGAAGCTACATCCTGTTGGACCCCAAACCTTTGATGTTTTTCCCCTTTTTTTAACAGGGAACTGATTTAAGGCGCTGCTAACATTTCCACTGATTGATGAAATACACTAGTTTGTTTGCTAGAATTGGCAGTTTAACAGGGGTTGACTGTGATAAAGTCAAGTGGTAGTGACTTAGCAATAATAGTTGAACATCCAATGGAACGCTGTTTCTGCACTGATAAAGATGCAATGCACATGCATTATTTGAAATGGAGAAATGCTACAAGTTTATGTACGACTCAGGACTTTTTATTTGATCAAATACTTACTAGTCTTCACATTTGGATCCATGTAAAAAGCATTTGTAAGTGTCCCAACATGTGCGTACATTTTTTTAAACTAGTGTTAGTAGCATAAAGTTTCCATCTTTGGGGTTCTGGTTTATTTTCTGGTTTATTTTTATTATTTTATTTGTCACATCTTTCTTTCTATATTCAGCTGCTTCCTTACTTTAAAGATTTCTCGTGCTTTCACTCAATACTTCTATCTTTTTATGTAATTATATTCTGCTTTGCATTGTAAGTGTTTTCCCGGCAGATTTTATTTCCTGTTTTATTTTGAAACCTAGCTTTCCATGAGGCCTGTGTTCTTTTTACTTCCTGTTTTCCTGTTGCTCCTATTTCTGAGTTTCTCTGTTACCTTCTGGTTGGAATCTTGAGTCAATCTTTGCATTGGGTCATATTACTCATCTGGTTTGTACACTTTCAGTTTCTATGCTCCTCTAATCTGGAACAAACTTCCAGAAAACTGCAATCATGTTTTGTGTATGGTTCTTGCTGTTTTTACATTATATGTTTTGTAATACCTTGATGTATCTGTGCATGTTTCTTGCGTTATTGCTGTTTTTACTTTATATGCTTTATCTGTGTTTTACTGCCATTTTTATTTTACCTCTTAATCATGTAAAGCACCTTGAATCACCTTGTTGTTGAAAGTGTGCTATACAAATAAAATTGCCTTGCCTTGCCTTTCCTCTGCTCAGCAGACACCACTTCAGTTCAAATATATTTAGGAGTAACTCAGCTCCTTACTAGATCCTTCCATTTTTCCTGCCTGATTCTCTTCAGTCATTGTGTTTCCTGTTGCTTTCATTGTGGTTTTTCCCCATGGGTCTCCATTTGTGTAAGTTTGTTTATGTAAGAAATCCACTCAATGACAGGGATATCAGTTCACAGTGTATGATAGTTCATGTTATTTTACAAGTATATCTTTAAATGTATTAAGTCAAATTTTGTCAATACGTTGCAAACTATTGCTAAACATTCATTGCTTTCACTCTGGGCTTTTCAGAGACGTTCCACACACGAACCGCAGTCGGTGTGAATGGCAGCAGACTAGGGCTGTTTTATCCATCATCCACCACTTTGCAACAGCTCTCCTCCAGTACACTTCTGAGCTTCTGCAACTCCGTTTCTACCTGGCTGTCCCTTTACCTGCGGCTCTTCACCTCCATCCCGACATCGCTTTCAAGCCCTGCCGCAGGTACATCCACAGAGGGTCTCGTCCATAGGTCCATAGTGACCTTCCATCTATTCACAGCTCCTCAACCCCCTGAACTTGTTTCTTACTATAATGCTAATCTGCATAACCTTCTTAACGCGTTTCCTTAAACACCGATCTGTCTCATTTTCTCGCACAACTCCATGGTTTACTCTCAATCTTCATCATCTGAAAGCCAAAGGGCGCCAACGGGAACATCTG
Source organism: Valencia hispanica (assembly GCA_963556495.2). NCBI lineage: Eukaryota > Metazoa > Chordata > Actinopteri > Cyprinodontiformes > Valenciidae > Valencia > Valencia hispanica. The sequence continues at coordinate 9,484,415 of OY747705.1, read as the reverse complement.
TTTAGGAAAACTGAACTTACTATACACAAAGAACTGTACAATGATAATATTTTGTTTCATAAGGACTGCATTGCTTCAGCTAAATCTGCATACTACTCTGGTTTAATCAGTTTTAGTGAAGGTAACTTGAGGTCTCCCTTTTCTCTGTTTAGCAAAATTACAAAGCCTCTGGATTCATTCCCCTCCTATATGTACTCTGAAAACTTTTGAAACTCCCTCATGTCTTATTTCAGTTGCAAAATGTCCGACATCCACCGACAACTTAACACTGAGCTGCTCAATCTTAAATTGACTTCCTGTTCTCTTTATACTTTCTTCCTATCAGTTATTTTCAAGTTTCACTCTTCCTTCCATAATTGATGTATTTCATACCACTCAGAAATCAACAACATCCACCAGCCAGCTTGATCCTCTCCCCACAGTGTTCGTTAAAGCTGGTCTCCCCTCTCCGGTCCGTCTCATAACTACTATCATCCACTTCTCCAATAGCACTTTAACTTTTCCTTCATCTCTGAATACTGCTTCAGTTATTCCACTTCTCAAAAAGCCTGTTACATATCCCAATAGGGAGCCTAAGTCTTCTCCCCTTCCGGTCAGTTCATGTGTCCCCGATTGAAAAAATAAATAAAAAAATGAAAGTCAATGGTGGGGCTGGACGATAATTCGATAGCAATATATATCGATCAATAGACGTGTGGTGCGATAGAAAAAAAAGGGGTCGATAAAAAGTTCGATAGAAAAAAAAAAGTTTTCCCTCATTTTTTCATTATAGCCTATCAGGTAGCTTAATACAACAATCATACTTACTCCAAAGAAATCATTACCGCTGATAGGCAGCTCTGTCAGCCACCGCTCTCTCCTTTCAAACCACAAAAAGGATGAAATGATTTGAGCTGAAACTGAATTTTTTGATAGTCCCTAAGCGAACCATCGCCGTAACTTCACGTCAGTCAGATCTCACAGCAAGGGGGCAGCGGAGGAAGTTGTTCCGGATAAATGTTTCAGTGACTCAGGTCAAGGTTGCATCCCGTTTTGAACCAATCCATGACGCACTAAAACACTAAACGTAGCAATAATAAACCAAATAAAATACTATGATCAGTTGTCTTAAGCAGGACTCCCCTCTCCCGGCTCGCTGCGAATCCGTTACAGAGAGACAGGAAACTTACCCAGGTTGCGCTGCTAACAACATCTGTGGCTTTTAAAATGTCTCCCTCGGTTCTGCCCCCGGTCCTCAGAAGATAAAAAAATGCTTTAAAAACACAAGACGGTTGGAAATGAATTAAAATAAGGCCCCGTTTACACGAAGGAAAAACGCAGACTTTTACCTGCGGTTTGGCCTCTCACTTACACGAAAACACAGTTTTTATCACAGAAAACGATTATTTCTAAAAACTCCAGCCAAAGCGCAGATTTGCGTTTTCTTTGTTTTAAGTGTTTGCGTGTGGATAACTGGAGATTTCAGCTTCACAACATCACTTTCTGGGACAAAAATGCTCCGACATCACTTGTGCTATCTGTGTTTACACTCAGAAACAGCATTTATGCCCTCAGAGACGTGTTGGCATCATCGAATGTCCAAGCGCTTTTTGCTTGTTAGCTTTTTACAAGCTCATGTAGAAGTTAGAGGTTAGAACATAGAAAGTTACTCTGAGTGGATAGGATTTGGGGGAATTACTGCCCCCTACAGGTTTGGTGTGCTTAACAACACACTTAGGTGTGGATGGAGATTTTTTTTTTTAAACGAGGTGGTGAAAATATTTGTTTAAAAAAAAAACGGCTACGTGTGCACATAGCCTTAGCTTTATTGACAAACTAAACCAAGGGTTTCAGCCATTAATATTATAATGTGTCATAAAATGTTTAAAAGATTAAAATGCATCAAGATAAGCCTTTAATTTCAATTACTAACACTTAAAAAATATATAATATAATGGTTAAAGGAGTCATAACCTAGTATTATCTTTGATACCCATGCTCTATTATAGTCTTTCAGGCCCTTCTATAAAAAAAAGTTGAAATAAATAAACACAGAGCTCCTCTGACCCTTATTTCTGAAGGTATTATTGTCTCGCGAGATCTGATGCGATACTTTGGCTGTTGTGGACGGGCATTGTAATAATGCAAATGAGGGGCGTGTTGATTGGTGGCAGGAAGGAGGGGGGTTGACACTGCAGGTAACGCTTAACCCATATCTACTACTCCCGCTAGCATACAATAGCCACATTAGCAGTTAGATGCTGTTTGTTACACACAGCAGAGCAATAAAAACACAGCCTTACCGTTTCAATTGCAGGCAAGTCTCTTATTGTTGGAATGGCCCCTTTTTCCAAACGGAGCTTCGATGCCAACTTCGCCTGATATTGTCCCAAATTCATAAAGGATTCCAGCGTAAAAAAAATAGAAAAAATATTTCCATGTTGATTCTGGCAGTCAACAACAGAGCAACTCTTGTGTGCACTACGTTTCTGGTAGAAATGGTTTTAGCTGATTTAGCTGATTAAAATAAAAGGCTGACACGAATATGTCTTCTTCATGCATCATTGCGTGAAGAAACTTTCTGCATCTTTCACGGTGGAGTTCGTACTTCGAATCGGTGATGTGTCGGTCGCGAACGAACCGGCTCTAAGAGCTAACTCTTTGAAGTGACCGATGGGAGCCGGCTCGTCATTAGGAGCCGTTTTTTTTTTTTTTTTTCATTCCCCCCAGCTTGTTTTGGTAGACATCGTTTTGCATTAATTTTGGTAATGAATACACTTTAAGCAACAGAAAATCTGAGGAGCCGAAAGAGCCGGCTCTTTATGGTGAGTCAAGCCAAGAGAACTGGCTCTCCAAAAAGAGCTGGAATTCCCATCACTAGAATTCAGTAATGGCGGCGCTCGACTGAATATGAGGGAGAGAGGAGCGAGGGGGAGAAGGGAGAGAGGCAGGGCGGGCTTCCTGCAGCATAGGTAGGTCTGCGATGTCTATATATGGTATATCCTGCGCCGACTTGACGTCAAGTCGGCCAGAAATAAAACCACGTATTTGAGTGCGCGTGCGCGTGGGCTGGTTGACGAACCCAGGGGTAAACAAACGCTTCACTTTTAAATATCGGCTTCCAGGGCAGTGTATAATCGTTAGACAATCATAACATACCTTTTTTCTCATGGAAAAGTGAAAATTACAGGTCATGACTCCTTTAATAATATTATTTTTCTTTGTATTTACTGATGTTACTCAGGTCTCTTTATTTGTTTCTGTGTCTTACAAACTTATTCATGATAAAAAGAGGTGTTTGAAAAATGAATTAATTTAATTCTTAGTTAAAATTAGTTCAATGAAGAATAACAAAATGACCGGGGAGGCACTTAAAATATATTTTTTTACGTTTTGTGATATTTATCAATAATTATCAATATCGATCAATATGACTACTCACTTTATCGATATGCTCTTTTTCTGTATCGTCCAGCCCTAGTCAATAGAGCGATAAGTTATTTTCTTGTCCACTTTACCTTACACCCTGAATCACACATATGCTATACCTCAATTTAAATAACCAACAGCGAATCCTTATGTATACTAGAGATATTCTTAGAGTTTTAGGTCTGCAGCTGCATAAAAGTAGTAAGATGACATTGCAAAATAGACAGACAATAGATTGGATAATGGCAGACAAAGGTGGGTTTTCGAGATGTTCGGAGACCAATGTTGTACTTACAGTACATTTCAAGCAATACTGCACCTGATCCTTAGTGAAGAACTGGTAAGAATTACTGTTCTTGGGGGTGGTTAGAACTTAATTTAGGAGATTGGAAAGCAATGCTAATTAAGGTGGCAATTAGTGACCATAGTACTAGTTCTAATTGTCTCATTGGCATGATGCATTGTGACAATTGAGAGGCAAATATGGATAAGGACACTGACTTCTTAGATGAACTTGGCTGCTGCGTCTCAGTTGGTCTAGCTGGAAAGGACCACAGTGAACTGTCCTCCCCACCTCCTACGCATCTAAGCATCCATGCCGAGGACTCTTTCATGGGGCCAGTTCAAGTAATAAAGTGCCTTCTGAATAAATGTGTCCACCTCCAGGACCCCATCAGCTCTCAATGAGACCCACACAAAGAATCTTCATTTTGTTTTTGCTCCATTTTATTTTACCTTCATTCATCTATTTTTCTTTTTATGTAAAATCAAGAGATTTCAACACTTTTATCAATTACATTTTTGTGGACATTTGGGGCATTGACACTTTCATAATCACATTTAGTATGGACAATTGTGAGATGTTAACATTCCTATATATCACACGTAGTATATTTTTAAGGTATAAGTCAATATGCATTTTCAATTTACAGTCCCAAAGTTGGCATTAGTCATACTCCCCTCACCGGGTTTACCACATTTATCTCTCATTCCTTAAGTTTGTTTCCTGTTTCTGCATGTGTACCCCAGGGTTTGGTATTTGGGCCCTGTCTATTTATTATTTACATACTCCCTCCTGGCCAAATATTTCATAAATTTAATATCAGTTTCCATTGCCACGCAGATGACACCTAGCTCTACAGTATAGTGAGCCTTGCCCCTCCTTATCCGTTTGACCTGCTTCACATTCCCACTCCTTCCCTTCTCAAATCTTTGTCAGCCACTCATCTTGTTGTTCCTTTTGCCCGGCTTGTCACCATGGGGAGCAGATCTGTCAGTCGCTCTGGAACTCACTTCCTCCTGTCTTCAGAAATAATGACTCTTTTCCTTTAATTGTTGTCCTGTCCACTGACTTGCTATTTGATTAATTGTTTTGCTGATTGTTTGTCTATGTATTATTATTTTTCTCTGGTTTTTTTTTCTTCTCTGTAAGGTGACCTTGGGTTTTAGAAAGGCGCCCTCAAATAAAATGTGTTAATATTTCCCTGTTCCTGCCATGTTGCTCCAATGCCGCTCTCCCGCCCCTCTTGGCTGCTGATTCCTGATTGTCCCCACCTGTTCAGCTGCCTATTTAAACTCTTGCTCTGCACTCAGTGCAAGATCGCCAGCCTTCAAGCGTTCCATGTTCTTGTTCCTGATCATGTACCTGATCTGATTATGATTGCAGGGGTCCCTGGGCACAAAGTGTTTATAGCTTCCCCCTCCAAAAAGCTAATCTTGTCATTCAAATAGGTATTTAACCACATTCTTGTAAAACTACAGTGCTCATCTGAGGACAGCAATATTAAGACGCTACACAATGGTGTAACTTGCTTGCCTATGTCAACACATCCTGCTTGATCTTACCTCCACCAGACTAGGACTACAACTCAGATTGCTCCATAACTTCGTCACAAAAACTCCCATCTGTTCTTTACGGTCTCTCGTTTTCTTGGGGCTCCTGTCTCTCTTCTCATGGTTACCGTCTCTCATCTTCTCTCTCACAGCGCTCCTTCAGTTCTTTTACTTCTCACCTCTCCAATGCTGCCCTTCTGTCTGTCTGTCTTCCCCATATTTTCTTCTTTTCTTGTTAAAAAGGTGCTATAAGTTTAAGTAAACTTGACTCATACTTTAAAGCATCTGATCATAAATGGAAAATAAATGAAGAGTAAAAAAATGCTTTTCTTTTCACATAATAATAATATTGATGTGTTTAGTAAACATGTATCTATCTCTCAGAGCTCCTGTTTATCTCCTCCTCTCCTATTTCTCCTGACTAAAACCATGAAAACATGGCTTTTGTCTAGGAATCCACAATATATTGGCAATAACATCGGTATAAAATAGCAAGAGGACGTTTTGGATCGGTCTAGCCCAAGGGTCTCCAACCTTGGTCTTCGAGAGCTACTGTCCTGCAGTTTTTAGAGACATCTCTGCTCCAGCACAACTAAATCAAATGACTTACTTCTTGCCAGGTATTTGCTGATGGCATGCTGAAGAGGTAATTCAATCATTTGATGCAGCTGTGCTGAAGCAGAGATGTCTGTAAAACTTGTAGGACAGTAGTTCTCGAGACCTCTGGGCTATAGCCAAAGTCTGGAGCCTTCATGCTCAAACACCTAAAGAAGAGTGCACCAAGATTCCTCATTGGTCATGTAATTGACCCATTGGCAGCTGTCACAAACTCCTGATGCCAGTTGCTGCTTATAAGGGTAGCACAACTAGTTATTAGGTTTAGGAAGCAATTACTTTTTTACATAGGGCCAAGTTGGTTTGGATAACTTTTTTTTCCGTTCATAAACTAAATCACAATTTGAAAATAGTTGTTTTGTATTTACTCTGGTTGTCTTCATCAAAAATTTAAATAGGTTTAAAGAAAAAAAAAACTAAAGAAATCTGTAAGGAGGGGTACATTTAGCCCAGTAGCTTCAGTTAAATAATGTGTAAGATTTAGATTTTTTATGGTTGTATTCATAATTGATCAAAGATACCGTACTAATAAAAAATATATAAAGTTCTACACAAAGGTTAACTTACAGAGATAAGGCAGATGGGGACAAAATAGTAATGTATGGTTAATACATGGGAGCATGAACTGGCAAAAGGGCAAAATCACCTACAGTCAATTATTACTTTTTGTTGTTGTTGTTCTTCTTGCTGTTTTTGTTTTGCCGTTTTACATTGACTTTTAAATCATGTAACAAAGGGGGTGATGCACCAAAGACCATGAAAGTTAGCTTTTTAGGTAATTTTTTTAAATTTTTTGCTACTTCTTGCTTACAGCTTGTTGTTCTGTTACTCTATACCCTGTGATGATACCAGTGATTCCATCAATTAGGATGAGTGCGGTCTAATGACTCATGTAACTGCTTTGACCTAATCAAGATGAGACTTGCAATGTGATCCAGTTGCTTTTAACATGTTTACATCCACATACTTGGACTTCAAGCAAGGATGTCTGGGCAACTTTGTTTCAAAAGATTAAAGATAGGTTTAGCTTCCAAAATGGTCACTTGAAATACTCTTTCTACAAATAGAGAAAAAATCGTATTGGAACAGACACAGAAACAGCAATACACTGTCCCATCACTGATGCAGGTTGATAAGGTCGGAGCAGCGTGTAACCTCAGCCTAAATAGAGAGGTATTTTTTGGCTATTTTGCAGCAATCTTATAAAGGTTTGAAAAAGCAGATACAGCTGTAAACTGACCAACAAGCTCACATTAATGTAGACTTATTTCACATTATATTGGAAAAAAATGGGACATAGGATGAGTTGGACCATGTATTAGTAGTTTTAGTCCAACTCATGCTTTGAAGAAGAGTGGGACAAGAAATAAGGCTTCTGTGATGCTTTTTTCTATATGTTGCCATATATACTAGTGTTTTGAAAATTATGTTCTATAAAAAATATAATGCTTTGGTTGCCCCAAATGGTTATTATTAGCCGAATTGATCAGACAGTAAGTAATGTCATCATTTTCAGTTTCAAGCATCCAGCATGCCGATGTGAGTGAAATGTCTGCATACTTTAGGGTGTATGTGTTGCTAAATGATGTGCTATCGTACGTTGGTCCTGGGCACAGTTGTGCTAATTCTCCAGCAGTGGTGACATGTGCAGAACACAGTTAGCCCAAAATTATTGATACCCCTGGCAGATTTAGCTTAGCGCCTTAAATTTCCTGCAATTTGTTACCCAAAGTGCTTTAAAAAGAATTAGGGCATGTTAATGGACATCACAATGACAACTTTGTGAGAAATAGATGCATCTGAAAGAAATTTCAAAGGTTTTCAGCAGGAAATTATGGTGGACTTTGGACGTATGACTTGCTGTGGAGTAACTATTTTATTGGAATACCATAATTGGATCCTCATGTACGTAAAAAGACAGTTTTTGTTAGAGATGGCTCTGTTCTGTCAATATGATATGTGGCCTTGAATGGTGAGCTGGACATTTTTGTTAGCTGGACAATTATGAATGTATATGTAATTATGTAGTCAAGAAGAGAGCACAATTATTAGCAAACAGTTTCTCCCACCTGAGATGTGAAGCTCAGTTGTGGCTCCTCCAGAGTTAGCATGGGTCTCTTGGCTTCTCTGATTAATGACGGCCATGTCTTGGTAGGTTGTGAAGTTGTGCCATACCTTTTCCATCTTTAGATTATGGATCAAAAGCTTGGGATATTGTAACCTAACTCTGCTTTATACCTTAGGCAGGATACATTTTATTTCATGTTTGGAGATCATTAATAATGACAAAAGCTATTCTGGTTGTGGTACTGTAACTATTTCTGGTATTTCCTTGTTTTTGTCGCAGCCTCGGTTTAAAATAAATACCTACAAAAAGGCTGATTACAAAAAAAGACTAATTTAGAGAAACATGATCATCTAAGGTAAAATTAAATCAAACTAAAGTCCTGAATACCTGAACATCAGCATTTACTGTAGAATAAAGTATTTTAAAAAGATAATTGGCCCGGCTTTCTGAGATCCTTTACAGAAAAAACACTTTCAATACACCACACTTTGACATCACTTCAAGTTCTCGCTTTACCGCATGAAAAAAAAAGTGAGCGTGAAGTGGAGCACAGTTCAACCCCTGGGCTAATCGTGGGGCCTTTTATCTGAAGCAGAAAGAGGGTCTTTTGTCAGAAACAGCACCCTGACTCCGCAGTGAGGAGGAGGAGGGAGAGTTCTGGGCATTGTCTCTCAGGAGGACACTAATGGGTTTTGGTGTCATGTGTTTTTCACTCAACGCTTGACACATGGAGCCGTTCTCCTTCAATCACTCCATTTTTGCATCCATTAGGATGAGGTATGCCAACGTAACAGGCTGACTTTTGGTCACTTTGATTGCCCAAAATGAGAAGCTACTTTAGAGTCTGTCCTCGTTTTAAAAGTAAGCATTCCTTTGCATCCTCCAAGTCATCTTGGAAACCTGCAGCCTCGCTGTTCTGCGCTGTGAAGTCCATAACGCTACACAATGTAAGTAACAAGAAGCTGCTGGTCATAATTCTCTTTTCTAGGAACTAGACTGTCTAATGAAGCTCTGGATGCCAGTGGGTGTGGGGGAGGAGAAGAGGGGGCCTTCAGTCTATTTGGGGCAATAAAAGATGTGTTCTATCCAAAGGAGAAAGAAAAATATAGAAATACAACTTCTCCTTGTCCTCACCTGGCTCTATTTAAATTATGGCTCCATCGCGGTAAAGTAGGACACTCCATAGCTCCTGATCCATTAGACAATTAATTTGGGAGCTTAGAACAGCGCTGCAGATTTCTACAGAGCAGTCGTCGGGCTTGTGCTAGACAGAGAGCACTCGGGGGCAGTCCCTGAAACTTGAGTAGATGATTAAGTGCATTTCTGCTCCCGAGGAGAGATTACGTCGTGTGCCAGTGCCTGAGTTAGTGGATGGAGCACGGCTGTGGAACTTGGCAATGGTCGAGGTACATTGAGATAATGATGTACCTGTCCTCAACAATAACGCTAATCATATCTCACCTCAAGGGTTTTCCTTTAAGGTCAGAACAAATTCGCTGCCATGCATTAGGGGGCCTTGTATTGTTTTAATGAAGGTGCACAGAGTCCTGCTGCTGCCGACTGCTCCTCCACCTCAGAGACTCCCGTGTGTATAAACGCCTCCGAATTCTCCACTCGGTTAGTCGAGGAGCCTCATCGGGAACGGTAGAAACAGCTCGGCAGGTTAAACATTACGACGAAGGAGATTGTGACATGTAAGACCCCAGGCTTACTTTTAATAAATGCCAAAAAATCTCCTGTCCTGAAATTAAAGCCATGCAGCAAATTCCCAGCTCCAATGCATGGAGCCGCTGAAAGGAGCATCTGGCGTCGACGCCGGGGCCTGATGGTGGTTTCTCTTACAGGGAGCCATGGAGATATGTTTATGTTTCTTCTCCCATTACCAGAGCTTTAAATAATAAAGCTAAATAAATAGCATCCATTAAACTGATCACATTGTGCTAACTCAAATTGTGTTTATTATGCTAATGGTACATGAAATTAAGAAAAAGACCTTGATGCCAGTGGATTTAATTAATGGGCTTTGGGAAAGGCACTGAGACATAATTCATTTCTGAGTAAGTAAGTCTCATTTGCAGTTCCATGGGTCCTCGTGCTGCTGATTGCCTGAGTTATTCTTGCAGATGTGCTGCTCACAGCATGTCCCTCCATTAGAAATGAACACCTCATTATATAAACTACCTAATTAAACATAATACTGCTCCGCATTGACTCATTAATGCGTAGCCTGCTTTTCTCCGAAGGAAAGAATGTGAAGGAGGGAGAAAGGGAGAGAGGCAGAGATAAAGCAAATGAGAGATGGAGGAAGGAGAAAAGGTGCTGCGAGCAGAACAGGCGAGTAGCCTCTGCAGACAAAAAAGGAGCTGCACCTTTTCCACTAATTCAACTCTTTGTTATGAATAGGAAAGTGATGAAGATGTTGGTCATACTGCAGGTGTGCCGGAACTGCTGAATAGAGTTTTTTACTCCACACTAATAGCTTTTTATAATTAGAGAGTTTTATTTTATTTTTTTATTTTTTTCTAACTATCAACTATCTGCACACATTTGTTTCAAGATGACCAAGAGGTGTAAAACCGAGCCCTCTGCCCTCTGTGGATTCATCACCCTTAGTGCTGAAAGCAAATACTGGCCGTTTAAGCTTCAATAATTCAGGACTAATTTAAAAAAAAAAGACACTAAGACTCAGAGGATGAGCAAAGCAGAGTCACTGATCACCTGATAGGCCCAAAGCAATCCATTTACTGCTTTCCTCAACTGCTATGTGTCGCCCCAGGTCCAGAATCTGGTTATAAGATCAAGTTTGGGTTTAATCCAGGCCTGATATAAAAAATAAAATAAGAGTCATGAAGGTACTACAGGTTTGGAAACTAACACATTTAAGCAGACAAGTTCAGCCAATCTATGTCAGCTGAAAGCTTCTTTTTTTTTTTTTTTTTTTTTACTTGTCCTGTTTTAAACGGGTCAGTGTGGAGCTCAGAATTGGTGTCTGAGTACCAAGTAGAAGCCCAACAGATTTACTTTCACAAGCGGAGCAGTACAGCTTTTGCTATAGTCCTCCACTTGATATATGTGTGAAAATTCTTTATTATGAATTGCTGTGGGTTTTATTTCCTGATGTTATGGACACGGAGACGGAAAATTAAGGGGAAGAAAGAAAGAAGATGAAGAAGAGAGGTAGGAAACAAAAAGTCATGAGAGAGGGTGAGTTGAAAATACAAGAGAGGAAATGGAACAAAGAAAAACAGGAAAACCTTGAAGTCTGCCTCCATACCCACAGGACGGCAGAGAGAGGGGAAAAAACTAAACAAAACACGAAAAGGAACATCGACAAAACAAACCTAACATCGTGAACTATGAACTACGCAACCACATCACACAAAAATGGATATAAAAATACAACAACGTCACAGAAAACCTCATGGTACAGATTAATCAAGCTCTAGTAATGATAACCTCAGCCCAAGAATATATCTGTAAACACCAGAGACCCCACATCTATGTGTGTGTGTTAGCATGCTGGTGCATATAAGGTTTCTCCATAAGAGTGTTCGGTAGCTGGTGTGAGCAGGCATCAATCTGCTTTATGGACCCCCTACCTTCTAGGACGGAGACAAGGAGACCGCCAAGGGCCCCACAGTGGCGAGGCAGCCCGACAGCCCAGGACCCCGACCAGATCACCTGTTCCTCCTCTGGACCCCAACCCCTGATGGCCCGTAGTGAACAGGGGTGTGAGAAGACCCCTAGCCTCTATCCTCCCGCTCGAGTATGGTGTTGATGCGTGTTGTTATAATGTGCATTTAAAACAGAGGGGTGGGATGTGGGGAAGGCAGCCACACATCCCCCAACCCCCACCCCGAGCCCTCAGTGTCTATATGTGGTTTAACAGTGGGCACCGGCACCAGAGGTGAAGCTGATTGAATCGCTCCCCCTCTGGATGCCGAAAAGTGTGCCCACCCCAAAGTCCCTACATGTGTGTCGCATGAAAATGTTATAAGTGGGAGTGTCTAAGTTGTATATTAAAATTGTGACCCAGGACGCCACGGGACAGCGAGGAGGGAAACCCCTCCTTCCACCCCAGTGATGTTCCAATGCCCCAAGACCCTATATGAGTGGTAAAGTGATGGAGCGGGTGGACAGAGGTGTTCGGGGATGGGGAGGGAAGGACTGGGAGACAAAATGTCTTCCCAGGGAGCCAGCCCCCCCACTGACCCCAATAGGCACCGCTGTTCACCGGGATACACCAGGGGAGGGAGGCCATGGCACGTTCAACCCGGGGCCCACGGCCACAGCACCACCAAGACCCACGGACCCCAAAGCAGTCCCCCCAGCCCCATCCCAGAAGGAGAACTAAACCCACCCCGACATTCGCTCTATCAGAACACAAAAGACACTAGACTAGGTGATGGAGCCGATCAAAAGGAGCCCAGAGAGATTGATCAGATATGGAGCCAGAGGCCGTCTCAAGACCAATATGGTCCTGCAAGAGATTTCTATACTGATTAATATTAAGAGCTTTTTTATTTTTCCAGTTCTGGAGGTTTTCTTAGCGATGCATAAGGCAATGTGAACCATTAGAACTGACTTTGTGTCCATGGTGATATCATTTAAATCTCCTAACAGGTAAACTGAGGGAGATGGTGGAATGTTACATTTCAGACACTTTGATAAGTCCTCACATATCTGGCACCAAAATTTCTTAACAGGTGGACAGAACTAAAGCGCATGAATATAAGGATCTGGTATATTGCTTGTGCATTGTACGCAGGTATTATATGACGTAAAACCCATCCTAAACATCCGTTGACCTGTATAGTGTACTCTATGAAGGATTTTGTATTGTATCAATTGCAAATTAGGATTTTTTGTTATTTTTAAGGTTCTTAAACATATCTGAGACCAGACGTTTTGATCAAAGCTGGCTGATAAATCCACCTCCCATTTTGAAATAGGGATGGCTATTGATTTATCTAATGTAGATAAAGTTTTGTGTATTTTAGACAGCAAATTGGGGGGGTTGAGATTAAGAAAATCTAAAACTCTTGCTGGAATTTGTAATTCAACTGTATTGAGCCTAAATTTACCTTTAATAATAGATTTAATTTGTTGATATTCTAAGAATTTGTTTTTATCAATTCCATATTGTGTAATTAATGTATTAAATGGGATAAAGTCTGATCCTTCAAATATATGTTCCAGGTATTCAATTCCATTGCACCTCCAGTCTGGAAAACTGGGGTTATTCCAGATGGGTGTACGTCTGCATGGGGTTATTGTGGACTCTGTCATTTTTAGAAACTCCCACCATGCTGTCAGAGAGGAGCTGATAATTATGCTTTTAAAGCATTCATATTGTTTTATTTTTGAGCTAATAAATGGTAGGTCTGAAAGTTTTATCTTATTACATAGTGTCTGTTCTACGTCTATCCAGGACTTTCGAAATAATGATGGAAGTTTGGTAGATCTAGACCTCCTTTTTCTTTGGTCTTCTGCAGTGTTTTTAAGCTGATACGTGGGGGTTTATCTTTCCAAAGAAATTTAGAGATAGAGTAGTCCAGAGATCTAAACCAGTCTAGTGATGGTTTACTTGGGATCATTGAGAATAAGTAGTTGATTCTGGGCAAAACCATCATTTTTATTGAAGCAACCCTTCCCATAAGTGATATGGGTAGAGATTTCCATCTAGCAAGATCATCTTCCACTTTTTTTAAAAGTGGGATATAGTTTAGCGTTATTAAATCTGCCAGTCTTGGTGAGACATTGATACCTAAATAGGTAATATTCCCTGACTGCAGTTGTGTATTAGTTGGATTCTGGACAGAACAATTGATTGGAAGAACTGTAGATTTTAACCAATTTATAGAATAATCTGAAACATTTGAGTAAGAGTTTATCAACCCGATTACCTGAGAGAAAGAGGTTTGTGAATGCTGGAGAAAAAGTAATACATCATCTGCATAAAGACTGATTTTATGTTCTATGTTATTGCATCTTATGCCTTTAATATTGTGAGTTTGCCTGATCGCTGCAGCTAGTGGTTCAATAAAAATAGCGAACAGAGAGGGAGAGAGAGGACATCCCTGCCTGGTACCTCTCTGAAGATAAAACCTAGATGATGTTTGGTTATTTGTTCTGATACACGCTGTTGGTGAACTGTATAATATTTTCAACCAGTTTATAAAAGAATTTCCAAAGCCAAATTTATGTAAGGTTACAAATAAGAATTTCCAGTTAACTCTATCAAATGCTTTTTCTGCATCTAAAGATAATAGATTGGTTTTAATGTTTTTACAGTTAGAAAAATCTATTAAATCTATTAATCTACGTGAATTTGTGGATGAATGTCTCCCTTTAATAAAACCAGTTTGATCATGATGTATTATAAGAGGGGTTACTTTCTCTATCCTTTTTGCGAGGGCTTTGCAGATTATTTTAAGATCAACATTAATGAGGGATATGGGACGATAGCTGGTAGGAAACAAAGGGTCTTTACCTGATTTTAGTAGAAGACTAATGTAGGCAGAATTCATATTTGGTGGGAGTCGGCCATTTTCCTTGGTTTCCTGCAGCATTCTGTGGAATGTTGGTGCCAGAATATTCCAGAATTCTTTATAGAACTCTGCTGGAAATCCATCTGGGCCTGGAGCCTTATTATTGGGCATGCCTTGGAGGGCCTCCTGGAGTCCAGCCGCTGTTAGTGGTGAATCCAGGGCCATCGCTTGACTTTCAGATAATTTAGGTAGTGTTATGTTATCAAAAAATTGTTCAATTTCATGATCCGATGGATTTATCTCTGGTGAGTATAAAGCCTTGTAAAATTCTTTAAATGTGTTGTTTATTCTTCCAGGATCATATACTGTATTCCCGGTCTGATCTTTAATAGCAGATATAGTTGTTTTTTCTTTATTAATTTTTAGCTGGTTAGCCAAAAATCTACCTGATTTATTACCTTGTTCAAAGTTTTCTATCCTAAGTCTTTGAATTAAGAACTGGGTCTGTTTATTAATAATTTGATTTAATTCTAGCTTTGCTTTACGGATTTTGCCTAGTCTCTCCTCATCTAGAGAAGCTTCTAATGAATGAATAGTTTCTTCTAATTCCTGAATACGTTTTTTTTCCATTTTCTTTTTATTTGATGAGAATGAGATTATTTTACCTCTAATCACAGCTTTTCCTGCCTCCCAAAGAATGGATGGCGACGTACCAGGGAGGTCATTATATTCTAAATAAGAAGCCCACTCTTTTTCAAAATATTTAATAAATTCTTTATCCTTAAGTAAGGATATATTAAATATCCAATTTTTGCTTTGAGGTGTTTCTGTTTTATTTACTAAAGTTAGAGAAACAGGAGCATGATTGCTAACAGCTATAGGGTGTATCTAAATGTCTGAAATGTCAGTCAACAGTGAGCTGCTGACTAACAAATAATCCAATCGAGAATATGAATGGTGGACATTTGAGAAGAAAGTATATTTTTTGTCATTGGGGTGAAGTGATCGCCATGCATCACAAAGTCCATAATCGCTCATGTACTGTTTGACTATATCTATAGATTTCCAGCTGTGCTGAGTCCCTGCTGTGCTGAGCCTGTCTATTTCTTCATTTAAACCAAAGTTGAGGTCGCCCCCAAGAAGAAGTGAGCAATCAATGTGTTCAAGGAGCACAGAGAAGAAGGAATGAAAGAATGAGGGGTCATCAACATTTGGACCATATATACTGACAATACATAACTTTTGGTTATGTATAGATAGTTTTACTATAATAAATCTACCCTCTGGATCTGTAACTGTATCTATTACTGTAAAATTTACATTTTTATTTATTAATATTGCTACTCCCCTTTGTCTGGAGTTATAGCATGCAGAAAACACATTAGGAAACTCAGGGGATTTAAGATCATCTGCAGCTGAGGTAGATTTATGGGTTTCTTGTAATAAGAAGACATCTGCCTTCAATCTTTTAAGCTGGTTAAGAATCTTAACTCTTTTCTCTCTGGTGCCAGCTCCATGAATATTCCACGTGACAAACCTTAGAGTAGTCATAGTTTTGAGATAAAAGTTGTAAAGTCCATATCACCATAGAAACAGATAAACACAGGTGTATTATTAGTTTGTGCCTGGGGTTGCCTGATTGAAAATCCAAAAGCCGAGATATAAGAAAGAGAAAAATAGAAGAAAGTTGTGAAGGTGTGAAGGGTGAGAGAGAGAGAGAAAGAAATAGTTATGTTATGAAAAAATTATGTGTGTGAGTGATAAAAGAAGGAAAAATGAGTGACAAAGACATTTGGTGATAGACATGTGAAGATGAGAAAAGAAAAAAGAGCCAGTATCCCAGTGCTTAGTCCTGGCCCCGCCCACAATTGAGTGATGTAAACAACTTTACAGAGCTGTGCTAACATTACATTATAGTTGACTGATAAAACAACTCTTATCTGACCAGTGTTACATGACTAATAAAGCCAAGGAGTAAGCTGGGGGTCCCTGAACAGCTGCCCATTAACATACAGTTTATCTACCGCTACTGTAGCTCTGGTGCCTTCACTGATATATTTCTTCCTGATTGGGAACAAAACGCGCCTTCTATCCAGGATCTCCTTCGGATATTGATCGTTAACGCTATAATTCGTTCCCCGCAGCTCTCTGCCCCGGCCTCTGACCTGCTCTTTTTGCTTATAATGCTCGAATTTAGCAACAATTGGTCGCGGCCGGCTTTTGTTGGGCTTCTTACCTCCGAGCCGGTGGATGCGGTGAAAAGTGATGTTTTTTACCGTGTCGCTTGGGAGCTTTAACTGATGTTGGAGAAAATCTCGGACGGTGGATTCAGCGTCGTCCTCAGCCTGTTCTGGGATCCCGGAAAAAACAAGATTGTCCCGCATTCCCCTGGCCTGTATATCCAAGACAGTTTCATTCATCCTTTTCTTAATACGGATCAGTCGTTCTGTCCCCTTGCAGAAAAGCAGCCCCACAGCATAATGTTTCCACCCTCATGTTTCAGAGTGGGTATGGTGTTCTTGGGATGCAACTCAGCATTCTTCCCCCTCAAAACATGGCGAGTGGCGTTTATACCAAAGAGTTCTATTTTGGTCTCATCTGACCACATGATATTCTCCCAATCCTCCTCTGGATCATCCAGATGGTCTCTGGCCTGGACATATGCTGGCTTAAGGAGGGGGACTGTAGGATTTTGATCCATGATGTCCTAGTGTGTTACTAATAGTAACCTTTGATACTGTGGTCCCAGCTCTCTTCAGGTCATTGACCAGTTCCCCGCGTATAGTTCTGGGCTGTTTCCTCACTGTTCTCAAGATCATGTGTACCCCACAAGATGAGATCTTGCATAGATCCCCAGGTCGAGGGATATTGTCTGTGATCTTGTATTGTTCCATTTTCTAATAATTGCTCCAACAGTTGATTTCTTCTCACCAAGCTGCTTGCTTATTGTAGATTGGCTCATCCCAGTCTTGTGAAGGTGTACAATCTAGTCCCTGGTGTCCTCGGACAGCTCTCTGGTCTTGGCCATGGTGGAGGTTGGAGTCTGACTGTTTGAAGGTGTGGACAGGTGTCTTTTATACAGATAACGAGTTCAAACAGGTACCAATACAGGTAACTAGTGGAGGATAGAAGAGCTTCTTAAAAAAGAAGTAACAGGTCTGTGAGGGCCAGAATTCTTGCTTGGCTGTAGGTGCTGAATATTTGCCCTCTCATCGATTTTGTTTTTTCATCACAATTACATTTTTCAGATTAACACATTTTAATGTTAGTGTAGTTGGTCACACTGTTGCCTAGCAGCAAGAAGATCCTGGATTCAAATCCCATCATAGAGTCTTTCTGCATGGAGTTGGCGAGTTCTCCACAGGTACGAGTTCTCTTTGGGTACTCCTGCTTCATCCTCAGTGTAAAAACAAGGCTGTTAGGTTAATTGGTCTCCCTAAACTGCCCATACGTCTGAGCGTGTGCATTGTTGTTTGTCCTGTGTGTCTCTGTGATGGACTAGCGACCTGTCTTGGGTGTAGCCCACTTCTCACTCAATGACCACTGGATATAGGCACCAGAACTTGCAACCCTGCACATCACCAGGCATAGACAATTGATGGATAGTTTTCAAATGATGATTTCACTTATTTAGGGGGAAAAGTAATCCAAACCACACCAGCGCCATATAAAAAAGTAATTGCCCCCTAAACGTAATGATTCCATCGGTTACGATAAGTCGTACAGTTGTCTTTGGATCTGGGCATGATGTGGTGCTTTTTAAGCTCTTTAACCTACTCCATGTTGTGAAATAGGTACCATTTAAGTTTTCTTTGTCTAAAAGTCTGGCAGTAACCAGGCCATAGTTGGTTATTAAAACTGAACCAAAAATGTGGTTAATCCCAGTTAATCACCTAACAACCTAACAAGTGAGGCAGTTAGATTCTCAGATAGGATCAAGTTGTTTTGGATAACTTATTTTGCTTCTGAAAATTGTTACTTCAAGGCTGAACTACTGTAATTCTTTACTATCAGGAAGTCCACAAAATGCCATTAAAAGCCTTCAGTTGATCCAAAATGCTGCAGCAAAAGTTCTGATGAATATTAAAATGAGAGATCACATTTCTCCTGTTTTAGCTTCCCTTTACTGGCTCCCTGTTGAATCCAGAATAAATTGACAGAATTTATATAATGCTTTTCTGGTCATGCTGACCACTCAAAGCATTGGAGCCACATTCACCCTCACAAACAGGCGCACATTTATACACCATTGCGCAGATCAGTAGGCAACTTGGGTTAAAACTTGGGGTCCAGACACATAGTTCTCCCTGGCTTTGCCTCTTTCATGTCTCATTCTAACGGGCTGGGTCATCCTGAGCTATCTCTGTAGTTATGCTGCTATAGGCTTAAAGTGCTGGAGGACAGACTGACCACTTTTCTTCACTCTGCTACTTTTCTCTTCTACTACTCTCCAATTGTATATTTTTTGCTGTTATTTCAAATGTTAACTTTGTTTTCTCTCAGTGTTTTTCTCTACATGGAAGCTACACCTGGTCTGGCGCTCTGCTCGGCTGCAATGCCCAATTGGATGGGGGGGGGGTATCGGCTGGGAAGATACTCGCAGTAACTTAACATCCTCTGTGTCCTGTTATTAACTTTTTAACTTCTTTAACATAGAAAGTACTCTTCCATCAGTTTTTCTGTTCTTTTTTGTGTCTGCTCTCTCTTCTCAACCCCCAGATAGTCGTGGCAGATGGTCGCTCGTACTGAGCCAGGTTCTGGTTCTGCTGGAGGTTTCTTCCTGTTAAAGGGGAGTTTTTTCTCTCCACTGTCGTTACATGCTTGCTTAGTGTGAGAAATTGCTGTGAAGTCAATGGCACAACGCAGGTGACTGTCTACTTTCACTACATGTTCGTTCGGGAGGATTGAATGCTGCAAGTCAATGACTTGATGCAATCTGCTGGGATTCCTTAGATAGAAAACTTTTTAACTGATTGGAATGTATGTATGATTGAATTTAAAGGACTTGTAAAGTGCCTTAAAACACGTGTTGTGAATTGGCACTATATAAATAAACTGAATTGAAATTAAATTGTGATTGGGTAACTAGTTTTATGTTAAAGAAAACTCAAGTTACTTTGTTATTAAAGTTTGCTTGATGATCTGAAATATTAAACGGTGACAAAAAAAAACTGAAGACATCTGTAAGAGGACAACTATTTTTTGACAGCACAGTGCTTTGGTATATCTACTGTAGATACTGTATGTCTTTTACTAGAAATGTACCATTGGAATGTACTATTGGTCACATTCACAAGAACTCTCTTCAGTGTGGAAGTTGTTCCTCTGGGAAGATCAGTAACAACAGGGTTAAAAATAAAGTCTAAACAAGAGAAAAGCATATTTAAAAGGAAAATGTATTTTCTATTTAGACATATTCATTCATGTTGCTTTAACCTAGAGCTAGCCTTCAGCGAGTGCTGATCATTTGGCCCATTTGCAGTTCTGGTCGTTTCAAAAGAACTTTGTTTAATATGAAAAAAAGCCGTTGCCACATGATGTCAGTTCATACATGTCCTTGGGACATTCTGTCAACCTGGGGAATGAGCAAATTGTTCTAGAATCAACGTCAGCAAAGCTTTTACCTTCTGTCCGATCCAGACGGATCCACTTAAATGGTATTGAAAAATAATTTTTATGTTTCTGAAATGTTTTCATTCATCACCAGGAAAATGAGAACAAAGAGGACCTAACAACATCGTAGCAGGAAAAGCATGAACATAAACAGGGTTAGTTACACTGACTCTGAAGGCAGTAACGTTAAAGTTGGTGGAAATAGACATAGCCTCAAACAAAAAACTGGAGCATCAGAAAGTTATTTTTACCTCCATACCACTTTCCTGTCTTAAAATGAAATACAATAAGCTTCAGGTTTCTGACATTATCTCGCAATTATTAATGCACAGTACATGTGCTTGTACACAAGCTGTTGTGTTGCCTATGTATGGATGTACTCATTTAGTCCAAAATGTTAAAGCAATAATTCATAAAATAAATGAAGCACCACCAGTAAATCCTTAATACTTTCACTCCAGGACAGCTTACAAACATTTTAGCATTTACCTCAGTAAGTCATCCAAAAAGTTAAACTCATAGAGTCATATTTAATCAATTAGAACATGAGTTCCAATGAGGCTCGTTGAGGCTTGATAAAGAATACCATTTCAAAACAACAACCTCCAAGTAGGTATTAAACATACTTTCATTAAGCTCACATTTATGTTTTTCTTTTAGTCTGATATGATATTCTAACCTTAAATGTCATGTTTTTATTAGTGTTAAGAAGAAAATCATCAGAGCAAAGGCTTGAAAACATCAGCCTGTGTGGCATTAATCTATATAATGTGATTTGCTTATAGATGGCGTTAGTTAAATAAGCCATATTTATCTTTAATTGTTTAAATTTGTTGAATATGACTGTATTCATTCCACACAGTGATATATCTCAAGCATTTATTCCTGTTAGTTTGGATAATTATTGCTTACAGAAAATATTAATCAGTGACTTGTTTGATTTGCTCTTGTTTTTTTACATCTTTTCAAGCCAGCTCTGTTTTTAATCTATAGGGATATTGACTCCTATGCCTTTTACAGTCTAACTCTTAATATCTTATAACATGTGCAAAGAGGAGTGGGTGCAAGTGTTGTTGAACAAAACCATCCCAAAGTCAATTTGTTACAATAAGTCATGTCAAAAACTGAACCTCATACATTGTAAAGATATGTTTCCTACAGTAAAAAGAAGTCTAGCATTTGTTTCGGTTGATAATGGTTTAAAGCCATGTAAATAAACTGAATTTAATTTAATCAAAGCAGATTAACACTGTAAAATTCAATTTCTCAGAAAATTTGAGCATTACATCAGACCAATAAAAAGGACTTTGATCCGAAAATGTCAACTTACTGAAAATAAAGTCCCGGGACTCTACAGTTTCTGTGCTTAATGCTGTGAAAAAGTCCCACTCAGCCTGAGGCAACTCAGATTCTGTGCTTCTCACTTCTTCCTCCAGACTTTGGAACCTGGACTTATGAAAAGGTTTGCGCTTGTTAAAACATGGTCAAACCTGACAGCAGGCGCAAAAACATGCAGCACGTGATTTACTAAGCAGGCGCAGGTAAGACTGCGCCTGTTAAACCCGCAGCAAGATGCACGCAATCCATTTAGCGTTTTTGCCCTTGATGAATATGCAATGTGGGCGTTTTAGTCAGAAGGAGCAAAATATTGGGAGGAGAACATGCAAATAAGTAGGTGTTCCACGCGCACTGTGATTCAACAAACATAAAACAGTTTGCTCTGGTTCTTTTTTAGCCTGTTTTTACCGCCTGTGAAAGGCATGTCTTAACTTTGTGCCACCACGATTAAACATAAGTTTATTACTGACAAACGGAAAATATCGTTCACACACATTATAACCTAATAGTTATTAACACTCTAATGGCCATAAACCAGACAGTTATGTCGATTTTTTTTCCAAAGACATAACTCACTGTGCTTTCACTCTCTGCACCTGCTTTTCATTTGTTTATTAAAGCCCCTTTCAAACAGGACATAAAAAACGGTAATTTTCCGGATTTCGTCTCTCTTGCTTTTGAGTCTGAAAGCAATCTTCCAGACTTTATCTGGAGACCCCTTTACCGGTAATTTTACGGATGAAGACCTAGGGGCTGTTTACACGACAACATTGCCGTTTTTGTTTGAATACGCGGGTGATAACGCACTGCGTTTACACCACAGGGCGCGCGATGGAAAACGATGTAGTACATATGCCCAGCCTTTAGATGGCAGTGGGCCCCTTGTATGCAGTGTTCCAAGTTTTCCCCCTCACAACCCGGAAAAGTAACATTTCATGATAACTAACAATGGCGGTCTTCTTGTAGTTCTCCTCCGCTTAAATAAAGGCATATTGATTATTTGGCGCACGTATTGTATGCGTTTCCGTTGGCGATCGCATAGAAGCCTGATGATCTCTAAGTTTTGCTTACAGAGAGACCAAATAACTTCAGAAGCTGCATCAGCAGTAACCGCATACCTGGATCCGCCATTGTTGTTGTTTTTCTGTAGAAAGGCGGAGTGCGCAACTGCGACATGTCCGTAGGTGGCTGGCAGTGACGTCATCGTTTTCAAAAGTCTCCGGCTTGCGTTTACATGACAACGAATCCCCCAGCGTTTTCAAAACTCTCCACTCTGGAAGCCGTTTCCCAAAAGCTGCGTTTTCGCCCCCCGTTTTCCCGTTGTCGTGTAAACGAGAGGCCGAATCGGAGAGAAAAACTTCAGTTTTGCTGAAAAACTTTGTCGTGTAAACAGCCCCCTAGTAACAAGAGCGGACTTTTCGCGATATGGTTTTTGCATTCAGATATATCAGGTAATGTTCCGGAAAAGCTGGGGCGGTGGGGAAAAGGGGAGGGGGGCAGGGAACGCTGTGAGCGCATAGATTGATGACGTATAAATATCACGTTACCAGCAGTGCATAAGAACATGCTTTTTCAGCTTCTTTATCGATGTCTCTTGAGCGTTTCCATTGCGCACATCACAAAGACGAGGACTGTGATTGCCATCTTTGCAATAATCGCTTTGTTTGGGGAAATTACATGTACGCCCGCCGCACTAAGTTTGCGTCATATCCACATACAACCCCCCACTCCCCCGCACCCCCCAGACATGATTCTCCGGTATATTTCTTGCTGTGTGAAAGCAGCCGAAAGGCAATGTTCCGGAAAAAAGTGGTGTGTTTGAAAACACAACTCCAGTTAAAGACCGGATGGAATTGTCCGCAAATATTCCAGAACTTTTGTCTGAAAACGGCTTTATTTGGATCCCCGTTCGTTTCCACTGGACTGGTTAATAATCTTCCTGGGGTCCAATTAATAAAATATAATAATCATGTACACTACCACAATGACAATTACATATATGACATTTTAAAAACTACATTCATACATTTCGGATTACACACAAAAGCCAGATGTAATTAACTTGTAAATTTTCCAACCTTCAATAACATATCTAAAACATTCAGGTAGATCCAAAGCTTAAATTAGATTTTGATACTTTTTAAAAGAGTACATACCCTTTAGTTCTCTAATATTTGTAGGTAATTCATTCAATTCCTGAGATGCTCTGTAGACAGCAGATTTCTGCAGGAAGTTTGTAATAGCACGTTTTACAATTCATTTAGCATCACAAAAGTACAATCTAGTACAATGGGTGTGTATCTGATCAGAGTAAGTTAACTCTTTGTAAAATGATTCTGGTTGACCTGTTAGAATAATCTTTTTAATGAATAAGAGTAGGTTGTACTGCAACTTGACATTTAATAGAGGCCATTATAAAGTGCAGTGCATTTCAACAATATTAGTAGAATATGGACATCTTAGGACTGAGCGAGCAGCCTTGTTCTGGACAAGCTGCTGCTTTAATAAGTCTGACTCTGGAATACGGCGCCTGCATGGAGCAAAGAGCGGCACATGTACACAAAATATAATTCACAGACATTCTAGCCTGATAGTAATTAACTCTCTAACATCCATGGACTTGACAGGTATGTCCTTTTTTTGCCAAAGACGCATCAAGAATCCACTGCGTCTATTCTTCCTGTCTCTGGCTGTGGTGCGGTGCATGGGACAGAAAGGCTGGCACACACAGCAGCAGATGCAAAGTCCTCATTTGAATACCACTCTTTGCACCTGTTATCATTTGCGCGCACAATCTTTTGTGGCGCACGCAATTTTGTGCTCTTTATTTGGAATATTGATAAATCAGGCCCTTAGTCCTTCCACTAAACTTTCTTTTAATAAGCTTGGATACAGCTGTCTGTCAGCAATCACCTTTTATTTTTGCATATTGTGTGAGGCTGCTAAAGGAGGAGCAGCCTCTTCTGATCTCTCCCAATCTCTCGCCTTATTTACTTATTTTTTTCTTATTTTCTTTTCTTATATTTTTTTTCTTAGTTACTTTATACACCAAGCCTTTGGAGTTACTGTATTTGACCAGATGTCTTTTTTTGGATTATTCTTTGAACTTCTTTAATGATTTCAGGGACCTTCTTTCAATAATATCTATCGACTATGACCAACTAATCATTGTGGGGGACTTCAACATCCATACCGACAACCGCCGAGGTAGACGAGCAAAAACATTAAGTGACACTCTTCACAACTTTGCCCTGACCCACCATGTCAAACAACACACACACAATTGAAGACACACTCTGGACTTAATAATCAGCAAAGGCTTAAATATATCCAAAATCTTGGTAATTGATATTGCGCTATCTGACCATTTCTGTGTTTTCTTTGAAAGTACCATCTCTGTTAAACTATCTAGCCACAGTGAGACCACTATAAAAAGGCGTTTTCTCGGGGACATTTCAGTTGAAACCTTTAAAAGTATTTACCCTTCCACCACATCCCCCTCATCTCCCAACTCCAACTCAGTACATAAGCTGGTAGATAATTTCCTCATGGAAATCTCAGACATCATTTATTCCATTGCTCCATCTAAAGTTAAAGTAGTCCCAGGTAGAAAGAAGTCTCCATGGACAAGTGATCCACTGGTACGTAGTGAAAAAAGGACGTTTCGACGAGCCGAGAGAAAATGGCGGAAAACGCAACTCCAGGTTCATTGTGAGATCTACAAAGAGAGACTGAATAGATATCAATTAACTTTAAAAATTGCTAGGGAAACTTTCTTCCCTGAAATCATTAACAGAAAAATTAATAATGCACGGACTCTATTTGCAACAGTGGAAAGACTAATTAATCCTCCAGTGACAGTAGCCCCTGAACTAAATTCGACCAGGGCCTGCAATGAATTTTTCATCTTTTTCACTGAAAAGACACTATTACACGGTTAGTCCGTACCACAGCACCGAGCCAACTACCAATGTTATACCCACCAATATAGAGAAAATGTCAGAATTCCATGAATTAAACCAAAAAAACCTTGAAGAACTCATTAACCAATTAAGCTCCTCCTGTTGCTGTTTTGATATCCTACCCACAGTTTTTCTTAAGAAAGTTTTCCCTGTCATTGGGTCTGATCTGATTCAAATAGGTAACTCATCGCTCCTGTCAGGTCTCTTACCCAAGCATTACAAACAGCAGTTATTAAAACACTGCTAAAGAAGGATAACCTGGACAACTGTCATGTTTTGTTGATAGGAGGACCCAAGTCCAACAAAATGAGATTGTGAGTTTTAATGAAGGAAACAGGAAAACAAAACTTACAAATGGTAACAGGAGGACATCTAAACACGGGGACCGGAGGACAGGCAGAGTCGACAAGGGACCAGCGAGTTGTGACTGAATGAGCAATACTTAAATACTGAGGAGGGAGTGAGGAAATGACAGAAACTTGAGGACTAATTAGTGTAAGCAGATGCATGTGAAGGTAAGAGCAGAGAGATTGGGAATGACATGAAGCTGGGGAGGGAGGCAGAATGGCAAGGAGGAAACAGAGAGGAAGGCAAAGAACAAAACATCAGGATTGACTAGACAGAATAACTAATTCTAAGGATAAAAGATATCTAAGGAAATGAGATTAAAGGAACCCAAGAAAAAACCGAAAGAAGAACTGGAGCGGGGGGGGACAGAAGGAAACAAACACACCAGAAAAGGATTTTTAAATGAGAAGACCAACTAATGAAGTTTAACAGAACTAACCAGGACAAGTAATGAAACAAGAAAAAAGGCCACCCAGGTCCCAGGAACACACTCTGAAGGCTCCATGGCTGGGAGCCTGTGGAGGAAGTCTGCGGGCTTGTACCCATGAAAAAGCTCAGGCTCTAGAGACTCAGAACCTGGAAGGCTCTCGGAGGCTCAGGAGACTGGAGCTCATCCTGAGGATCCATGGCTGGGAGCCCACGTAGGAGGTCAGTGGGCTAGTAGGCCGATGAGGTTGGTTCTGATGAAGCGGGGGAGGTGAACCCACCTCATCGACAACGTCATTTGTGGTGTTGAGTGGGAGGTAAAGGTGGCAAGAAGGCAGCTGAGACTTGAGGTATTGAAGCAGAGAGTGCAGAATCCAGAGGTAAAGGCATGGGAGTGGAAGTGAGAGGTGTCTTGACCAGTACTGAGCTGCAGGATTGTGACCGGCGTCGAGGCAGAGGTGGCTTCCCAAATAACTGTGCAAAAGCGGCCCTCTGGTTCAACACCGCCTCCTCCCAACATCCGGTCAGACCCAGCTCAGTGAACAGTGGTGTCCAAGGTCGGAGTATGTCCATAAATTGATCTGTAGTGCTGACACAAAGCCAAGGTGGACTTAGGGTGGCAGTAAGGTCCAAATGTTGCCTTGTGGCTTATTTAAGGTCAGCCAAACAGAGAGCTGCTGGGTCCAACTGGCTGGTTCCTTCTGTCATGTTTTGTTGATAGACGACCAAAATGCAGCATAATAAGATTGTGAGTTTTAATGAAGCAAACAAAACTTACAAATGGAAACAGGAGGGCATCTAAACGCAGGGACTGGAGGACAGGCAGAGTCGACAAGGGACCAGCGAGTTGTGGCTGAATGAGCAATACTTAAATATTGAGGAGGGAGTGAGGAAATGACAGAAACTTGAGGACTAATTAGTGTAAGCAGATGCAGGTGGAGGTAAGAGCAGAGAGATTGGGAATGATATGCAGCTGGCCAGGGTGGCAGAATGGCAAGGAGGAAACGGAGAGGAAGGCAAAGAACAAAACATCAGGAATGACTAGACAGAATAACTTATTCTAAGGATAAAAGATATTTAAGGAAATGAGAGCAAAGTAACCCAGGAAAAAACCCAAAGAAGAACTAGAGCGGGGGGTGGTACAGACCAGAAGGAAACAAACACACCAGAAAATGATTCTTAAATAAGAAGACCAACTAATGAACTTTAACAGAACTAACCAGGACAAATAATGAAACAAGGTAAAAGCCAATAAAAAAACTAAACAAGGAAACAAAGGTAGAGAAAGTCTAAGGATATGAAGTGAATATATGGAAGGAAGACAGAGCCAAAATTAGTAACACTAAGAACCTAAAGTATAAATTAAAAAAAGCTAACACCAAGAAATAAACTAAAATAATAAAGGTAAACTGAATAAGGAAATTAAATAACTGAAATTCAAAACACAAACACCTAAGGAACTTAACAACACGTTAATGCAGAACTACAGGCCAATCTCTAATCTTCCATTCATCAGTAAGATTATTGAAAAAGCTGTGTTTCAACAGTTAAATAGCTTCCTAACAAATGACCAACATTTGGATATTTTTCAGTCTGATTTCCGAGCTCACCACAGCGCCGAGACTGCCCTCAAAGTTTTCAAAGACATCGGCATAATTACAGACTGTGGTAGCACCACAGTGCTGCTACTTTTGGACCTCAGTGCAGCAGTTGACACAGTTTATCACAATGTACTACTGAAATGACTGTAGAGCTGGGTTGGTTTCTCTGGTACAGTACTTGGCTGGTTTGAGTCTTAGCTAAAGAACAGGGACTTCTATGTTTCAATAGGAAACTTTTCATCAGAATGAACAGAAACCACATGTGGGGTGCCCCAGGGCTCCATCCTGGGGCCCCTCTTATTTAATATCTACATGCTCCCACTAGGCAAGATTATAGCAACCAATAACATTAGCTACCATAACTACGCAGATGACACTCAGCTCTACATTACAATATTACCAGGTGACTTTGAACCCATCCAAACGCTAAGTATGTGCATTGAGCAAATCAATGGATGGATGTGCCATAACTTCCTCCAGCTGAGCAGAAACAAAACAGAAGTAATTACTTTTGGACCTAAAGCGGAATGATCAATAGTCAGCACACAGCTTCAGTTAATCCAGCTAGAAACTACTGATCAGACCCGAAACCTAGGTGTAGTAATGGACTCAGACCTGAACCTCCAGGGTCACATAAAGGCAATAACAAGGTCAGCATTGTATCACCTGAGTAACATCTCTAGGATTAAAGGACTGATGTCGCAACAGGACCTCGAAAAACTCATCCATGTTTTTATCTGTAGTCAGATTGATTACTGCAACAGTGTCCTCACAGGTCTGCCTAAAAATTCAATTAGACAGCTGCAGCTGATCCAGAACGCTGCTGCTCGTGTTCCTCACTAGAACCAGGAAAGTAGAGCACATCACCCCAGTTCTAAAGTCCTTACACTGGGTTCCTGTAGCTCAGAGAATAGACTTCAAAATACTTTTACTAGTTTATTAAATGGCCTAACACGTTCTTTTAAATCACAGCTAAAATCCCATGTGTTTAGAGCGGCCTTTAAGTAAGGGTTTCATGTATCATATGTTATGTGGGTGCTTCATGCTTCATTTATTTCCGTTTTTAATTTATCCCATATTCATGTCTGCTTTAGATAAATGTTTTTACTAGTCATATGCTCTGTGTGTGTTTTATGATTTAATGCTGGTTGAAATTTATACCCTAATCATGTAAAGCACTTTGAATTACCCTGTTGTTGAAAGTGTGTTATACAATTAAAATTACCTTGCCTTTTGTTGTTTACCCTCAGTGTGAAGTATGCCAGTCATTTTTTGTTTGCTCAGTCTAAAACCAGATAGAAATTAGTCTGAATGTCTTTATTACAGTTTCTTTCTCCACTCCTCCAATAATAAAGTTATGATAACACTGACTGGACCTTATAAATCTTTTAGGGTATTTATTTTTTTAATATGCTGCAGCTATGGTTCAGTTTTCTGCAATGTTTTTTTTCTTTCGAAACATAACCAAGCAGCTAATCCTGGAATTGTAAATTGTGGTAAAAGTTGCTGCAGACACAAAGAGAAATCCCAACAATTACAAATACAGATAATTAGCCTGTGATTGCATGAAATTAGGCCATTATGAAAACTGCAACCACCCCTGTTGACAACCTCGCTCCATGATTAACTGGTAATATTTTTCCTCCTACATTCACTGAGATGCATTTAGAGCCTGAGCAAATGGCTGCAACACTATGAACAGTAAACATAAATAGTAACACACACAATGGACCTCATAGCAATGTGCTTTTGCTGTCAATTAGAGGGGCCTACATCTGCTGAGCAATTAGCTCAAAACCAAACAGTAACCAAGACAATCTGCACCAAAGTTTATAGTTAATTATTTCACTCAAGGCACCCAGAATGCTTGCCCTGAAGCGCAGCAACGTAGCATCACTGGCTCATTATAATGGAGATGGGGAACCTGGTCCGAGTTAGATGGGAAGACGGATGGAGCTCAATACTTGACAAATCTGACAGAAAACCTGTCAGAGGTCTTAAGAGACCAGGGCAGAGGGTCACCTTCCAGCCTGACAGTAACCCTAAATATACCACCAGGGCTACAAATGAATGGTTTAGATCAGAACATATACATGTGTAAGAATGGCACAGTCAAAGTATACAGCTAAATCTAAATGATAAACTGTGATAAGACGTATAAGATACACTTACAACTACCTCTCTGACTGAGCTTTAGCTATGTTGAGAAGAAGAATCGGCAAAAAATTCTGTATTTAGATTAGCAAAGCCGGCACAGACATTCACCAAAGGTCTTACAGCTGTATAATTACAGTCAAAGTTGATTCTGCAAAGTATTTTATTCATTATTTATATATATATATATATAAAAAAAGAAAAGTCACTGTTCTTTTCCTTGTACCTAACAATTATGCTGTCCTACTGCATAAAAATGGCAATAACACACATGCAAAAGTTTATTTGTAACACGACCAAATGGGGGAAAGTTGAATCAATATTTTAACAACTTGTACATTTTCTAAAATACTCTACTCAGTTGAACTTTAAAAAAGAATAAAAGAAATCTGACTGTTATTATTAATACATGTACAGTATTATTGCATGTTGTAAATTTGCCCTTGCAGTAGAGTCTCTTATTTTTCTTTTCTTTTTTATAAAATGTTTTTTACTTTGTGTGAATCTGCAGGCCTCTGTTTGCCTTTCACTTTGTTGTGAGATCTGAATTTCTTCACTGAGGTACAATAAAGGATATTTTTATTCTATTCTACAAAGCGCAGTAGACGACTGTTAAATTGCAGGTCACCGTTACAAACAGTTGGGAGAAAAAAAAGCCTCTAAGGTGTTGAATTCTCCTTCTTCATAAAAAAAAAAAACAAGTACCTAAATATGAGCGCTTCCTTTTGAAAACTCAGAGCTGACCAACTAAGTAACAGAAGTCTAGCAACAACAACCAAATCCCGAACAGGTGCCAAAAATGCTGAGTTTTAAAATCATGTCTCTTGTCTTCAAGTTCTGTAAAGTACCTTGATACATAGAAAACAGTTTATGTCCGCGATAATACGGTAAGGGTCATGGTTTGAAATCTTTAAAAAACATCTTCCACTTACTTTAAACAGAACTTCGCAAAATATAAATAAAGCTAGAGCACCAGTGTTCTTGTAAATGACTAATGGAAGCTCTTGGCTCGTTTATCAGTTAACCAAAGCCCAGTGGTGTCCCCCAAGGGAAAAAAAGAAGTAATAAGCTTTCATAACAACTTTAGTAACAAAATGACGCATATTGCTGTAGTGCTTAAAAAAAACAAAAAAAAAACAGCTCAACAACCAAATCCCCAACTACTGGAACACAAAGACGTTGGGGGGGGTTCCTACCAAATCAATTTGATGCCTGCCCTAACTTATCCCCAGTTCTTCCTCTTACACAGGTCTGTGTGTGTGGTAGTGATATGAACTTAAGTTCAAAAACATAAAAAAAAATAAAAAATAATAAATTTCATTAAAATATCCCCTATAACTGCATTGTTAAGAAGTATTTATTCAATAACAATAAATACTGAAAGGAAGATAAATATTAGCAGATTTACATATGGGTAGTGTAAAGAGTATGTAAATATTATTTGGTCTTTTCATGGCACAAAACTGAAGATATGACACTTGGACATTTACTATCCTCTCAAAATAACTCCACATTAGTGTCTAAACCGCTGGCAACATATGTGAGTACACCCACCCCTAAGTGAAAAGGACCAAATTGTGCCCAAAATGTCAATATTTTCCAGTACTGCCTTAAGTGTGTTTAGCGTGAATTTCACTAGCTTCCAAGGTTGCCACAGGAACCCTCTTCAACTCCTCCATGACAACATCACAGAGCTGGTGGATGTTAGGAGACCCTACGCTCCTCCACCTTCAGTGTGAGGATGACCACAGATGCTCGATAGGGTTTAGGTCTGGAGCAGTTAACCAAATATATTTCTTTATCATTTTTTTCATATTTGACGTGATGGAAAAATCTGAAAGCCGTCCGTCATTTTGACAGATTAGTATTCACACCTCTGACCACTTGTTGCAAATGCGCAGACATTTTCAACTTTATGCACGGAGTATGGATTATTGAATCATTCAAAAAGATTCATGGGAGCATGTAAGCATCATCTCAGACCTGGACATCATACCCAATGATTCTCCTAATCCACGGTCATGTTTGTGTGTTAAATAGGACCCAAAGGCAGCAAAAATAAAACTTAAATGATTTAATTGTTAACAAAAAACAAGGAGCAAAAACTTACAGAACTAGAAGAACCAAAAATGCAGAGAAGAGGAAGAAACAGGAACTGGGCAGGAACAAGGAACCAGACAGGGAAAGAATGACGACGGACCAGCGAGTAGTGACTGAATGAAAGCAGAATATATACTGGGGAGGAAATGAGGAAGTGAGAGGAGACCAATGACCAATTAGGGGAATCAGATGCAGGTGAGAGGGAGAGAGCAGGTGGAAACAATCAACAGCTGAGAAGAGGGGTAGAATGGTAGGGAGGCAGAAAACTCCTAACTAAGATAATAAGTCTAGGAAAGGGACCTAAGGAAACACTAGAGAGCAGAAGGAAGAAATAAAATAGGAAACTATCTAGAGGGAATAAACTAAGGAAACAAATGAGGACACAAACAAAAAGGTGAACATATCTAAGAGCAAGAAGAAGAAACAGAAACAAGGAAGTGCCAAAATAAACTAATAAAGACAAGTAATAACCTAACATGAAAAAACTAGGTTTTAGATAAGGAGAAGAACTAAGTTTAAACACAAACAGGAGGGACAAAACAAGAAAGCAGATTGGGGTACAGAGGGGAAGGAAATTAAGTGGAAGGAAAACAAAGCAAAAATCCACGGAACCTGACATCCACAAGCTGACAGCGCGCTGAAGAGTAACGGAGACATGGAGCAAATCTGTGACTGCATCTTACGCAGACTGGCGGTGACAGAACTACTGATGCAAAAAGAGCGCATGCAGGAGAATTTCCTCCTGCTGAAGCGATCAGAAAAGCCCTCGTTCAGAAAGTCTTGCCGAATTCTGACCACTTAATTAGAAGAAATGTTCCCTGATTTCAAAACTATGGCAGAATTGGTGCTTCAGCCTCCATAGAAGGGGACATCCATGTGGATCACGTTCATTTATCTATGCTGTCAAGTATTTTTTTGAATTAATTACTACTAAGAGTGTCAAAAAATTTTGATGTCCCACATTTAATTTTAGTTTTTATCATTCATTTGTGTAAACCCGGAAGCCTTAAGCCTCCATTTCCATTTACACTGGCTCGGATAGTCATTTACGCCTGCAAGCTCTTATCAAGCTCCTGCTGCTAGATTGCATTTATTTGAGTCACACAAACCCATTTATTTAAAGTATTTAATGAACAAAGAACAGTAAATGACTTTGAATGTTCAATTGTGAAAGCACAATGCAAAGCAACCCACTGACAGGTACAAAGTGATGCATATACATGAAACCTACCATGCCAGACAGTTTCTTTTCAAAGCAAAAAAAAACAACAAAAAAACATCAAGTACAAAAAAGCTTTTAGTATGGTGCTTTTTAATCCAGCCTGAACCTGGGTGGGTGGCCACTTGGATCTGGATCCCGCCTATTCTGCTCCCGCGCCTTTAGCTCTGATGCTAAACCTGGCTAGCTAAGCTAAAGGCTAATCTGCTCATTGACTGTATATATAGAGCTCCCGCTTCATTCTACTGCAGCCATCTGTGCGCCTCCGACGGCTCCCCCCCAATCTCATAAGGTAAGAACTCATAACTTAAAATAAATAATTATTAAGATGTAGTGTTACTAAAATTACAGTCGAACGAAATACAGCAATTTAAACTGAATTATCACAACGTGATATCGAAGACAATTGGATAAAAAAAGTCTCGAGACAGATTGCTGTCAAAATGTATGTAAAGCCGAGTGGAGGATGTTTATTAGCCTACTCTAATCTGCAATATGTTTACATGTGTAATATTGACTGTATATATACAGTGTATAATATTAGTGTATAGTATTAAATTCCCTGTATGAAAAGTGCGTGCACTGTATGTGTTGAATGCGTGTGGATGAAAGTGACTCGTGTGTGCTGCAATGAATGGATTAATACGGTAATAATTGTAATCTAATAATGATTTCAATTCTACTCCCCAGAAATGAATACATATAAAGCCACGGTCGACAATATCCTGATACAGCCGAGGGCGGAGGGCTTGGAGTCAAGTCAGGAGCACGTTTCTCACCTTTTTAGATGATTTTTTATTTTTTTTATTCTAGAAAATAAAAGTTGTTAAAGATTGTTAACGCCTTTCTGTTTCTCCCGCAAACATATGCTTCATTATCAGAACAAATAATACTGATCCTCAGAGAGTTTGCATCTTTGAATTGATAATAGGTTAAGGTAAGGTTAATTAAAAATTTCTATTAAACAACATTTATGAACACCTTCATAAAATAATGGCTGCAGTTTACACGTTCCGTCTCCACAGCAGAGTTCAAGAGGGGATTCTGCGCAATCAACCCAGAATCCTGCAGAATCCGTTTGGTCGACTAGAGGAAGAATGATAAAAACACTCAACAATCTTCCCTTCATCTCTGCATGGAGCCCGGCAGGGGTCAGGTGCAGAAATTATTTTGAGGTTCATATGTACTCTCAGTTTAATAAAATCCATAGGCACGTTTTATGTGCGCGCTGATTTGGGCATCGTGCTGGACCTTTTTCAGAGCTTTAAACTGAAAAAAGGGTATTATTCCTTTAACTTTTAAATAATACTAAGATCTCACTAGTGACCAGGTTTGTTTCAACTCCATGCACAACAAATGCGATATTTGTTTTTATACGGCTTTGAAGACAAACCGATCGCAAAATTTGTGGAAATAGTCCAAGAAGCGCACAGTGTGTGTCCGTCTTTCCTCTGGGAAGCATGGAGCTGGTAGCGCAGCATAATTTGAACACCTTCCATTAAAGAGGATACTGAATATATGAAAATTGCGCTGGTGGATGCACTGTTTAAAAAACAAACAACAAAAAGAACATCAGGTTTTTAAGTGGTGGGGACAAAACTGTAATTGATCAATATTACCGCGGACATGGTCCCGGGTAATGACTCAAATATCTATACTTTCATGCAGCACCCCAAATCCGTGCACACGGTTTAATAGACTGAGGGTATAGAGGGATTCTAACATTTGATCTTATCCTCATTTTTTATGTCAACAATAATTTTGTTTTTCACATTTTCTGTCAGTTTTTAAAGGGTAAACGTATGTGCAAGATGCCCTGCAGCCTGCATACACAAACCTGTAGTTTATTTTCATGAATAAAAAGTAAAAAAAAATAAAAAATCGCACACTGCATATCAGCAGTAAAATGTTTTGCGAATGGCTAGTGGCTACGTCATCGTAGCCGAAAACGTCACTTCCGTGTCCAAACCAAATCGCGGTAGCAATGGTGCAGTGCTGTGTCCCGTGTTGCAATAAAATAAATTATGCCAATAAAACGATATGTTACTGCCGCTTTCCTCTGGACGAAAACAAGAGGAGGAGATGGCTTAAACTGATCCAATAAGCTGGATCTCTTTAAAAGTGTGGACTAGCGCCAGTATTTGCATACTGTATATATATATATATATATATATATATATATATATATATATATATATATATATATATATTATAGTAGTATAGTAGAACACTCGGAGAGCACAGACCTCCGCCAGGGCCACTCATCCCCCCCATCACCATGTTGTTATATTTCTAATATTCTGTACTTTACCAATAAAATGAAATGTCTGTTAATGAGATGCATGGCTGCACTTTTCCAGCAGAGAGCAGAGATTCGGGGCTGCTGCGCGAGGGATGCCGCTTGTGAGCTCTTTGACACGGTAGAGGAGTGGAGTTTAGCACAGCCGGTCGGTGGGTGAATAGGCGCTTCATGTCGGATCAACCCCGAGATGGAATCACTTGTTCCTATTCCCATTGCTGACATTTCCTTAAAATCTTATCAAAATCCATCCATAACTTCCTAAGTTATGTTGCTAACAGACAGATAATTGGGCACGAAAACATTACGTCCTGGCGGAGGTAATAGAAAAAGACATCTTCCATCTACCGTCTTTCTGTGTAAATATCTCACGTTACAACATGAAAACATCTGGTTTACATTCAGTGCGGCATATATATATGAACAAAATGTAATTTCTTTTCAAATGTAGCTGGTGCGGCTCATTCAGGTGTGCTCAACAGTCCGAAAATTATGGTAGTTATGTATGAAAAGTCATATTTTACAAAAATAAACTCATTTACGAAAATAAAGTAATTTACGAGAATTAGTTATAATTTAGAAGATTAAAATAATTTATGAGATTTAAGTAATAATTTACATGATTAAGTCATTTAAAAGAATCAACCTTGGCAACCGCCAGTGTGTTTACATTAGGAGCAGCGGCGGGTTGGACCCGGAAGTGATGTCGTGATGTCACGCTAGCCATCCCCATAGTGGTCAAACAGACAAGGGAAAAAAATAAACTTACATTTTGTAATTACAAACATGTTTTACTTAGGCTCACACATTATTCAATAGTCTAAAATATCAAACTGAAAAGTCTCAGACAGAATGCGTCAGGTTGAGCTCAGCTCCACAGCCAGATAGCCTCTGCTAGCTTCATGCAGCTGCGCAGCGAGCTATTAGCCTAGCCGATGGGCCAGGCAGTGACATAAACGGCCTGTCAATCAAAGTCCGGCCCTCATTAATTATTTTTGTTAACCAGCCTGGTGCCTCTGGTTTTTTTTAACCCAGCATAATCACAGGAGCAATATGTAGCTGTAGACGGATTAAAAAAAAATAGGCACCAGGCATTAAAGTTGCTTTTAACGTGTCTAAAGTGCAATGTATTCCAATGGGGGACCTATATGGCGTAACTACAGCAATGGCGGCCCCCAGTGTCGTGGTCAAAAAGCAGAGCAGCCAGCGGCCATTGGGTGTAATTTAGACATTACGCATCGCTGCTTACTCAACAATTAGCCTACTAATAATTATTATGAGGGGCATTTTGCATATTGAGCATGAATACAGTGGTTATTAAAACAAGAAGCCTGGATAAGACATCTCCAAACCTCTACACTACAGCCGCAACTGTGCCACTAATAAAAGGTTAGCGTTTCCTAATCAGTATTGCCTTTCTCCTTCTCCGTCAGCCATTGTGGGCAAAAAAATAAAAAATAAATTCAATCAAATTTCAATGTGAGCAGATAGCTGAGGATGTGCTTTGCTGGCAAAGGTTAGCGGTGATAGTTTTGCTCTGACCATCCAATCAGAGGGCGGAAAACTTCTGACATTGTGGGCTGGCCCACTGAGGTGTACTGTATCTGAACGCTGACTGGTTAAAAAAACTGTTCTGTTTCATAATTTAATTAACATAGGCCCTCGCAGCACGTAGAGGCTGAAATTTGATTAGACGAAACATTGATGATCCACAGGCTGTTAGGGAGTCTGGGGATTTTGTCAGTTTCCGGTTTCCTTTTTTTCCACCTTCCCGGTGAACTCCTCCAGGGGGCCTGCCAGGAACCAAGACCTGCCCATCACACCTGAGGGCAGAGCCATGCTGGGGAGCTCCACGCACACCTGCAGCTCATCGAGCCTCATCAATGGCTGGATAAAAGCAGCTGGCTGTCAGACCTTTGAGGCCTGAGTGTTTTGCCTTTGTGGCAACCTCTAGCCCTCTCTGTGTTCTCCTGAGTAATTCATTGTTGAAATATTCCCTTCTGCAAACGTACCTGTGCTCGTTCCAAGGTTCCTCCTGAAGATTCCCCCCTCGTGATCCATCTTCCAGCTTCTCTGCAAGCTCCGGTCTCAGGCTTTGTCCACATGTAGCTGGGTATCTGACAAAACTATTATATTTTTTCTAGGATTTGGCCTATCATCCACATAAAAACGCAGATTTATGGCATCAAAAACGATTCTTTCTAAAAACTCGAAGATTTGCTTATTCTCCGTTTTAAGCATTTGCTTGTGTACAGAAATAAGCAGGGTTACAGGTTTCGCAACGTCACAGCCCGCAACAAAAAGGCTCCGGCATCACATGTGCGACTTGTGTTTACACTCAGAAACAGCATGGATACCCCTAGAAACTGTGTTGGGATAATCAATTACTGCTCAATGTAGAATTTAGAAAAAAAAAGTTATTCTAAGTGGACAGGATTTGGGGGAACTTACAGGTTTGGTATGCCTATGAATGTTCAGTCAAATCTATTCATCACGTCAAAACTTAATACTCACTTCTGGACTTCTCTTTTACAGTTCTGGTTCCCTCCACCCATCCGTTCCTGTTCCTGTGATCATCTATAATTCATTGTTTCAATAAAATCATTTAATCATTACAACTGGTCTTGCTAGTTGTGTTCTGTAAGTGGTGTCAGGAATCTTAACGGAAACATGACACAGACATGTACGGGAAGCAGCACAGTCAAGAGAAAAGTTACAACAACAAAAATCATAATAAATAAACTTTTGGAAGTCATTTCATTAAACAAATATAATTTGGGTTGTAGATATACACACGTGCTCAAATTTGTTGGTACCCTTACAGCTCATTGAAATAATGCTGCTTTACTCCTGAAAAGTGATGAAATTGAAAGCTATTTTATCATGTATACTTGCATGCCTTTGGTATGTCATAGAATAAAGCAAAGAAGCTGTGAAAAGAGTTGAATTATTGCTTATTCTACAAAGATATTCTAAAATGCCCTGGACACATTTGTTGGTACCCCTTAGAAAAGATAGTAAATAACTGGATCATAGTGATATTTCAAACTAAATAGTTACTTTAATTAGTATCACACATGTTATCAATATTGTAATCAGTCATTCAGCCTATTTAAATGGAGAAAAGTAGTCACTGTGCTGTTTGGTATCATTGTGTGCACCACACTGAACATGGACCAGAGAAAGCAAAGGAGAGAGTTCTCTGAGGAGATCAGAAAGAAAGTAATTGACAAGCATGGTAAAGGTAAAGGCTACAAGACCATCTCCAAGCAGCTTGATGTTCCTGTGACAACAGTTGCAAATATTATTAAGAAGTTTAAGGTCCATGGAACTGTAGCCAACCTCCCTGGGCGCGGCCGCAAGAGGAAAATCGACCCCAGAATGAACAGAAGGATAGTGCGAATGGTAGAAAAAGAACCAAGGATAACTGCCAAAAAGATGCAAGCTGAACTCCAAGGTGAAGGTACGTCTGTTTCTGATCGCACAATCCGTCGCTGTTTAAGCGAAAGTGGGCTCCATGGAAGAAGACCCAGGAGGACTCCACTTTTGAAAGAAAAACATAAAAAAGCCAGAGTGGAATTTGTTAAAATGCATATTGACAATCCACAATCCTTCTGGGAGAATGTCCTTTGGACAGATGAGTCAAAACTGGAGCTTTTTGGCAAGTCACATGAGCTCTATGTTCACAGACGAAAAAAATGAAGCTTTCAAAGAAAAGAACACTATACGGACAGTGAAACATGGAGGAGTCTCGGTTATGATTTGGGGCTGCTTTGCTGCGCCTGGCACAGGGTGCCTTGAATCTGTGTAGGGCACAATGAAATCTCAAGACTATCAAGGCATTCTGGAGCGAAACGTACTGCCCAGTGTCAGAAAGCTCGGTCTCAGTCGCAGGTCATGGGTCCTCCAACAGGATAATGACCCAAAACATACAGCTAAAAGCACCCAAGACTGGATACGAACAAAACATTGGACTATTCTGAAGTGGCCTTCTATGAGTCCTGATCTGATTCCTATCGAACATCTATGGAAAGAGCTGAAACTTGCAGTCCGGAGAAGGCACCCATCAAACCTGAGACAGATGGAGCAGTTTGCTCAGGAAGAGTGGGCCAAACTACCTGTTAACAAGTGCAGAAGTCTCATTGAGAGCTACAGAAAACGTTTGATTGCAGTGATTGCCTCTAAAGGTTGTGCAACAAAATATTAGGTTAGGGGTCCCATCATTTTTGTCCATGCCATTTTCATTTGTTTTCTTATTTACAATATTATGTTGAATGAAACATCAAAAGCAAAGTCTGATTTCTATTCAATATGTAATAAACAATGGTGGATGCCAATTACTTTTGTCAGTTTCAAATTATTTCAGAGAAAATTGTGCATTCTTCATTTTTTGTGGAGGGGTACCAACAAATTTGAGCACGTGTGTAGGTCAGTGATTGTAATGGAGCTTAGGCCAGCAGATGAGGTCTTACTGTTCCTGAAGGCCACTGCAATTAATGCATGGTTAGGGAATTAAATGTCTAGCAGTTAAATGGAACCCACTTTGTACCTATCTTTAATTATAGAAACAACCAAAACTGCAAAGGTACAACATGGTAACAAGTAAAAATGACCAGCACCAGCAATATAAAGAGAATTTAATCACAGCCTTTTTGAAAGTCTTTAAAGGGATATTCCACCCCTAAGTAAAATATTTCCCAGAGTTAGATAAGTGAGAAAAAAGCATTTTGTAACCAGCCCAGACATTCTCCTGATCTGGCAGCAGTCCGTTTGCTTTAGCTTAGCATAAACAATGT
Organism: Valencia hispanica; assembly: GCA_963556495.2. Taxonomy (NCBI): domain Eukaryota; kingdom Metazoa; phylum Chordata; class Actinopteri; order Cyprinodontiformes; family Valenciidae; genus Valencia; species Valencia hispanica. The sequence goes on along the minus strand of OY747705.1, from coordinate 9,444,144 downwards.
AAGTGAATGGGAGCAACTAGCATTTTACTTAGGGGTCGAATACCCCAGTTTGGTACAAAAAACGCCTACTAGTGACCACCAACGCTCAACAGACCTCAGTCAACCATTATCACTACCCAGTCTTACCATAAATTGCAAAATGTAGCAGAAATACCAAAACTCATAACGTCTTTTGTCATTTTTGTTTCCCAGAAAAATTCAATTCAATTCAGTTTATTTATATAGCGCCGATTCCCAACAGATGTCATCTCAAGGCACTTTACAAAAAAGTCATTTCAATACGTTTATATAAACATTCCAATTATTTTCAAGAAGACAGAGCAGAAACACAGAACAAAAAGAACTGATATAAGAGTACATTCTATATTAAAGAAAGTAAAAAGTTGATAACAGGACACAGTGGATGCTCAGTTACTGGGAGCATCATTCCAGTCGATGCCCCCGTCCAAACGGCATTGTAGCTAAGCAGGATACCAGACCAGGTACATCTTCTATGGAGAGAAAAACACTGAGAGAAAACAAAGTTAACAGTCGAAATAACAGAATGTAATGCAATGTGAGAATAGTATAAAAGAAAGTGAGTGAAGAAAAGTGGTAAGTCTGTCCTCCAGCAGTCTAAGCCTATAGCAGCATAACTACAGAGATAGCTCAGGATGACCTTAGCCACTCTAACTATAAGCTTTATCAAAAAGGAAAGTTTTAAGCCTGGCCTTAAAAGTAAACAGAGTGTCTGCCTCACGGACTAAAGCTGGGAGCTGGTTCCACAGGAGAGGAGTCTGATAACTAAAAGATCTGCCTCCCATTCTACTTTTAGAAATCCTAGGAACTACAAGTAAACCTGCAGTCTGAGAGCGAAGGGCTCTGTTAGGAACATATGGAACAATTAGATCTCTGATGTATGATGGAGCTTGATTATTAAGGGCTTTGTATGTAAGAAGAAGGATCTTAAATTCTAATCTGGATTTAACAGGGAGCCAATGAAGGGAAGCTAAAACAGGAGAAATGTGATCTCTCTTTTTAATATTCATCAGAACTCTTGCTGCCGCATTTTGGATCAACTGAAGGCTTTTAATGGCATTTTGGGGACTACCTGATAGTAAAGAATTACAGTAGTCCAGCCTTGAGGTAACAGATGCTTGGACTAGTTTCTCAGCATCACTCCTGGACAGGATGTTTCTAATTTTAGCAATATTCCGGAGGTGAAAGAAAGAAATCCTAGAAACCTGTTTAATATGGGATTTAAATGTCAAGTCTTGGTCATAAGTGACGCGAGGTTCTTTACGTTATTACTGGGGGCCAATTTAATGTCATCCAGATGAATTGATTGACTAATCAGTTTCTTTTTTAGAGCTTCTGGTCCAGAGACGACAACTTCTGTCTTGTCAGAATTTAACAGCAAAAAAGGTTTGAGACTAATACTATTTTAATATTTCTATGGTAAAAGTTTCAAAAGACCTTTAAAGTTCAGTATTTCTAGCGAATGAAAGAATAATTTCCAACATACTCAATTACAAACTGAAAAATTTCTAAATAGTGACACTGCAGTTCTATAATGTGGGCTGACATATTTCTGCAGGGTTGAGCTTATATGTTACCTCATTATAGTTAAGGTATTTTTAAATGTCTGTTTTTACTATTTTAAAGAAGTTGCAGGTGGGTCTATAATCACTGCATGCCAGCCTGTTCGCTGCAATGCAAGACCTTCCTGAAACTCTTTGACAGTGCTTGACGTGAGCTTTGTTAATTACAGTAATGGCGTGCATTCTCATTAAGTCGTTGTTTACGTATCCTGGGGCCTTATGGAGCCTGAGCGGCGCTCTGGCCTGCTCTGGCACCGCCGGCTCGCTGGTCTGCCCATCCACGGCCTCGTTAATGCAGACAGCTGTTCCTCCCAGCCACAGCCGCGGTCGACATGACGAGTGGCGCCGGACATGCCGCTAAACACACCCACTGCAGGAGCAACTGTCAGAAATAGAAGTATCCCACAAGGCAGGGAAACGTCAATGAGTAATCAGCAACAAAGTGCTCCCCGGGTTATGTTTTTCCAGGCCCAGCCCCCAGCCCTTAATGAACCAGCCGCTACCCTTCACAAGACTGTTCATGAGGCTGTCTCATGACCCGGTCTATCGTTTTAATTGGTGCAGTTGGTGCATAATTTCAGCCGTAACCTGTGGCGTGGAAAAGCATGAGCAGGACCCAGAAATTCTTCAGCATTTCTCAGACACACTTCAGGAGATCTTTTGAGAAGAGGTTGTACGAAATTGGAAAACAGCCACTTAACCAAGAAGCTGGTGGGTATAGGATCTGGGACTAGAAGTTAGTTATAAGTCTTGCGATCACATGAGAAAGAAAAAAGGGAAGGCATTTCCAGGAAAAATAAGAGTTTAGAAGTTTTTATTTGTGTTGTGTGAGGTACTTCCAAGCAGTCTATGTCTACTCTGAATATGGACAGTACGAGCTGGTATGTAATTCTCATGGCAAAATAACCTTCAGTAAAAATACCACAATTTCTGAGTATTAACCCAAAATATAACAGAATAGTGTAACATGATCTAACTTATTTTTATTTGAAACAGAAGATGATTACATTCCTGCTAAAATGACAAAATTATTTTTATTACCGTCATACTCAAAGGTCCCACTATAATTTTTTGTTGTCGGTCATTTTGACTGGTCAAAAACAAATGTGGTCAAAATCAATTTTTACCCGTCAACTTGTAAAATGATAATAATGACATTAAGGGGTATTTCATTTACGTTCATTTTAAATACTGTTTAATCCGAACAAACTGAACAGAGAATCCACATCGTGCCCTCACGCATTGAGCAGATTAATAGACTATATGTATTAATTATGAACATTTCACCTGCCGTGGGCTGAATGCTCCCGATAGAACTCAACTGTACTCCCGCTTGTGTGTAATGGAGGCTGAATCCGCGCCCTGTTGCCACACTGGAGACTGGAATCACGAGCACCACTTCAGCCAAAGTTTTGTAATCAGGGAACACTTCTCCAATTGAAGTGATCCAAATCAATCAGAAGTTTATGCGTAAAGTTGAAAATGTCTGGCGTCTGCACCAAGTGGTGTCAGCGGTGTGAATTGCAATCAGCCCAATGGCCTTCAGATTTTTTATCACCGTTTCAAAAAAATATTGTCAAGTACAGAAAATATTTATTTAACGCGACCCCTGGTCATACTCATAAATTCTGATATTTTTTTATTAGTATTTGAACTTTGATCAACAGACAAACATAAGGGGTACAAGAGAACACAGGTCAGGTTGTTGACAGTCACTTGTTAAAATACATGCAATACAAGTTTTTTTCCCAGGTCATGACATGATGGTGATTCCAAGATATATTCCAAAATCAAAGATCAAATTCTGTTTTAATCACAGGTTGATAGATAAATCTAACATCACTGTCAGCTGAAACAGTAGGTTGTTGAAATTTTTTTTTTGTTGTTACTTAAAAGAAATGCACGTAGCGTTGGAAGACTCAAGCTAAATATGGAATAAACACCAAATGAATTTAGTTTTAAAATTAAAATAAAATAAACGTGGAAATTGAGCAGAATTTCATTGCTTCTTATTGCACTTTACGGAGTAACACTAAAAGCCAGTAGTAGCAAATTAATTAGCCCAGCTAATGGTTAGCTAGCCTGCAGTCTGCCACTGCAGTCCTTATTTGCTTGTTTTTGTTGTTGTTGAAAATATCGATGCTAAAATGCATAAGGGTGGTGCAATAAGGACAAGCTTTCTTGACTTAAGAAGGCCGTTGATATTATTATTCATGAGGTTTTTAATGGCAAGTTGTGAAAATGTTACCTTTTAGCAAATGCAATGAAATGGATTGGATTACATTTAAAATATAGAAAATAGGGTATATCCATACATTAAATCAAAATTTGTGAGTGCATCTAGGTTCCGATGCAAATCGGTCCACATGTGGTACATTACCTACTACTGGGTCAAATCTGCCTTTTTTTTCTGGTTTTTGTTTTTTTTGCAATACCCTTTCTATGTACATATACAACACTGGAAAGCTAAGATTCTCAGGATTACAATTAAGAATGGCAAACAGGGATACAGTCATAACTGTAGACACAGTAAACACTTTTGACGAACTACTTGAAAATGTGAAATAATGTCCAACTCACTGTTCAATTCAATTCAATTCAATTCAAATTCAAAAATACTTTATTGATCCCAGAGGGAAATTAAGTGTTGGTATAGCTCATATAATTAATTCTTTAAGGAGTTGTTGTAGATGATGATGGCTGTGGGCAGGAAGGATTTCCTGTAGCGGTCTGTATTGCAGCGAAACTGAAGAAGCCTCTGACTGAAGACACTCTGTTGTTGTATGACTGTCTCATGAAGAGGATGCTCAGGGTTGTCCATAATTTTAATTTTATTGATTATATATATATATATATATATATATATATATATATATATATATATATATATATATATATATATATATTTCAAAGCCACGACTAGGGCACAACTGCATGCTAAAGCCATTCTTAAAGCAGGTACTTTTAGAACATGAATAGGCGGGCTCAGGGGTGGACTGGGACAAAAATTCAACCCTGGCATTTTCTGTCCAGACCAGCCCACTACATTATCAGCCGACACTACATAAAAGTCCACAAATCTCGCAGCATCTCGTCTGATGCATACTGTAGTACAAACGAGAGTCATATTCCTTGATAGCAGTTAACAAATAAAGCACAAAACTGTGAACTCAAGGACTAAAACTGACAGCTATGGCAATCACTCAGTATTTATTCATTATAGTCTCAACAGAACAAATCAAGTATGAATTCATAAAACATTAGAAGACACATGATATACTCAAATCAGAGACGTCTCAGTAGTAGCCAAAAAGTGAAGTGGAGGCAGTGTGAGAACAAGCCCCCCCCCCCCCAAAAAAAGAAAAATGTCCAGAAATGGTATGCCTGTTTAAATTAATGACCAATCACAAACACGAAGCGAGGGATTCGAGGGTCATTTGTACTTCACATTGCATTGAATTATCTAATGCAAATCTTTAATTGCGTTTTTCTCAAAATGAGTTTTTTCCAACATTCAAAACGAATAATTTTGAAATCAGTTATACCTATATACACCAAATTATCCACCATTGTTCTATGCTATGAGCTGAAAAAAAAAAAAATACAGAGCAATTTGTCAATACAGTGTTCTAAAAAAAAAATATAGGCCTATGTGCTATTTTGCGTAAAAAAACAGGGCGAAAATAAGTTTTTTGGAGCTACTTACACTGTTTTTTGATTTATGAAGTAATGAAATGAAATAAAAATGAAATAAACCTTTTTCCCTCTGTAAAACGTTTTTGAAGTTTTTTTCTAATCATATAACATATATGATTAGAAAATTCAAGAAAAATTTAATCTGTCTCTAACCAATTTTGAGATGATACGTTTACCACTATATGCAAATTAGCTAAATTTTAACCAGATTACACCTCATTTGTATATCTAAACAAAATTTATATCAAAACTTCTAACACAAAAGATGTTTGTTTTAATACTAGGATTAAGTTTGTCAAGTTTCATCAAGGTATCTTGAAGCTAACTTTTTCCCTATTCACCTTTAGCGTCTCCCCTTAAATAGTAACTAAACCCCAAAACAACTTTGTTTTGCTTCTAAACTGTATAAATGGGTCTTTACCAATGTAGTCTTTCAGTTTCTGGGGATTTTTGTACATTTTGGTGTAAACTTGTTTAATTCTACACTTTTTGGTCTAAAAACGTCTTAGTGCTGCCCTCTTAGGGTTGAACGGTGGCTACTGCATTTGAATTTTGTGATTGGTGGAGAGCGGTACATCTTTACGTCACAGGCATTGACTGTGTCACAGCAGCCATGGTCTCACAGACACGCCCCGTGGGTTTGGGTATAAAACTATCAGACATACCGGCCCCGTGGCGATTTTGGAGTTGGATTGCGTTTTTCAGGTTACCATTATTATCACATTAGCACTTAGTCAGCATAGCTAACATACTGTTTTGAACGTTAGCCAATGTTAGCATCACCACTCAGAGACTGGACCCATCCTGTCTCTCTCTCCCTCAGCAGCAGCGTCAGCCTCGGACAGCGCTGACTCAGCGCCCCGAGCTAGCGGCTCGAATTAATACGGCTCACGGCCGCTGGGCTCCATAAAGCCTCCATCTACGGTGACGACGGAGGAGATCCCTTGGTTCAGGGCACCGAGCCAGCGCCGCCCGAGCTCGGTGCTGCTGAAGCAGAGGGAGACAGGAGGAGTCCGGTCTCCTATAGACCTGACTCCCATAGGCTAACGTTCAAAACAGATGAATGTTGATCAGTCGCAAAACTGCCAACGTCGCTTTGGTCACTGTCCATGTTTCATTGTCACATTAAGCGAGCTGTCACATGTCCTCCTGAACACACACCCCATGATCCCTCCTCTGCTTTTCCTCAAAACTTGGCCATACCCCTCCGTGCCTCCTGGCACCGGCCACTTTGTAGAATTTTTCAAATGTTATCTGGGGGCGGGGTTATGATTTTTTAGGGGGCTCAGTTACACTTTAATGTTTACTGTTGCTATGGCAACCAGAGACCGCTGCCGTTAGTAGCTGTCACAATTTGGCATATTTAACTAAATCAACCGCAACTACCAACAGTCAGCCCTTAAACTCTGGGCTAATATGTTGTCCCAAGTATTCAGTTATTCAGGTCACATCACAGTTAATGTAAAAACCGTTTTATACTTTATTTTGGCCATGTCTCAAAATGTAGCCGAGCCAACTCCACGCTAACGTTACTCACCATGCATGTCTCCACTTGCGCGTCTCCTCGCGCAGCAGCACCTGCTGCTGGGGTGGTGACCCCGGCACCAAATAGGTCTGTCAACCTTAAACATTTAGCAGCTTCCACCTCCAGAGATTTCAGCTTTTTGAGCCGTACTTTTTCAGCGCCATTTTCAGCTCAGCAGCATCCCGTCGCACCACTCCGGCCCATGTCATGAGGTCCCGCCCACCCTGGTTTGTGCTGTGATTGACAGCACTGTCATGGCTCTCATAGGCTGTCAGCCCATGATTGATTGACGATGACAAACATAGACCAATAATATGTGTCGATGCTGGCATAACACTGCTAGCCCTCTGTTACCAATTGGCCGGCACAATTGGAGGGAATTTAGAGAGAGAGAGAGAAAAAAAAACAGCGACCGGCCCACATCGGGTCAACGGCCCACCGGGATGAAGCCGGTATGCCAGATGGCCAGTCCACCCCTGGGCGGGCTTAAAAATGTATCTTTTACAGTGAATAGAACTGTGACAATAGCTCTTACACAGATTGTAACTGTCGGGGAGACTTCAGGGTGTTTTCTTTCCAAATAGACCTCAACCGTGCTCCAAATAGCTCAGTAAAAGCTTTAATTTTAATTTGAGTATGCTTGTTTTTTTGGTTTTTTTTACGTTTTGGGCAAAAAATGCAGAAATGTTAAGAGGTTTTAAAGTTGCAAGCTTAGGTGGTTGGAAACAGATGAATGTGCTGCTCAGCATGGAGGAGACCTGCCCTAACGGCAGGACAGGAGGGGGAGACAGGAGGACAGGACATCTAACCCAGGATCATGACATGGACAAGATCTCCGATTGGTTGACTCATGACAAAAAAAAAAAAATAGAAGTTATGAGTAGAATTAACTCCAGTCTAGATTATTTTAGACATAGAAGAAACAACCGAAGCTTCAGAGACATACCATGATACAACACGAGTCTCTTCCAAATGAATTACAAATGTCTGAAATGCTACACACAAACTTCTCTACATACAATAAATAGATTATAGATATACGATTTAAAAATCCCAGATAAAAAGTCAAAATAAAATTCCCTTTTTTTCCAACTTTCTAGCAGATACCTGAAGGTTTCGAGGCAATGTTATTTTATGTTCTTATCTGGTTATCATTTTATCTCAAAACACGACACCTGTAGAAAAGTCAACCCAGATCATAATGTCACTGCCACCATATTTCACTGTGGGTGGGATGTTCTTTATGGGATGATTAGTGTGACTTCCTTTCTGAGTTTGTAGCCTAAAGTTCAAGTTTCCAACACACTGTAATTGAAATAATGATTTTATAATCATCAAAATAAATAGGTCAGTTTTGACAGTTGACAATTAAAAATTACATTTAATACAGTAATGTTGTGTACGCTATGTGTTATAGTCTACACAAGACTCTTGACTTGGGAGTTGTTCTCCAGACAGTCATCAACACACTCAGCAATAAGTCACAAAAGTCATTGCTAAGGAAGCTGGCTTGTCACAGAGCACTGTCTCTAGGCATATTATTGGAAAATTGAGGAGAAGGAAAAAGTGCTGTGGAAAAAGGTACAAAAGTTACAGGGTTAACTGCGTCCCTCAGAGGTTTGTGAAGGCAGCCTCATTCAAGGGTTTGGAAGAGATTCAGAAGACATGGAGTGCAGCTGGAGTCTGCGCTTCAAGAGCCACCACCTTGTGTTAAGCTACTGCTATGTATTTTAGTGTTTAGTGTTAAACCATCGATGACAAGAAGCTCAATGTGCCACGTGTATATATACGATTTTTTTTTTTTTTACACAAAGCAAAAAAAAGGATAACTCAATAAGCATGGTTAAATCATAATCGGCCCATCAACAATAAAGCCTTATCATAGAATAGCAGAAATGCATTGCAATATTACAATTCACATCTTATCAAGCCAGAAAAAAAGATGAGGACCACAGCGCTGCAGCACGTTGGCTGAAATGTCTAATGAGGAACTCTGTGTTTCCTCGGAGTGTGTGTGAACTATAAAAGCTTTTCATTTCCCTATCATGACGGGGATCTAACACCAATCTGTATTCTTCATTCAGGCCATCTGTGTCGCTGCCAGACAAAGCCTTTGAAAAGCCAATTCCTGAAAATTAAAGAAAAGAGATTAAAATATCATTAGGTGCAACATAATTGAATGTCAATTTTGAATAAACTTTAATTCAATTCCTGGTCATTAAACGGACCGTGCTCTGCCTTTTTTTTTTTTTTTTTTTTACCCAATCATAGTTTTGAGCCCACGGATGAGAGCGAGGAAGCAACTTCAAAATCATTAAATGGAGGAGTGTGTTTGGCTTTGGTGTTCCATCTTGCTTTGATTTGGACTCAAAGAGGGAGTTGGGGAACTGGGGGGGGGCGCTGGAGGAGAGCTCAAATTGAAACAAAGCTTCAGAAAATTGAAGGAAGAGCAGGCATAATAATATTTATTAATTAAATTCTTCCAAACAATGGCAGCTGAATGAAGTAATCTGCAAAAATGTGCAACATCATTTGCATAATTGAGATCCCACCGCTCCCACCCCACCCTTCTCCCTGCCTCCCCTCCTGTAAATGAGTGATGAAGACAATAAAAGATGTCGCTAAAATTGGGAACAATAACAGCAAAAATTTCATCAAGGGCCCAGTGCTCTGATTAATCAGCGCCTGGAAAAAAATAAATAAATAAATCAACACAGGGCAAAAAGGGGAGAACCGAAGACTGGGAGAGGAATGGGGTGGGGTTGAGTGAGGCAGGTGATTAACAACAGCAAAGACTGCAGCAGCGTACAACGTGCCCTGCTTTGCTTTGCTCGAGGATAGACATGATAAAAAAAACAAAACAATAAGGCTTTTGCTCAGCAGCTGCTTCAGGCGCCGGCTATAGTTGGGTCAGCCCCAAAGTCTGAATTCAATCAAATAAAACATGAAATATCAAAGCAAATACAAAAATGAATGATTTCATTTATTAAGGGGGGTTGAAATGATCCACATCAACCTGAGCCTACGTTTAATAATTGCCCACTTAAACCTTATAATTGGTTCTGTTGCTAACAACTGCCAACAAGCATTTCTGATAACTGGTAATGACTCTTTTTTTTCCCATCACTGTGGAAGAATTGTGGGAAGTTTTATAATTCAGTCCAATGAAAGGGTTTGAATGGCCTGTGTTGTGCAACAATAGGTTTGGTTTGGAGCCAAAGGCAATCATTAACAAAGTTAGCAATTTTAATTAAAATGACCAAGTCGGGCCACGACCTGATTATCAAGAAATAACAGCCAAATAGTTTTAAGTCTAAGTTATTGTTTATGAATAGCTTCCAGGTGAAGTTTGGTATTCAATAACAATAGATGAAGGATTAAGTTCAACACTTATGTTCTTGAACAGCATCCTCTGCACACATATTGAGAATAAACACGGATAACTTCTCTCCAAAATATAACAAAAAAATTAACAAAATATTTCAGCTTTCAGTTCTAATAGTCAGCAAACTCTAACTAAGCTAGTGACACTCAACTAAACAACTTAATAATCATTAAAGAATAACGAAAAGTAATAAATAGCTAAAGTAAAACAGTAAGGAAGAAATAATCATAAAACCATCTATCCGTTATCTATACCGTCCATCCTTTGCTGGGGTTGCTGGTTAAGGGCGTGGTAAGACGCGGGGTACACCCTGGACAGGTCACCAGTCTGTTGCAGGGTGACACACAGGTCAAACAATCATGCACACACACACTCATAACTTTAATGTCTTATTAGATAATTTGCTGATTTAAAAATTGATCACTTTTATGATAACTGATTTTTCTAGTTGTGTTATCACACCATCATAATGACTGACTGTTTGATTGATACACTACAAAGATGCCGTCTTTAAAACTTTTATAGACTCACAAGTTGGCGAACGAATGGCAGGCTTAATGAGGCCACACCTGGAATTAGCGGTTCAACTTAAGACACGAACCAGCACATCATCGCTATTTTAGCAGTCCCTTAAAGTGCCACGTGTACTTTTAAGCACCGTCAAGGCCAACATTAATTGTTTATGAGCGCTAGCGGTCTGCTGATCACGGCACGAAGGGAAGGAGCTGTGTTGTTAACACTGCAGAATCAATAATGGCTACCCTAGCGGTATAGCGACTGGTGGAAGCGTTCAGCAGTTTGTCTTCTTTCAGGACTGCGGAGGGGAAACCGCTTCGTCGATGGGATCAGACAGAGACAGCGTCTCGTTTGGAGCAATATCACCGATTACTCAAATGGTAGACTGAATATTTGCTTTGGCTCCAAGGCTTCTTTGAAGTTGCAATCCTTTTACTCGGCCAGAGAGGAAAATAATTCATTCGTGTGTAACCCCTTCTTCAGCAACTGCCGCGGGAAGGAGTAACAAAGTCTTTTTTCCCAGAGTTTTGTTAATCAATCAATCAATCAAATGGGAAAGTTTTCCCATTCCTTCCCCATAGATTTAAAGCACGATCACATGTATACCCCCCAACCCAACCACACTCAAGAGCAACAATAACAAGGACATCGGGCTGAGTACAAATGAGCCAGGTAAGGTAAGGAAACGCCATCAAAGGAGCCATCTGCGCCGGCAGCAGCACATCAACAGCAGCAGCCGAGGCACCGACACAGGGCGCCCAGTGGAGGCAAGGCCGAGACCCCCACCTCCACTCAAGCGTTACCTGGAGAGCAGCTACAGATGACCACTGCTCCCGAGGCAGAGGGCTCCTATAGAGGAAACACTGGAAGGAAGATTAAAATAACAGATTAAAAAATAAAAATAAACAGTGTATAAATATGATAAGACTAAGTAGTAAAACAATGATAAAATATAAGGAAGTAAAACCATGATGTCACGTTACCAGGCTGTGAAATTCCATCTCCCTGGAAACTTGATGAAAATGGGTTTATGCAGAGCATTCTCAAATTCAGTTTTTAACCAGTCTCTTCTGTTCTCTGTATGTAGTTCAGTCCCTCATGGCTGGGGCCAACACCTGTTTAAGGTCATGCTGCAGCATCTCAGTCAGATTGAAGTCCAGACCTTCAAAACCTTTATTTTTTTAGGCAGTTCAGAAGTGGACTTGCTGCTGTGTTTCAGACCATTTTCCTGCTGCACAGGTCAAACCATTCATGGCTAGATAAAACCTGTCAGGATTTTACCCAATCGAGCAAAACTCCTGATTCCACAAATTACAGCAAGTCGTCGAAGCAGCCCCAGACCATCATATTATTACCACCATGTCACCATGAGTGTAGGTACAAGGTCGATTTTCTGAAATGCTGTTAGTATTTTGCCATATGTAATGTAACACACACCTTCCAAAAAGATCCAGTTTTGTCTTGTTATTTCTCAGAATAGTTACCTTGAAATCTTAGAAGTCATCAAGACATTTTAGGGCAAATATGAGACGAAGATTTACTTTTTGGTCAGCAGTGGTTTTGGTCCTGGAACTCTCCCATGGATCTCATCCTGACCCAGTCTCTTTCTTATTGTTGAATCATGAACTTTCACCTTAGCTGTGGCACTTGCAGCCTACTTTAGATTATGTTCTGGGTTTTGTGAACTCCAGGATGATTTGTTGAGGAACTCTTGAACTAGTTTGGGTCGGCCGTTCTCCATTTGTTGATAACGCCCCTTACTGTGATTTGTTGCAGTCACAAAGCCTTGGAAATGTGTTTCTAACACTTTAAGTAATCATTTGAAAACTGCATTCTGATACTATTTTTATGATCATCTGAAACATAAGGTGTGACAAAAAAAGCAAAAACAGAGGAAATGAGGAAGGAGGCAACTTTTTCACAGCACTGTATAGACTGTGATAAGTAACTGATAAACTGACATTGCCTAAATATTTCTGATCTTTCCCAGCTAATTATTTCACATGTAAGCATTCCGCCTGTTTTTATTATTCACAAAGGAAGAGCTGCATTAAACATAATACAAACTGAAGACCTAGTTTATATTCAACATTTCTAATTACCAGTTTCTCTTGATGCACATTCTCTATCTCTCTGATCGCTCAGATAACAACTTTCATCATCATCTTTTGATGTTTACAAAGCACAAAAACCAGGCATTGAAGATATTTATGCCGCGCACTCGCCTCCTGATAATATTTGCATTTACTAGTCAATTAAGTTGATTAAATTCATATTCCAAGTGTGATTCACCACAGTTATTGCTTGGCGAATTAAAAGAAGGAGGGAACAAAAAAAAAGAGACGCCACAGAGGAAAGAAAGGGAAGGGGGCTGTGTCAGCTTGCATTAAGCTGTAAACAACACAGGACAACAGAAATGACACGTTGTGACAGTGTAGCCTGGCATGTGAGTTCAAAGACGTGAGGCTCTCCTGCACGGGTGCCGTGTCTCAGAGTGACAATTCCCATTTTAGTTCCCCCGCTTCTCGGCCACGGCAAGTTCTGTCCTCGGCATACGTATTCCCACAAGCCAGCGCTATCTTGTAAATCCCACGCAATTAACATACCCAGTAACATTCACATGATGATCCGAACCTCCTTTGTCCAATTAACAAAATGTAGGTTGGAAAATAAATGGCAGACGCTGAGGCAAATTAATTATGTGTCCAGCAAGCTGTTAGCCCGTGCGCAGAGACAAGGGGCTGGCAGTAGGAGCGGGGCGCACACCCGCCATATGGCCTGTGTGAGAGAGGAGAGAGGACATCATTTGGGGAGGGGGGGGGGGTCTGTGCAGTGGTACACCCTTGAAATTCTCACAGATATTTACGTCTCTGTCACGACGGGGCATAATATGCCGGGCAATGCTGCACAATTAGTCTAACAGAAATGTTTTAATGATGACGGCTTACAAGATTAGCACTTTATTTTTGATCCATCTGCAATCCCCTTGAGCCATTTTATTTGTCTGTGGGAATTCTGCTGCTTTTGTTTCAGGAATCGTCCTCGACTCAGTTTGGGTTTATTTGCAATCCGCAACAAAAAAAAAAAGCTTCTCAAGGCCCTTCACTGAGAGGACAGGAAAATCAGTGTCCGCTTAAACGCAGCCCAGTTCAGCTCAAAACACATCTCAAGCTCTAAAGTCTGCTCCTTCAACTGTCCTTTGAGCTTCCTGGTGGTTATTGAAGTGAGGGCACTCCAACAAGTCTAAAAAAAGGATTTCAGCTTGTGAAATCAGCCTTTTGGAGTTTCTGACCATGTTACAATGATGATAATCTTGGCCTAGGTACTTTATCTCACAGAGAGCAGAGGAGGCACAGTTCTAATGAGGGATAGTACACTGCAACTCTGCCATTAAGGAGACAGATAATAGTGAGAAGCTAATTGGGATATGTAGGGTTAAGTCCTTTCTTACCCATAGTGCCTTACTAGAGATGGAAAATCAGGGTAACTGTACCTTTGCTTCAACAACTATACTATTAGTTATAAAAATTCAGCTTTGTGAAGCACCTTATGACCTTTCTACACTGTAAAGATGAATTGTGGAGGGGTAATAAATGTTAGCAATTAAAATCTTTTTTAATTATGATCTGGCATATTAATTTGTAAATGTAATCCTAGTTAAATCCAACTCTACAAACCTACCTAAACGTTTTGAATAGAATAGAATGTACCTAAAGATGCTGGTTCAGTCAGCCGTTAGCTATCCAGAATCACTGTGTGCAGGTTCCAACAGAGAACGACAAGCTTCATATGTCTATATGGGTTCATAGTGTTTAAGAACGTTTTCTAGTTGGAGCAACAACATCAATACAGTATTTGTAACAATATCTGTACCTGGGTTTAGCTAGTTTGGCAACACTGCTAGAGTAAAACTTGCTAGCAAGCTGAGCTTCCTAACATCTCGTTTGTCAGCAGTTTTTTTCCTCTCAAATGGCATCTTGTGATAGAAAAGCGGAAAAATAACCTGTCAGGACTCCAGGTCCCCAATTTCTGTTTTGTTTTTTTGCGGTGTGCCTTTTGTTGTTGTGCTGTGCCTTTTGGCTTTTGCGCTTTGGCTTTTGTTGTGCTGTGTATTTTGTCTGTTGTGCTGTGAGTTTTTGCTGTTGTGTTGTGGCTTTTGACCCTTGTGTTGTGGCTTTTGACCCTTGTGTTGTGGCTTTCGACCCTTGTGTTGTGGCTTTCGACTCTTGTGTTGCGGCTTTCGATCCTTGTGTTGTGGCTTTCGACCCTTGTGTTGCGGCTTTCGACCCTTGTGTTGCGGCTTTCGACTCTTGTGTTGTGGCTTTCGACCCTTGTGTTGTGGCTTTCGACTCTTGTGTTGTGGCTTTCGACTCTTGTGTTGTGGCTTTAGACTCTTGTGTTGTGGCTTTCGACTCTTGTGTTGTGGCTTTCGACCCTTGTGCTGTGTGTGTGTTGTGGCTTTCGACCCTTGTGCTGTGGCTTTCGACCCTTGTGCTGTGGCTTTCGACCCTTGTGTTGTGGCTTTCGACCCTTGTGCTGTGGCTTTCGACTCTTGTGCTGTGGCTTTCGACCCTTGTGTTGTGGCTTTTGACTCTTGTGTTGTGGCTTTCGACCCTTGTGTTGTGGCTTTTGACTCTTGTGCTGTGGCTTTCGACCCTTGTGCTGTGGCTTTCGACCCTTGTGCTGTGGCTTTCGACCCTTGTGCTGTGGCTTTCGACCCTTGTGCTGTGGCTTTCGACCCTTGTGCTGTGGCTTTCGACCCTTGTGCTGTGTGTGTGTGTGTTGTGGCTTTCGACCCTTGTGCTGTGGCTTTCGACCCTTGTGTTGTGGCTTTCGACCCTTGTGCTGTGTGTGTGTTGTGGCTTTCGACCCTTGTGCTGTGGCTTTCGACCCTTGTGCTATGGCTTTCGACCCTTGTGCTATGGCTTTCGACCCTTGTGCTGTGGCTTTCGACTCTTGTGCTGTGGCTTTCGACCCTTGTGTTGTGGCTTTTGACTCTTGTGTTGTGGCTTTCGACCCTTGTGTTGTGGCTTTTGACTCTTGTGCTGTGGCTTTCGACCCTTGTGTTGTGGCTTTCGACCCTTGTGCTGTGGCTTTCGACCCTTGTGCTGTGGCTTTCGACCCTTGTGCTGTGGCTTTCGACCCTTGTGCTGTGTGTGTGTGTTGTGGCTTTCGACCCTTGTGCTGTGGCTTTCGACCCTTGTGTTGTGGCTTTCGACCCTTGTGCTGTGTGTGTGTGTTGTGGCTTTCGACCCTTGTGCTGTGGCTTTCGACCCTTGTGCTGTGGCTTTCGACCCTTGTGCTGTGGCTTTCGACCCTTGTGCTGTGGCTTTCGACCCTTGTGCTGTGGCTTTCGACCCTTGTGCTGTGTGTGTGTTGTGGCTTTCGACCCTTGTGCTGTGGCTTTCGACCCTTGTGTTGTGGCTTTCGACTCTTGTGCTGTGGCTTTCGACCCTTGTGCTGTGGCTTTTTGTTGCTGTTGTGTTGTGGTCTTTTGTTGCTGTGGCTTTTGCTGTTGTAACTTCTAGTTGTGGCTGTTTGCTGTGAATTTTTATAGTTGTGGCTTTTTGTTGCTGTGGTTTTTTGTTGTGCTCCGGCTTTTTGCTGTTGTGTTGTGGCTTTGTAGCTGCGATTGTGCTTTTAGACCCTGTTGGGCCACCGTAGAAAGGTATATGCATGATTGAATATCCACACAAATGGAATATTGAAATCAATGTGTTACATATATTGCAAAAAAAAGTTACACAGTCCACACACTAAAGATAAATATCCCTCTTTTTTTATTACTGACTGATAGAATGGAGCTTTTATTTGTTCAAACTGTGGCACTAGAGTTGTATAAAACTCGTATACACATATACAGGATAAGCACTTCAGTCTTTATCTGTTGCTAAATGTTGAAAACAGGCAGATTTGTCTCTGCAGTGACATCTACTGTTTAGAATAAGAACTGCAGTGGGTGTTTTTTGCCTCAAGTTGAAATATAAACTTTACAGGGATGATCTTGATTTGGAATTCCCTCGTTCCCTCAGGCCGTTGTTGCCATGAGCAGCAATTTTCACTGTGTTTGGTATTTTTACATGCCACCTCCTTGGAACAGATTTTAAATGTTTAAAATCTACCCAAACTAAATGTATGCAGACATTAAGTTCATTATTCAGTTCTAACAGTTTGTTTTAAGACTGTTTTTGATGTACTATTCAACCGAAATCAATCCATCATATTAAATGAGTAAAGTAATAAGCCCCCTCTGTACTGGCTACATCAAACACAGCGGGATGAAAGGCAGCCTGAATGCTTTTCTTCAGCATGACCAATAGAGCCACCTAGAGGCAACATGACATAGCACAAACATCTGGTCTGATTTTTAGGGCATCGGTAACCCAAATCCTCCTTCATAACGGGATTGTGACATTAGATTATTGGCACAGTAATTGTAATTAACATAAATTTTGTGATGGTGTTCCACCTAATCCATGGGAATCTGGGATGTGCACATTAAAGATGTCTGATAACAGCAGCCTGCATCATAATCCTATTCTGATTTATCTCTGCAGTCGTGCTCCCAGGACCGGTTCTCACGGTGTGTTACAAGTGCAGACCTATATTTGTTTAGGCAGCTCGAGGGGAAGTTCACCAACACACCAAGCTGGCTGCTGAGACTCAACAGGGCTGAGTTGGTGAGAAGTCTGTGCAAAAGAAACTGATCTTTATGGCATGTGGTTGTATTTACCTATCCTTGGTTTTCGGTTCACCCAGTTCTGACATGCTGAAGTTAATCTCAGGGGGTCTGAGGCTGGGGCGCCTCCTCACTTTCCAAACATTAGTCTACCAGAAGACAACACCTTCATCCCTAACAGTGACACAATTTCACGCCAAGTAGCTTGGAACGCTAAATATTAACTCTAAAGCTACAATTAAAAGCATTTCACCAGATAACGCTTCCTCCACCGGATTAAGTGCTGCTGCTGCTGACTGTGACAGCTGGAAATGGCTTGGGTATTTACTACTGCAAATTTACAGAGCACACATTCCATGCTTCAGGCATGGAACAACATCAACGTTTGATCAAGTCAGGTTACGCAGTCCACACACTAAAGAGAAATATTCCTGTTTTTTTATTAGTAACTGATAGAATGGAGCTTTTACAGTGGGGCAAAAAAGTATTTAGTCAGCCACCAGTTGTGCAAGTTCTCCCACTTAAAAAGATGAGAGGCCTGTAATTTTCATCACATGTATACCTCAACTGAGAGACGAAATGAGAAAAAAAGAAATCCAGAAAATCACATGGTCTGATTTTTAAATAATTTATTAGCAAATGATGGTGGCAAATAATTATTTGGTCAATAACAAAAGTTCATCTCAATACAAGAGGTCAAACGTTTTCTGTAGGTCTTCACACACTGTTGCTGGTATTTTGGCCCATTCTTCCATGCAGATCTCCTCTAGAGCTGTGATGTGTTGGGGCTGTCGCTGGGCAACACGGACTTTCAACTCCCTACTAAGATTGTCAATGGGGTTGAGATCTGAAGACTGGCTAGTCCACTCCAGGATCTTGAAATGCTTCTTACGAAGTCACTCCGTTACCCGGGCGGTGTGTTTGGGATCATTGTCAGGCTGAAAGACCCAGACACTTGTCATCCTCAATGCCCTTTCTGATGGAAGGAGGTTTTCACTCAAAATGTCACGACACACGGCCCCATTCATTCTTTCCTTTACACGGATCAGTCGTTCTGGTCCTTTGTAGAAAAACAGCCCCAAAGCATGATGTTTCCACCACCATGCTTCACAGTAGGTATGGTGTTCTTTCGATGCAACTCAGCATTCTTTCTACTCTAAACACAAGAAGAGTTTTTACCAAAAAATTCTATTTTAGTTTCATCTAACCATATGACATTCTCCCAATCCTCTTTTGGATCATCCAAATGCTCTCTAGCAAACTTCAGACGAGCCTGGACATGTGCTGGCTTAAGCAGGGGGACACGTCTGGCACTGCAGGATTTGATTCCCTGGTGGTGTAGTGTTACTGATGGTAGCCATTGTTTCTTTGGTCCCAGCTCCCTGCAGGTCATTCACTAGGTCCCCCTGTGTGGTTCTGGGATATTTGCTTACCGTTCTTGTGATCACTTTGACCCCACTGGGTGAGATCTTGTGTGGAGCCCCAGATCGAGGAAGATTATCAGTGGACTTGTATGTCTTCCATTTTCTAATAATTGCTCCCACAGTTGATTTCTTCACACCAAGCTGCTTACCTATTGCAGATTCAGTCTTCCCAGCCTGGTGTCCTTTGGCAGCTCTTTAGTCTTGGCCATAGTGGAGTTTGGAGTGTCACTGTTTGAGGTTGTGGACAGGTGTCTTTTATACTGATAACGAGTTCAAACAGGTGCCATTAATACAGGTAACGAGTGGAGGACAGAGGAGCCTCTTACAGAAGAAGTTACAGGTCTGTGAGAGCCAGAAATCTTGTTTGTTTGTAGGTGACCAAATACTTATTTTCCACCATAATTTGCAAATATATTCTTTAAAAATCAAACCATGTGATTTTCTGGATTTGTCTCTCATAGTTGAGGTATACCTGTAATGAAAATTAGACCTCTCTCATCCCTTTAAGTGGGAGAACTTGCACAATCGGTGGCTGCTAAATACTTTTTTACCCCACTGTATTTGTAGGTTCTAAAAAATTTTAAATATCTCAAGCATCTGCACATCCTTACCACGCTCTATTGTACTTACGTTTTACATGCAATGACTGGGTCATCAAAAACTATGATAAGGGTAATGTGCTACAGACCACCTTTTCCAGCTCTTTTAGACACTCCTTTGTAGTCTGGATAGCTATATATAGCAACCAGTGTAACCTTGTCTTTTAGAGTGGCTTGATAAAGCATACATACCCCATAAACATATCTGTATTGCCCAATTAGCAACGACAAACATCAATGTACACTGCTCAAAAAAATAAAGGGGACACTAAAATAACACATCCTAGATCTGAATGAATGAAATATGTTTATTAAATACTTTGTTCTTTACAACGCTGAATGTGCTGACAACAAAATTACACAAACATTATCAATGGAAATCAAATGTATCAATCCATGGAGGTCTGTATTTGGAGTCACACTCAAAGTGGAAAAACACACTACAAGCTGATCCAAATTTGATGTAATGTCCTTAAAACAAGTCAAAATGAGGCTCAGTAATGTGTGTGGCCTCCATGTGCCTGTATGACCTCCCTACAAACCTTGGGCATGCTCCTGATGAGGTGGTGGATGGTCTCCTGAGGGATCTCATCCGCCAACTCTTGGACAGTCTGTGGTGCAACGTGGCATTGGTGGATAGAGCGAGACATGATGTCCCAGATGTGCTCAATTGGATTCAGGTCTGGGGAACAGGCGGGCCAGTCCATAGCATCAGTGCCTTCCTCTGGACAAACTCCAGCAACATGAGATCTAGTATTGTCTTACATTAGGAGGAAACCAGGCCCAACCACACCAGCATATGGTCTCACAAGGCGTCTGAGGATCTCATCTCGGTATCTAATGGCAGTCAGGCTACCTCTGGCGAGCACATGGAGGGCTGTGCGGCCCCCCCAAAGAAATGAAACCAAAGCAGCAGCCATGTTGGCAGCACACAGATAACTGTGAATGCAGAAGTAGGTGCCACAATTTGTTTTTCATTTGCAAAATGGGTTTTCAAACTATTATTGAGGCAGAGCTGCAACAACACACAAACACTATTACAGAAGGAAAGAGAGTTCTGTCACAGTCCCGTGTACTCTGTCTCCCTCTAGTGGTTCCACACAGCAGTTAACAGCCCCCAGCTCTGGTAGAAAACCTGACGGTACCATATTTCAGACTCAGAGATGTTTGTATTTTATTTTATAAAAATATGATTTATCCTTACACTTTGTTGGTTATTTTCCAAGCAACCAGTTTCTGTAGTTCATAAATGTTTGAAATAATTATGCATCCACTTGTGGCCTTTGGTTAAGAATTTTACATTAAATCTAAATATAAACCTTTGTCCCTTCCTTTACATTTAAACTGTTAACATTTTATGCACTACTTTGAGCTTCTTACTAAAGTATTTTATCATGAAACTTTGTTGCCATTTTCTATACCAAACCTTAGTTTATTTTTTCCTCTTTGGGCTGATGCACCTTCTCTTTTTACAGCCAACTTTTAAATGGCTGCATTCCATATGAAACAGAACTTCCTACTGGTTCATTTTTAAGGTTTATAGGGCCACTAAAATGAGCCATTTTCATGCCTTTGAGTCAAAATGTCAGTGGAAAGCAAGCTCTGTGGCTTACAATAAAACGGCTTATTGAAAGAGAGATAAAAGGATAACTTATGGCACCTCGCTAACAATCTTTGAACTATTTTTTTTCAAGTCTCTCACGTGACAATCGCAGACTTCTGTGTATTTTATGTGAAAAAGTATTGACCCTGAGTCACATTTTGCTGCAATTGCTGCAAGTCTTAACTAGAAAAGCACACTGAGAGCGCAGACCTCTGCCAAGGCAGCTCAGTCCGTCCCCCAACGTTGTGATCCAATTCTAACTTTATAAAATAAAACTTCCACTTTATCACTCTACAGAATATGTTCCCAAAAGTCTTGTTAATCAGCAACATTATGTTGCTGTATTTTGTATTTTGACAAATGTGATACAGGTATTTGTGTTCTGGAAGATTACATCTTTTAATAAGTTTTTGAATTTCTTTAATTACAATTTAATCATGATTTGTAGTTATGTGAGATCATTTAGCCTACTTCATGTCATAAGAAAGGTTCTATTTAATAGATTGTACAGATCTGGTAGTAATTACAGCCCCATACTGTGGCTTGTGAAACTGTAATCGACTCTAAAAAATAGACAGCATTATATTTTCACAAGGATAATTTCAATCATTTAAAAACTGTATTTTGTATTACTCCAGTTATTTTTTTTCTAATAATGAAATTTATTTGATGATCTAAAAAAATGAAAGTGTGACAAAAAAAGTTTAAAAGGAAACAAAAAAAATGTAGTCGCGTTGAGCGGGGATGCTTTTTCACAAACCTACAAGTTCCTGAAGTCTCTTAGAGAGAGATTGCTCTCTTTTTTGCTACAGTAGTGGGTTGAGATGTGTGTGAAATATAAAAGACAAGCAACCTTTCAAAAATTAGTTTTCACTTCATTTTCTTCCTCCCTATGAGGCAAGATTAAAACAGCAAAATACATCTAAAAACATCTGAATGCAAAATCAGACTTACAGTTGAAGTTATTATGAATTATTTTTTGCTTGTGAGGATATTTATAATGTGCTCATTTCCAGTTATTAAGCAGTCCACCTCGATTCACTCAGAGTTCAGCTGCTCAGACTCCACATCCTGTTAAACTCTCCTCCAGTTTTTTAAGATCTTCCCTGCTGCTTCCAGAGTGCTGTCTTCCTGTAAAACAAAGAGAACACTCATCTCAAGCCAAGGAAACTTTCCACTGCTCTGTGTAAATACACATTTATAAAGTCCCACGTTTTATCTTCACATTTTCCTTCAAATTTTGACAAACATAATATTTATGCAGGACCGAGGGGTAAACAGCGTGGCATATGTCAGCACTGTGTGAGTACTGTGGACAACATGGCCGAGCAGACATTTTATAGCAGCTCAGCATCATATGAGACAGAGATACATTTAAAGAACAGAAATGGCAAAAAACAAACCAAAGACCTGACAGGCGGTCTGAAAAATACATCATCCCTCTATTGATGCATTAGTGTTTACCAAAGTCTGCAGAACTAAATGTGTAACTTAAAATATACTAAAGTTTGTCTCCATGGTAGCAAATTAGAAAGAAATGAATGGTGGCCGAAGATTTTTGCACATTAACATTTTTGATCTACCTTTATGAAGCACAGGCGAATATATTTCTCAAAATGCTTCTTGGACTCTTCTCCAACAAACGCTGTGACAGGAATAGCAGCTAATTTCTGTAAGAAACCAGGTATTACTTTGATTTATGAAAACCATCTTCCAGCAAGCACATGTAATCTCATACAGAACTCCTTCTTACCTTTTCTTTAATCACCCACTTAACAAACTTGTAGTCGTAGGCTTCATCTTCCCCCATATGTGACAGGTCCTGATCTAAAATAGATCCAGAATGGGAGAAACAACATCAAAATCAGGGTTGGAATTGTTTAGATCAGTCATATAACGAAAAACTATAGAGTTGTAGTCTAAAGGGAAAGGTTCAAGGACAATTCAAATCAGATCGTTCCCTTCCTATTTAGGACTCTGAGCTACCTCTCCTGAATTAAACATTTCCATTTTAAGAAACCCCGCGATGTGACGAGGAAATCTGACTTGCTGTTGTGAGGATTACTGAGTCAGTTCATGTGTGTTTTAGATGCAGTAACTCACTGAGAGGTGTGACATCCACGAGCATGAAGTAGCCTCCCTCTGGGATAACTGGAGTCATCCCAGCATCCCGCAGGATGGCGGCTAGGCGGTCCCTCTTTCCTTCCAGTTCTTCAGCCAGAGACGAGAAGTAACAGTTGGGCTGACCCATTAGCTTATAGTTCAGCAGCAAACCCTGAGCCACTGCCTCCTGAACAGCAGGGCAGAAAAACAATTAGGTCTCGCTAAAGTCTTTTTACTATTTCACATTTTGTCATCTTACATCCACAAACTCCTGTTAATGAACGAAAAACCTACAAAGATCACAGAAATTAGTTGAAACAGACAAAAGTAATAGCAGCTTTAAGTCTGGCGACTTGCACAGTCTGTGGCTGACAAATACTTTTTTGCCCCACTGCATGTGACTTGGACTCGAGAGATGGTGACGTGACAGCAACCCTTCAAGATAAATCAGTGTCAGGTCACAGCATCCGTCATCGTTTCAGCCAAAGTGGACTTCATGAGAGACGACCGAGGAGGACACCACTGTTGAAAGCAAGTCATAAAAAAAGCGAGAATGGAATTTGCCACAATGCATGTTGGCACGCCACAAAGCTCTATGTTCTCACACCTAAGAGAGAACACTGTCCCTACAGTGAAACATGGAGGAGGCTCGGTTCTGTTCTCGGGCTGAATCTGTGTAGATTAGAATAAACTCTCAAGACTATCAAGGCGTTTTGGAGAGAAATGTGCTGTCTAGTGTCAGAAAGCTTGGTCTCGGTCGCAGCTCTTCCAACAGAATGATGATCTAAAACACACAGCAAAAAAAGGCCCATGAATGGGAAGGGGGAAACACTGGACTCTTCTGAAGTGATCTTCTATGAGCTTTGATCTAAACTCTATTGAACATCGGTGGAAAGAGCTAAAACATGCCATATGGACAAGGCACCCGTATACATAGAACCTGAGACAACTGGAGCAGCTTGCTTATGGTCCAAAATACCTGTTGACAGGTCTCATTGACTCTTACAGAAGTCATTTTTTTAAAGGGCAGCTGTGGTCATTGGTAGAGTTGTAGGCCTGCGACCCAGAGATTGTGGGTTCGATTTCTGCTTCTGCCTGTTAAATATCAAGACACTTCATACCTTGCTTACTGGTGTTGACCAGAGAGGCTGATGGCACGAAATGGCATGGCAGCCTCGCTTCTGTGGATACAGTCGTAACTTGCTTCCACCGGTGTGTGAATGTGAGAGTGAATAAATAATGGACGGCATGACGTTCACAGATGCTCTCTATTAAATCGGACGGAGCTTTAGCTATTAAGCAAAGAAGAAGGGCAAAGTGTCCATCACCCGATTAGCACAACGGTATTTGCAGGCAAAAGTGGTTTAATAACAGCCATTATTCAGTCTGTCCTGTCAACATCTGACACATCGTGGTTTGGCTCAGCAATGCCAGACTGTAATCAACAATCAGTTTTCCTTTTCCTTCCACTTCAGGATTATGCACTCCTGTGTGATGGTTAATCACAAAAATTCCAATTGAAATACTTTGAGGTATACTTGAAAATACTTGAGATTTGTAATGTGACAAAATGTGAAAATGTTTAGGGGGCGTGAATACTTTTGCGAGGCCATGTAAATGGTTGTGTGTGATGTACCTGTAGAGGTGTTGGACAGGTGTACAGAGAATTCTGCATGACGGTCTGGAGATGTTTTATCAAGTGATCGGGTCCTATAGACCAGCCAAGCTGGAAGAAACAAATATTATATATATATATTCCACAACATGAAAGAAGAGCTTATTAGGAAATAAAAAACTGGACTCTTTATCCACTAGGTTCCTCACCTTCCAACCAGTAACACTAAAGGTTTTCCCTGCACTGCCGATGGTTATCGTTCTGTCCCACATTCCAGGCAGAGTAGCTGCAGAGAGACAAACCTGTTTCAGATTATGAGTTCGTTTTATTATAAAACATACACCTGATTACTCTTGTCTCTCCTAACTTCTGTCAGCAACCATTCTGAAGTGGAAACGCACCGATTTTGACATGCTGCTGTCCCTTATAGATGAGCCACTCATAAACCTCATCACTGAAGCACAGCGTGTCATGTTTAATACAGAGGTCTGCGATCATCTGCAGCTCGTCTCTGGTGAAAACCTGCAGGGAGAGGACAGGAGCAGCATCCAGTCAGCAGCTCTTATAGCTCCAGTAGTCACTTTGTGAGGCACACTGATGGCTTGGGATAACAAGCACTACCAGTCTGGTAATCTGATGGCTCAGGCGTGTACTCACCTTCCCTATAGGATTGTTGGGAGTATTGATGATGATGGCTTTTGTCTTGGAGCTGAACTTTGCAGAAAGCTCATCTGGGTCAAGATACCAGTCGGCACTCGAGACCGTAGTCTTTCCAGATTTCTGCAATGTGGCAGAGGGAAATTTGCATAAAGACTCCAGACGACTCCAAAAAAAAAAAAAAAAAAAGACTCCAAACGTCCACCTATGGACTTTTTTTCTTACTGCATTCCCTTGAAACAATAATGTATTTACTAGTCAGTTTATGTGGCACCTTTAATACTCAGTCTTCCTGCTACAATATAAGCATATATAAACGGCTTTTAAATGTAGGTTAAAGTCACCCCCCTACTAGAGTTTAACTCCGCCCACATTTCCTGTTTGACAAATACACCAAAAAGAGGCGATGCCTGGTGAACCAGCGAACGTGCAGGTGGAGAGGGCTGGGCGTGGTCTGGGCTAAACGCTTGCTATTCCACCTCGTTACAGAGGCGTGGCCGAGACTTGGCTGCTTCATACACCGATCTGGCAAAATAACCGGAAGTTAAGCCGCGGTGACAGCTCCCAGTCAGGCAGCCATTTCCCCTGTACGCGAAGCGAGCATTTGAATATAAGCTATATATATATATTGCAAACATGTCTAGGAACGCTGGGAGGACGTGTGCAATCATCGGCTGTTCTAATAACAGCAGAAACCTCCAGATTAGGAAGAAAACGTTATACGAGATACACAGGCCATTACTTAACGAGGACTGTCCATGTTGTAGACCGTATGGTTTACACAGGTTTCCTGGCCGTCCCGAGGACCAAGGTGTTCGCCACAAGTGGATAAAGAACATAAACAGAAAAAATTTCATTTCAAATAAAAACAGCACAGTAAGGTATTTCTCATCATTCCACAATAACTAACATTCAGAATAGCAAACAGTTAACTTGAATCTAGCTATTGTGACTGACTAATGTTAGCTATGTAATGTTTATTTTAATGTTTCAAATATCTAAAACAAAACACGAACTTGTGTTGTGGTTTTTCTATGTCACATAGCTTGTCCATAATTATTAAATGTCACTGTTAGCTTGCTAACTTCTGCACATGTAACGTATGCTCTATGCGCAGTGTTTAATGGTACAGTCTATTCAATTAATCCTGTTTATCGCTCAAACAAATGATTAATTCATGAATAAATATCAGCATTCATTTAATTATCAATTATCATCAATTACTGGAGGCCACTGTCTAAAATCATCAACCCAGGTATTAATCATGCTGTTACTGAGAGGGGCAGTTCACAATGACAGCAAAATGAATGAATCACTGACACTTGTCACCGCAGCAACAGTGGCGGCGCAAGATGGGGTACACAAATCGCTCGCCAAATTCGTCTATGCCCCACAGGGGCAGGGCTGCTGACATCAAACATGTGAAACAGGCTTATGTCAATAATAACTGTTTAGCCAATAGCGATGGCTAATTCAAATTCAAATGTAGTGCAGACTTTTAACCTGAAGAGGGCGACACACTAACGGTTGTAGACAGAAAATGTTATATTTTAAATACGATATATTAAAATGCCAAAGTAATGAGAACACATGTAGACGGCACTATTAGACAATCATTTATACAGCTTATCAGCAAACCAACAGTTGATTTGGGGGTCAGTTGCTCTTTAATATTTAGTTCGTAGAAGGTTGAAGGTTTGATGGTTTATACAAAACCAGTTTTCAGTCCCGTTTCCTGCTATTGGTCATTTTTCTATCAAAAGATACACATAAAACCTGAACACCCAGGTAATTGATCTATTTTCAACCAGTTTTCTGCACCAAATAAATAGGAATACATAAACACATTTTTACTTAGGATCTTTAAAGTTGTAGAAATGTGCATTTTTTAATTTACATTTGTTATTATTGTGACTGTATACAAAATAAACCAGGGTGTAGTTGCAAGTGTATTGCAAGAGAAGGCAATAAGAGAAAAAAAATCCTTTGTCCCCTAGGGGGCTCCATTTACACCAGCATTTTGAGCAGATTTGTTGAGAAAATGAAACCTTAAATTTTATCACTTGTTTAAGTCAGTAAAGTAGTATAGGTGATAAAGTCAGCCCCCAAAAAACTAACACGGATTAGTTATGCATTTATCTACGAATATCTGCAGAAAAAAAGATTGTCTACTGAAATATAGTGGCAACTTTGGCCCAAGAAAAGAAAAAGAAACAAATAGCAACATATTACAGCTGGCTTTTCATAAAAAAAGGGTCAAGAGGACTGTCACAAAATGTGGAACTGGTTCCCTCTTCCAGTGATGCTGTGGGCCTGTTTCTCTGATAAAGGCTCTAGGAACCTTGTGAAGAGTGGAAGGCATTATGAGAGCTTCCAAACACTCAGAGATCAGCAGGATAATTATCAAAAGCATAATCTAAATCGACAGTTATATGGTGTGTCTGACCCAAAATCTACCTCGGTCATCTCAGTCCTCAGAGCTACATTCTATAGAAAACCTGTGGGGTGGGCCAGAGGAGAAAGTCAGGACCCATTTGTGCAAAGAGAAATAATTAATGTAAACAGAAATGGAAATTCCTATTCTCACTGGGAAGATGAAATAGAAATGTGGACATGTCACAAGCTTGTTTTTGAGCCATTTGGTTTAACTGTGAACTGTTGAGTCACACCTAATTTCTAATTTGTTCTAAACTGTTTTTGGCGCTAACGTCTAGATTAAACTTACAGGCCGTAATGGGATCAACACAGGCTTGGCTCCGGCCATTCTGACCATCGGTACGTAGCAATCAAAGAAAGGTTCGACTATGATCACCTGTGGAAAGATTAGATCACATATTAAATCTACTATATGCCCCACATGCAAGGCTATAAATGTATATCTGGAAGCTTATGAACATTGTAGCGAACAGAAGATCGTCACCTCATCTCCTTCATCCACCAGGCCCTGCATGGTGCTAAATAAGGAACCATAGCCACCGACTGTGACCAGGATTTCTTTAAGAGGGTCAACCTGGCGTCCATAGACCTTCCCATAGACCTGAGAAAGGGCCTTCACCAAGGATGGATGACCCTGGTAAAACAGAACAGGACAACAAACAGTCAATACTGAAAACAGCACGAGTTCTGGTGTCATGACCAGAGGACATTTTTGTTGTCTGTCATTTTGACTGACAAAGAAAATAATTCGGTCATAATCTGTTTTTACTCTTCAATTTAAAAAGATTAGAACATTTTTAATAGTATTTTTTTTTATTCATCTTAAATAATATTAAATCGGAAAAAGCTCAGAGTTACATATAAAAAAATGAAATTAAATGATTGCACTTAAAATACGAATAGTTCACGTTTGGCCCAAACACGCCATCTCACAAATTCTTCCTGCTCCACATAAAGCTGATTAGCACACCCACTTGTGCGTAATCAAATAGTGGGATTGCTGCAGAGGTTTTTGTCATCAGGTTTTGGATTTTTGCCTCGGACTGATGACTTCTCATGGGGGTTTAATTGTTGTTCTGCAGGCTGAATCCGCGCTCCGCTTCCACACTGGAAACTGGAATTAAGCCCCACTTCAACCAAAGTTTTGAAATGAGGGAACATTTCTCCAATTGAAGTGATCAGAAGTCAGAAAGACTCTCTGAACGAGCAGTTTTCTGACCCGCAAGCTATCGCTTCAGTGGGGGGAAATCCCACAGCATGCACCAGTCGTTGCCACGACAACGGGCTCCTGGGAGTGACTGCTCCAAAGCCCCAGTAACTCTTCAACGCACTGGTTAGCGAGGTGCATTGAGTACGGTGTCCAGGTCTGAGATGATGCTTAGATGCTCTCATGGGAATCTTTTTTTTGATTGATTTAGTTACCCGTACTCCGTGTATAAAGTTGAAAATGTCTGCGGATTTGCAGCAAGTGGTCGGAGGAGTGTATACTAATCTATCAAAATGAAAGACGGCCTTCAGATTTATCCTTCCCCGAAGTTAGGAGAGACAAAAAACAAAACTGTCAAATACAGAAAATATTCGGTTAACGCGACCCCTGGTTATGACATACATCTAATTTGAATCCCTGATAATCCAAGGAGAAAGCAGTTTTATCATAAAATAAATCCACCATGGTGCAAATACTGCCTCTAAAATGTTTTAGTGCCTCTTTTCTCTAATTTTTTTTTTTGCTTGTTTTTATTTTTTAGAAATGAGTTTCTCCTTCCTGACTACTTATCAGGCTTTCTGAGTTGTTTAAACTTACAAAGCCTCTGGTGTACTGGTTCATGCGGTCCACTGTCGCAGCCTTCGCCAAAGCCTCCTTGACATAAGAAGGTGGGGGGATGTCTGGAAAGCCTTGGCCAAGGTTGACGATGGATGGGTCTGCTGCTACTGACGTAAACGCCACCCTGTGGAGAAGGGGTGACCTGTTACTGAACAGAGCCGAGCTAGTACATGTTTAGGACCAGGGTCTCAGAGCTACTGGACAAGGAAGAAAACACAGTGAAAGAAATATATTTTAAATAGAAATTTATAATGATATTTCCAGTCATTGTTTGTTTTTCTTCATTTTTTACATTTTGTTTAATGGCATTTACATAATAGCACATATCTCTTTGACATGCAAAGGATGGTATATATTGTTTATTGGTAATAGTAACAAAAGAAAATCACCAAATCCAGTTAAAAAACAATCAGCAACAGACTGTTTCAGAGCTCTGCGGCAGCTACAGCAAACGCATAACCTCTACTAATTTCACATGTGGACCATACAAAAAATCGCAAACCGGGAGAATGGAAGAAAAATTCAGCTAAATAATCAGGCATCAACCAATGTAGGGCATTAACAGAAAACAGGAGGAAGATTTTAAATTTAATTCTAGTGATTTACAGTATGCACATAGAAAACAGCCATCACACAGCTTCCTGTGTTGGCCTCCAACTAAAATCTTGACATTTTTCAGTCCATTTTCAAAACATTTTGTTCCTCCAACTACAAATAAAATGATGTTCATTTGTACAGCACCGACACTCACTGGGAAAGGCATGAACATTGATCGCAAAGAAATGTTACAGTTTTTGCCAAACATGTAAATAGTACCGTATATCGTGGAGTTCTGACATGAAATCAGCTGCAGATGAATAAAAATAATAATAATCTGACAGAAAGCAAATCCAAATTCTATTTTATGAGGGTCTTAGTAACATGTGAATGAATCAGGCTTTCAGCCTGCCATTCTTTGATGTTTCACTGAAAAAAGATTGGAATCTGAGCAAAATTGACTAAGTGATAAAAAAAACATGACTAAACCATCTACTAAACCCCGAAAAACACAAGAGTCTGGCTGCAGACCTCTACTCTCAGGACCCTTCCTGCACTGTGAGGTCCCCTCCGCTGTCAGGACCAGAGGTTTATTCGAAATATACCAGAAGTGCGTATTTATCGTTTCCCATGTGAAATGTGGAGACAACAAGGTGAGTTGAAGTTAAGTGATAACTTTTCGTTATATGAAGAAATAGAAACAGTCTTTATTCATTTGAACATTACGTTGCACTGCACACTATACACAACCCTGTGAAGTTATATAAATTTGAAAGAATGTTTTTTATCTTTTTAATTGAGCATTAATACACATAAATAATATTTACATATTTAGAAACACATTAATGCCCCAAGAATTAAAGTGTGCTCACACGGAAAACTAGAAAATATGTTTGTGTCTCGGCCAAAAGACCCCCTGAAAACATGCATGGTACTGGTCTCGAACTCTAGTCACCCGGATTGCGAGGCGGACACCATAAACACTAAGCTATAAGCCTGCCTCCGTTACATAGGCTACTCCTGGTATACTTGCCTTTGAATCACATTTACACTATATACAGTGGCTTGCAAAAGTATTCGGCCCCCTTGAACTTTTCCACATTTTGTCACATTACAGCCACAAACATGAATCAATTTTATTGGAACTCCACATGAAAGACCAATACAAAGTGGTGTACACGTGAGAAGTGGAACGAAAATCATACATGATTCCAAACATTTTTTACAAATAAATAACTGAAAAGTGGGGTGTGTGTAATTATTCAGCCCCCTTTGGTCTGAGTGCAGTCAGTTGCCCATAGACATTGCCTGATGAGTGCTAATGACTAAATAGAGGCACCTGTGTGTAATCTAATGTCAGTACAAATACAGCTGCCCTGTGACGCCTCAGAGGTTGTCTAAGAAAATGTTGGGAGCAACAACACCATGAAGTCCAAAGAACTCACCAGACAGGTCAGGGATAAAGTTATTGAGAAATTTAAAGCAGGCTTAGGCTACAAAAAGATTTCCCAAGCCTTGAACATCCCACGGAGCACTGTTCAAGAGATCATTCAGAAATGGAAGGAGTATGGCACAACTGTAAACCTACCAAGACAAGGCCGTCCACCTAAACTCACAGGCCGAACAAGGAGAGCGCTGATCAGAAATGCAGCCAAGAGGCCCATGGTGACTCTGGACGAGCTGCAGAGATCTACAGCTCAGGTGGAGGAATCTGTCCATAGGACAACTATTAGTGGTGCACTGCACAAAGTTGGCCTTTATGGAAGAGTGGCAAGAAGAAAGCCATTGTTAAAAGAAAACCATAAGAAGTCCCGTTTGCAGTTTGCCACAAGCCATGTGGGGGACACAGCAAACATGTGGAAGAAGGTGCTCTGGTCAGATGAGACCAAAATGGAAAACGCTATGTGTGGCGGAAAACTAACACTGCACATCACTCTGAACACACCATCCCCACTGTCAAATATGGTGATGGCAGCATCATGCTCTGGGGGTGCTTCTCTTCAGCAGGGACAGGGAAGCTGGTCAGAGTTGATGGGAAGATGGATGGAGCCAAATACAGGGCAATCTTGGAAGAAAACCTCTTGGAGTCTGCAAAAGACTTGAGACTGGGGCGGAGGTTCACCTTCCAGCAGGACAACGACCCTAAACATAAAGCCGGGGCAACAATGGAATGGTTTAAAACAAAACATATCCATGTGTTAGAATGGCCCAGTCAAAGTCCAGATCTAAATCCAATCGAGAATCTGTGGCAAGATCTGAAAGCTGCTGTTCACAGACGCTGTCCATCTAATCTGACTGAGCTGGAGCTGTTTTGCAAAGAAGAATGGGCAAGAATTTCAGTCTGTAGATGTGCAAAGCTGGTAGAGACATACCCTAAAAGACTGGCAGCTGGAATTGCAGCAAAAGGTGGTTCTACAAAGTATTGACTCAGGGGGCTGAATAATTACGCACACCCCACTTTTCAGTTATTTATTTGTAAAAAATGTTTGGAATCATGTATGATTTTGGTTCCACTTCTCACGTGTACACCACTTTGTATTGGTCTTTCAAGTGGAATTCTATTAAAACTGATTCATATTTGTGGCTGTAATGTGACAAAATGTGGAAAAGTTAAAGGGGGCCGAATACCTTTGCAAGCCACTGTACATAAAAGGTCCCAATAAATAAAGTATATTCCCATGGGGAACGACAAATACGTGCTTCGGGTATGCCTGCTTTCATTTTGGAAGGGTCCTGAGAGTGGAGGTCTGCAGCCAAATATGTAGGCTAGTTCTGGTATAGTCGCTTTGAAATCATATTGACATTGTATACATAAAATAAAGTATATTCACATGGGGACATTGACTGTATATATAATGGACAGCATTACCGCACTCCTCCCCGTTTACGACAATGACCACATTCATGGGGGAAATCATAGCGGATTTACAGACTCCTCCTCCCCGGTTCTGACGAAGCATGCTCCTAAAAAGGGCATAAGGGCGGGATCTTGGGGATTTCATGGGGAACGACAAAATACGTGCTTCCAGTATGTCTGCTTTTATTTTGAAAGGCTTCGAATAGTTTTCCGGTCCTGACAGCAGAGGGGACCTCACAGTGCAGGTCTGCAGGGAAGGGTCCTGAGAGTGGAGGTCTGCAGCCAGACCCCTCTCGAAAAACAAAACAAAAATCACATGGCTTGAACGAGTTCTTCACAAGGGATAACATGTGATCCCATATGAAGAACATGTGTTGACATATTTATGCATGTGGCATCTGGCAAATGACATGTGAGACAGACATTGGCTTAACATGTTGAGCATCAAACATGTGTCCCATGCGTTTTTCCCATGTGTTACACATGTGAAAAATATGTTAAATGTAAATAAATTGGAAACAAAAGTGAAAACCATGTGAAACACGTAAAACATATAGCCTATCACATTGAGAACACAATGTAGAACACATGAGGAAAGTAATGTAAAGGACACGTCTAACACTTGTTTCACATGTAGCCCCTTAGCTTTGACATTGGTGTCACATGTAATCCCTAAGGTTTTTCAATTCAATTCAAATTCAAAAATACTTTATTGATCCCAGAGGGAAATTAAGTGTTGTTGTAGCTCATACAATTAATTCTTTAAGGAGTGTAGATCATGATGGCTGAGGGCAAGAAGGACTTCTCAACGTGCTGGCCACCAACCTGCCAGTGGATCATAGACTTCCTGACAAACAGGAGGCAGTATGCGAGGCTGGGAAAGCACATCTCAGACACCAGGACGATCAGCACCGGCTCCCCCCAAGGCTGCGTTCTTTCTCCCCTGCTCTTCTCCCTGTACACCAACAACTGCACCTCCAGCCACGACTCCGTCAAACTCCTGAAGTTTGCAGACGACACAACCCTCATTGGACTCATCTCTGGTGGGGATGAGTCTGCCTACAGGTGGAAGATTGACCACTTGGTGACCTGGTGCAGGGAGAACAACCTGGAGCTCAACGCTTCCAAAACAGTGGAGATGATAGTAGACTTCAGGAAGAGCGCAGCACCCCCACCCTCCCCCATCATCATCACCCCAGTAGACACTGTGGAGTCCTACCGCTTCCTGGGCTCCATCATCTCCCAGGACCTCAGGTGGGAGCTGAACATAAGCTCCCTTATCAAGAAGGCACAGCAGAGGACGTACTTCTCGACGCAGTTAAAGAAGTTTCAGCTTCCACAAACAAGGCTGGTCCACTTCTACACTGCCATCATAGAGTCCATCCTCACCTGCTCCATCACCATCTGGTACACTGCTGCCTCTGCCAGAGACAGGTGCAGACTGCAACGCATCATTCGCTCTGCAGAGAGGGTGATCGGCTGTAACCTTCCTTCTCTTCGAGAACTGTACTCCTCCAGGACCTTGAAGACAGCTAGGAAAATAGCTGCCGACCCCTCTCACCCCGGTCACAGACTGTTTGAACCCCTCCCCTCTGGCTGAAGGCTGCGGTCCATCAGGACCAAAACCTCCTGCCACAAGGACAGTTTTTACCCCTCTGCCATCAGGCTTTGGAACACAGCCAAAAACTCTGACTAACACAACTGTCACATGCGTTGCATCAACGCACCCCCCCTTCACTGGACACTTCAAGCTTAACCGCACACTACCTCCTGCACTACACTTGTAAATAAATATACTAATATATACATGTATATGTATATATGTACATAACTTCTATTCATGGTTAAAAGTTTATTATGCCTACGTTTTATTTCTCATGCTTATGTTTGTTTCTTGTTTCCATGTCAGTACCGTTAAATTACGACAAATTCCTTGTAATGTAAATTACTTGGCAATAAATCTGATTCTGTAGCTGTAACTGTTGCAGTGAAACTGAAGAAGCCTCTGACTGAAGACGCTCTGTTGTTGTATGACTGTCTCATGAAGAGGATGCTCAGGGTTGTTCTTTGCATCATCATCTCCAGATGTTCCACAGTTGTCCCAAGAACAGAACCAACCTTCTTTATCAGGTAGTTTAGCCTTTTTAAGTCCCTGGCTCTGATGCTGCTACCCCAACAGATGATGGCTGAAGAGAATACACTCTCCACAACAGACTTGCAGAAGATCTGCAGCATCTTGCTGCAAACCTTGAAGGACCTAAGCTTCCTCAAGAAGTACAGTCTGCTCTGTCCCTTCTTGTAGACGGCTTCACTGTTCAGTTTGCAGTCCAGTCTGTTGTTCAGGTGGACTCAGAGTTTTACAGAGTGAAACGGAATGGTGAGAGTACGGTCCCCTGTGGTGCTCCTGTGCTGCTGACCACCTGGTCTGACACACAATCCTTCAGTCTCACAAATTGTGGTCTGTTGGTCAGGTAGTCATTGATCCAGGCGATTGTTGAGGGCTCCACCTGTGTCTTCAGGAGTGTCTGACAAAGAAAATCAGGCTGAATTGTGTTGAATGCACTGGAGAAATCAAAGAACATGATCCTCACAGTGCTGCTTGCTTTGTCCAGATGACAGTGGGTTGGTTGAAGGAGGTGGATGATGGCATCTTCAACTCCAACTCCACAGCGATAAGCAAACTGCAGTGGGTCCTGATACGTTCTTGTTTGCTTACTCAGGGGTGCCAACAGGAGTCTCTCCAGGACCTTCATGATGTGGGATGTCAGGGCCACAGGTCTATAGTCATTGATGACTGATGTGTGAGTCCTCTTTGGTACTGGAACAAGGTGGGATGTCTTCCACAACACTGGAACCTTCTCCTGGGTCAGGCTAAGGTTGAAGAGGTGCTGCACACATGTAATTCCATGTGGAATTCCATGTCACACATGCACACGTCATACATGCACACATGTAATTCCATGTGGTTTTACATGAGTTTTACATAAAACTTCAACCAATTTAGATGGACCCCACATGGGAATTCACACGTTTTCACATGTACTACCAAAGGTTTTATATGGAAAATAACATGTGGCTTACATGTTATCCCACTGGCTCATGTTTATTTTTATTTTTAAACATTTATTTATTGGTTTTAACAAGCTTTACATAACACACCATGTATATAAGAAAACAATACTGACAAAAGACATACAGTAATAGAAACAAAAAAAAAAGGGGAGGGGAGGGGGGGCAGGCAGATACAAGTCAATTTAGCACTTCAAGCCGTCAAGTTAGCATTGAGTAGGCTGCAGTTCTCCAGAAAGTTGTAGAATTTTGACCATATGGCCCAAAACTTGTCCAGTTTGTTTCTTGATACATAGGTTATCTTCTCCAGAGTTAGTATAGATGTCAGTCCGTTGAGCCACTGAGATAGTCCACACATGTTTTGATCTTTCCAACTCCTAGCAATACACTGCTTGGCTTCCAAAAAACCGAATGTTAACAGAGCTCTAATGTTTGCATCAGGTGCAAAATCTTTCGGGTACACACTTAAAATACATAATGCAATTTTGAGGGGGTGATATACTGTCTTGTTAACCATTTATATTGAAGTAGTTTAGATTGTACATTGATTGTCTGACTGTGGGCCACAGAGCATGATTTATAACACTCATCATCAGATATATCCATCTGTAAATCATTCCTCCATGCCTCTAAAATAGTCTGTGTTGAGTCTTTGGATTTATTCATAAACATTTTGTAAAATGCAGAAACCTGGCCCCTTCCATTTAGATTATTTATAACTGTGTTCTCTAGAGGAGAAAGGGGGGGAAGTTTTAAGCTGTTACCTTGTCTGGTTAAAATAAAATTTCTTAATTGGAGAAACTTGAAAAAGTGTTTTGAGGGGATAGAGAAGGTACTTCTAAGTTGTTCAAAAGACATAAGAGTATTATTTCTATATAGATCAGACACTTTTCTAATACCCTGATTGAACCAAACTCTGAAGCCTGCATCTGCCCTACCAGGAGGAAAGTTGTTATTTCCAAAAACTGGGGTAAACCTAGACAGCTGTGTTGTCGAACCAGATCATCGTAGTATTTTTCAGAAAAGGATTCTTAGTTTGTTTAATTAATGTCTTCCTGTCAGCTGAGTAAAGGTATAAATTAGGAGTGATTTTAATTTCAACAGACTCTATAGAAACCCACGCAGGGGTCTGCTCATTAACAAAATAGAACATTACCGCTCTAATTTGGGCAGCCCAAAAGAACCACAATAAATTTGGAAGTTGTAAACCCCCTCTTTCATATGGAAGGTAGAGTAAGGAGAGTTTGAGCCTCGGCCTTTTGTTATTCCAAATGAAATTCCTGAATAGTTTTTGTAGATTTGAAAAAAAGGATTTTGGTGGAGAGAGAGGAATCAATTGAAAAAGGTAAAGATATTTAGGTAAAATTGACATTTTTAGTATGTTAATACGACCAATTAAAGATATAGGTAATTTCATCCACCTATTTAGGAGAAGAGTAACTGATGTTGTCAAAGAATTATAGTTAGATGCAACAATATTCTCAACTGAGGGAGTTAATTTCACACCTAGATAAATAAACCCCTGCTCAGAAGGCAAAAAGGGAGTGCCAAGTGGGGGATTGTGTCGTTCAGCATCATTCAAAAATAATATTTCAGACTTATTGAGATTTATTTTGTAGCTGGAAAATACACTGAATGTATTTATAAGATTTAATATGGGTGGTATTGATTTGTTTAGGTTGGTGCAAAACAGGAACACGTCATCCGCATATAGGGTGATACGATGCTCCGTATTGCCTACTTCAATTCCCGATATGTTTTCGTGATTACGAATTGCCATTGCAAGGGGCTCAATTGCCAAGGTGAACAAGAGAGGCGACAAAGGGCACCCTTGTCTGGTTCCACGATAGAGTCTGAATGGTGCGGAAAGAAAACCATTAGTTAATATTTCTGCTTGAGGATTGGAGTATATCAGTTGAATCCATTTTACAAAGTTGTTTCCTATACCAAATTTTTCCAGAACTTCAAATAGGTACGGCCATTCGATCCTGTCAAAGGCTTTCTCAGCGTCCATTGAAATTAACGCATTGTCTCTGCTCTCTTTTTTCTCATAAATGATATTCATCACCCTCCGTATATTGTGGAACCCATGCCGCCCCTGGATGAAGCCATTCTGGTCTGAATGAATCATCTTGGGCAAGAGCATATCTAATCTCATAGCTAACAGTTTGCAAAGTATCTTGTAATCATAATTCAACAACGAGATTGGTCTATAAGAGCTACAGTGTGTTGCTGGCTTATTAGGTTTCAATAATAAGGTAATTGTTGCAACATTAAGTGAAGGGGGGAGAGACCCAGATCCAAATGATTCTTGATACATATCCAATAAAGGATGAATCAGTTTATGTTTAAATATTCTGAATATTTCTATTGGTATTGCATCAGGTCCGGGGGTTTTACCCCCTTTCATGTTACTAAGAAATGTTACTGTTAAGCTCCAATTCAGCCAATTCGTTTTCTGGTAGTTTGGGAAAATACAGTTGATCAAAAAAAATCTTTCTGTTTTGAAGCAAATGAGATTAAATGTTCAGATTTG
This sequence comes from Valencia hispanica, assembly GCA_963556495.2. Classification (NCBI taxonomy): domain Eukaryota; kingdom Metazoa; phylum Chordata; class Actinopteri; order Cyprinodontiformes; family Valenciidae; genus Valencia; species Valencia hispanica. The sequence goes on along the minus strand of OY747705.1, from coordinate 9,405,502 downwards.
TATAGGTGTTTATAAAAAGTACAAAAAGAGTCATTAATATGTTTGGGATCACCAGTGGTCTGTCCTTTATCTGTAAGTATAGAGTTTATTGTTCTTTCAGTCTGAACCTGTTTAATACGCCAAGCCAGGATTTTGCTTGCTTTTTCACCCTGTTCATAGTATGACTGTTTCAGTCTTAGTAAGCTTTTAGTAGCTTTATTTACTGACAAAATATTGTATTTAGATCTTAATTTATTCAACTCTAGAATTAGAGCATTAGATTTAGATGTAAATATTTCCTCTTCAACTTCTTTTATCTTTTTCTCCAAATGCACCATTTCCATCCTAGATGTTTTATTTTTAAAACTTGTAAAACTGATCATTTGCCCTCTCAAGAAGGCTTTAAAGGCCTCCCATTTTATACTAGCCGATGTTTGAGTTGTGTTATGAGCAAAATAATAGTCTATTTGTTTTCCAATGTGTTCCAAAACTTCTGGATCTTTCAGCTAGAAAGATTGCAATCGCCACCTAGTGGGAGATAATGGTAAATTGGGTAGAATTATTTGAAAGGAAATGGTGGAGTGATCTGATATGATAATACTATCGTAACAAGATTTAGTAACCATGGGTAACAAAGGTGCAGAGAGTAGGAAATAGTCAATTCTGGAGAAGGTGCTATGGGTATTGGAGTAGCAGGAGAAGGCTGTTTTGTCTGGGTGCATATTTCTCCAAACATCAACCAGGTTGAATTCAGTCATTGATTGTAATATTTCCTTTCTTGACTGCTTGTGAGCAGTATCAACTCCACTTGATTTATCAATACTTGGGTGAAGAGTACAATTGAAATCTCCCCCAATAATGAGATGCCCCGGAAGTGATGCAAGGGACAAAAACAAATTTATAAAAAATGATGGATTGTCATTATTGCATCCATATATATTAACAAAATTCAATCTGTGTGAAGCTATTTCACATTGGACAATAAGATATCTGCCGGAACAATCACTGGTAGTGTTGACAAGATTAAATAATACTGAGTTGTGAATAAGTGTAATTACACCTCTGGACAGAGAGCTATATGAAGCATGAAAGACTTGACCTGGCCATTGTCTCCTTACTCTGACAATGTCCTCAGCAGTTAGGTGAGTCTCTTGTAAAAATACAACTTGGGCTTTAATTTGTCTAATTCGATTCATAACTTGTTTCAGTTTAACCAATTTATTCAACCCCCAAACATTCCAAGAGGTTATTTTGAGATCTGGTCCTGCGGGCATTTATAATGGGACATAACTAAAAAAGTACAAGTCTGCCCTAGAGATGGGAGGGAGGGGGGGGGGGGGGGGGGGTACAATGGTGCTAAAGAAAACATGTAAACATAGAGTGAAATTGGAACACTAGAACAAAATGAACAAAGGTGCATTTGTGAACTCCCACTGGTATGCACCTAACCCATCCCAGTTTAAACAGACCAAGCTAATGCTCTCAGCTGATCCACTAACTGCCAAACCTTGCAGATGAGCAGCCATACACCATAAGCAGGCAAAACAAAACAGAGCCGCTCCCTATCAGAAATAGTAGTAAAGTAGTAAATTAACTAAGAATTAGTGACCAAATGAAATTATAAAAAAGCAATGAATTAACATATCAGTGAAAAAAGATTAAATCAGACCCTGTAATTTCCGTGCTCAAAGTATATTTGTTGTTTTAACTGACCACATGGCCTGGAATTAAATTATCCCTTAATCAAACAACACAATCCTAACCACGGAGGCTTCACCCGTGAGTAAGAGTCTGCCTTTCAAGTAGTGTCCTCCTCTTGCCTTTTTGCCTTGAGCTGTTGTACGTACACACCTGCCTTAGATGGGTTGTCGAAGATACGTCGATCCCCTTGAAAAGTTATCAACATTTTTGCTGGAAAGATTATGCCAAAACGGAGATCCGGGATGTGAAGGGTTAACAGCTGTTTTTTAACCGGGTCAAACAGCCTCCGTTGTTTACGGAGCTCCACTGAGAAGTCTGGAAAGAACATGACTCTCTTGCCTTCATAAAGTATGTTGCCCTTTTGCCTGGCAACTCTCAAAACCCAAGCTTTATCAGCAAAGCTTAAAGACTTCATTATCACCTCACGGGGACGTGCTGGTTTTGCTGTCGAATCTACATCACGAGGTCTCCCGACTCTGTGGGCTCTTTCAATTACTATGGGTCCTGGGCAGGATTGAGACCCAAGTACCTCTGGAATCCACTTAGTTAGGAATATGCACGTCTTTCCCCTCTTTTCCTTCGGGTAGTCCCACCAATCGAATGTTATTTCTTTGGCTATGGTTTTCCAGCTCTTCGACCTTGCGTCTCAGTGTCTCCAGCTCCGTTTCCATAGCGTGGTTCGTAGCTTTAATAGCAGCAATGTCGTCCTCGTTTGTCCCGATTCTGTCCTCAGCCAATGCGACGCGGGTTGCCATAAGTTTGATGTCACATCTTACTGCTTTGATTTCAGCAAGCATTGTGTCAAATCTTTTCCCAAAGTCTACTTGCATTGACTGAAGCGCAGATGTAGGGACAACTTCGCTAGCATTAGCATCCAAAGTTAGCTCGTCTAACACAGCTTCACCGGCTTGTTGTTCCAAATCTTGAACAGAGTTGGGCCTTTGCGGTTTCGGATGCTGCTTTGCAGTTTTGGGCGGCATCGTGTTTCTTTCTTGTTTAGCACTTCCAGTGAAGTTATAATTTGAGGGATTTTCGATTAAATTGATAGTTAAATCACTTAAGAGTTAGGAGCGGTTCTGCCACACGTCTGCTCAGCAGCGAACCATAGCGGAAGTCCTGTTTATAAACTTTATAAACTTTCCCAGAGGGAACTTGTCTGAACTAAGTTTTTCCTAGAGAAATGGCCTTTAGTGAAGCAAACTTCCAGACAGTCTCACACTCTCTTCAATGTTTATTGTTACTTCCTTGATATTGTTTCTATAAAACTGCTGTGTTGTGTGCCGCCTGGCAGAGCTTTACCCTGACTTGTTCAAGAGTGTATCATCTATGAGCTCTCGCAGGATGGCAGAATAAACCGGATTAGTGTTTTTCTACCTTAACAGTGCTTGGCAATTCATTTTTTCCATAACAAAAGTTAAATTAGAAATGTAGAAACCCCTCACCACCACCACAATCATCTTTCTATCAACCTGCAGTCTGTATCCCTGGCAAGGGGATAGGTGTGGATGTGTTCAGAAACACAGTTTCAAAAGCTTTTTAATGCGATTCAAAACCAAACTGGTCAACGTTTACCACAAAAAGCTATATCCATGTTTTTATAACACGAACATTGTAAGTAATGCACAAACAGTTGCTTGATTGTTCTAATTCTTCTTCACTTACCAAACATTCTTGTCCAGTCCCTCAATTCTTTTGGCGTGAGTGTGCCTCGACGCCATTATAGACTGCAAGACAGGAACAAAATGGATTTCACTGCTCGAATGTTAACCAACTTAATGTTTGACGCATTCTGCACAGAGTCTGTTAGTAAGGGCTCAGAATGCCCTCATTAAGTGGTTCAATCAATAGCCATCGACTGTAGAAATCTGCAGCTCAAGTCTTCTATTTCAAGCATTTTATATCAAACACCAATCATGCATTGGTTATGTGTTGGCTAGATCTGAAGCTGTTCCTACCTGTGAAGTACAAAACCTCATGCAGCTTGTTGGAGGTGGACGACATGCGAACCTGACGCTGTTCAGGACCGGCCGTGTGAAGCTCATGAGAATCTTCTCCTGTCTGCTTCTTTTGGATGATCTCTGTTAAAATGTCAGGTTTTGATTAACCATTATATAACTCTTTATTCCACATATAATACATAAGACAGAAAAATATACAGAGTAAAAAAAAAAAAAAACTTCAATAACCTGGTTGCTAAACTTCACCTTCCATTAAAAACCTGCCATTAGTTATAGTGAATCTGATACCTTGGTGTTATGTTTGATCAAGACATGACATTCAAGTTCCGTATTAAACAGCTTTCTAGGAGTTCCTTCTTTCATCTCCAACATATTGCGTAAATAAGAAACATTCTGTCCAGGCTGGACTACTGTAATTCTTTACTATCAGGAAGTCCACAAAAAATAAATAAAAGCCTTCAGTTCATCCAAAATGCGGCAATAATGAATATTAAAAAGAGAGATCATATTTCTCCTGTTGTAGCTTCTCTTCATTGGCTCCCTGTTAAATCTAGAATAGAATCTAAGATCCTCCTTCTTACATATAAAGCCCATAATAATCAAGCTCCATCATACATCAGAGATCTGATTGCTCCATATGTTCCAAACAGAGCACTTCGCTCTCAGACTGCAGGTTTACTTGTAGTTCCTAGGATTTCTAAGGCCATGAACACATGTAGCCGGGTTTTTTTTTTTTTTACTGAATATCCTCACCACCTCGTTTAAACAAAAACACCCACACCTAACCGTATAAGTGCATTGCTAAGCATAGACATGCCAAACCAGTAGGGAGTAATAGTTCCTCCAAATCCTACCTACTCATAATAACTTTCTGCTCTCTAACTTCTATATACAGCAGTAATGGAGCTTGTAAAAACAAGCAAGCAAAAAGCGCTTGGACAATCGATGATGCCAACACATCTCTCAGGGCCTTCATGCTGTTTCTGAGTGGAAACACAGGTCGCGCATGTGACGTTGGAGCCTTTTGTGTCGCAGGCAGTGACATTGCAAAACCTAAAACCCTGCTTATTTCTGTACACGAGCAACTATGTAAAACAGAGAATTTGCAAGCGTTCACTTTAGTCAGAGTATTTAGATAAAAACGTTTTGATGCCGTAAATCTCCGTGTTTATGCTGGTGACGGGCCAAATCATAGAAAAATATCTTAAGTTTTATGAGATACCCAGCTACGTGTGGACAAAGCCTAAAAGTAGAATGGGGGGCTAGAATAGGTTATAAAATGTCGGGTTTGTTGCCAGTCCACCGGTAAACGGCATACGCATGCTTAAGAGAATCAAACAGAGTTCGGACGCGAGATTTTCAGCGGTGCATTCATCTCAAAACAACAACTGGAGCGTGCTGGTACTGGGAGATGATTACCATCACGGGAGAAATGAAATCCGGTCTGGTGGAAGATACTGGACAGAGAGGAACATAATTATTTGAACACCTGGCAATCAGCAAGAATTCTGGCTCTAGAAAACCTGTTACTCTGCCTTTATAAAGTCCACCTCTTCTCCACTTAATAATATAAATTAGTAGCACCTGTCTGAGCTGGTTATAGCAGTGTTTCTCAAACTATGGGGCGAGGCCCACTAGTGGGGCGCAGAGGTATTGCAGGTTGGGTGTGACATCAATGGGATTTAAATAGTTTTTCCCCCCTAGATTCTGTCGTTGTGAATGTTTCACTGCACTGTAAATTAAATCAACCAGCTCCCCCTCTCACAAAATTAAACACACTCAAATAAATTAGCAATTGTGATCATCATTGTAAACAGAACCGGGACCTGGAACATCGGGCTGGGAGTTTGACGTTGGAATATATCGCAGCAGAACAAAACTAGCTGAAGTAGCTGCATTATCAGAGATTCCATCTACAAAATGTACAAATATCTAAAAAGATCAGGGAATGTTTCAGAGTCAGAGAAGTCACACGGTCAACCACGGAGGAAATACAGGGATGAGATCTTGCTCTTTATTTATTTTTATTTTGTACTTTTGAAAGCTTTGTAAATTTGATAAAACTACAACTTTTATTTTCTCCAACTGTGAGCTGAAGTTCTACATGTAGCAACTACTGACAGCATATATTTCTGAGCCGGTTTTATACCAGTGCGCAACCCCTTTTTCCAACTAATTTATACCCTTAAAAACTTGTAGACTAACTTGGCTATTTAAATAAATAAAACACTTTAAAAATCAGGTCTGGTCACCATTCTGTTGGGGCAATAAAAGCATGGGGGGCTTGTGTATGCTCCTTTGTCCAAAGTGGGGATTGATAAAAAAAAGTTTGAGAAGCACTGGATTAAAGACACCTGTCCACCCCACAGTCAGTTAGACTCCAACTACTACCATGGGCAATACCAAAGAGCTGTCAGAAGACACCAGAGACATAATTGTAGACCTCCACAAGGCTGGAAAATTGCCAAGCAGCTTGGTGAAAATAAATCAACTTTTGGAGCAATTGTTAGAAAATGAAAGAGTCTCCTTCAGACTGGGGCTCCATGCAAGATCTCACTTCGTGGGGCATCACTGATGATGAGAAAGGTGAGGAATCAGCCCAGAACTACACAGGAGGAGCTGGTCAATGATATAAAGAGGGCTGGGAACACAGGTTCAAAGGTTACTGTTGGTAGAACACTACGCCGACAGTAGTAGTACGCAGCAGAGACCAAAATAGAACGTCTAAACGTCACTCGGCATGTTGGGAAGAAAAAGAAGGATGAGTAGCATCCCAAGAACACCATCCCTACAAGAACACCATCCCTACTGTGAAGCATGGGGGTGGAAACATCATGTCATGTCATGTTGGAATGTATGCAAACCTGGTCAAGAACTACAGGAAACGTTTGACCTCTGTAATTGCAAACAAAGGTTTCTGTACCAAATATTAACACTGATTTTCTCAGGTGTTCAAATACTTATGTGCAGCGATAAAATACAAATAAACTCTTTAGAAAAAATCATGCAATGTGATTTCCTGAATTAAAAAAAAAATGCTGTCTCTCACAGTGGAAATGTGAATTTCAGACCCCTCCATAATTTCTAAGTGGGAGAACTTGCAAAACCGCAGGGTGTTCAAATACTTATGTTCCTCACGGTATATTATATAGCCCTTTCTTTTCAACACATTAACAATTACCACTTCCATAATATTTGCTTCTCTACTTCCTATCACAGAAGCAAACAAAAACCACACAAAAAAATGGCATACCGAGAGTAAAATATGGTGGTGGTAGCATCATGCTCTGGGTTAACTTCTTTTTTCTTTTTTTAAATCAGATGGACCTGAGGGTTTTGTTGAAGTGGAGTGAAGTTATTCACAAGGGATGTAAGAAAATATTGATACATCGATATTTGTTATTTCCCAACATTGTATCGATATAAAAATGTTTTTCATTTGAATGGAAATATTTGTGATGACAGTCATTTCTGTAGTAAATATAAAAGTATGACTGGTAGTTGGTGGCTGTTTTCACCTTCTTTGTTCCAGTGGATCAACTAGATGTAGAGATATAACTGGATGTGTTAGGTTGGAGTGTTTAGAATGCTGTGACAGTTTTTCTACAGTTGAATTCAGTTTTAAAAATCACAATACTTACTCAGAGTATTGCGATATATCGTATTGCCTCCCCTGTATCACGATACGTATCGTGTCGCCAGATCTTTGCCAATACACATCCCTACTATTCACAGTTGCAAATACCAGTCAGTTTTGGCCCAAAACCTTTGGGTGTGTGCTAGAAAGCTGAAGATGAAGAGAGATTTTATTTTTCAGCATCACAGTGAGTCCAAGCATACAGTAAGATGATTTCATGAGAGGAAGAATAAATGTCTGGAATCCACTACCCAGCATCTAGACGTGAATCTGACGGACAATAGGTCGGGTCACCTGAAAAGGGGTGTGGTGGAAAATTGTTATGCAATCAGGAATTAAGTGTATATTCTCTGTTTAGTGAATGCATCTAAGGAAATGACTAACTTATTGTTCCATCTTAATTTTATGAGAAAGATATATGTGTCAGGTCACCAGAGAGACAGATGCCGGGGCAGTAAGATAACAGTCTGGCCTTTGGATGAGCTGCTTTATGCGTTGATATAAGACTCGTGTGAAGCAGTTCTCCGGAGGCGGGGCGTGAACGTTGGAGAAGACATCTACAGAGATAAACAATGATTGCGGAAAACTATTTAAGCGGTTAGTTAGAAAGGTTGGTTAGGGTGATGCACGAGTAACTCTGTCCCCTCCGTGTCTGGCCAGACATGTTTGAATTAAATACTTAAACGCCTTCCAGGACTCAAGTCTTCTTTATAATGGAAACCCTGAGATACTATTTTTTGCCATTACAGGGGTGTGGACAAAAGAACCAGGAGAACTTTTGCAAGGTGGAGAACTATTGTCATCAGTTACAGTTGAACAGGTATTCTTACGTTAACGTCCAACAGATGTATTTGTTTTCAATTAAGCTGTTCAGAATAGGTGTCACGTTACATGTGGAAGACATTTTAGGGGCTTTAGCTCTGGTCTCAATCTAAATTACAAAAAGCTGGCTTTTTTTCTTGGGATTGTGTAGCTTTTATCTATGTGTAGAATGAAACAGAAAACAAAAAATGTACAGAAAAAAATTAGCCTGAAGGTAATTTGTCAAATTTCCTAAATGCACCGCTAAATAAAAATGGAAATTGTTCGTTAAAACATGGATTTGTTAAAGTTGTATTTATTTCTTCTGTAACAATCTATCATTTAAAAATGTAATCTGTCAAGATGGTTTGTCAAACAGTCTAATATTTGATTGGTTAACCTGCACAGCAGTTTAACTGCGGATCCAATCCCCTTGTTTTGGCCTAAATAAATAAGTTATTTATGCATTTACCATATAAGGAATTAAAAATCCCCAATATATATATATATATATATATATATATATATATATAGTTTTATACTAATTGTATTTTTCAGTTAATTTAACTACACATTTTATAAATTCTTAAAACATATATATATATATATATATATATATATAATTAATATTCGCAAATTGCGTTGTGATTACATTATCAGACATAAATGTAACAATTTACATTACCACACATACATGTAACAATTTGTTAATTTATTAAATTGGCTCTCCATAAAAGTTACATACAGAATAAATGAATTAATCATTTTTAGATAAATAATTAGGACTTTTTTTATTATAAAATTTGTAACTAATGCAGTGTAAACATGAACGCTTCTAGGGGGGTTGAATCAAACGTCCACTGGCGGTCTTTGAAACAGCAACACTAGGTGGCGCCAGTGTGCAACACAACATCCCATTATGAAATAGGGGAAAGTGTCAAGGGGACTAATACTAGAAATAAACCACCAGCCTAAATACCTCACATTTATAAAATAAAATCATGTATGGGAGTTTTCTTTGCGGCACAGCTGCGTTTTCCACCACCGCTGGTTTGCATATGAGCTGTTAGCAAAGCGCTTTGTTAACAGCTGAAAAGCCAGCCGCGAAGCTAACTAGCATTGGCTAACAGCAGGTAGTGTTGTGGCTGCAGGACGGACTGACCGCCCGTTACTTTGCGATACAACTAGGTGATACAAGTCTCATATGACATTCAGCCCATAACATACACGTTCTACGCCCAGATAAAGTATAAGCTACCATAACCACAGCTACAACTTACTTACTGTCGCTGTGCTGTTCAAACTGAGCCCCAATGTTTTCCAGCAGGAAGAGACTCCGCTGCTCACATGCTGGAAGAGAGAATGATGCGTTTGTGGATATCGGAAGTATCATTGTTTTCACATTTTAGGGACCAAAATAAGAGTATAGTGGGATGGTTTAACGAAAAAAAGGTACTTTGTAATTAGATTGTACAATAAATACCAAGACAATCGTGTTGAATGTTAATGTCACGGTGAAACATTTAACGTGGCACTCTTTTTACCTTCTAACTGCAATGTTGTTGTTATTTTTGACATATTGACTAGAAAGATGATACCAAAAATAACACACATTTTATAACTTAGGAAGTGTAAGAGCTATGGATGTTAGTTTTTTTTTTAAACTGACGTTCAAAAAGAAGTCAGGGAGTGATTCCTTACGTAGTGACCATGAAGGCAACACTCCCCAGGAATAGGGTGAGAGCCCCGAACAGAGATCCTCAATTCGTGTATTTTCGGGAGAGAAAATGAATTTGTATCGAGGTTATCTTAAGTAAAAGTACCTGAGATTTGAATGTCTGCAGCTCCTCCAGAGTTGACATGGGATTTTCTGGCTGCTTCTCTTTTTTTTTTGTCCTGTCTAGCAGTGTACAGTTGTGGCCAAAAGTTTTGAGAATGACACAAATATTAGTTTTCACAAAGTTTGCTGCAAAACTACTTTCAGATCTTTGTTTCAGTTGTTTCTGTGATGTACTGAAATATAATTACAAGCATTTTATACGTTTCAACGGCTTTTATTGACAATTACATGACATTTATACAGAGTCAGTATTTGCAGTGTTGGCCCTTCTTTTTCAGGACCTCTGCAATTTGACTGGGCATGCTCTCAGTCAACTTCTGGGCCAAATCCTGACTGATAGCAACCCATTCTTTCATAATCACTTCTTGGAGTTTGTCAGAATTTGTGGGTTTTTGTTTGTCCACCCGCCTCTTGAGGTTCTCAATGGGATTAAGATCTGGGGAGTTTCCAGGCCATGGACCCAAAATTTCAACGTTTTGGTCCCCGAGCCACTTAGTTATCACTTTTGCCTTATGGCACGGTGCTCCATCGTGTTGGAAAATGCATTGTTCTTCATCAAACTGTTGTTGGATTGTTGGAAGAAGTTGCTGTTGGAGGGTGTTTTGGTACCATTCTTTATTCATAGCTGTGTTTTGGGGCAAAATTGTAAGTGAGCCCACTCCCTTGGATGAGAAGCAACCCCACACATAAATGGTCTCAGGATGCTTTACTGTTGGCATGACACAGGACTGATGGTAGCGCTCACCTTTTCTTCTCCGGACAAGCCTTTTTCCAGATGCCCCAAACAATCGAAAAGAGGCTTCATGGGAGAATATGACTTTGCCCCAGTCCTCAGCAGTCCATTCACCAGACTTTCTGCAGAAGATCAATCTGTCCCTGATGTTTTTTTGGAGAGAAGTGGCTTCTTTGCTGCCCTTCTTGACACCAGGACATCTTCCAAAAGTCTTCGCCTCACTGTGCGTGCAGATGCGCTCACACCTGCCTGCTGCCATTCCTGAGCAAGCTCTGCACCGGTGGCACTCCGATCCCTCAGCTGAATCCTCTTTAGGAGACGATCCTGGCGCTTGCTGGACTTTCTTCTCTTCTCTTTCCTTGAAGTTCATGATAATCCTATAAATTGTTGATTTATGTGCAATTTTAGTAGCCACAATATCCTTGCCTGTTGTTGAGAAGGTGTTTTCACTCTAATTTAAAGCCTATTTTAAAGGAACAGACACACATTTAATTTTTTGACCCTGGGCTCTCTCTGAGCTCTCATTTCACCTTCCCGCAAGCTCGTTCATTTCTGTAAAAAGGAGCAATAAGAACAACAAACAACAATTATGTCTTTTAACAGTGAGACGTCGTTCACTGGACTCAGTTCTAGTAACTGAGTACAACTTTATCTCAGCATAAGGTTTTTATTTGAAACAAGTTAAAAAGAAACTCCTCCCACATAGATCTTCCTTCACAGAATGGTCACAGCTTCTTCACCAAAAGGCACACAGGATGTACCACATTCCTCTTGATTATTCACGGTTTCTAAGTGTTTCCACATGCACTACAAAATTAGACCCACATACAACATTAACAGAATTTATATCTCTTCATGTCCCTCTCTTGATCTCTTATTTTAAGAGATCACTATATATGTAAGGAAAAATGTCAGGCAAAGAATCAGATCAATTTTGAGTCCATCTTCTCTGGAACTTTTCGGATCAGTAGTCAAGTCATCTTGTTCTGGCCGGGAATTGTGGTCGTCCGGCTCGCTCTTCTATGACCAAAGGCGAGAGGTTGCCAGCACATCACCTATATGCAGCTAAAGTGTATCTTTTCAGTAGCCTTGAGTTTGAAAACTCTAAGGACTGCACGCAGACCAGAGGATCGTTCAGCCCTTTTGCCAGGGGTCTCAGCTTCTTTTCCTTCAAACCCTGCTGCCCCAGCTGGGCAGCTCTGTGCTCCAAGCCGCCCTGCCACCTGATGGTGCAGGTGTGCTGAAGTTGGAAACCTCTCAGCAGAGGGTTCAAGTAGGTCGTGTGGTCTGCTCCTTGCTGTTCAGGTTCGTCCCGACTCCTCAGTGGGAGTGCATTGGCTCCAGCCTTTTTCTTTCGTATGATTACCTGAGAGATTGTGGTCTGGTTGGCTGCTGGTCTCTCACCTGGTCAACCAAGCCTAAAAGAATAGCTTGCAACTAATTTGCTTTTTCCTGTTGGCTTTATCCATAATTGTATCTGTTTTGAGATTCATTTCTTATGGATTTGTCCCTTTTTTTAATCAAATCCCTCACTCACCTCATAGTCTTAAGTAGTGCCGCACTGATCGGCCGGACTAACCCAAAATCAAATTATCCTGACTGCTTACAAACTAGGTCTATCTGTAGAAAGAGCTAATGCTTTTGCTGTATGTAAATCACAAAAATTATCATTGACCCAAAGTGCACTCCAAAAATCCTGTATCAAAAATAAGCAACACTGGAACAACCTAGACCATAAAGAATATTTCTTCAAAATATATAGTAGACATTATAATGTAAATAAAAACTTCCAAACAAAGACTAAATGCATAAACATGCCACAAGGTAAGATGAATGGGTTGTGTGCTAAAACAACCAACCGCACAAAGGTGCCAAAACAGGATGGAAAACAGGAAACGTCTGTTCTTTTTGGATTGTGGAAATGGCATAATGAGCATGACAGACCGCTCAAAAGAAAAATGTGCTGCTTTATAGCTCAACCCGCAGAAAACGATCAGTTTAATTTGTTTCATTTACACTGCTAACAGCCTAAGTTCATTAAACCTATTGTCTTATAAGATTTCACCATATCACCGACTATTGTTATTCATCTTTCTGAGCTGATGAAGCCCAATACTTATAAAAGAAAACTATAATTTCAACCGATTTAACCAATAAACTGTTGAACCTTAAACAAATGCTGTTTTTTTATTTATTTTTTCATTTATCTGAAATGCTTTTAATGAGACCAATTGAAAGGCTGTCTTGTAAAAAATAATTGAAATTTAAGTTCCCCTTGTCCCTAAGGATCTCCTCCCTTTTCCTGAAACAGAACTGTTTCAGAAACAACCAATTATTTAAGTCTCCTGTTAATCAGGTGTGACTAGATCTGCAGCTTGTTACGGAAAGATGTTATAGTTCAATAAACACCTGTATTGTAGATCAATCTCCATGTATACAGTATTTAAGCTCAATTCCTAGATCTCAGCTGGTATACCTTTCTGCCAGGAAAGAATTAACAAAACCACTGAATCTATAATTTAATGTGTCCAATCATAACATGACCTTACCCACCTCGGTCCATGGGAAAAAAGATAATAGAACCTTTTTTCAATCACTCCATAATTTGTTTTCAGGGGGCATATCGGAGCCCAGATGGGACCATGAGGGGCTGAAATATCACGCCTCCTCCTTCTGCTGTGTCGGATCTCCTCTGCAAATACAAGAAAATAATGCTCTTTAAGTCTCAACAGAAGCACATCCACCGTTCTCATTTTGAGGGTAATTGTGTCAGAGCCAAAATCCGCAGAGAATCAGCAGGTCATCCATAGAAAAGTTCCCATCACATTCACGATATGGAGCACATACTATATACTTTTTTTCCATGTACCCAGAGTGGTATGAAAGTGTGGTCAGATTTTTATCATTTTCAAAACAAATAAATCTTTGGTCAGTTCTTAAGTGTACTGGTCCAGCTTTAACTATTTAGATTAATCCCATGTCGTCCCAGTCTCCAATTTACCCTTACTTTTGTCATGGAAGTATATACATTTTTACCCATATAACTTCCTGTTCGTTTATGTACTGGACGCTCAGAATTTGTCCAAATCCTGAAGAGGAGTACAACATCTGGAAACAGATCATTAAGATTAGTGAAAGCTTCTACATATCTGGGTAAATGTCCTACAGAATATGGCATCTGAGAACAAACAAAACAGTTAATGTTTTATTTATTTGCTAGATATCTTGCATATTGTCACCATACACTAGTTTCAAATGGGTTTCTGTGTGTCCTTCTCTGACTGAACCAAGAAAATAAATCAGCATCCTCATGTGCTCTGTCATTCTTCTGTGAGTCCTGACGTTCCTATTGAAATAACACCACCAAAAAACTGTAAAAATAAAAGTACTAGATAGCAGAAAAAACAGAAAAACCTTCATCGTCACTATCTCTCCCTTCAAACAGTCTCTATAGAAAAGTGGCTCTCCTGGTTCTCTTCACTGAGGTTGAGACAAGTGGACCATAATGTTTCTACCTCCCTTTGGAATCAGTCTTTAACCCCACTTTTCTTAGACTGCATTCCCTATATCTAGTAATGGTATCTGCTTTTTATAATGGATTAAGTGTATCCAACTCAGTCTCTACAGCCATTGGTGTGGCCAAAAATACCTGGAATGGCCCCTTCCACCTGGGTGATGACCAATTTTCTGTTTACAGCTTTTAATCAGGAACCAGTCACCTACTTTCAGCTCACTTCTTCCTGTAGGAATATAGGATCATCTGGCATATGATTAGTTTGTATTTATAACTCATTTACTTATCAGTATTTTGATCATGAAAACCCACCAGATCTTAATCAAATTGTTGTTTTTTTAGAAGAGAGTAAACCAATCTAAGGAATTCTATATCTCACCCATAGATAATTTCAAATAGAATGAGGCCAATATTCAAATTTGGAATTATATGCATTTATAATTTACCAAATCAAGACTATCCAATTTTGTCCCGTTTCTTCCATCGCTTTTTTTTTCAATTTGCAACATTTTATCATAAAGTCATAAATCAGTTTGTAATTGTTCCTCTTATTTTAATATACCAAACTGTAGGAAGGATAAGGTCTCATCAAATTTGTTCAATTACTTGGTGTTATATTCATATATAACTTTATCATAACCAAACAGTATCTCCAATTCTGTTTAGTCTTATCCATGGCCTTTCTTAATCTGCTTTTAGAATCCAATTGTCTCTTAAAAATGATCTCTAATCTTTGTCCTGTTTTATCAATTATTTCATTCACAAAATGTGTTCCGTTACCACTATAGATCATTTGTGGATATCAAATCTAGGCATTATTTCTCTAAACAACATTTCTGCAACAGTTAGTGTATCTAAATGTTTCACCGTTAACATTACAAATCCATTAGGAGAAATTATCTTTTCTTACTAAATAGAGCTTCTTCAATACAGTCTTGTTCGCTCAAAGCTGTTTCTTAATTTTATATGAGAAGCTTTTCTTTTTTTCCATGTCTGACACACTTCTTGTCCATGAACTAATCAGTTTGAGAATTGAATTGTCCGTAAGAAATGCTTTTTAATTAGTTCGCCACTAGAGGTCGCCATACCCCTGTTCCCCATTGTTGGCCAAATGCCAAAAACATGTAAAGTTCAATTTGAATCTTCTGTTAGCAATAATATGATTATTTTATCTTCATCTGATTACAAACTTCAGTTAAAACTTTAATTTTTCTTTTTCCAAGTAGAACAATTCTTTGGTAGCTTTCCCGTTTCAAGAGTTTTATGAAATCTAAAATTTGGATTATTAATTTATCCCCTACAGAGAGTATGCCCAACTTCAAGTGAAATAGGAAATCTCTTCATAACAAATTAGAAAATAATCTCTAGATTTTATGATTATAACAGGTTTTTCCTGTAGCAAAATCTATTATTTTTATTTCATTTTCCTAACAACTCAATCTCATTTTTAGTGGAAAACAAAATTCCTAATTTTATTTATTTTTTTCATCTGCCTTCACAAACTTCCTACCATTTTGTCAATGAGATAATCAGCAACTGCTATTTCCATAACAAAACATCACATCTCTATTCCTTGCTCTCTACTTATCTGCTCCTTCATAAAGATTCTACAAATTAGCTTATTATTCTGATTATATGTGAAAGAGTCTGTTGCTAGATGCCCAAAAACATGGTACCATTCTCAACTCAGAATGGGGCGAGGGCCGGCCACCTCTCAGGTGTAGGTCCAGACATCTTTCTTGCTTAATCAGACCCTTAATGTTGTCCCATTAGCAACAACTCCATTGAGTGTAAATATTGAAGTGCGCTTAAACTCAGTGTGCTACGGTAACTAAAGTTGAATTTTGGAGTGCGTTACTACATTCTTTATTACGGTAATCCCGCAACGAACATTTCTTCTCTTTTTTTCAGTCTCTAACCCAGCGCATTACAAGATTGTTTCCTTTCAACATGTATCTTATCTGTCATTAAAATGTTAGAAGCAAACATCTGAAGCTGCCGCTTGTTACAGAGAATAAATTCACATAGCCACCCAGCTGCTACCCCACAGGACCTGTAGACATCCGCCTGTATTTCAAAATAAAATCCCTCTGCTCATAATCCGTCATTTTTAAACCATTTCTTTTATACTATATGAGAGATCTCACAGACATCCCATGAATATCATTAAAAATATTAGCTAAGTTTTTATTATTATTATTATTATAGAGTAAAAGTTCCCGCTGCACTCAAGAAATCCCAACCTTTTGTATTGAGCTGCACGCAGCTAAAACATCCCCCTCATTATCAGCTAGCGGGGGGAGGTGTGTGTGTTCCTTCTCTTCTGCCTTCCGGCAGATGGATAACCTTTAACAATTTTGAAAAGCATGATGAATCTGGTTTCAAACAAGTCTTTCTCAGGAAGTCCATTTGATCGGTTTCTGTCACAACCCATCACAGTTGGTTTGTTTATTAAGGGGGGGGGGGGCGTCGCTTGTTTATTATCAGAACAGCCCTTCCTTGACAGAGGGGGGTCGGTTGTTTAAGATAATTCATTCAGATCACAGTAAAGTTGACCTTACTCTTTATAGGATTTTTTTTTAAAATATGTTAGTGAGTTTTCTCTTTTATTTTGTTTTTAGGAGAAAACAAAGTTTAAAACATTTTTTATCCTCCCGGGTGCTAAAAAACATCTGTTTCACGCATTATCCCCTCCTTTTTTTCCCTTCTTCCTCCTTCAAGAAGAATTCCTTTGAGACGCCAAATGTCTAATTCTTCAATTTTGATCTTTTTTGTTTTATTTTAGATCGCAACTACCAAGAAGTGAGCGGAATTACTCAGGCAATCGTCCTTCAAATTCATAATCTTTATTTATTTTAAAGAAATGTATCGTCTTTTCTCTTACATTAATTTTGCATCTCCTTTAAAATCTTCTTTGCTATTTTTTCCCCATATTTCGATAAGTTACATTTTGCTGTTTTTATTTTTCATTTTTAAATATTCATCATTCTCATGTTAATGAAGTAAATTCAGCTTTTATTTCTCTGTTATCTGATCTATTTATCTTATCGCAGTGTTATTTACTTAATTTTCAAACCATGAGACTCCGTTCAGCCTACAGCTGTTTCACCATAGAAATCTCCATTCACACACACACACAGTCACACAACCGGTTTATCACACATTAATATAATTATGTATTTATTATCATGCTTTTTCATTACTAGTATTATTATTTAGATATTATTTATCATTAGGCCTATTTCTACTTGAGATCCCAGACCTCTGCGCGCTTTTGGAGTCCAACTCCTTTAACATGAATATTCACGCAAAGATCCCCGATCTTTATTTGCAAAACACAAACTTGCATTACATAGGTCCCGGACCTAGTTATTTTTTCTTCTTTCACCCATCACATTTCTACTCACTGGCTGTTGTCCCTGTGAAGGAAGACCCCATCCAACTGTTGCTCCGGGAGAAACCCCGGATCTGCCGGCCTCCTTTTTTACCTAACGGTGGGGTGGAGGACTTTGATACTGGTTCCGAACCAGGTTACGCACGGACTCTCGGCAGCCTGCGGTTCCTCCGGGAGATCCAGTCCGATCTGAGATCCTGGTCAAAGGAACAAGAAATGCCAGGGTTGAAATCGCTCTCTGATCTCTGAGTTTTCTTTTTTTGACATTCCGTGGTTTCTCAATCCACGAGCTGATCCCACTCAGCCTTCTTCATGTCCAACACGCAAGCTTTCAGTAAGAAGCGTCCTAGCTTACCTTAGGGCCGGCCACACCCTGAGTTCACCGACCCGGTCGGCGTCTATTTAACTCAGCAGAAACAGATATCAACATTTACCGGAGAACTACAGACAGAACATTTTAGATTAGTCAGTTTTGCGCCTCGTGTGTCAGCGCTTACCAAATCACTTCAGGCCTGGGTCACTTCCGTCCTCCGATCTCCAGTATCTGTTAATCACAACAATTTCCAAACTCACGTTTTCCTTTGCTACTTCCAGAAATCACGTCGGGGTCACCAAATTGTTGAGAAGGTGTTTTCACTCTAATTTAAAGCCTATCTTAAAGGAACAGACACACGTTTAATTTATGACCCTGGGCTCTCTGAGCTCTCATTTCACCTTCCCGCGTGCTCGTTCATTTCTGTAAAAAGGAGCAATAAGAACAACAATTATATATTTTAACAGCGAGACATGTTCACTGGACTCAGTTCTAGTAAATGAGCACAGCTTTATCTCAGCATAAGGTTTTTATTTGAAACAAGTTAAAAGGAAACTCCTCCCACATAGATCTTCCTTCACAGAATGGTCACAGCTTCTTCACCAAAAGGCACACAGGATGTACCACATTCCTCTTGATTATTCACGGTTTCTAAGTCTTTCCACATGCACTACAAAATTAGACCCTCATACAACATTAACAGAATTTATATCTCTTCACTGTTAAGCCATTTTTATGCAACGCAATGATGGCTGCACGCGCTTCTTTGCAGATCACTATGGTTAGCAATGGAAGAACAATGATTTCAAGCATCACCCTGCTTTTAACATGTCAAGTCTGCCATTCTAACCCAATCAGCCTGACATAATGATCTCCAGCCTTGTGCTCGTCAACATTCTCACCTGAGTTAACAAGACGATTACTGAAATGATCTCAGCAGGTCCTTTAATGACACCAATGAAATGCAGTGGAATTTGCCTGGCAAAGAAGGACTATGCAATTCATCTGAACACTGTTCATAACATTGTGGAGTATATGCAAATTGCTATTATAAAAACTTAAGCAGCAGCTTTTCCAATTTCCAATATTTATGTAATTCTCTAAACTTTTGGCCACGACTGTATCACTCAATTGGTTTCTGAGTACCAAGTAGAAGCCTGACAGATTTACTTTCACAAGTGGAGCCTTACGGCTTTTGCTATAGTACTCCGCTTGATATACATGTGTAAGAAATCTTTATTCGAGATTACTGTGAGGTTTTTTTTTTCCTGATGTGCCAGAGAAACGGAGATGAAAAATAAAGGGGAAGAAAGGAAGAAGATGCAGAGAGGTAGGAAAAAAGGTTAAGAGGGAGAGGGTAAGCTGAAGGTACAAGAAAAGAAGGGGAACAAAGAAAAGACAAGAAAACATCCCACTCCGCATCCACACCCGCAGGACGGCAGGGAGAGGGAAAAAAACAACAACGACAAAACAAATCAGACTATGCGAACCGAGAACCACACAACCACAACCAACAAATAGTTATATAAATACAATAACACAATACAATAAATTCTTTGACTCTGTGGTGGCCCATCAGCCATCTTCTATGGTGCTGCCTGTTGAAGCAGCAGCTTCCCTACAGCTGAGGGGAACCGGTTAGATAAGCTCATCGAGATGGCCAGCTCTGTTCTAGGATGCCCTCTCAGGTCAGTGCAGACACTGGGAGACAGAAGAACTCTGGCTAAAATTACATCACTGATGGACGGTGTCTCCCACCCCATGGATGAAGCTGCTGCTGAACTGGAGAGCTCCAGCAGTGACAGACTGCTGCCTCCTCAGTGCATTAAGAAGTGTTACCGCAGATCCTTCCTCCCAGCAGCTGATAGACTTTATGACCTGTCATTCTTTACATCCCTGCTGCTTTCTGCACATCTATTTGTTTGCACTGCTTTTTTTCACTTCTACAGTAGTCTGTTGTTTTCTTATGCTCTTATACATCCACATCTTCTTTCTTGAAACTACCCTACTCAGCTGCACATTTCTGTTAATCTGAATGTCATTTTTTCAACCTTATTGAAGAGTGTCTTGTTATTTTCTATTGTTTTACCTTTGTGTGAATATGCATGCTCGCACTTGGCATTAACTTGCTGCTGTTACACCTGAATTTCCCCACTTGGGGAATAAAAAGGGTGGTTTTGTTCTATTCAATAACAATAATAATATTTTAGTTATATTTTATTCTAACAAACGTCTGAACCGATCATACTTTATTTACTAAGACAAATTAATAAGCAAGCAGGCTTTAGTTACAAATAACGTGATATCTAAAGGCAACTATTGCAATGGGATTCATTCAAGAGTGTCAGAGTAAAGGGGGCTGCATTATTGAGCATGCCACACTTTTCAGATTTTTCTCTGGAAAAAAGTTAGAAAACTCTTTTTTATCCTTTTTTTTCAACAATTATGCACAACAAAGCTGGTTTACTGCTCAAATTACCCAGAAGCCACAGTGGTTTGTGGTTGCAACATGATGATACTCACTGAATAATCTTGTCACTGTGCATGCCACAGCATGATAGATTCACTTTGAAATTCAGCTATTTTATCATGTTTATCCAAAATCGTTGCAACTTGCCCTGTGAAAAACCAGTACACCCTGTGCATTTTTTAACCTTCAATCAGGAGTTTACAGGTTAAAAAAGGGTAAACAAATAGTGGAACGTTTAGACTATTGTTAACACCCCCCACCACCCAAAAAAATGGCATAAATATAAAAAAAATAATCAACGAATACATTAAGTACTTGAATATACTTTTGCCTTCATGCGTCAGAGCTGACCCAAGCTTGTATGGGGCCTTAAGCAGAAGTTGGTTTGGGGCCCCTCTTCTTCTTAAGCTCATCATCTCCACCACTAAGCGCATTTTCAATACAGATCTGTTGGAATTGGGGGGTGGGGGGGGGGGGGGGGGGGGGGGGGCGACACCAAGATTATCTGAGTAAAACAGAAAGAAAGACAGAAACAAACAAAAAAAAACAAGATTGTTCTTGGCACTTCATTCATTTAAATCCTGGATTTTAAACAATGTAAAACATTTTAATTCACCCCTTCTAAAACAGTCAAATCATAATTAACAGTGTTCTTATTATCAGTTAAAAGACGGAAAATGAAAGATCCGTGTTAGCAATGAAGCATTTATGGCAGGTCCCTGATGGTTTGGGGCTGGGGTGGTTGGGCTAAGCAGTGGCTTACTTACTTATACCATGGTTCACTCTGATATGACTAAACTATAATTAGAAACTAATTACTCTCAAAGATTGCATCATGTTTAATAAATTGGAATTGTGCACTTCTCTTATAATAAATTATTATGATTATTTATTATTATAGATTATCTACTCCTGTCCATCTTCTGCAATTGTTGCGGGGGGCTTGTGCCTATCTCCAGCATTCATCGGGCGAGGATACGCCCTAGACAGGTCGCCAGTCCATCGCATTATTATTATTATTATAATTATTATAATTATTATTATTATTATTATTATTATTGTTAGCCTATTATATTCCCGCCCATCTGAGTGGTATGTGCATCATAAACAGAGAAGAGAGCTTGGGTTTCTTTAGAAGTCCCCGCCCCTGCAGCTGACAGTCCATGCCCGCGCGCTGTGCTGGGACAGGGGATCCGGGAAGCCTCATTGGTCAGCGGGGAGAGAGGGAGCCCGAACCGCGTGAGCAACCCACCGACCGCGCTCAAGCTCGCCTCCAGGAGAAAAGAAAGAAAAGGTAAGCATTTCAACGACAATGATTTCAGCGCGTTAGGAAGTAGAATAACCCTACTGTGGTGTTTGGAGTCGGTGGGGAAAGTAGTTGGACGGCATTACCGTTAGTTTTCTCCTCAGACGCGTAGTGTAAAAAAAAAAAAAAAAAAACCCAGCGCAGAGAAAAGTGGTCGCCCGTCAGCCTCAGCAGGGGGCTCTGCTATATTTATCCTCAATGTTTTAACGACCACTTCTGCTTCTCAACTCCTAACTTTAAAATATATATATATATCATTTTCGCCGATTCCCCTCTGAATCATGACTTCGTCAGCACTTTCTATGATGTCATTTTGTTATTTTATTTTTTTATTTGCGTTGATGTACCCCACGTAAAGAAGAAGAAATAAAGTCCTGCATTGCGGCTTGTTTTTTTCCCCACCTCCTTGGCGAGACGGTACTTTTGTAACGCTGGAAGTCTGGGTGTGTTCCTACCATGTCTGTTTTTGGATATCTGGATATCTGGGATTCAAGGAAGTTTCCTGTCAGGAAGAGACCCGGATATCAATTCAATGGCTGACTCATCCAGCAGGACAGTGTTTTTCCTCCACTGTCTACCTGGAACAAGTCGCACGGTCGGCTTATTGCCTGCCTCCCTGCCTGCCTGTGTGGCCAGCACGCATTTTCTCTTGCTATTTACTTTTCCCATGATTTCAGCTATTTCTTATTTATTTCATTCTTACCTAAAGAGGTCATCACAGTCCGCAGGGTCCCTATTGTACAGCTTGTTATTAATCTGACATCAACTGAACATGCATTTGTCATTATTTCAGGAAGCATATCGACACTTCTATGTTACATGCAAACCTGCTCATTAAAAAAACAAACAAAAAATCCATCAGAGCAGATCTTCTCCAGAATGACATGAAAATGCCAAATTTGAACCTTTAGGGGTATCTTACTGCATGTTTCATATCATTAGGCTACATTTACATGCAAGATATTTAGCTGTTGTTTAGTTCACTTTATTTATTAAACATCAAATCAAAACAGAAAGTCATCTCAGAACTTTTGCCCCCCCCCCCCCCCAAAAAAAAAACAAACCCCCCAAAAAAACAACAAAAAAACAAGTTTAATTCAGAGCCACAACATTCCTATTCACATTCAGCCAATCAGAACAAAGCATGAAACTTTTGGTAAATTAAAACTTAATTCAAACATCCCAATTCGGGTCTTTTTTTTTTTTTTTTTTTACTAGGCCTTTCTTCCCATATAACCTCTATAAGTTATGGCTCTGTAATTAGGTTTGTTCATTAACCTGCAGCCTGAAGTTTATTTGTTTACTGTTTTGGAAATAATTAGAATATTCCTGTTTACATTTTTCTGCTTTGTGACTCGTACAAAAACTTTTAACGTTTTGCAGTTACAGAGTCGTTCCATTAAGGTGCCAGAGAAAGTGCTGTCACGGATGGAGTTTTATGGAATGTAGAGTAAACAGGTCTGTCCCCCCCTACCTGTTGCTGCTCACTGTCGGTCAGCTGGCTTTTCCACACACACACGCGCACACACAGAGCGATATGTCCTACCACACACGGTGGTAGGACATACTTTTAGTGGTTTGTAAACCGTAATTTTTTCTACCCTTGGTATCCCTCGGCACTCGTAACTGGCCTATGCCGTGTAGGAAGATGGAGTGAGGGATATTTTACCATTGGTCTTAGTGCAGTCCTTCCAGATCGTTCCCAATCCTGAAAGCTTCGTTGTGCTCTCTCCTCTTCAGCTCACCCCACTGGTTTTCTGTAGTATTTACATCTGAGGACAGAGACGGCCATGGAGGAAGATTAGTTTTGTGTCTTATGAATCATTTCTGACTCGATTGGGCTGCATGTTTTATATACAAGTGACACTCGAAAAAATTGCATTATCGTGCAAAAGTTCATTTATTTCAGTAATTCAACGTAAAAGGTGAAACTAATATATGATATATACTCACTACATGCAAAGCGAGATATTTCAAGCATTAATTTGTTATAATTCTGATGATTATGGCTTACAATTTATGAAAACCCCAAATTCAAATTCTCAGAAAATTAGAATATTACATGAAAAAAAAGAAAGAAGAAAAAGGGTTTTAAATAGAGAAATGTACGACCTCTGAAAAGTATAATCATGTATATGTACTCAGTACTTGGTTTGGGCTCCTTTTACATCAATTACTGCCTCAATGTGTCGTGGCATGGATGATATCAGCCTGTGGCTCTGCTGAGGAGTTATGGAAGACCAGGATGCTTCTATAGCGGCCTTCAGCTCTTCTCCATTGTTTGATCTCATGTCTCTCATCTTTCACTTGGCAATGCTCAATATATTATTCTCTATGGGGTTCAGGTCAGGCGAGTTTGCTGGCCAATCCAGCGCAGTAATCCCATGGTCATTGAACCAGGTTTTGGTACGTTTGGCAGTGTGGGCAGGTACCAAGTCCTGCTGGAAAAAGAGGTCAGCAATGTCAATGTCAATGATGGTTTTCTACAGAACTGTCAGGTCAGTAGTCTCCCCATGATTATGAGTCCTCCTGAACCAGACTGAAAGACCATTTAAAGGCCCAGGAGCCCTTTGGAGGGGTTTTGGATTAATTAGCTGATTAGAGTGTTACACTTTGAGCCTAAAATATTGAACCTTTTCACAATATTCTAATTTTCTGACATTTTAAATTTTGGTTTTTTATAAGCTGTAAGCCATAATCCTCAAAATTGAGTCCATATCATATATTAGTTTCACCTTTTAAGTTGAATTACTAAAATAAATTAGCTTTTGCACGATATTGCAATTTTTTTGTCAAACTATCCCATGATGACAGATGTTCTGTTTGCCAATAGAGTCCACTAGATTTGTCTGATGTCTGGGTATTTCAAAGACCTCTTCATACCAAAGCCATGTGGTCTAACGTTACGTTTATTACTTCCTGAACATTTTTTCTCCAGAACTTAAAGGGGACATATTGTGCTTCTTTTCAAACAATGTATAACAGGTCTATGGTCTGTACAAAACGCGTTCATGAAGTTCTTTGCATAAAATCACTCTCGCATAAAGCGATCTCAGCAGCTCAATTCTTAACAGTTTTCATCCCTTTCAGAATGAGCCGTTTAGAGGGCAAATTAGCGGTTGCAGACCACGCCCACCCATTTTGTTACAAGGCTGCGTATTTGCCACACATGAGAATGGCATGGAATTGGAATTGGAGGGTGTAGTTTGACAGGAAAACTGGAGTCAAGACTACCATTAAAACAGTGAAATGAAACTAATCCAGCGATTATCTCAGGGTGTTTAACAGCGGTTCTATTTTAATAATCACAGAATGGATTCCGATTTTCAAGAGTTAGAATCGATTATCACGATCCGATCCAATCCAATCTGTTCCAATTCAATATTGATATGGGTCAGTGCTATTAAAAACGGTTTTTTTTTTGGAGCTGTTACCTTAGTTACATGACTGTAATGTAATGACGTGACACTGGTTGGGGTTGAAGTTTACCGGGCGAAACTGTTTTACCCTTTCGGACCCAAGTCTTAAAATGCCCGTCTGGACTTTTCCCTCCTATTCTAGCTGTAAAAAGGGCAAACAATGTTAAACTATTACATCGATTTTTTTGGACGTCCAAATCAATTTTTAAGAATTTTTCGATGTTTTTAGCTCAGCGCTACTCTAAATGTGTTGGTGGAGTTGATTTGGAATGAACAGCGCCAATCAAAAGCTCTGGTTGGGATTACAATCGGTTAACTAAAGACATCGTTTTTGACTGTTTCGTAGTTGGTAAGATCTGGTACAGTTAGAGATAAATATGTTGTTTTTGGAGCAGGTGGACAATACACCACATCTCACCGGATCATTTTCCCTGGCCTCAAATAACTGCAGCTCAAAATATGCACTACATGAAACCGTTTTGCCTGACCGCTGAGGCTGGCACATAGAAGAGTTATCATACAGGTCAATGAGGGATGCATAACCTTGCTGTCAAGTGCAGCATTGAATTCAATGGAAATTCTTCAAGCAGTGTGTGAAACTTTGGAAACCCCATCTGCAAAGACTAATTTTGTTGTGAATTCCAGGTAAGAAAGAAAAATGTTACATCACAATGTATTCATAATATTCAACGTAAATGGATGTATCCTGCTTAATAATGGCTTTCAAAGTACTACAATAATGAATATCTTGGATTAATAATGCACTATCCTTTAGCGTAGGGAGGTAAGAACATATCGAAACGCCGAAATATCACGATATCACGTCATGACATTGCATCAATACTCAAAAGCAATGTATCGATTATTATTTTAATTTAATTTTTTTAGAATTTGAATGGAACATTAATGATGACAGTCATTTTTGTAGTAAAATTAACAGACTGGTAGTTTGGTGGCTGTTTTCACCTTCTTCGTTCCAGTGGATCAACTAGATCTAGTAATAAAGCTGGATGTGTTAAAGCAGTGGTCCCCAACCCTCGGGCCACGGACCGGTACCGGGCCGTGGGTCATGTGGTACCGGGCCGTGAACCACACAGAAAGAATAAGTAAATTCCAGTATTTCCGTTTTATTTATTATCTGAGGGTGACCGCTGTTTTATTTTGAAAAATGACCGGATATCCCCGTTACATAGCTCAGTCTTGACACGTCAAGAGGCTTGTATTGGTCACGTGACAGTTAGTTACCGCTAAAATTAATCCCACAGGCTAGCAAGATGGTTAGAAAACAAATGTCTCTCGATCGTTTCTTTGGAAAGGGGAAAAGGCCCAAGGCTCTCACTGATTCAGCGTTGTGGTGAGTTAGATTTTTCATGCACTTTGTATTTGTTTTTGTGGTAAATCTTGAATTATTAAAGGTATGTTTACATGTTACCATGGCGACAAGAGCGCGTTAGGGGGCTGAGTGTTACTCGTGTTATGTTGTCTGCTCGATGTTAGGAGGACGCTGTTAATAAAGGTCCGAATACACATTGGATTTACGTCTATTGTTATAATTTTAAAAATAACCCGTTTTTATACGGTCCATCATCATTTATCCGCCACAGCTTAAAGGCCGGTCCGTGAAAATATTGTCTGATATTAAACCGGTCCGTGGCGAAAAAAAGGTTGGGGACCACTGTCTTGAAACAGGTTGGCGTGTTTAGAATGATGTGACAGTTCTCTACAGTTAAGTTGAAAAAAATCACAATATAATATGTGCTGGAGGGGGGGCCGAACTCAACCTGGGTGTCTAGTGTCTTTTGTGTTCTGATAGAGCGAATGTCGGGGTGGGTTTAGTTCTCCTTCTGGGATGGGGCTGGGGGGACTGCCTCGGGGTCCGTGGGGCTTGGTGGTGCTGTGGCCATGGGCCCCGGGTTGAACGTGCCATGGCCTCCCTCCCCTGCTGGATCCCGGTGAACAGCGGTGCCTATTGGGGTCAGTCGGGGAGCTGGCTCCCTGGGAAGACATTTTGTCTCCCAGTCCTTCCCTCCCCATCCCCGAACACCTCTGTCCACCCGCTCCATGACTTTACCACTCATATAGGGTCTTGGGGCATGGGAACATCACTGGGGTGCGAGGAGGGGATTCCCTCCTCGCTGTCCCGTGGCGTCCTGGGTCCCAGTTTTAATATACAACTTAGACACTCCCACTTATAACATGCGACACACATGTAGGGACTTTGGGGTGGGCACACTTTTCGGCATCCAGAGGGGGAGCGGTTCAATCAGCTTCACCCCTGGTGCCGGTGCCCACTGTTAAACCACATATAGACACTGAGGGCTCGGGGTGGGGGTTGGGGGATGTGTGGCCACCTTCCCCACATCCCACCCCTCTGTTTTAAATGCACATTATAACAACACGCATCTCGAGCGGGAGGATAGAGGCTAGGGGTCTTCTCACACCCCTGTTCGCTACGGGCCATCAGGGGTTGGGGTCCGGAGGAGGAACAGGTGATCTGGTCGGGGTCCTGGGCTGTCGGCTGCCTCGCCACTGTGGGGCCCTTGGCGGTCTGCTTGTCTCCGTCCTAGAAGGTAGGGGGTCCATCAAGCAGATTGTTGCCTGCTCAGACCAGCTATCGAACACTCTTATGGAGAAACCTTATATGCACCAGCATGCTAACACACACACATAGATGTGGGGTCTCTGGTGTTTAAGGATATATTCTTGGGCTGAGGTTATCATTACTAGAGCTTGATTAATCGGTATCATGAGTTTTTCTGTGACGTTGTATTTTTATATCCATTTTTGTGTGATGTGGTTGTGTAGTTCATAGTTAACGATGTTAGGTTTGTTTTGTCGATGTTCCTTTTTAGTGTTTTGTTTTGGTATGGAGGCAGACTTCAATGTTTTCCTGTGTTTTCTTTGTTACCTTTCCTCTCTTGTATTTTCCACTCACCCCCTCTCATTACTTTTTGTTTCCTACCTCTCTTCTTCATCTTCTTTCTTTCTTCCTCTTAATTTTCCGTCTCCGTGTCCATAACATCAGGAGATAAAACTCCCAGCAATTCATAATAAAGATTTTTCACACATATATCAAGTGGAGTACTATAGCAAAAGCTGTAGTGCTCCGCTTGTGAAAGTAAATCTGTTGGGCTTCTTCTTGGTACTCAGACACCAATTCTGAGCTCCACACTGCCAAACAGGACACGTTAAAAATAAAAAATCACAATATAGTCTTACTCATAGTATTGCAATATACCGTATCATCCCCCCTGTGTTCTGATACATATTGTATCATAAGGTTCTTGCCAATACACATTTCTACTTTAGTGCTCACTCTGACGGATTGATGAGCACATTGCTTCTATTCACTATGTGGAGCTTGGCATCGTTAAACCACTGGGAGGATGTTTGTATGAACCTGAATAACGTGATGAAACTTTAAATCTATCCCATCAATGTAATTGTGGTGAGATAGCATCCTTGGCAGGCGAAACCTCCTCATGGCTATCTGCAGCAGGAACTGTTAGACTTCCGTGACCCATTACAGCGAGCCACTAGTGGACAGTTGAGCGTAAACATTTTCCTAATAGCTGTTCTAAGCCCCTGCAGTCATTGTATTGCTGAGATGGAAGAGTCAATACTGGTTTGTAAGGGAAAGGCTAATTGATGTCTGTAGAGCAAGACCTCTGAGATAGCCCGTGTGCTTTTAGAAAGCCAAGCCAACAGTTCCAGCAAAACGTCTGAATAATGGCAGCTGCATCAAACGGAGTCAAATAATGATTCATTATTTGACTTTTAGACTCTCAGACATGCACACACACATATAGATAAAGCATGCCTTTTAAACAGCACTATATAAGTAAACTATGTTTACATGATAGTCCTCAGTGAGAGTGTATTTCTCAGGCCTTTACAGATTAGAAAACGCTGCAGCTGACCCACTGCCAGGAAGAAAAAGGATACGTACAGCCGCAGCACTTCACTGAAGGTGACCAGAGGCTGAGAGCATCAGATATGCACCACTTGTTCTTGCTCATAATCTCAACAAAGTCGAATTTTAACAGCCTTTAAAAGAGACAAATATTTCTGAGGCCACAGAGTGTGTACACAAGCAAAGTGTTGAGTTCTGCTTTCTGTTCATTTTCTCCATTATTGTGTTCCAGGTGCAAAGCCACTTTGGAAATAAGTGAGTTTGTTGGAATACAGAGATAACTCGCACTTTTCACTAGATCTCCAGGAAGGATATCTATTTATTATCAAGGGCAAAGAGTTTGAAATACTTACATTAGCAATATTCATGTGTATAAAGCAGTGGCGTCTCTGGTATGATAAGTTAGGTGGGGCACAGCAACTCGACACCTTATAGCATCAACTGATTCTTCTGTGATACATACAATCTGACTTTGATCAATAATATTGATTGCTATTTTATGTGATTCATTTAATACTGATTCAATATTAAATGAACCACATAAAATAGCACACATCTACACAGTACAAACACCAATTTATGTAAATGTAATTGAAGAATGAAACTTTTTTTAAAGCCTACATGAAATTACAAATAAAGGGTCTCTCACCATTGTTGTTCTTCTTGGGAAAAAAATTCAGATCTTTCATCTGGGCAAACATTTCAATAACTGTATAATCTTTCAAATAATCCCCTTTAAATTTATAATAATCTCTAAAAATCCTTGAATGATATTAAAATCCCAAATGTTTAATCTCTAATTTTCATTCAACAGCCAACATGTAAATATTAGTAGACATGAGTTAGTGTGAGAAACTTATGCCATTTTTACTACTGCTTCAAAATGATATGTAGATCCCCGCCTATTCATGATTCAGTGTTCATGGATTCACCTTTTGGGAATTTTTCGGTGGAACTGAATTCCAAATTTTACGCCAAAACACCCACTAATTCTTTTTTTCTTAGTAGAGAATATCTTAAATATTTGAAAGGAAATACAGCTTGGGAAGCTCGAATAACTGGGTCCAATGCCACTTGACACACTATTAGCTGGCATTTGCAAAGCAGATAATCCAGTGGTCACATTTATTTTTTCTTGCTGTCAATTGGCTGTACCTCCAAGAGCTGAGATAAAGAAATCTGTAGATGTTAGCTTCTGCGGTAGCGCTAAGACAGTTTCCACTGTGCGTAGTATTGTATGTTAAGGTGTAGTTGGTGTATGAACTATTAAAATAGGCACTTTTAAGTGGTTTTAGAGGTGGTCTCAAGTATTTGCAGATTTTAGCTGTTTTTGGGCGACTGTGGTCCCTAACCCCATCAAATACCAGGAGTCCTCTGTAACATATTGATCATTACAATTGGGACAGAGTCCCAATTGTAATGATCTGCTTTACAGACTCACCTCTGGTAGTCTCCCAACAGTAGTTTCAGAGCTGTGTTACTTTAAGAACTGATAAGTGGCATTCCTTCAAGGCACGTCTGCACAAGAGATAACTTTTCTAGGAACTGTGATTGTTTTCTGGTGCATTATTGCATCCTTGCCATCTAACTGCATTTACCCTGGTAAAAACTAATAAACAGGGTGAAAATTTACCCCAAAAAGGATCTGGTAAAGAGTTAGTAATATGTGTGTGTGTGTCTTACTTCTAACTAAAGACCGGTCCACACTGTGTGTTTTTCGACCGTCTCAAAAGGCTTGCCTCATGCCAAACAGTGCGAGCCCCACCAAGCTCTATAGGTGTGTCGCACTGAACGTCCCAAGATTTCAGTGGGTCAAACAGCACGACGTCTCGCTCTCACTCCCAGGGTGCATTTTCATTGCTCAATAGCAGACCAGGGTTGTAGAATTTCTGACACTGCCTGAAGACTGCTGAGGGCTGGTTCTGGTCGTACAAACACTAAATTAGCTGTCATACTGCAAGGCCAGTGAGCTGTGAATCACACAAACGCACACTGTTTTTCATCACCATTCTTTTCACGATGAAAGAAAAAGTCTAGGGTGGCCGAAATCACACAGTGTGATCCGAGCTTATGGGAGAAGTTTACAAGGCTTCTTCAGTCAGCTGTCTGGCAGTGTGCAGCTGCACGCTCTGAGCTCCACACTGCATGCTGCGTCTTAATAAGAGGATATTTGAACCACTGGAACAGTATGATGGAACAAAATCATAGATTTTTAAAACCGTTGTATCAGTGGATGCTGCCAAGTGGCCTATGCCTAATCATTGCTTTAGCAGTCATTCATACTTCAAATCCATTCACCCACACCCCACTCCCTCAAAAAGGACGAATAGAGAATATCTTAAATATTTGAAAGGAAATACAGCTTGGGAAGCTCGAATAACTGGGTCCAATGCCACTTGACACACTATTAGCTGGCATTTGCAAAGCAGATAATCCAGTGGTCACATTTATTTTTTCTTGCTGTCAATTGCCTGTACCTCCAAGAGCTGAGATAAAGAAATCTGTAGATGTTAGCTTCTGCGGTAGCGCTAAGACAGTTTCCACTGTGCGTAGTATTGCATGTTAAGGTGTAGTTGGTGTATGAACTATTAAAATAGGCACTTTTAAGTGGTTTTAGAGGTGGTCTCAAGTATTTGCAGATTTTAGCTGTTTTTGGGCGACTGTGGTCCCTAACCCCATCAAATACCAGGAGTCCTCTGTAACATATTGATCATTACAATTGGGACAGAGTCCCAATTGTAATGATCTGCTTTACAGACTCACCTCTGGTAGTCTCCCAACAGTAGTTTCAGAGCTGTGTTACTTTAAGAACTGATAAGTGGCATTCCTTCAAGGCACGTCTGCACAAGAGATAACTTTTCTAGGAACTGTGATTGTTTTCTGGTGCATTATTGCATCCTTGCCATCTAACTGCATTTACCCTGGTAAAAACTAATAAACAGGGTGAAAATTTACCCCAAAAAGGATCTGGTAAAGAGTTAGTAATATGTGTGTGTGTGTCTTACTTCTAACTAAAGACCGGTCCACACTGTGTGTTTTTCGACCGTCTCAAAAGGCTTGCCTCATGCCAAACAGTGCGACCCCCACCAAGCTCTATAGGTGTGTCGCACTGAACGTCCCAAGATTTCAGTGGGTCAAACAGCACGACGTCTCGCTCTCACTCCCAGGGTGCATTTTCATTGCTCAATAGCAGACCAGGGTTGTAGAATTTCTGACACTGCCTGAAGACTGCTGAGGGCTGGTTCTGGTCGTACAAACACTAAATTAGCTGTCATACTGCAAGGCCAGTGAGCTGTGAATCACACAAACGCACACTGTTTTTCATCACCATTCTTTTCACGATGAAAGAAAAAGTCTAGGGTGGCCGAAATCACACAGTGTGATCCGAGCTTATGGGAGAAGTTTACAAGGCTTCTTCAGTCAGCTGTCTGGCAGTGTGCAGCTGCACGCTCTGAGCTCCACACTGCATGCTGCGTCTTAATAAGAGGATATTTGAACCACTGGAACAGTATGATGGAACAAAATCATAGATTTTTAAAACCGTTGTATCAGTGGATGCTGCCAAGTGGCCTATGCCTAATCATTGCTTTAGCAGTCATTCATACTTCAAATCCATTCACCCACACCCCACTCCCTCAAAAAGGACGACCTGCACCCTCCACCAACAGCTCTACAACCCCGTCTCGTTCTCTCTGACACCTGCCTGCACTAAAGATTGCTGAGGAAGATGTAAATTGACTATTTCGGCATTAAAAGTGCAGGATGGCGCTGGGACCTTATGGTGTTTCTCCCTTCTGCCAGAGCTGACCAAGTGGCGCCCCATCTTCTCTCAGAACTCCACCTTCCTCTGGAGCTGCTTGAGCTTTCCCAACGGCTTCAAGTGCTCCGCAATCATCCTAGTCCCCATGAAATGCACGATAAGAGGAAGAAATTACTACAGACCTGTTACCCTAACCTCTGTGGTCGTAAATGTCTTCAAGCGACGTGTGTTGAAGCATCCGAAGGACATCACAGGCCCACTGTCATTGGTCTGATCATGGACAGTGGTGAATCTGCATAGAGACAGGAGGTGGATTGGCTGGTCCTCTAGTGCTGTCATAACCACCTGGAACCTAACCCACTCAAGACTGTGGACTCCCCCAAACACACACACACACTGCCTCCCCTCACCATCTTATAACAACACTGTCTAATGTAGATCACTTCCAGTTCCTAGGAGCCACCCTTTTCTCGGGCAACTGAGATAGTCTTCACACTTAGAGTCTGTTCAGAACAAAGCCCTTTAGAGACTGTACTCCCAGTGGGAACTCAAGAAATGCAACCTTCTACAGGTGCTGCTGGTGATCTTCTACACGGGCTCAGCCACAAAACAGGACAGGTCCGGACTGCAACATCCAATTAGGTCTGTAGGTAGGACCATCAGGGCTGACCTTCCCTCCATTCAGGACTTGTCCAATTCCAGGGTGAGAAAAGGACAGCTAACATCTCTGCTGACCCCACACATCCTGGATTAAAAACTGTTTAGACTTTTAGCCTCAGGTCGGTGCTACAGAGCGCTATTTGCTCTGATGAACACCACACAGCCTAAGTAGTCAGCTACTCTGCTGTTAAGCTAATAAGGCATACTTCACTGTCTCAATCTTCTTTTAGTTTTTTTCTTTTCCCTTATATTAGAAAGAAATTGATCTACATACACACACATACATACCACTCCTGTTATCCTTTATTGTGTTTCCTTTAAAGTTACTAAATACTTAGGGCGGACGAGCCTCATTTAGTTCGCTTAAAACAAACTCAAAAGATTTTCCTCTCTTGGTCCTTTGGACCTTTTGGGCCGGTGTGAATACAACCCAGCGAACTCTGGTGCCCACCAAACAAGTGAGCCCAGACCCAACTGAAGAGGTGGTCTCGGAGCAGTTCCAAACGAAAGCTTGGTGCGGAGCACATCAGGTGTGAAAGCAACCAAACTTTATCCCATCCAGTAAACAAAAAAACCCTACCTTTATAGTCTTGGCAGGCACCCGTCTTTGTGGTGCATTTTGAGAAGTGCTGCCTTAACATGCGACAACAATACAGTCTATTCATATTCTATTCATATTCATAATGTTATGCTAGTTCTACACAATCCATCTATCTGCATCCTATTGTGCACATCATGTTGCATCAAACGGTCTCAAACATTTCTGTTAAGATCTATAGCCGTATCAGAGGTCGCGCTACAATCTTTTGTCGTCTATCATTTTGACTGACGAGGTCAAAAAAATCTGGTCATAATCAATTTTCTTCGTCATTTTATTAGATGATAACAACATATATCAGTTTGTTATCATTCATTTCAGTTGATATTAAATCTTAACAAACTGATCAGAGAATCCACATCGTGCCATCACACATCGAGCAGATTAATAAACTACATATATTATGAACATTTCACCTGGTGTGTGGCCTGAACGCATCGCAAGGAGCTGAACTGCTCCTCCTGTCTGTAATGGAGGCTGAAGTGGCACTTCAGCCTCCATTTTGAAATCAGGAAGCATTTCTCCAACTGAATTTATCAGAATACGGCAAAACTCTCTGAACATCCCCCTGGATGTGCTCTTTTTGCATTAGTAGTTAAACTGCAGCGATCTGTCACCGCCACTCTGTGTCTGATGCAGCCACAGATGCGCTCCAAAGCCTCAGTAGCCCTTCAACGCGTTGTCAGCTCCTGGTTAGCAAGATGCATTGAGTACTGTGTTCAGGTCTGAGATGATACTCAGATGCTCTCATCGATATCTTTTTTTGATTGATTTAGTTACCTGAACTCCGTGCCTAAAGTTGAAAATGTCTGCGTATTTGCACCAGGTGGTCAGAGGTTTGAATACTAATCTGTCAAAATGACCGTGGCCCTAAACATTTTTCCATCACCCTTTAAAAACACTCAAACACAGAAAATATTCGGTCAATGCGGCCCCTGTGTATTAACCATAACGTCAGAAAGACAGTAAGAACTGCACTCTCCATTGTTTATGTTGACCTATTTTCACATGGCTTCCTGGTTTTACCCTGCCTACACGTTTAGCTGTCCAATGGCTGAAAGACCTCAGCACACCTCTTTTTGTTGAGAAACTCTGGTCTTTTTGCATTTTGTCGCAGTGTGAATAGAAATCGCAGCAAAACAAAACATAAACCCTCCCCCAAAAACATTTGGTCCAGACTAAAGAAAGTGAATTAACGGACCTTCCTGGTGTGAGTACACCCTTAATGTCTATACGCTGTGAGCACTTGAAACTGAAGTCAAATTCTCTCTTTGTGGACACAATCTTGGTTAATAAAGCTGATACTTCTTTTTTGTCTTTGTTTGCTACTGAGGTAAAGGAAATAAAAGTAAATTCTACATTCCAACACCAGCAGCTGTTATATCTTGACTACAACTAAGATCTAGTAGGTCTGTGAGGCTCCAAGTGTAGCATATTAGTGCCTTGAACTAAATTCTCTGTATCTTGCTGTGTAAAAACACTGTATTACTGTGTTAATGTCTTGAAAAGCATCCTATAGTATGAACTCTTTCTTGAAGAATCTCTTGTGACATCCAGTAAAAAATGCCAGCTGAGCCCTTGGTGGTGCAGAATATCCTACTGAAGAGTATGGTTAGGATTTCTCAAAGTCTTTCCACAGCATTTCTTTTGGATTACGCTCAGGACCTTGATGGGACAGTGGATCTGTAAACATGAGCATTCTTTTGTGATCTCGCCAACTGTTACATGCCTTCCTCTTAAAGGGATTTTTGGTTCGTCGCCACTATTAGGGGAGTGGACTAGGATTTCGTAACCTTTTACATCCTAATGAGTATGACTAGCTGCTATTTTAAGGTCAGCAGTAATTCCCATTTTTCTTTTGCACATCTGCTAACATGAGTAGTGAGGTCCACAGCTTGATACATTGCTGTTCTTTCCAGAGGACATGCATGTAAGCTGCAACAGTGAGGATACCTCCTGTAAGTTCTCATTGGAGTGGCCACGGAAGGGGATTTAGGAAATGAGGGAAAGTATAACACAATTTATATTATCCATCCATCCAATATCTATACCAGTCTATCCTCTGCATGGTCGCGGGGTGGCTGGTGCCTATCTCCAGCAATCATCGGGCAAGAGGCGGGGGTACACCCTGGACAGGTCACCAGTCCATCGCAGGGCAACATAGAGACACACAGGACAAACAACCATGCACACACACACACACTCATATCTAATGGCAATTTAGAGAGACCAGTTAACCTAACAGTCATCTTTTTAGACTGTGGGAGGAAGCTGGAGTACCCGGAGGGAACCCACGCATGCACAGGGAGAACATGCAAACTCCATGCAGAAAGACCCCAGGCGGGGATTCAAACCCAGGACCTTCTTGCTTGCAAGACAACAGTGATACAAACTGCACCACTGTGCAGCCATGAGTAGAATATTATATCACACCAAAAAAACATGTTAAACTTCGAAACGTGGGTTTAATGGAAAGTCTGTTTAATACCTGCCTAAAGGTTATTTTTTACAAGGGACTTTCAATCTGACAAAGCAGCCTCATCAGAATGCAGATTCTACTTAACTGAATATGAGTATATAAGGTTTTGGGCTAAAACATCTGATTTTAATCCCAACTTTAAATAAACAGTTCATCTCTTACAAAGTTCAGTTCAGGCAGAAAAAATGAAAACTGATT
Organism: Valencia hispanica; assembly: GCA_963556495.2. Taxonomy (NCBI): domain Eukaryota; kingdom Metazoa; phylum Chordata; class Actinopteri; order Cyprinodontiformes; family Valenciidae; genus Valencia; species Valencia hispanica. The sequence goes on along the minus strand of OY747705.1, from coordinate 9,368,829 downwards.
TTGATTGACCTAAAGGGAGGCTGCGAGCTATTGAAGCAATCAAATGATGCCACTATTTTGCCCTCAATCAACAACTTCCGTTAAAAAGTACGCAGGTTGAAACATCCTTTGTTTTCTGTCAGCAGGCATCATGATTCCTGTGATGGAATTCCGTCAGTTCTCTGAACAGCAGCCAGCGTTCAGAGTCCTGAAGCCATGGTGGGACGTGTTCACGGAGTACCTGTCTGTCGTCATGCTTATGATCGGTGTGTTTGGATGCACTCTGCAGGTCAGTGAATATATATTTATATTGTCTCAGTCTAAAGGTATAGAGCATCTCATGAGTGACAAGTTGGAGCACTTTCTGTTCCTTTTCCTTCCATTCCAGCTAGAATGAATGAATTCCCAGGTAAACGCCTATAGGCTCCCCGTATTGGAACGTCGCTGCTCCGTCCTCTTCTCTGGCACCAGCTCAAAAACACTGCTTGTGTTCTCTCCCCGCCTGGCCCGTGTACAGCAAGGGAAGCGTTGAGCCCATCAGGAGTTTAGCTGTGGAAACATTTCCCCACCCTGCCCCTTTTAGTAAACAGAGGATTCCTAAACCCTGTGGCCAGGCCCTTGACTTCTCGCTGTTTGGAATGGGGAGACATTTCTTGGCTGCTGTTAGTCACCCTGTCGTGGAAATCTTGGAACTAAGACCAAAATGTTTGATTTAAAAACCTCCTAACAGGATATTTGTCTGATCGTAAGCAGCCATTGTTTCCCCCTCCTCTGCTGCAAATGTTTGGATATAGTATGAGGCTTTCTAAATGGAGTGGACAATTATTTGTGCAGCCAAGTTTACTTTGTGGGTCAGAGCTGTATCAACATGCAGCTCTGTGTAATTACTTGTTATTACGCTGCGTGACATTTAACTAATTTATTTAGGGTTTGAAGTAGAAACACAAAAATAGTCTGTGGATTTCACAGCTCATCTCAGATCTTATCTGACATTGCAGGGCTGCATTTCATGTTTTGTTTTTGTCTTTTATCCTCTGCATTGGTTTTATGTTATGTTGCACAGACATCCCTGAGTATACGCCTTTTAGAAAGCGAAACAGAATGCCCCAAAGACCCCCACCTTCCCTTCTAAAAGCCTGCTACCAGTCATTTAAAGTGCCTATTTCCTGCTATTAGCATTGCTGTTCAGCATCTGTTTTTCGTTACTGGTACTTCAAGTAAACACCGTGGGCATTTCTTCTTTCTGCCTACTGATGCTAACTTGTGTCTGTCATTCAGTGCAGCACCAAGGAAACCATGTTAAAGTGATAAACTACCCGACACAGATAACCAGGGGTCCATGCATATTCAGTGCCTTGCAAAAGTATTTGTACCTGTTGACTTTTTCCACATTGTCACGTTTTGTTTATTTGCTTCTATAGCAACGAGTGTTAAGTATTATCCAATGCTATACACTGAACATGTAGGCTAAGTTCGATCATAATGTCTGTCCCTAATAGGGCATCTGGTAACTTAAATATTATATACATTTTAAAACACTAATCAAAACAGAGTAAAACTATAACACCTATTAAAACCAGAAAAATATAGTATAAAAAGACACATAAGACACATCTTATTAGTCTCTTCCTGACATTAAATCAGACTAAACCTTTACTGTTTTGGAGGATTATATGTGATAGATTCCAGAATATTGATCATTTTTACTTCCTTTAACTATAAAATGAATATATGTCCTTAGTATTCAGTAGGGGTGTGCCATCATGGGTGCCTCACAATTCGATTCGATTATGATTCGGGTGCCACGACTCGATTATAAACAATTATTTTTGTTGCATTTTATTCCCCCCATTTACGTTTTTTTTTTTTCTGATTTCATCCATGGCTACTTTCTACTTTTAAATCCAAGCAGTTTCCATTCATTGAAGCATCCAAACAAATATATGTCCTGTCTTTTATTTATGTGAAACCAGAAATAAAACCAACATTTCCTTAATATATGTTTCGTAATCATATCAAGATCATATTTTTCCCGTGAACGCACCAATATAGGGTGACTATATTTTGATTTCCCTAAAAGAGGACACTTGTCCCAATCCTAAAACACTTTCATCATATTCTGTTTACTCAAAGAAGACTTTTGATTGCAATATATTTCAAGTGTTCCTTCTCCATGCTGATAGAAAGAATAGTTAGGGTGTTTGGATTCAGGTATTTACCGATGAGGTTGCCATTAATACATCTTGTAATAATGGAGACCATATGCTTTTTAGTGATGCTGTTCTATTTATATATCGATTTCTGGGTTGTTGCTGTGTAGTTCTCAATTCCTGTTTGTTTGTGTTACGACCCGGCTCAGCTAGGGAAGGGGAATGTAACATAAACCCTGAAGTCAGGTGTTAAAATGGAGGAACAAGAGAGTTTAATCAGAATAAAGCAGCAAAAACAATACACACCGACCAGAAATGGTCTAAGAAGCTAAATTACTAAAAGTTTCAAAACAAAATGTGTACCCCAAAACACAGGCTAAGGGAAGCCTTAAATAAAATACAGGGGAAAACACTAACAATGAACCTAACTAAAATGAAGCAAAGTGTATCTAAACTCAAAGTACTCTAAAAGATAACACAAACAACTTAACAAGAGTACAGCCCAAAATAATCTAAACCTCTAACAAAATCAAAGTGGGCTGTGGGGGGGGGGGACAGCACAGTGGCAAGCTGCTCCCCGACTGCTTAATGACCTGCAGCTGGTCATTATTGCCTGCAGGAGGAGGAGTAAGAAACAGGGTCTGCAGGGGAAGCAGGCGGGGCTCGACATGCAGAGGACACACAAATATGGTTAGCAAAATACAACAAGGCCCCAGTAAAAACAGGTGGCCGTAACAGTTTGTTTGGTTTGTTTTATCATTTTTTTTCCCTCTCTCTGCCATCATCCAGGTAAGCAGACTGCTTGTATTTTATTTATTTCCCTTCTTTTCTTCTTAATTCAATTCCCTCTTTCCCTTTTAACTTTTTGTCCCACCTCTCTTCCTCTTGTTTCTTCTTCCCCCTCTTTTTCCGTCTCTTTGTTCATACAAATTGAAATAAACCCACAGCAATTCCTATTAAAAGATTTCCTACATAAATATATCAAGTGTAGTATTATAGTAAAAGGCGTAATGCTCCACTTGTGAAAGTAAATTTGTTAGCCTCCACTTGTTACTCAGACATCAATTCTGGGTGCCACACTGTCAGACAGGACACATGTAAAAAAAAAAAAAAAAGTTAAATAAACTTCAGATCTTTCGTGGTTCATCTCTAAAGCTACACTCAGGCTCTCATGTCTTGTAGACAGTGTCTGCCCTGCACGGCACCCCAGACAGAACTTCAAAAGTGGACATGTCTGGGGAAAAGACCTTTCACAACTAAAGTGGAAAATATTTGCTGTATTTTGTACAGTTCAGGCTTCATGGCTGTAACATTAGCTGCTTCCATAATGTTTCTACCTGTCCACCCCCTTAAAATCTCCGGGCGGCACTCCGGACTTTTATGTTTTTTTCATTAAATGCTTGCGTTAAATTCGAGTTAAAATAGCTGTTGTTTTTGTTCCTAAGTCCTAATAGCGAAAACTAACAGCGGCAAGCGCACTGGAAATCCATCATAGCGTTTTCTGGTTTGATCATGTGACATTTGACATAAAAACATTATGGGGAAAAAAATATTTTTTTGAACTCTTTTGAGTCCGTGCGTAGTAAACAAGAGTGCAAAGTAAACAAGTGTGCTAGTAATAGCAGAATTGGGACAGTGAGGATTGTGTCATCGACCTGTGGCACTGTGTCTTATCTCTGTGACTCCAAAAACGGCGCTGCCGGTCGCTGTTTGTGCTATTTTGCTGCTTGAAATGATACAACTGCAAGAAAATCATCTAAGTTTGATCATTTTTAAAAGTGCTTGGATGTCCAAATAACAATTCAATATTTCAGTTTAATTCAGTTGGTTCAGTTAGAATTATGGCTGTCAAGATGTACGCGTTAACGCTGTCGCTTAATTTGTAGAATTAATGTGATTAACTTTTTTAACTTAACCCTTGCAAAGGATGACTCGCCCTGTTTATTGTACAATTTAGCCCGTGCTGCGTTCAGTGCTCCTCATGGGAACAGCATGCCAGACCCGAACTGCATTAACGCATGCAAAGCGTTCAGACCAGATAGTGGGATTATCGATAAACGTAACTCGCTGCTTTACTGCGTGTTTAGTCTGCAGAAAGAAACACGATCACTACCAGATGAAATGATTGGAACGAGCAGATGATTAAAAATGCAACAGTCTGCCGCGATAACTTCACATTAGGTAAGCCTTAGCTAACAAACAAGCTAAAGGCTAACCAACATCGCAGCTGCAAGATAACCACAAATAATCTTTTCCACAACCACAAAAGTTCTGAATTAATTGCTTTGGAACCTGGAAGAGTAAAAATGGGTTGCAAAATGGCAACATAAATATAAGATTTTAAAACTAAAAAGAAATAATTACCATTAAAAACGTGTAGATTTATAGAAGTCCTGTAAGACTTTCATGAAGCTAAATAAACATATTAAACATAAAATACTATCCAAAATAAATACCACGAAAATCTGGGTCCTCGTGTCTTTAAAATCAATATGAGAGTTTGCTCATCTCTGTGTTCAATAAAAGCAGGGAAAAGGCTTGATATTGATTAATCTCTGACTATATTTCTCCCAGTTGACTTCGGATGATTTTTGGCATCCACACCTGGATTACATCAGGAAGCTCTGGTATGTTGCTAGCATAGAGTAGGATCAGCTAATTCAAATAACAGATGAAGTGAAAGAAATGCAACACCTGCCCATCTTGCCTTGATACTTTCCTTGTGTCTTGCTTGCTGTCCTTCCTTCCTTGCTTCCTTCATTCTTTTCTTACTGCTCTCCTTGTGTCCCTCCTTTCATACATTCTTCCCTTACTTCAGTTTCTTCTTTCTTTCTTTCTTTCTTTCTTTCTTTCTTTCTTTCTTTCTTTCTTTCTTTCTTTCTTTCTTTCTTTCTTTCTTTCTCTCTTTCTCTCTTTCTCTCTTTCTCTCTCTCTTTCTTTCTTTCTTTCTTTCTTTCTTTCAATAGCGTCAAAAATGTGCCACACGCCAAAGTTTGATGCTTGAACATTCGCAGCTCAACGCGCGTCCAAAGCAAATTGGACGCTCGTCGAGCCCCAAAACATACCATTTTGACGCGCATCAACTTGTGGGAGGAGCTAGTGCCAGAAGGTGTTTTTGCAAGATGGCAGCTGTCGATCTAGCGTTGGAAGAGAGTTTTCCTTCTCTATTTACTGTGGAGAGTACCCTGCGCTGGTTTGCAGGGTCAGTAACATGAAAACTTTCAAAAGTGAAATGAACTTACCATGTTGCCCTATCTCCTCACTTATATTCCTCCAAGCGAGGTCCTTTTTATTACTGTCTCTGTAGAGAAAGCAACTGGTGTCGTATAGCTTGAGTTGACTAGCCACGCCCCTTATCAGTATTTCCTCCATGTTGAATGAAAGATTTTGCCAGACCTGACCCCGTGAACTGGGTCATAGCATCACGTGACACCACGTTACCAGGCTCCTGATTGGTTGACGCGGCGCGAATTGACACCAAAGTTCAGATTTTTCAACTTCAGTGGCAGACGCAAAAACGCGCGCTTCTGCATCGACTTTACATGTAAACCTGATGCCCTTGACGTTTCAAACGCGTTCGGTGTGAATGCACCGTTTAAACTTTATTTTGCAAAATTCCCACAGTAGATTTATCTGCCATAAATTTATGCTGAATTTTGTATTTTTTATTTTATTATGAACACTTATATTCTGTTTAGGCCTATTGTTTTACCTCCAGTTTACCATCGTCCACCACTTTGTGTTGGTCTGTCACACAAAACCCAAATAAAATTTGTTGAAGTTTTTATTTGTTATATGACAAAATGTGAAAATGTTCAAGGTTTCTGGATACTTTTGCAGGCACTTGACTGGAAGGATTTGCTGAATCATGCACTTGGAACAAATGAAATCAATTTATTTTGAAATCTTACCGCATTGTGTAGTTCTGGGAGTCCTCTCATTCACAAGTGTTAAATATTCTTTTGCAAGATAATTTGAAATGGTAAATATTACAATTGTGAAATATTACTAATTGCCAGTTGTGTTCTTTATAGTAGCTGATATAAGAATATGTTTATTTAAAGAGAAGATACTTGAAAATTAATTTTAGGATTAACCAGTTAATTGCAATAGAGCTTATCAGGTTGTTGTTTTTTTTTCAAACAATTATATCCCGTCTGTTTAGTTTGTCAGAAAGGTTCATGAACGGTTTATTTTATTAAAACTTTGTAACATTTAGTAGCAGAAGTGTTAGCTTGAAAAAGAGCATTTTAATGTTGTTTTTTTAGATGTGTGTTTTTTAAGTTCTCACATATTCCCCATTTTCTTACAATTTGTTGCAGGTAATGCAAGACAAAATCCTATGCCTTCCTCACAAAATATCATCAGGCTCAGTGAACATCTGTGAACTGAATAGGAGCTTACTCCTACAGTTGCAGTCCAATACCTCAGATGTACTGGGAGAAATGAATGGGGTCAAAACTAATCTGGATCTTCAGCAGTACAGTTTTATCAATCAGATGTGTTATGAGAAGGCTCTCCACTGGTATGCCAAGTATTTTCCCTATTTGGTTCTAATGCACACACTGGTTTTCATGGTGTGTAGCAACTTCTGGTTTAAGTTCCCCGGCTCAAGTTCAAAAATAGAGCATTTCATCTCAATGCTTTCCAAGTGCTTTGACTCCCCCTGGACAACACGTGCATTGTCTGAGGTGTCTGGAGAGAATCCAGAGGAAAAGGACCAGAAAAAGAGCGGAACATCTAGGTCCAACACTGCATTGTCTCCTGAAGAAAGCAGTCTGGAGAAGACGCAGTCCCTCAGGTCCATTCCGGAAAAGATTGTGGTGGACAAGCCGTCAGCAAGTGCCCTTGATAAAAAAGAGGGTGAGCAAGCCAAGGCTCTTTTTGAAAAGGTAAAGAAGTTTCGACTCCACGTGGAAGAGGGAGATATCCTCTACCTTATGTATGTTCGTCAGACTGTATTTAAGGTGCTGAAATTCCTTGTGATCATTGCCTATAACAGCTTTCTGGTGAATAAAGTGCATAACAAAGTTTGTTGTGAAGTGAAGGAAATCCAGGACGTTACAGGATATACAGTGTTTGAATGTAATCACACCATGGCTCATCTGTTTTCCAAGCTGTCTTACTGTTACCTATTTTTGGTGGCTGTCTATGGATTAACTAGCCTCTATACCTCCTATTGGCTGTTTTACCGCTCACTTAAAGAGTATTCCTTTGAGTATGTGCGTCACGAAACCGGCATCAACGATATCCCAGATGTTAAAAACGACTTTGCTTTTATGTTACACATGATTGATCAGTACGACCCGCTGTATTCCAAGCGGTTTGCTGTTTTTCTCTCCGAGGTCAGTGAGAACAAACTGAAACAGCTCAACCTGAACCACGAGTGGACCCCAGATAAATTGCGTCAGAGACTCCAGACAAACCAAAACAACAGACTTGAGCTTCAGCTCTTCATGCTCCCTGGTTTACCCGATACTGTCTTTGAGTTGACGGAGCTGCAGTCGCTCAAGCTTGAGATCATCTACAACGTCACCATCCCTGCATCAGTAGCTCAGCTAGAAGAACTCCAGGAGCTGTCTCTCTACCAGTGCTCTTTGAAGCTGCACACAAGTGCTACTTCCTTCCTCAAAGAAAACCTAAAAGTGCTACGTGTGAAGTTCGATGAGAACAGGGAACTTCCACATTGGCTGTACATTCTGCGTAACCTAGAGGAACTCTACCTCTCTGGATCACTCAGTCCTGATGCTTCAAAGAATATAGTCCTGGAATCTCTCCGTGAGTTGAAGTGTCTAAAAACTCTCTACCTTAAGAGCAATTTGACAAAGATCCCACAGTCTATTGTGGACGTGTCCAGCCATCTTCTGCGGCTGTACTTGCACAACGATGGCACAAAGCTTGTTATGCTCAACAACCTGAAAAAGATGACTAGCCTGATTGAGTTGGAGCTTGTGCGTTGTGATCTTGAACGCATTCCACATGCAATCTTCAGTCTGACAAATCTGCAGGAGCTCGACCTGAAAGAGAATAACCTTCACTCCATCGAGGAGATCGTCAGCTTCCAGCATCTCCGAAAGCTCATTTGTCTCAAGCTTTGGCACAACAGTATCATGTATATCCCAGAGCACATAAAAAAGCTCAGCAGCCTGGAGCGCCTTTACTTCAGTCACAACAAGATTGAGATCTTGCCCTCACATCTGTTCTTGTGTAACAAGCTGCGCTACCTTGATATATCCAACAATGACATCCGATTCATCCCTCCTGAAATCGGAGTACTTCAGAGTCTGCAGTATTTCTCCGTCACATGTAACAAACTTGAAAACCTTCCAGACGAGCTGTTCTTTTGCAAAAAGCTCAAAACACTGAAGCTGGGAAAGAACTCACTGTCCATCCTCTCACCAAAGATTTCTTACCTCACTCTGCTGACCCACTTGGAGCTCAAAGGCAACCACTTTGAGTTCCTGCCACACGAGCTTGGTTGCTGTTGTGCTTTGAAGCATAGTGGCCTTATAGTGGAAGAGACACTGTTTGAAACTCTGCCTTCAGATGTAAGGGACAAAATGAAGGCTGAGTGAGTTGCCTTACTGTACCCCCAGTGCCTGCCGTTTGTTCAATCAGAGCATTTATTTTGTATGAAATCATTTTAAAACCTTACTGTTACAGTACCTAAACTTTATATATCGTCATACATAGTGTGGCAGCTACAGGCACAAAATTTTCACCCACCTGACATGGAACAAAGGGATTTATAACTATACTCCTTTGTTGGAGTGGTAGGGGTTCATTGAGTAAATATATGAATATGGATGCTGTATATTAAACGTTAAATAGTCACTTAAAGGGCTTGTGGTTTTCAGGTCAGGTAAACCATCAAATGGTTCTTGTGTCTTATATACATGTGTTATTGTTGTATTTATCTCCTAATTTTCTGTCATGGAATGAAATAAGAATATTTTCTGGTATCATACTGTTCCTTCCATTATTTATCGACGTTGCAACATGCAAGTTTTGATATGTGAATGTGACTTTGAACTGAAGAAGTCATTTACTGCAAATGGAGTAAATGGAGCCTAGGCTTTCCAGGGTTCTTCAAGAGTCTTGGAACTTTTGGAACATTCTTGTGTTCAATTAAAGTATTTTTCAGGACTGGATAAGTATGGAAAAAAGAAAGTTAAGGAGAAAAAAATACATTTTAAGACTTTTTCTTTGTGCTATGTCCAAAAGAATCAGTTGTTCAATTTTCAAGGTTTTATTGTTCCTTTTTTTCTATAAATAATGCACATTCATCGACCCTGTCGAGTCTGTCCATAGACTTATCCATCTATTCAGTCTTAAACTCATTTTTCGATCCATAGACCCATCATTCTATTCATTTGTTTTTCAACCCATCAGTCCATCTATTCCTTAATCATTCCATCCATCTTTGAACTGTATGTTGATTAACCCATATGTCTATCCATCCATTCATCAAACTATCAGTCAGGTCCATCCATCCATTCCTTAAAGCTGCAGTCCGGAGTATTTGAGGGAGAGAGAGATTTTTTTGAATCTGACGTACCAAGGCCCCTCCCAAAACACTATGGGAGGAAGGTGGGATTAAGAAAAATAACAAGTGTTGTGGAGCACTGGCCTTTTATCATAGTATTGAACCCCACTATCATTTTAATGATTTATAAAACTTTGATACATAAATATATTCTCTGGACTGTAGCTTTAACCCTTTAATTTGTCCATCTGTTGGACTGTCCATTATCAATGCATTTGTTTGTCTACCCATGCACCCATAAACCCATCTATCTGTCCACATATCAACCCTACAGATAAACCATGTTTCAATCCATAAACTCGTCTCTATCCATCTATTAATCCATTGACCCTTCTGTACATCCATTTGTCCTTTCTTCAGTGCATTCATCTGTCCATCTATGCTTTATCCATCCATCCATCCATGAAAGAAAACTGGGTCTGGAAATATTTGGAACATTAAATGAAGATGTATAAGAACCCCAGTAGCCTTACACCTTCATATTTGTGCAATATGCAAACACCAGTTCCAGAATGTTTTTTTTTTTCTGTTAATAAAAATCTTTATGTAACTTTTGTTAAATCAATCATGTTATTTACTGAATAGCCTCAGGACTTCAAAAGGTCACATGAATCTATCTAAATGTCTCTAAATGTTTTGAATCTTTTTATAGTTACTCTGTTGTAGAACCAAGGTTCTATGATTCTCTCATAGAGTTGGTGCAGAATATTGATATATGATTGGATTAAATCTTTCTTTCATTTAAAATACTGACACACCTGCTTGCTAGTAATCAGCTGATCGCATAACCTTCCCCAACAATCTTAACTGCATACTGTATAGATATGGACATTTTTCCTCCCCTGTTCCATTTTAGATCACTTACCTTTCTGGAAATGGGCTTAGTGTTTTACACATCTTTCCTGTGACTTTTATTTCACAGCAGAGTAAAGCAAATAAAAATGCCATAAACGGGTCAGGACTTGGCTTCACTCTTCTGTATTGTAGAACGTTGTCATTTAAAGTGCATTAAACTTGGCAAGTCATACTGATGTCTTATTTTGTCTTGATGTTTTAGAAATGTGCTTTGGTTTGTACTTCAAAACTGTCAGAAGGAAATATATACGAGAACATCTGTGTATTTCAAAATATCCCTGAAGAGTTAAATTACATAATTCATTCAATTCAAAGAGTAAAACTTAAACATGATCTAGTTTCAGTATTGACAAAGTGATGTATTTCCAGCTTTATTTTGGTTTATTTGGAGGGTAATGGCTTACAGCTTATGAAAACATCAAATGTATTTTCATAGAAATGTTTTAAGAACTATACATATTTCTTAAAATATTTATAGCAATAAAGACAAGTATTGCTCATTTGGCATGAATAACTGAAACAATGTGTTGTGAGATGGAGACGATCAGTCTGTGGTTCTGATGAGGTGTCGAGTACGCCCAGGCTGCTTTAATAAAAAGTGTGCTGTAAAAATAAAATTGCCTTGCCTTAATAGTCTTCAGCTCGTCTGCATTTTTTGGCTCTGGTGTCTTATTTTCCTTTTGACGACACCGATTCTCAGTGAGGTGCAGGTCGAGCCAGTTAGCTGCCAGATCCTGGTGATTAAAGTATGTACTTTTGGCAGTTTGGGAAGATTTTTTTTTCTTCCACTAAACTTTCAAATGATATGCTTGTAAACAGTATTTTGTGAACCGTCAGTTTCTCAGTCAGTTTTCTCCTCCACACGATTGTCTAGGGGCAATTGTGCTACTTAGGGCACACTGCCCTGCATGTTTTAGATGTTTCCTTGCTTCAGCACACCTGATTTCAATTGATGGCTTTTGCTGAACTGCAATCATCTGAAGCAGGTGTGTTCAAGCATGGAAACATCTAAAACATGGAGGGCAGTGTGCCTTGAGGACCAGGGTTGGGAAACACTAATTTAGGCAATAACATGATCATAACAGCATTTTTAATAAATTGCTTTTCATTTGCTGTCATTAAAAGTAACATAAAATGGATCCATCTGTGTGAAATATACTACACGAGTTTTCCTTTTGTTCATTAATTTTTTCCTTGAGATCTGTACATTTTTTATTTTATGGGGCCGTTTGCAGTTGTTATACAATATCTGTTGGTTTTTTATATCTGAACTAATTTTGTGTGAGAAAGGCACACACGAAAAATGTGGTTCGCTTGAAAAAAAAAGAAGAATAGCAACAACATAGCGTTGTTTGCACAATAAAATCAGGGTAGAGTGTAAAGTTATATATTTTTTTTTACTGTGTCAGTGTTACAAATATGTTTCTTGTGGTCAAGAGAACCCAGTGGTTTAAAAAAATATATATGATCGGTCATTCACTTTAAATTCAGCGTTGACAATTTGTCGACGGTCCCTAACTTCAGTAGGCAATCTCTATCTTTACTGTCAATCGGAGCGGGGTTTCCAGAGCGCTGTGAGCCGTCGGATTGCGGACGAAGAGCCTTTTTTTTGTGCGCCACTATGTAGGATTTGGGGTCCTGACAGATCGCGCTGCGGGGTCATCGGTGAGTTCGGAAGGGACGCATCAAGCCAGCAGCCGCCGTTGCTCTGGCAACCCGGCAGAGGACCAGACCATCTCGGAGGAAGAAGAGGTAGTCGGCTAAGCCGCTTATCCAGCACCGCACACGGGCCTGCTGCTGGAACCATGCGAAGAAAGGACGACTTGTTAGGTTCGGGGAAGAACGACGTGTGAAATGGTGCCGTTGTTCGGATAAGCTGGAGTGCAAATAGCGGATTCAGCCCCCCGTGAAGGTGAGTACCTGGAGAGGAGGTCCTGATCTCACTTTACCATTGTCTATTAATCCCACTGCAGGCGCTGTGGCCTGTACTTATGGGGCTATTTATTACGCAGTTGAATTAAATCTATATCAGATGCACAGATGATGTGAGCAGGGTTGTTTTATAATGAGAACCCAGACTGTGGAGCAGTTCCTCCTCTTGTTCTGCCTCCATGGATGCGCCTTCCGTCCTGATGGAGCCGGTCTCAGCCTGCTCTGCTGCCGCTGTGGCAAAAGTGACCTTCATGGTTTCATTACAAAAAAAAAAAACACCAATCAGATGTGTCTACATCCTAATCAAGAGTTTTTGCATTTTAATCACACTGCAACACTTCAGTCTCCCAACAGCACCCTCACTTTGCCTCCACTGATGGGTTTGTTGGGCGACATGAGTCCAAAGTGAGGATTTTCAGTTCAGGTCACAGGTTTACATCCAGGTATTGATGTGCAAAGCCTCAAGGGAAAATAAGCTCCTGCCTCAGAACCCAGGCCAGAAGGAAGCCACCTAGCTCGCTTAGGTTTTTACACAGAATAAATACGGCATATCTCTAAACCTTTCATTTTATACTGTTTCAAATTCATTTTTTAAAAGCTGGAATTTAAATTAACTATAATATTTACCAGCTGCAATTCAATTCAATTCAATTCACACAGGAATAAAAATTACATTCATAGCCTTCCACATATGTCAACATTTCTGAATTATTTAGTCAATTCAGTAAATAGATGACAATTTTCCATTCAGCTAAAATAGCTCCTCCGTCCCAAAAAGTTGTACCCTGAACATGTCCGTCAACCCAAACGCATAGGTAGGCCTATAGGTTATAGAAATAACCTCGTCACAATAAGTTTCTTTTTCTTTACTGCTATTCATTCAATAACCTATGTGAAGTAAATAAGTTGAGGTTCAAGCATAAACACTTCATGATTACATCATTTTAACTGTAGGCTGTAAAGTAAACTAAGAAATCTAGGTGTTTTAATGGTGTGTTTGATTTGTACTCGGAACTCGGATATTCCAACTTCGAATAAATCAACTCGAACACCCCCTCGAAGTCGGACTTCCCACTTGGAAAGTTGGAGATGGCTGCTCCTCACATCCCTAATAGTAGCCTACCTGTGGCGTAAACATGTATTTTACAGGACGCATTAGTAAGTGCGTCTAAAATCAGTGTTAGGCTACATGTGCAACTCTCACCCCCAAATCAACTATTCTTTTTGCTGATAAACTGTATAAATGAGTGTCTAATAGTGCTGTCTACATGTCTGGTGATTATTTTTGGTATTATAGTACATTTTAGTAAAAATATACATTTTCTACCAAAAACTGTCAGTGGATGAATTGGGCATCGCTACTGGCTCAGCCTCTATGGCTGACGTCAGCCATCCTGCCACTGCCACCCTCTATCTGCCAGGCAACGCCTACTTTTGCTGCATTTTCCGAACCAGAAATCTATGTGGAGTAAGACTCTGGAAGGGGGTTGAGTTGCTCTTTAACAAATAAAATGTACGTTTGCATATGGAAAGTACAGCCTAAAAAAATTAGCACGTTTCCACTATTGGAACTTCAGGGTAATTTTACCAAACCTTCATGGTGTGAGCGTGGCTCCACTATACCGGGCCGGCAGGGCGGTTTTCGGGGCCATTTCAGTAAGCAGTCGGGTTATGTATTGGGAAAGGCCCGATCGAGTCCCTGAGTGGGAGTTGTGCTGGGGGTTGAGGGCGTACCTCGGAGTAATCAGGCATTCAGCACTCAGAATGGCGGCCGCGAGAGTTTCCAAAGATTACTCAAAAATGCATAAATTACCGTAAGAAACACTTTAGGCATGTGTTTAAGCAGGGAATGGGACAGTAATGTGATGAAAAGCTTAAAATAGTCGATTTTACATGCCACCCCCCCTATAAAGGGCCGCTTGTATCTGGAGACACGGCGGCTGAGAGGAGCGGGCCGACAGATTACCCTGTCAGGAAAAGAACTGGTGACATGACCCTGAAGTTCCGATAGTGGAAATGCACCTAATGTTTGTAAGCTGCCTGGTCGTCGCCATATTGGAATCCCGACTTATCCGACTACGTTACCTGGAACGCTGTTTACTTGGGTTTGACGTCAAACCCAGCTCCGAGTTCTGACTTCCGAGGTAAATGGAATGCACTATAAATCCACAACATGCAAGCAGTAAAGCTTGGCCAGTTTTAAACAGATATTAGTACTTGTATTTGTATTGGGGGTGTTGAGGTTAGCTGCAAAAGGGACCCCCCAAATCAAATTCCGCTTAAGACCCAATACAGTCTAGGACTGGCACTGCATGATGTGCATTAACACCATAGTAAATTATACGCTTCTAATAGACTCTTTCACCTGTTCAAGTTTATGTTTAGTATGGACTGAAAGACTGAATGAATTGGCATAAGTGTCAAAATTATATTTACAGGTTCAAATATATATACACCCCCACTTCTATGTGGTTACATTTTTGTAGTTGGCAAAAAGCTTCTTGCATAATTCTAGCCTCTTTTTTTTCTTTTATTGATCAAGCACTAAGCTCATTTACATTGTTTGATTTCTGGCATTTGAGCATTTTAAACAAAATGTCAATAGGTTTGAGATCCAGAGTTTTGGGAGGCCCTTCATGAAGCTTAATGTCAGCCTTCCAAAGCCCCTTTTGTGTGTTTGGGATCATTGCCTTATTGCAATTGCAATCGTGTTCAAGTTTTAACCATCTGATCTATACTTTCAACCTCAAGTGAAATGTAAGTGTTAAGAATGTACAGGAACCACAGAGGCTCAAACTGATCATAAAGCGGAAGACGCTGAAACATCTGCGTTTCTGTCTACAGTGGAGGCAGTTTAACAATATTAGTATCTCGACATGGATGGGAAGGGAGATTCCCAAGAAGAAAGTGTCTGATCCAACAGCTTGTAACAGTTGAAATTGTCAGCTGCCCCTATAAAAAGCCAAAAACCTTCGGGAGAAACGTTTCACGATCAGAGCAGACAACCATCTAGTTTTTCTCTCCACAATGAAAAGAAATTTGTGTGGAAGAGTCAGACCTACAAGCATGGTGGTGGTAGCATCTGTTTTGATGCTACTGGTTCAGCTCAAAGCAGCTAGCTTTGACAACGACCAACCAACCAGATGGTTGAAGTCTTGAGAGTTAAAAAAATAAAGCAACTGGATTTCTATTGTTATCTTGAAGCCATTTTACCTCTCATCCAAAAGGTTTCTTCAGTTCTGTTTGGATAAAAGGTCGAATGTCTTCAAGATAACAAGTGAAGTCCTGTTGTTTTCATTTTTTTAACTCTCAAGACTGGTATGTCCCGACTGAGAATCTACACCAATATAGATGGTGGAAGCTTTGACACAACTGGATGTTCCAACAGGACCATGACTCAAAGCACACATTAATTTGGAATGATTAAAAACAACCTATTTGAATCAACTCTACCAACTCTAATGGTAACAGAAATCCAGTTTCCTGTCGGAATTATCCTGGGAACGTGCTGACGACAACAAAATAGTCTGGTTTCTCTGGAATCTGCTAAAGGACACAATTAGCTTACAGTGGAGGTGTATATACATTTTTGAACCTATGGAGATTATAGAAGTCATTAAAGCTGTAGACCGTACAATCATTGCACCCTGAAAAAGGGATCCCAAATTTAAAGTGGCATTCATTCCGCTGTTAATAGCACTTAAACGTTTGACCAAAATTGAATGAAATGCAGAGAAAGAGATTCATAATTCAGATAAAACAATAACATGTTGAGTTTGTGGCACATGCTAACACCCGTCTGCCATGGGCTGTCCAGGTCCAAATAAGGCATATTCTTTAAATTCTCACATGGCTGTCCTGCCCAGGCCTTCTGAGAGTCATAAGTAAGTCTACTTTTCTCTAAGGGTCACTTAAAATGTGTAGCAACAGGCAAAAGTTATAAAAAGACTGCTAAACCTCATTCCAAAAACATCTTTAGCAATGAATCACAAGGCAGAGTTTTTTTCTTAGTCCCCTTATTCTATAAACCAAGCTGTTTTTGCTCAGAAGGTGTTTACTGCTGAGACGCCGTTCCAAAAGCAAGTTCTTGGTGGCAAACATGGGAGAGGCTGCCACAACCTGTGATTATGGAAGAATTAGCTGCAAGCAGCTCAGTTGGTACTTTGTGTCGAAGCCTGTATGAGAAAACAAGGCACTGTGATATCCAGTCCTTTTTTAGGTTCCTAATTGTGCAGGTGTTACAAACAGTTCAGTTGACAAGTTCATGTCCCCTAACAAGTGGAAATATCCAGTTTGAATAATCCTGATGCATGTTTTCTTACTTTTTCATTTCAGTCACGTTAACATTCACTGCTTCCTTTTGCAGGGATGTTCACCCTCACAGAAGTAGCTTCTCTTAATGACATCCAGCCGACTTATAGGATTCTGAAACCATGGTGGGATGTCTTTATGGATTATCTTGGTATCGTCATGCTGATGTTGGCCATATTTTCTGGAACCATGCAGCTGACGAAGGACCAGGTCGTTTGTCTTCCCATCTTGGACCAAGCACAAGATGGTTCAGGGGGCTTCTTGGAAACCCACGCACCAGAGCCAGCTGATGGTTTGTGGAACAAGGAGAATGCAATTGGGGAGCAAGCTGCACCTTTAATGTCAAAACGACCTCCTAAAGGTATCATCCCCTCAAATCCGTTTCCACAGCAATCTGCATTCATGCAGCCACAGCCTAAAGGGGTCAGAACCAAGCTGGATTTTCAGCAATATGTTTTTGTCAACCAGATGTGCTACCATGTTGCCCTTCCTTGGTATTCTAAATATTTCCCATACCTTGCTCTAATTCATACTATTGTACTGATGGTCAGCAGCAACTTCTGGTTCAAATACCCAAAGACAAGTTCAAAAGTTGAACATTTTGTTTCCATACTTGGAAAATGTTTCGAGTCACCTTGGACTACCAAAGCCCTGTCCGAGACTGCGTGCGAGGACTCGGAGGAGAATAAGCAGAGGCTGGCTGGTGCCTCCACTCTCCTGAAACATCTGTCCACAACCAGCGAGGATGGAAGTCCAAATCAATCAGCTCCAGTAGGAAACAAATCAGGAGTCGCCTTTTCTGCCGAAAAGCTTGTGAGTGAAGTTCCTTCCATGACCATACTGGACAAGAAAGATGGTGAACAGGCCAAAGCCCTGTTTGAGAAGGTCCGGAAATTCCGTGCGCACGTTGAAGACAGTGATTTAATATACAGACTTTATGCCATTCAGACAGTTATCAAAACTGTGAAATTTATTCTGATCCTGTGCTACACAATGACATTTGTGGCATCTATAGACTTTGACCATGTGTGCGAACCAGAAATAAAGCACTTGACGGGTTATTCCAGGTTTCACTGCACCCATAACATGGCTTTTATGTTAAAGAAACTCCTTGTCTGTTATATTGCACTCATATGTGTTTATGGCATTATCTGCATTTACACGCTGTTCTGGCTTTTTTGTCGACCTCTGAAGGAGTATTCCTTTGAGAAGGTCAGAGAGGAGAGCAGCTTCAGTGACATACCTGATGTAAAGAATGACTTTGCATTCCTCCTCCACATGGTTGATCAGTATGACCTGTTGTATTCAAAGCGTTTTGGGGTTTTTCTGTCTGAGGTGAGTGAAAACAAACTTAGAGAGATCAGCCTTAACCATGAGTGGACCTTTGAGAAGTTACGGCAGCATGTGACCCGCAATCCTCAAGACAAATTGGAGCTTCATCTTTTCATGCTGTCTGGTCTCCCAGATGCCGTGTTTGATCTTACAGACTTGGAAATCCTGAAATTAGAATTAATTCCAGAGGCCAAGATAACGGCTAAGATCTCACAAATGGTCAACCTTCAAGAGTTGCACTTTTACCACTGTCCAGCCAAAGTTGAGCAGACTGCTTTTATTTTCCTCTGTGATCACCTCCGGTGCCTTCATGTCAAGTTCACAGATGTTGCTGAGATTCCTAGCTGGGTGTACTTGTTGAAGAATTTACGGGAGCTGTATTTGATTGGTAACCTGAACTCTGAAAACAACAAACTGATCGGACTCGAGTCTCTGCGAGATCTCCGGCACTTGAAGATTTTGCATCTTAAAAGCAACCTGACAAAGATCCCAACAAACATCACAGACCTCTCTCCACACCTGGTTAGATTAGTTATTCACAATGATGGCACTAAGCTCTTAGTGCTGAATACTTTGAAGAAAATGATTAATCTTGCAGAGCTGGAATTACATAACTGTGAGCTGGAGCGCATACCCCATGCCATCTTCAGTCTGAACAACCTTCAGGAACTTGATCTAAAATCGAACAACATCCGTACTATTGAAGAGGTCATCAGCTTCCAGCACCTCAAAAGACTAACTTGTCTTAAACTGTGGTATAACAAAATAATCATTATTCCACTGTCAATAAGTCATGTGAAAAACCTGGAGTCTCTCTATCTCTCACACAACAAGCTAGATTCTCTGCCCTCACCATTATTCACTCTCTTCAAGTTGAGGTATCTAGACCTAAGTCACAATTCAGTAGCTGTAATCCCACCGGAGGTGGGCTTCCTGCAAAACCTCCAACATTTTGCCATTGCAGGCAACAAAATCGAGGTAGTCCCCAAGCAGCTGTTTAAGTGTGTCAAGCTAAGGACTTTATATCTCGGCCACAACTGCATCACCTCCATTCCAGAAAAAATTGGCCACCTCTCGCAGCTCACACACCTGGAATTGAAGGGAAACTGCATAGACCGTCTCCCAATTCAGCTCGGTCACTGCAGTCTCCTTCGCAGGAGCTGTCTGGTCGTAGAAGACCATCTCTTTGAGTCCCTGCCTATTGAAGTCAAAGAGAGCATAAATCAGGAAACTGGTGTTTCCTTTCCAAATGGGTGCAAATGTTTAATGGAAGGGCGGTAGTTTAGTGGAATTTTATGCCTTTTATCCTATTGTTTCTTGCACACAAAATAAATTGTAGTTTAACCTTGAGTGCACTCTGCAGATTAGCTTAGCCCAAAGCCTATAAGTGTGGTGTTTATAAAGAAAATGTAGTGAAAACCCTGACAGTATTATGGCCTGTCTTATGGCCTGTCACATGTTTGAATGTATTCTTTTATTTATTTGTTTGGATCATGTGAAAACATATTGGGAATTAGAACACTGTTATTTCCTAATCTTTTGCATGCCTAAATATGCTTAGTGAATTTAGGTAGCTTTGCTACTTTGCTAACGATAGCTTTCTGCTTGACATACCTCAATCTTCTGATACATCCCTACAAAAATGATCTGTCTTCCCAATATGCCATAAAGATTTTGTTTTAACGGACAGATTTCTTCCATTTTTAAAGTTAAATCTTTGATTATTATTTAACAGACCTCACCACTGTTTTTACAGGTAAAAGCACTTAGATTCACTTTTGGACTAAACTAGCTAAACAGTCATCCAGGGGGACAGTGTTGGTAGTTGTGTTGCTTTTGAGTTAAGGAAATAAATTTGGTTTTGGCAACTTTTCTGAACAAATTTTTTACATTGCATTAGTTGCAACTGCCTGTTCCAAAAGAAAAGTGAGATGAAACTAAAACTTTTCATATGGTTCAAGAGAAAACTATTAGCCAAATACTACTAGCCTTCCTTGTCTGTCTGCGGGATATCACAGAGCAGACACTCCTTCAGCGCCTTGCAGATGTATTCATACCCCTTAATCTTGTTTCACATTCCAACCACAAATGTCAATGTTTTTGTTGCTCTGTGTAGACCACAGAGGTTTTTTAGAGAAGATTACAGCATCATGAAGACTAAGGAACTAAGCAGGGTTGGATCACATAACATATTCCCATAATTTGAACATCTCATGAAGCCGTGTTATGTCTACCATTTTAAAAATGGGGGTGGCACAACTGCAGACCTGCCAAATCCACCTAAACTAAAAGGTCGGGCAATTAATCTAGAAAGCAGGTATTGAGGTAATTATCAACTCCGGAAGAGCTACAGAGATCCTTTGCTGAGGTGGGATAATCTGTTGACAGACTGTCAGATGTGCACTTCACAAGTGTGGCTCCTGCAATGCAAAATTGTTCCTCTGATGAAAACAAAACTACAGCAAGTCTCCCTTTACAGTTTGCTTCACAAACATTGAAAGTATTGAGTTAAATTTGAGTTCAAGGGTATGTATACTTTTGCGAGGCAATGTAACAACAGTGAAAGTCTGCTGCAAGCTTGACGATGGTTAAAAGAGCAACTCACCCCCCTACCAGAGTCTTTCTCCACCTATATTTCCGGTTTGAAAACTGTGGCAAAAGGAGGCGTTGCCTGGAGGACCGAGGGACGGTGGGGGGGGGGGCAGAGTGGGGCGGCATCAACACTTCCTTGCTATTCCAACTCCAACTCGCTACAGATGTCTGGGTCTGTTTTATACTCCACAGTGGCAGGATGGCTGACGTCAGCCATTATGGCTGAGCCAGTAGCAATGCGTGATTCAAATTCAAGTCCACTGTAAAGTTTTAACCTGAAGAGGGCTCTCCACTGACGGTTTTTGGTAGAAAATTAATATTTTTTTATAGATTTGCAAAATACCATTCTCATGAACCAAGATGTCTGGCATAGGCTAACTGTTAGCAATGGCGTCCAGCCACTGGAGTCTGAAAAGATTGTCAACTTAAAGTACGTTTTTGTCTGCTCATAACTTCCCAACAGAACCTCAGTTGAACAAATTGAGCTCTTCCTTGTTGGCTGATATTTTACTCTAACCTTTTTGTATGCATGTTTAGCTACAACACCAAGGAGCACAAGCAAAGCGTGCTTTCTCATTAAAGATGTGTTTAGGATTTGTCTTTAACTTCTGTTTAACCATTTCTGTCATGATTTTGGTATCAATTTGTTTTGTCTCCTGCTGCAATGACACATGTTTTAATTGTACCTTGGCTTTTGTTTGTCAAGTAATTTTTAATGTAAACAAAATTTTTACTATCTGATTTGAGTGGATTATATAATATTTGAATTTTTCTGCTGCACTTTGCCCTGTTTTAAATCTTGCTACACAAATAAACAGATTCCTATTCTCTACACTTGTCATTATTAAAATGCAAAGACATGCCAGTGTTCCTTTTCAACTAAAGTCATTTTCTTTCCGAAGTTAGAAATGTCAAATTCTTTTGTCTTTTTCTTTAGAATTATTAACTTAGTTTAAATTATTAATTTATTACTTAAACATATAATATACACTTACAAAAGTGTGCGGAATGGTATTGATAAAATTAGTTTCTTTCTCATCCTTTGTGCTTGGGAGTTTGTGAATGATAAAAACTGCCCAAAATCAACTATAAAAAATATCTAAAAATACTCTGTTGTAGAGATTTAAAATTTTGTAGCTGTTCCAGAGCCTATGTTTGCAGATGGCCTATGTCTGCGGATAGAGATGTGCCAGCAGTTTAGCATTTCTCTCAGTAATCGGAAGACCGATTGGTTTTTGACACTGAAACTCTTGCAGAACTCTGGACACATAACGGTTACTTTTTTATTGCTCTATCTCACAGTAGACCAGAACTTTTCCTCCCAACCCTTGAAATCTCCAGTCATCATAATAAACGTAATAAACCGGAAAGAAGGGGCAGGAGAAATGAAGACAACCTAAGCAAATATTTTAGGCTATGCTGTCCTCTAGTGGAAATTAAGTGCTACTGGAAGTGTGACTTCACAAATT
The DNA here is from genome assembly GCA_963556495.2 of Valencia hispanica. Taxonomy (NCBI): domain Eukaryota; kingdom Metazoa; phylum Chordata; class Actinopteri; order Cyprinodontiformes; family Valenciidae; genus Valencia; species Valencia hispanica. The sequence goes on along the minus strand of OY747705.1, from coordinate 9,346,663 downwards.
CATGCAGATATGCATTAACACGTAAAATGGAATTATTCTCCATCCATCACCTATACTCGTCCATCCTCTGCAGGGTTGTGGGGGGCTGGTGCCTCTCTCCAAACTCCATGCAGAAAGGCTTGGATTTGAACTCAGGGCTTCTTGCTGCAAGGCAACAGTGCTACCAAATGAGCCACTGTGCAGCCCAACATGAAGTCATTCTCCTAAAGCAAATTAGACTAGATTAAATAGATGCATATATATCCAACAAGGTTTTGTAATTCTTTTTATGTGGGGTGATGAATCAAAACTACTACTTATTGGGCCTATGAGAATGGAGTGTGTCTGGAGGAGGAAGAATGAGGGATAAAAGGAAAAGTGAAGCACGGCAGGGGCACAATGATGCTCTGGGACTGCTTTGCGTCCTCTGGCACTGGAAACCTGCAGCGTGTGGAAGCCAAGATGGATTCAAGCAAGTATCAGGAAATCAGAAGAAAATGTCATGCTGTCTGTGAGGGGTCGTGTCTAACAGCGCCATGATTTCCAAGAAATCTACGGGAGACTTCCTGAAAGATGCTTGAGTGGCTGTCAAAGTCAGCTGACATTAACAGTTTTGAGAATCCCAAGAGTGATTTAAAAAGCGAGGCTGCAGCACATGAACACAAGAATATTATTTAACGGGAGGCCTCTTTGCCCCCCGGGTCAACCAGCGTTGACCCAGGGTGTTGCTCTGAATCCCACTTGGCAACAAGTCATAACAGCAAAATAGTTTCCGAGCAGTAAAGATGCTTATCATGAAGAGTTAATCAATTTGAAGGAGCATTAGTCGGTAGAAGTGACAGCGTGGTAAATTTGGAGAAACCAATTGTAACATTGGTTGTGTTGAGCTCTTTGTACATTATGCTGCTCAGTTACACATTTTGTCAAATTTGAGTCTGCCATTTATATTTTTAATAACTGCAAAGTATCTTTGTCTTGTAATATCCTTCCATGTACAGTATGTCATTATTTTAAATTCAGTTCTTTCATATCTTCTTGTATGAATCTAAGTGCTCTGATTGCCTGTTAGCTGCTGTTACACCTGAGTCTACCCTCCGTGGAAAAGTAAAGGATGTTTCTATTCTATTCCATTTTGCTTAAATAATTTTTAATGCTTTGTTTATCGCAAATGGCTACTAAGTTGTATATTTTGCCTATAAACCAAATTTGAGAATTTTAGGTGCAACTGCAGTATAATCCTTATATATAAACACATATATATATATATATATAAATATATATATATATGTGTGTGTGTGTGTGTTTGTTAGATTTTTCCCAATGAGCAATATATTCTTTAGCTTTGCTTTTTGTTATACATCCATCCATTATCTATACCGTCTATCCTATGTAGGGTTGCGGTGGGGGGCTGGTCCCTATCCACCCTGAACAGGCCGCCAGTCCATCGCAGGGCAAACAACTATGCATGCACTCACACCTGGGGACAATTAAGAAAGAACAGGCATGTTTTCGGACTGTGGGAAGAAGCCGGAGTACCCGGAGGGAACCCATGCATGCACAGGGAGAACATGCAAACTCTAGGGAGAAAGACCCCAGGCTGGGATTTGAACCCAGGACCTCCTTGCTGCAAGGCAACAGTGCTACCAAATGTGCCACTGTGCAGCCCTTTTTTCATTAAACAATAAATAAATAAAAAGAATCAATGTTTGCTGTTTGTATGTACTGAATATCACTTGCAAAAACGTTCCTGTTTGAGAAAAAAAACTTCTCTGTCAGCGACGTCATCTTTCGATGCAAGTGCTCAGTGCCAGAGGTTGGCAGAGACATCCCAAATTTTTTAAATGTCTGTCGAAACCTCGGAGTTTTGGTTTAAAAATAAACACACCGTTGTTAACCAGAGACATGACTGCAACAGTGGCAGGACCTCCCCAGAAAAACGCTATGAAACCCTAACCCCTGTTGTCCTCGAGGTGAATTGCTTCGCAAGACTCCCCAGGCAAGGGAAAAGTCTGAAAGGAAAAGGCCTCCGTAGATACATGTGCGTGTCAGTGCAAACTTGCTAACGGAGAAGTATAAACTATAGGCTTAAGAAGGAGCTCTTTGGTTGCTGTTGCAATTCCTCTTACCTGATACATCCAATCCTGAGAAGATTAGCAGCAGTTTTCCAATCATGAATAATCCTTCTTGCTGCAGAATAAACAAATTCAAACTGTTTGGAAAACACTTGACACAGGTGAGCACTTCTGAGGTTGATGGCCTGCAACAGTTGCTTCTGTAAAACCACTGCTGATGTCCCGTCTCTGGCATCTCGTTCATGAGCAGCGAACTGACAAACCTCCTGGCCCTTCTTCTAATATAGCTTTTTAGTCGGATGGATGTAACAATATTGTGCTTACATTTCCTCGCACAGCTTTTCTATCTTTGCTCTATCTTTAATTATTGAATACTATTTGGCATTTTAGAATCTGGGCAAGAGCAGATAATATTCATTATGCTTTAATATATGAATGCCCAGAACTGGAAGAGGATGTGCTCTCTCATTACTTAGATTTGTAATGTAGAAACAACTGGAGGCCTTTATCTGTCACTGGGGGTGAACTTAAATGTGGTCATGAAAGAAAAATAGACTTCGAACTGCCTGCAATCTTTCTGTTAACGTTTAAATTGAGAGTTAAGCTTCGGAGGCTTGTCTGTAGAGCGCAACAAAAATATTGTAGTTATTCAGTGAAAGAGAATGAAGCAAAAAAAAACAACTAAAAAACATGTATACATTTTTATGACAGTGTTTCAAAGGTAATGAATCATTACCTTGAAACACCTATCATTACTAATGATGTGTTTCTTTACACTGTAGGATGTAAATGAGAAGAAATGTAGAGATTCAGAAAATCATTTGTTGATGAAACGAGATGATGAAAATAAAGACGTGGCATGGTAATATTTGAACAAGATTATGAAAATATAGGGGACTGCATTATATGTGTTAGAGATGCACTGACAGTAATCATAACATCTACAATATGGTCAGGCCCCTGACTATTTATTACAGCTTTTATCCCCACATACTACCTTGTGGAACCCTCGATCCACAGCTCAAAACCTGCTAGCTGTTCCACACACTAGATTGGGAACTACAGGCCCTGGTTTCCAGACTGTGGAATAGTTCGTCCCTGGAACTCCATAGAGGTTTTAAAACAAACTTTTGAAAACCTATTTGTTCAACCAGGCCTTTCCTCATTGTGTGTGTTAACTTTTTTTGGTACTGTTTTGTGTGTCACTCTTGTTTATTTTTTTCTTTTATTCCCGATGTTTGTGGTATTGATAATACCTTCTTTACCGTGGTTTTATTCTGATATATTATTAGTGGGATGTATAAAGTTCTGGGGTCGGAGGTCCTACATGTTACATGTTTCACCCAGTTTTTACTTTGGGTTTTGCAGCGCCTTGTGATAGCGCCATCTATGAAAGGTGCTCTATAAATACATTTTGACTTGCTTACCTTTTTACTTACTTACGCACGCAGGCACCTTTCAGCCTGATCCACCCTGACTGGTGACCAGCCAGTTGGAAACTCAAATTTCCAATCTTTTTTCTGATACATGAATGTACCATAGGGCTGCACAGTTGGTAGCACTGTTGCCTTGCAGCGACACGGTGCTGGGTTCAATTTCCAGCCTGGGATCATCATGGAAAGACGGTGTGGGTTCTCTTAGGGTACTTGGGCTTCGTTCCACAGTCCAAAAACATGACTGGTATTTCTTAATTGTCCTTAGGCGTGAGTGTGTGTGTGAATAGTTGTTGGTCCTGTCTCTCAGTGTTGTCCTGTAATAGACTGGCAACTAGTCCAGGGAGCAGCTCGCCTCTTACCCAATGACCTCTTGAGATAGGCACCAGTCCCCCCCCACCACCTTGCAATGACAGACAGGTATAGATGATGGATGTATAGTTGAATCAGAATCATCTTTATTTGCCACGTTTGTGTACTCAAAGAATCTGACTTAGGTTCTGCTTTGCTCTCAATAAAGACATATCCCATATCCACATGTACCACACTAAGTAGTAACAGTACCTCCTATTTTCAGCAACACTCTTCAGTGCAAAGCTTTGTAGTGTGGCCGCAAGTTTCAGAGGCCTGCTCCACACTAAGACAAAAAGGGTAAAGTTTCAAAAGCGGTCTGTAAAAATGGCACCACAATAATTCAAACCTTTGTCCACATGAATCCACATAAAGCCGCTTAAAATGCTGCAGTACATATGCCGTGCCCACAGAAACACAGAAAAGAACACTGAGCATGCGCAGTCAACCCGGTGGCAAACATGACACATCTAGCTTCAAATGAGAGCTTTACTCAAAAGCATACGGTGTCTGTGTTTCTCCGAATCCATTTTTTGCCGCTGATGATAGAGGAAGGACAGCAAATCATATTCTAGGATCCATATTGAGGTCAGTATTTGCTTTATTAGGACCGCAACAATATAGGAATGGGGCGGCGACGTCATCCACTCAGAATAAATGCAAGAGAGCTCATAATCACTGAGACAACTGAGCCAGCGTTGTGAGATTTCTCCAGTCTGGGACCCGGTTTCAAACATGATCAACACAGGCTCCTAGTGGACGAGACACCTAAACTCAGCAAAAAAAGAAATGTCCCTGTTTCAGGACTGTGTATTTAAACAACAATGTTGTAAAAATCCAAATAACTACAGATCTTCATTGTAAAGGGTTTAAACAATGTTTTCCATGCATGTTCCATTAACCATAATCAATTAATTAACATGCACCTGTAGAATGGTCGTTAAGACCTAAACAGCTTACAGAAAGTAGGCATTTAAGGTCACAGTTCTAAAAACGCAGGACACTAAAGAGACTTGTCTACCGACTGTGAAAAGAACCCAAAGAAAGATGCCCAGGGTCCCTGCTCATCTGCGTGAACGTGCATTAGGCATGCTGCAGGGAGGCATGAGGACTGCTGATGTGGCTAGGGCAATAAATTGCCATGTCCGCACTGTGAGACGCCTAAGACAGTGCTACAGGGAGACAGGAAGGACAGCTGATCATCCTCGCAGTGGAAGACCACGTGTAACAACACCTGCACAGGATCGGTACATCCGAATATCACACCTGCGTGACAGGTACAGGATGGCCACAACAACTGCCCGAGTCACACCAGGAACACACAATCCCTCCATCAGTGCTCAGACTGTCCACAATAGGCTGAGAGAGGCTGGACTGAGGGCTTGTAGGCCTGTTGTAAGGCAGGTCCTTACCAGAGATCACCAGCAACAACGCCGCCTATGAGCACAAACCCACCTTTGCTGGACCAGACAGGAGTGGCAAAAAGTGCTCTTCACTGATGAGTCACGCTTTTGTCTCACCAGGGGTGATGGATGTTAATCGTCGAAGGAATGAGCGTTACACCGAGGCCTGTACCCTGGAGTGGGATCGATTTGGAGGTGGGGGTGTTCGTCATGGTCTGGGGCGGTATATCACATCACCATCGGACTGAGCTTGTTGTCATTGCAGGCAATCTCAATGCCTTGCGGTACAGGGAAGACATGCTCCTCCCTCATGTGGTACCCTTTATGCATGCTCATCCGGACATGATCCTCCAGCAGGACAATGCCACCAGCCATACTGCTCGTTCTGTGCGAGAGTTTCTGCATGACAGCATTGTCGGTGTTCTGCCATGGCCAGCGAAGAGCCCAGATCTCAATCCCATTGAGCACGTCTGGGACCTGTTGGATCACAGGGTGAGGGCTAGGGCCATTCCCCCCAGAAATGTCCAGGAACTTGCAAGTGCCTTGGTGGAAGAGTGGGGTAACATATCACAGCAAGAACTGACAAATCTGGTCCAGTCCATGAGGAGGAGATGCACTGCAGTACTTCAAGCAACTGGTGGCCACACCAGATACTGACTGGTACTTTTGATTTTGAGCCTCCCTTCATTCAAGGACACATTATTCTATTTCTGTTAGTCACATGTCTGTGAAACATTTTTAGTTCATGTCTTATGGTGTTGACTATTTTAGTGTTCATACAAATATTTACACACATTAAGTTTACTGAAAGTAAAAACAGTTGAAAGTCAGAGGACGTCTCTTTTTTTGCTGAGTTTATTAGATTATATATCTTTGCTGCTACACATGGTCTCATCTCTGTGTAGACAGGGCCTAAATTAATTTGAGCAATTTAATGTAAGTTAGGCTAATTTCAGTTTCAGTGAGCTATTCAAAATGAAATCTGATGAAGGAGAGGAATGCCATGAAGTGAAGCAGGTATAGGACTCAAATGCAGATAATTTTGTAGATGAGAATAGTTTAACCAACATGCTGCACAGATGTTTTAAACAGCAAACAATGAGACATGACTATTGGGAAGAAAGACGGAGAATCCACTGAGGTATGACCGAATGTGAGCTGCTTAAACACCGAGGGTAGAGTGTAAAATGACAAAGGAACCAGAGGGAAACTTGATCAAGGTGATCATACGCTGGTGGGTGAGTGACTGAGCAGACGGATGTGAATGCAGCTGGGAAGGAGGCAGAATGACAGGAGGGAATAAAACAGAAAACAGAAGGTCTAATCAAATAATAATCCTAAATGCATAAATAAAAAGAAAACTAGCACAGAGGAGTAACAAAGATAAGATGGTAGATGGACTGAGCTTATATAGCGCTGTTCTACTCACACTGACCACGCAAAGCACTTTACACTGGAGCCACATTCACCCATTCACACTCATAAATGCACACACATTCATACATCGATACCTAGATCGGTAGGTGACCTGGGATAAAATGCCTTGCCTAGGGGCACATCGGCATGTGACAGACGGAAGCTGGAATCGAACCTACAACCCTGCAATTACAAGCCAACTCCATTGCTAAGTAAATAAATAAGCAACAACAGAGAAGCACAAGACAAACACCTGAGGGTAAGACAGGTAAGGAGGAAAAAGCAGGAAAATATTAAGATATAAAAACTGAGCAGAACTCAAATCACAGAACAATAATCATAATGTGAGAAATAAAGCATAACAGAACCAACACCAACAGAACCATCTCAACGATGAGATCTGACATAAATAAGAAAGGATCAAAACCCAAACATAATAAAACTAAAAGTACAAACATCTAAGGATCATGTCAAGGAAAGGAAAATGCTGTCATGGTTCTGGGGTGTTTGGGTTTCATCTGTGTTTGTATTTGAATTATTTTCTTCATTTTCCTCAACCCTAACCTCACGTGTCTCCTCCTTGGATTGTGATTAGTTCCAGCGGTTTCTCCTCTCTTTGATTACCCCTGTGTGTATACATAAATGTTCTCACCGGTGTCATTGTTCCCCGCACGATCGTTGCATCAACCCCTGCTCTGCCCTTTCGTGTTCTCCAGTGTTCCCTTTAAGTGTTATTGGACCGTCAACATTAAAATACTTTCATCTTACGTCTGCCTCTGTCCCGTTGCACTTTGGGTCCTCCTCGTCACAAGCGAATCAGTACAAATGCATTTTCTACACAAGTTTAGACACTAGTTTGCTCATCCTGAAAGGGCGCAAGCAAGAGCAGAACAAGAGCAGGTAACAGGAAGGCTAAGTCAAGTCTGCTGGATTTGGAAATGCTGGCAGCCTTCTGGAAATCTCAGAGTAATGGAAAAGATGAGATTCATTTCCTACATCCCAACGTGTGAATGGTTCATGTTTTACTGCAAACTCTTCCCCAGCTGCACTCGAAACAATGTGGACCTCATTATAGCTGAACCGACGGAGACTGTTTCACCAGCCGCCTCTTCAACTCTTGGCTGGGAGGGGGCGAACGTGTCGCTCGATAACTGTGGGCAGAGGAGCACCGAGAGGAACGATAACTTTAAGCTGGAATGACACCGGGGTCGTTATAAGTCCGCCGTCAGGTGAATGGGGACAAACAAAACCAAAAAAACGCGCGGCCCACGGTTCAGCCTTCGTTACTTCCTTGTGATCAAGCTGTGGCCTTACCGCTCGTCATAAACACTTAGCAATGCTCGGCGCCCCGGGTAAGGCCCGGCCCGCCAGCCACAACTGAAGGAAGTGGTCATCACAGGCCAAACCGCATCCTGGGGAACTCCGCTAACGTGCTGTCACTTTTAAAGATAGACTCAATCTGTTTATCCGAGTCTCGCGTAGAGCTTTGACACATCAGCTGAGGAATATGGAGGAAACAAGGCATTGCTGTAATGACCCACCGGACACATGAGCTTTCTGACTTAAAGCCTGTTTTGTCCTTGGCAGAAAAGATACCTTTAACAAATGCAGGTGCCAACTGAGGATAATAAGTGCCGTAATTAGACCTGCAAGAGAAATGCGTATCAGTCCCAATGCCATCCACTCCTGGTATCTCTGGTAATAAGACGTGAGCTTTCATTTAGCCCCTGCATGGCTGCGCTGCGAATTGTGTATCTGCATGTGGCCTTCCACTCCGCCAATGACCCGAGGACAGCGTCGGAACAGCGATAGCACTTTGCGAGCACTTGCACGGCTGATGATCCGTAATTACGCTTTAATTATTTCTGCGGGGCGTTGTGCTCTCTCGACGTGAAATATCCCCCACGCATGTCCTCCCTGCCTCCGTGCAAATTAAGTCGTTCGGTATTTTGAAAACATTCGGTGATGAAACTCTCTCCAGTGAAGTCCACTAATTACTGCGCAGCCTCGTGTCAGCACCCTCAGAAGGCGGCTTTGATGTCTCCTGCTCAGGATGGTAATCAAGGGTGCACATCGCATGTGATTGGCTGTAATTGGGACAAGTTGTTTAGCTAAAAAAAAAAGAAAAGGGGGGGAAAAACGTGATGGTGGAGGAAGGGGGACGGTGTGTGTGTGTGTGGGGGGGGGGGGTGGAGTTGGATTTACTGCAGCATGACTTTGACGGCTGCCTCGCACAGCCACAGCTCCGAGAAACAACCCTGCCTCCCCCATCCTGTGCCCACGGGGTGAGGAAGCCTTGTCACTTATTAAGGAGGCTGTTGCCATGAAGTGACAGATGTCCTGATGTGATCTGTCTGCATCTTTGGCCTCCATCTGTCTTGTTAGTACACATAGTTAAGAATGGTGTGAGGAGAGAGAGCTGTTCTTCTTTCATATATGTTAAATGTATTGGAAGCTGTGTTTTCTGGGAGCCGAAGCTGGCTCCCCTGGCAAACTCTTTGACAACAAGCTTGAAGCTCTTCTTTTTCCACCTCCTGCGTTTCAAGGCTTCGCTGCCCTCCTCCACCACTTCTGCAGGCCCTCTCGTTCAGGGTTCACTGCCACTGAAACGTCTCCAGAACTCTGTTTTTTTGCTCGGCTTTTGCTCCCTGCTTGGCAGAGGAGAACGATTGCACTGGTAAAACAAACTGTTACGATTTAAGCAATAAAATTGTCTCAAACAATTTGCAAACAGTTTACTTGGCCAGAGTTTAAAAAATATATTTCTGAGTAAAAATAGTAAAGCTTTAACAGCTTAAATTAGTTCAATTCCAACAAATTATTTAAAATGACAGACTCGACATAATTATAGACATTTTAATTTTTTTTTAGATCATTTTACTGAAATCTATGAATTTTTTTTATTATAATTAATCAAATGTTCTAAACTAATTTTAAACCAGGGGTCTGCAATTTGTTGCTTTGGGGCCAGAAGTAGCCTTGTGGACCTACCACAGTGCCACTTAATAACTTTGGCTAAAAATGAAACAATTTTTTTAAAATATATATATATATATATATATATATATATATATATATATATATATATATATATATATATATATATATATATATATATATATTAGTGGGGTAATCACACTTAATCACGATTAATTAACATTCCTAAATATGACTTAAAAAGTACAATTGTTTGTGTAAATAAAGGACAAAACCGGAAGCCGTTGTTCTTTAAAAAAAAGAAATACTGAAGGGATGCATGGTACTTTGTTTAGAACTCCACTATCACATTTACACATACCCCTTTTAATCTATTCATCTTTTAGCCAGTTGCTAAGGAAAGGTAACTGGTTAACATTTTCTGAATGTAAGGATGACGGTTTCTCTTTCATATTGGACAACGCCTAGCATCCTCTTCATGGGACTATTTTACAACAACATAGTGCCTTCAGTCAGCGGCTTCAACAGTTTTGCTGCAACACAGACTGCTACAGGAAATCCTTCCTGCCCACAGCGATCATGATCTACCACAACTTGAAGAATTACAAAGTATGAGCTACAACAACACTTAATTTCTCTCTGGGATCAATAAAGTCATTTTTTAATTGAATTAGTCTGCACAATAGAGGGATTATTTCTTTATCAGCAGCGCAAATGTGTGCGCAAATGGTGTGACACTGAACCTTTACATTACACCTGGTTTCCACTGTTATTTGCGGTTTGCAGCTGCAGTGTTGGTTAGCTATGTTAACTTGTTTGTTAACCAAGGGCTAATTGATGTGAAATGATTGCTGCAGGTTGTTGCATTTATAATTATCTGCTAGTTCCAATCGCTTCTTCTGATAGCTTGCAAGCAACCAAAGACATGTTTAGCTTGCCATGAAAGGGGTAAGTCTATGGAATGCACATTTGTTGTTTTTATCAAAGCGACCAATGGCGTAAGACATAATTACGTCTCTTTCTGCAGACTGGAGCAAGTGACATAGACCCATAACCCCTACGGTCCGCAACGGAGAAGAAACGTTCACATGGAACCACGGATGCGGTTTGGATCTGCCATGCTGATTAAGTGACGAGCAAGCACTGGGTTGAATTGTGGGATAAACAGGGTGGGTAACTCTGTGCATGTGTTAAAAAAAATTCATCGCGTTAATTCGACAAATGAATCGACCTGCGGTAACACATTAATTTTGACAGCCCTGCAGGCCTCTGCACGCAATGCATAGAAGCAAATGACTGAATGAAAATCTTCATTTCAATTCTCTTAATCTAAACGTTTAGGTAGAATTTGTTTACAACAAACACAATTGATATTAATATTTAACCAATACATTGTATTAAAAACTAATATACTTTAATGTAAGTAATTTTATTGGCTAATATTTGCAATCCTTCAAAATTCCTTTTTACAGTGTAGTGGCTCGGGTCCTAGGGTACGCATCTCGTCCTCACACCCACCCCCCCCACTCCTCCTCATCCATCCTAGGAGATTCAAATCCTTTTAGCTTCTTCCTCAGGTAAAATTGCCAAGGACCTTCTGAGCCCTAGGTTCCCCTGGAGGTAAAATCTATAATGGAGTTTTGATATGAGCAAGAACAGCCTTGAAAATGGACTTCTTTAACTAGCTGGCTGCCTCGCAGAAGGTCAACAGTACTCCAGGTGGACACAACATGCCACAACTGTGTTAGAAAAAGGCAGAACAAAGGAACAGTTTTACTCCAAAGACAGTGACCTGGAGACACTGTTGTAAATAAAGAAAATCAAACTGTGCTGTGCTGCTTTTTTGCACTGCTTTCCGAGTGAATTATTTCGACATCACTTTCGTTAACACCATGAGGATGAGCACCAACACAACTCTGTGGGAAAGACGCTCTCTCATTTTGGTTCATCTCCTTGTAGAATTGTGGCTTCACGTTGTAAGCAGTCAACAACGGGTTTTGCAGGGGATTAAAGAAAAAGAATGAATCTGCCAGGAAACCGATGATTACTTTACATTTGGTGAGTTATTTTTCCTCCTTTTCTTCTGTTTAATACTTTTACTGACAGATAGAGGGCACCAAAAGCTCAATTTTTGAACAATGTCTGTTGAGACATCCTTGACAGATGATTTGAAGCTGTGTGTAGTTAATAGTAGCTCTATCTTGAAATGTCATGCTAGCCTTTAACTTTAGCTTGGGGGTAGGATTACATAGAGAGACATAGTTAAACATTTAAATGTTTTAGTTTGCAAGACATTGTGTATTAGTAATGAGATACCATCAGTCTTTCCATACCTGTCTGATCCTTCTCAGTAGAGCAGTCTGTACATCACAGTGTGTACAGCATGCAACACGGAAATGAATGGAAGAAAATGACAATGCACCAGAGACCCTGTAAAAAATCCCCCACAAATTATCTTGGCAGGGGCACCTTCGGACAGATTAGCAAGATGTGGTCAGTTGAAGGCCACTAATAGTTTTGAAATAGCAGACTAAAACTAAATGCCATAACAGAAGCAGGAATTACATCAAGTATGTAATGTGGAACTAATAAAAAAAAAAATATCTTGATTTTCCCTGTTAGTTCTAAAGTACCTATATAACACAAATCCGATAGTTTGATGTGCTCATAGATGCTTTTCCAGCCCTGGCAAAATAGAGTCCACAATTTAAATGTTGAAATACTGTGCCTACGAGATCCTTAAGTCGTTTAAAAGTTTAATTCAATACCTTGTAGAGGACAGAATTTGTTTTGACAAAAAAACAGATTTGAGAATTTTGATAACTTAACTGGTTTTACTAGGCTGTAGTCATAGATGAGGAGCAGAGGATGGGAAGAGTGAGTGACAGACATTTAAAAGTGGCACGCTCTAAGGGACAAATAAACAATGGCACAAGCATTTCTAAAAGAAAGTAAAGATGTCAGTTATCAAATACAATAAAAATAAACCAAGAAACGAAGCAACTCTTCAAAACTTTGCACAAAAAAACAAAACAACTGACATTGGAATTGATGACCTCCGTAGCCATAGTGTAGCCCAGGATTGTCACTGACTGGTTGGATTGAATATTTAGGAGGAAATCTGCTGAATAACAACCTCTATGACACTAAAGAAGTGGAGAAACAAACATTTTTATTTCATTACATATCTCAGTCAACATAAAAGCCCTACATAAATAAACCATCCTCACAGCTGAAACGTATGCACGATAATTCATGTTGAAAACACAGCACACGAAACACAACATACCCAGAAAAATGATGACTCCATTACATGTCAAGAAAAGAGCGCCAGCTAATAAAAGAAACACTGAGATTTAGGAAAAACACACCTTTGGATGATACCTTCCTGAATCGATGATGCAATGGCTCTGTGATATGAGGATAACTGAACAGTAATAATAATTAGATCAGGGATTGAGGTATAAAGCATCCCATTTGAAGAGCATGATGTAAAGAAAGAAACAGCAAGCAATCAACTGTTAGGATGATGGTTAGGTGTAGGGTACAGAGATATTCTCCTGTAGAGTCAAACATACATAAATATATATCCTTCTTCAAAGGAGAAGCATGATGGGAATGAAACATTTAGGGTTTGGGGTAATCAAGTAGTAATTACCAAAACAGGGTTTTGGTGAGCATTTTGGGACTTTCTTCTTTTGGGGTATCTAAAGACCGTATGGTTCAATGAGGTTAAATAATTTCGTCAACAATTTTAGACGAGGATGTTCAAAAGAGATATTTTTTTAAAGAAACATTATTATGCAAGGCTCTCTAATCCGTAACCCTATCTTGATACATAACACATTCAAAGATTTAATAAGGGTGAGAGGTTAGAAGTGCTCTGTTTTGTAGTGAAACATTCAGCAAAACATGTCAAATGGGTGGTAATCAATGCTATTATGTCTTTTGAGTATGGTTCACTTAACAAAATCTGTTTATGACATGAAGAATTAGGTGATTCATGATAGTGATAATAAAATCAGTATAAGTAGATAGGAGTGGAAGCAAAAATATCATTAATGCATGCCGTGCACTTCAAGAAGAGGGACAGAGTTTGAAAATTAAATTTTTTTTACACAAATATGCCTCATTACCACTTTATTGACGTACCCTCGGCTGACTTTCAATTATTCATCAGCCACTCAAAAAACTGTTTGCTCTGCCTCAATTGATGCTCCGTATCAAAACAGAAATCACATCCCTGCTGCAGCTGTAATCTTAGTTAATCAGCATCATTTAATGCACTTAGCCGCGCTGTTTCAAATTCAAATGAAACACTCGTGCAAAAAGCAATCGGCGTCTGCCCCAGTTCTCATCGACGGGAGGGTTTGTCAAAATGATGCAATTGGTCATTACGTCACGTCAGACGCCTTGGAGACATAATTCCGCCTGACAGTTGGATTCGAGCTTTGACAGCCTCAAACTTGTTGAGTTTTCTCTAAATACTTGCCACTGCAATGAGTTAAACATCCCCCGGAGGCAGCGCAGAGTTTTCCTTTTGAACAAACACCCGAGGGACGCCAAGCTGGGACTGCACGAAGAACTGGAGGTCTTACGGAGCGCACTGTTTGGGTTTATCTAATTGTACAACGGGCAATTTCTTCTGCCACTGTAGAGGGGAAGAGAGAGATGAAAAGTGAGAGGAGAGTATGTTTAAGAGAGAATCTTTATCTGGGCTTAATTTCCCATGCTCAAGCAGAGTGTAGGATTTTTTTGCTGTACAGATCTCTTTTGTCAGATCCTACCTACCCATGGAAGACCCAGGGGCACTCTAAGAACATACGCATCACCTAGATTTGCCTCGCAGCCCAATCCTTTCCAGCGATCGCACCCTCTACCCGCCGGCTTCTTTGTGTAGGGGAGATGAGCGAGCGTTTTGAAAATCAAATCTCAGTTTGTCGCAGTAAAACTGGAGCAGACTTCAAATTTGAATGGAGTCATCTCTGCATAATTGTTCTGAGCACACACAGAGACGGGCGCCTCTTTTTCTGCGCTTTGTGACGAAAAACGAGGCTGATCGGCAGACACTGTGGAACTCTCCTCAGCCTTCCCACTGAGGTCTCTTCACGCTGGAACTATCCACTAGGCTTAATTTGGATAAGAAACAAAACTAGTCGAATTAGCGTCCCTTATTGTCAACATTGCGGTCAGGCCCTGACACCCTGAGAGGCCCGGGCCCCTCGAACAGAGAGTGGCTGGTCTCTGAAGGCCGAACCACTTTGCAAGGGAGAACTCAGGCAGGTACAATAGTCATCATTGTCAAAAAGGAAGTGCACAACACTACTGGGACAATGGAAGGTGAGATTGAAAACACGAGGTGAGTGGTTGAGGTGGAGATGGAAAGGGTGGAGCGGGGTGTTTTTTTTTGAGGGGGGGGGGGGTTCTACAGGGTCCCAAAGCTCCCTGCCAGTGATGACCGAAGTGTCCATCAGCGAGGTCTCCCGGGTGCCCACTGAAACAGCAGTGCTGGCAGAACTAAAAAACACCCACCCCGGGAAAGTGCTTTTTCTCCCGCCAGACGCCTAGTGATGGATTGGGCCGGCCGCTCCACACAATGCATTTGTGAGGAGAAATGTAGCGGGGAGGGGTGGGGAGGAGAGTTGTTGGGGCTCGGGCAAGGTCTGTCAGAAAAACACTTCCACTTTGCTCCTAGAATGCACTAAAATATTTAACAGTTCGATATTTATTTCATTATTCCCGCACATCGAATGTGTGAATGGACATACACACACAAATGGAAGCAGGCAACAAAAAGTTTAAAGTCACGCGGTGTACACTCTGGCAGGCAAAGAGAAATTACAACTGACGAATCTGAGTGAGCACTGTCGGCCACGTTCTCTTTCATTCCGAAACTTGGAAATTAGTCCAAATTAAACAAAGGCTGTGAAAGCACCTCGGAAAGCTGGGGGCAGCTCTCCACACTGGCCGTGCTGAGGTTTTCTTCCTGAATGATGGTTGTGCTGAGAGGAATTCGCCCCAACCACACCTGCCAACCTCAGGAGTCAACAGTATTGATTAAAATGCCGCATCCTCTCAAATCCATCCGCATTTCCTTTGAAGGCAGAAATCATCCTTGATGCCTGCCAACGGCTTACTTACTTAGGGATTTCTTCCTCTCCATCTAGCTTGAATTAATTAATACATGCTTTTCTTAAATTAGCCCTCTGAGGAGCTATAACTCAAATTCCTGTATTTATGGAAGTAATAGGTTGGGAAAAAAATTGCTAAACTGAAATAATTATGCAGTCCAACACTTTGCTTTGAGAGTAAACTGCAAGAAACCTGATGAAATATGAATGTGCATTGGGTGTAAAGATAGTTAAATATTTACAATCTTATGTTAGTCCACAACCCGAGTAAAAATGCTAGTCAACTGCAATAATTGCTTTACAACAGAATTTGCGTTTGATTTGCGGATTCACAGGGTGTCATGCAAGTTCAGAGAGCTTTCTTTTTGGTGAAAAAACCCTCACACCCATTAAAAATATATATTTCTGAAACTGCTAGCACACCCTGCAATTGTGTACATGTTCTATGTTACAGCTTAATGTAATCAGGCAGGTTAGCTGCATCCTAAACAAGAGCCGATACTGCTGGTGAAAAAGGGCACAGAGTAGGGAGATGTTGAGCCAAGCCCCCTGAGGGACTGATCCTATATCAGGAGACTGTATTTTTCTACGCTAAAGAGGCTATTCAAACCCACCAATGCCTGAATTATTAAAGACACTGTATGTTTTTCAAAGCCTTGATTTAGCTTTTTAAGGGTTGGTATATGTGCTGTGCAGCTTGCACTGTGGTTAGGGGTTGAGGGGGTGGGGGGTATGAGGAAGAGGAGGGAGGGCTGCTGGCAGTGGGAGTCGCAGGCTATCAGGAGCTGGATTGTTTTGGGTTTTTCCACCCCTCCCACCACCAGGCCTCGTCCGCTAAAATGGCCTTTTACTTTCTAAGCATGCTTTTACTGCCTTTGAAGAGTTATTTTCGTTGATGAAAAAGATATGCCGCCTCAGTTTAAAGCGAACCTCAGCTATTCACAAGGTTGTTTAATACTTTCCCCTCAGTTTGGCTTATAAATTTATTATCAGTCGAGTACCAGTGGTCTGATGCAGTAGTACAGGCTTCCAGCTAAGTGGCCGAGGCGGAGTGAGTGAACGTTGGGTGGGGGGGGGGGGGGGGGGGGGTCGGGGAGATAGGGAAGAGAAGGGAGGTGAAAAACAAAGAGCAAGACAGGATGCAAAATAATTTACCATTGGTCGATCCTGTTCTGGAATAGCAGAGTGTGTACTCGATGGTTTAAAGACTTTAAAAGTCCTAAATTGGTGTTATCGATGCCTCTCTTGATTCTTAGATACAGTACAGAGGCCTCACTTGTTAACAACTTGTATGTTAATGACTTGAATTAGAAGTGATCAATCTGCTTTGCATGCATGAGTTTCCCATCGCTTTGAAGCGAATGCATCGATTGGAGAGAATATAACTGAATGAAAAAAAAATAAAAAAATCGGTGTGCCGTGTACTCGGTGGAGCTGGGTGTGGTAGTGTGGCCGTTTTCCTTTCTGCTATCAGGTCACTGTTGCTAGCACATCACAGGTTGTGCATCTATGTTGCACAGTCAGAGATCAGACAACAGACATGTAAACAACAACAAACCAAAAAAATGCATGTGGTTAGCAGTCAATGCCAGTATTTAAACCTCTTGAAACCACTAACTTAGCTGTGTTTCACTTGCATATTTTCTGCGATAGACCAACAGAAAAAAAGTGCAGAAGGGTTCAGTGGATTGAAAATGAGGATTTACAAACCAAAATTTGGGAATGAGTGACTTTTTTTTTCAGCCCCTATCCGAGTCCATACACCTATTAGAGGCTTTTGTGGCCTCTAACAGGTTTTCTTCCAGGATTGACCTTTATTTAGCTCTGTCCCTGGGACCTGCATCTGTGACCCTGTTAAGGAAAAGCATCCTCACATCATGTGGGTGCCATCACCAGGTTTCACTATGGGGACGCTGTGTTCAAGTTATTACCTTTTGGTCACACATTTTATGTTGTATTTTGGTCTCATTTAACAATAGTTCCATCTTCCACATTTTCACCAACATTATTTGTGGCAAACCATGTTTTTTTCTTCTTGCCACTCCTTAATAAAATGTGGAGTGTATGACCAATAGTTTTTCTGTCAACAGATTCTCCCCCCTGAGCTGTGGATCTCTGCAGCTCCTCCAGAGTTGCCCTGGGCCGCTTAGCTTCTTACCTGGCTTGTTAGTTTAGGTGGATGGCCATGTTTTGGATGTTTGCAGTTGTGCCGTACTCTTTCTGTCTTCCGATGATGGATCAAGCAGAGCTCTGTGTGACGTTCAAAGCTTGTCATGATGTTTTCTAACCTAGCCCTGCTTTAACTTCTTCCAAGCTGTCTTCCTGACACATCTGCTGTGCTTTTTGGTCTTCATGATGCTGTTGGTTTAGTTTTTTGGTGACAAACCTCTGAGACCCTCACAGAACATTAGGATTTATGCTGTGATTAAATTACACAAAGGTGGACTTTATCTATTCTTTAGATTATGTCTACAGAAAATTGGTTGAATAGAATTTTATTTAATGGTATCATTGTAACGGGTGAAATTTTGAAACATTCTACCGTTTTCCATTTTACAATTATGCACTATTTGTATCGCATAAAAGCTCAGTAAAATACACTAGAATTTGTGGTTGTGATTTCACAAAATGTTCACAGAGTATTAACTTTTTTCACTCTAATTTGGCTGGGTTAAAACCCCAAATTGGGTTATTTTACTACTCAAGTCCAGGGTGAAATATGGACCAATCCAGCTCTTGGTTGATTTAACACTACAGGGTTGAGTTAGGTTAACCACTCTAACAAATGGTTAAATGCAATTGTTAGGACTATAAAAGAGTAGTTTGAAAATAACCCATAAACTGGATTTATATACATCTAATGGTTGGGTAAAAATAAATATTTTTTTGTTGTTGAACTATTTATTGAAAATTGTGAAATAAACAAAAACAAATTAAAATTAATCATATTTTCTTTCTTCAGTCCCTATTTGGTTAAAGCTAGAAATCCATCCATCCATCCATCCATCCATCCATCCGTCCATCCATCCATCCATCCATCCATCCATCCATCCATCCATCCATCCATCCATCCATCCATCCATCCATCCATCCATCCATCCGTCCATCCGTCCATCCATCCATCCATCCATCATTATGCATTATTTTTGATTGGTCTATCTCATAAAAGCTCAGTAAAATACACTAGATTCTGTGGTTGTAATGTGACAAAATGTCCATAGAGTACATACAGTTTATCCTTGCAAGATCACAGAAGGGCTGGTGCCTATCTTCATCTGTCATTGGACAAGAGACTGAGAACACCCCTGGACAGGTCACAAGTCCATCATAGACCAACCCAGAGACATACAGGACAACAACAACAACAAAAAAAAACAAACATGCACACACTCAGACTTAGGTTAATTGGACACCCAGAATTTCCCTTAACAGTCGTGTTTGTTGAGGGAAACTCACAAAAATGTGCAGGGAGAACATTCAAAACTCCATGCATAAAAACCCAGGACGGGGATTCAATCCCAGGACCTTGTTGCTCCAAAGCAGCAGTGCTACCAACTGCCCCGCCAATGTGGTCTGACTAATTAGTCTTAAGTTTTAAATTAATTTACTACATGTCATGAAATATGAACACATTTAGTAGTGGTAAATTTAAAAGCAGTATTATAACAGGTACAGACCACAGTGTGAAGGAACCCGGGCACAAGACTTTGGATAGCTAATGTCAAAGCAAACAAGGAAAAATGTTGCCCATCAGCAGCATCCATAGGAGATGGGATATGATGGAAGGGATGCAATTTAAATAGCAAGTGACATTGGAGCATCAACAACCGAGTGTCTTTAGTCACAGGCTTCTTCAGACATGCTGTAACACATACTGCTACAGGAGATCCTTTCTGCCCACAGCCAGATTTAGAATCTAAATTATTTTCATCCAACCAAGAGGTTTGCTTGTTTGATGATAAAGCAATGTCAAATATAAGAATAAATTCAGAAAAAAAATGTAAAAAGCTTTTATTCTTCACGTTTTCATAAAACACAGCATGTCGCATCAACGTTTGTTATAGCTGCTGACCAGCTTTCTGTCTATTTCCACTGGTATTTTGACATTCCATGTTGGGTGATGAGCTCCGTGTCTTTAAAGCTGATGGACCTCCTTACCATTTCCCTAATCTTTAGCTCCCAGATTCTCAGTCAGATTCAAGTCTGAACTCTGGCTGGATCACTCTTCTAGTCAGAAGAAACGTGTTAGTAAAAATCATAAGGTTTTATTTAACCCAAATCGTCCAGGGGTATGAATGAGTTTGGGCTTAACTGCATATTAATATAGGACAATAAATGCTTTTCTGAACTATAAATGTTAAAAATTAGAATTGCATTTAAAACCCTAAATAAGCCCATCCTGTTGGTGCACACATATAGGTAGCAGCATCAGCGCCACCCCTGCTTTTTCGCCTGTGTGTTTAAGCAAAGGAAAATAATGACAACGGGAAGCTGTTTATTATGATATTCCAGGTGGAATATTGCTGGTGTGCTGCCCACCAACCAAATTCCTCCCCTGAATTTGTTACCTCGGGATCCTACCTGAATATCAAATTTGAAAAAAAAGGAAGAAAAAATCTCACAAGATGTACCCAGTTCTGATTTATTCAACCAGTCTGCACCTCATGCCTAGACAACAACATGCAAATCAATTGCATCTGTTACTCATTCATGGTATATAGTATATAGCAGCATGGTAGCTGGATGCTTTATTGATTTGTTTACTACAAGGTCATCATAGATAAATAAATGATACAGCCTTGAATTAAAGGTGCGGCGCCTGTTTCTGACGCCATTACACTTCTGGGATTTAAATGACTGGAAGGAAATCTTTGTGCTTCAACATAAAAAGATGACGGCTGCTGTTGAATTGCAGTGATATAACACACTGCTGTGCATTTGTCTCTACGATCGCGATTACATCATTTCCTTTCTCGAGGTGGGAGGGTACAAAAGCAAGTGGGACTCGTGAATTCACCCCCTTATCCTTCTCCTCCTCCTTTAGCCAGCCTTTTTTTTATTGATAGAGGAATGCCTGACAAAGCAGGCTAATTAAAGCAATAGTGTCGGTTGGCTTTCATTGATAAAGATTGGAGCCGAAGCACCTCTCTGTGGTGTGTCAGCGCCATAGAGCACCCGTCCCCTGGATCCCTCCTTCGCCTTTCATCTCCCCCACACAGACATGAAAAATTCATCCAAGACCTCCAGAAATATTTATTGTAAAATCTTAGGGAGAAGTGGTTGCACTGAAAAATTCATGGCCTTATTCGCCTCCAACAGCTGTGGACCCCTTAATTAATTTGATTGCTCACATTACACAATCAATTCATTTATACAATATTTATTTGTACTTTGGCTCAGCTTGGTCTAAACAGACACACATACAAGCTTCTGTAGTTTTTACTGTGTATTTCACATGCTTAACTCAGGTCATCATTTTTTTAATATTTCAATTGTTTATGCTTTTTATTCTCTCGAAATGTGCTGCTCCGCTAAAATAGCAGTTCATGCACAGACAATCAGTTACAAAATAACAATACCCCTGTTTCCTTATCTGCCTTGCTTTAATGTGGCATTAAAAGGCATTTGAATAAATAATGTTCCAGCATCCCCTTTGTAGATAGCTAATGGGGTAGGCTACAACAGATTTTCCAGATGTGTCAAAACATGCTCCACTGCCATGTAATTTATGTAAATGCTGCTAAAGTGTCTAGTAAAGCAATGATCTAGTAAAGTAACTTGAGCTCCTACTACACTCTGCAGAAGCTCTGTCTGCACCAATGAATACGCTTGCTAGCAGGATGCTAGAAATGGCCTTAACTGTAGGGATGTCGTAATCATGTGATCAATCGTGCTAGTAAACCATAGACCACTCAGGGCACTCGCCGACTGGGTTATCGCACTAAACTTCCAGCCCAAGATGATCAGGGGATCATTAGGCGCATTTCCTCTATAGGAACTTGAGGGTAATTTTACTGGACCTTCCTGGTATGTGCGTGTCTCAGCTTCACTGAGCCAGGCCTACAGAGCCGTTTTCAGGGCCATTTCAAGAACCAACAGAGTAGCAGTCTGGGGGTATGTACTCAGAATGGCTCAATTGAGTCCCTGAGCGGGAGATGTTGTTAAGTCATGCTATTGGTTGTATTTCAGAGGGAAATTAGCAGACATCGCCAAACAACCGGCTTTGTAAAAATAAGAAGAGTTGCTGGCGGTCATGATACGCGGGCGTCTTTTGCTGATTCTTTAAAGGGCCGATTGTGTATGGAGACATGGCTGTCAGAGGAGAGGGACGACAGATTGTCCCATCTGAAAAAGATCTGGTTAAACTATTCTGAAGTTCCAATA
Source organism: Valencia hispanica (assembly GCA_963556495.2). Lineage (NCBI taxonomy): Eukaryota > Metazoa > Chordata > Actinopteri > Cyprinodontiformes > Valenciidae > Valencia > Valencia hispanica. The sequence goes on along the minus strand of OY747705.1, from coordinate 9,324,557 downwards.
GTTGAACTGTGCCTTTTAAGTGTTGAAAAAAAAAAAAAAAGACCATTAGGGCAAAAGTGACCTATTCTGATATGTGAAATGTATTCTTAGATACAACAAAATATGCAAGAAGATAACATTGTGACAACAGCTTGATTCATTAAAAAAAGAGTTTGCTCTTACAATGTATCATGTCAGACATTAGCTTTACTTCTTTTTCTAGTTCAAATCTTACATGTAGACTGTAAGATTTAGCCAAATGTTGGAAGGAGTATGCAAAACATCAGGCTTCAGCTGGTGGTGTCACTTTATTTTTCCTTCATAGTAAGTAGAAGTGCATTTTGAAGATGATGATTGCGGAGTAAAATAATATTTACAAAACCCAAAAATCTGTTGAAGAATGTCTCCCAAAAAGTTTAAAGTAATACAACTGAACAAAATTTAGAAACTGGGATAAGGCTTGTGGGTATAGTGTTCTGTGCCTCCAGAGGCCCAAACTGTGCAATTCCTGTGAGAAACCTTTCTACTCTAGGCTTTATACTGGAAGCTCCTTCTACAAGAAAAAAACTCAATTAATTGTATTCAAGTATAAAAGAAGCTACAAATAAACAAAAATCCACATTTCTACCAGTACACAAATCTATTAACACAACCATCACATTATCAAATTGTTGGGTTGCATACACCTGCTTTGGTTCTCTTCTTAAATATGGTGCGACAAACACAAACACCCCTAGGCAGTGCATTAGTATAGTGAAACATCCCAGATTCAGCCTCTCCATAAAAGGCTTTGACGATCTTCTACTCCGGCTTCTACTCCGGCAAGCCAGCCAGATGTGACAATAAACCCCCAAAATAATCTTTAATTTCTGGTTGTTTATCAACAAGTTTGCAAGTTACTGCATGGGTTACCCCATGAAATAAACGATTAACAAAATATAATTGTCATGAATTCACATTCTGGAGTCTGACTGCACAAGAAACCCACAACTGACATAAATCATTGTACCAAAGATGCTAAAGGTACGAATATCATGCGCACATGTCCATAATATTTATTGACTGGGAAAGTCCATAAAGGGAAAGGGAAAGTGGCTCAGTATGTGGAGAAAATCCTGCTGTTCTCTGGGACTGTAGCTTCACTTAACACTATCAAAGTAAACATGCAGCAAAATATCAATACTTTTGACTTAAACTTTTTTTTTTACTTTTGTTTGACTCAAAGATGATTAGCTACCTTAAGTTTTACTTGCCAGCATGAGATTTTATCATTCAGTTCAATTCACATTGTTTATAAAGCACATTTACTACATTTTAAATAAAATAATACAATAACATAAATGAAACACCAAAGAAAACTATAGTTGTAGTTAAACAAAATAGAAACCACAATTCCCATCACAAATGGATAATAAATGCAGATATTCTAGTTAAAAGCCAATAAAAAATAAGGACTCTTAATACTTGAAATTTGAAAGACATGCAAAACACATGCAAATCCCAGAACACCAGCAAATTCCAAAACACATGCAAATCAAAAGTTCTCCTTTTGTAATAGCGCTGTTTTTTATGTTTTTAATTTGGCACTAGTTTGTTTTGACTGTAATGAGAAAATAGTAACGCACAAGGATTGGGAGAGTAGCAGCGATGATGAGGAAAACATATCTGAAACTTCTACATAACCGAGTAAACGTGTATGTAAAAACTACTACATGCTTTAAACATCTGGGAAACATAAACATGAACTAGATTTCACACTCACGCCATGGAATACTACAGGAATTCCATCATTCACGCAAGTATTATTGTAAACATCCTTTCTGATTGATTGATTGATTGATTTTGACATTTGTTTGGATTGTGCAACGACCTAGACTGGAGTAAACACTACTCATAAAAAGGCCTTTGTATAAATGTTTATGTTCATAAAGGTGATAGTTTCCAGGGGTGCTCTTAAGGTCTACGAGTGGTCAAAATAAACTGAACAGAAGGATCTGCATATGACTGTTTTATTTTCATTCATCATTACATTGCAGTAATTACACAGGGAGAACCAAGGAGCTGGAGGTGGATTTCCAGTCTGCAGTCGCAGACCACACTGACAGCGATGAACATCGAGGAAGTGGACAGGGAGTATCTAGTGGACTCTAAGTACCTGAGTGCTGACGTGAACAATAAACTGGACTGGAGCCCCACTGAAGCTCTTTATAGTCGGGTTCAGACCTGCCGAGGAGACTGAGATTTTTCGGAGTGCAGGGGGTGCTCCTAAACACCTTCCTTGACTTGGTGGTATCAGTCATCTTCTATGGCAGTGCTTCCCAACCTTTTTTCTTTGAGGACCCCCTTGCCTTTGTCCAAGACAAGCAGGAAACCCCCAAACCCAACTCCTACCCACATATACCCATTAAAAGTAATTAATTACAAACTTTTATTTCCAAAATATAAACAGCAGTTGTAGGTTTTCACAGACTTACCCCTCCTTTCCACCGGACGCGTAAGCAGCACGTTACAGGAGCAGCACATCATACGCAGCTGATAGCCACCACTGTATTCAATAGAGCCCTTTCCACCAGAGGCGAAAGCAGCACGAGTCTGCCGCGTCTGAGGAGCGACATGTCGCAGCACTTTTCTAAATATACGCGGCAGTCCTATTTTCTAAGCAGCACGCCTCTGAAACACGTACATTTCTACATTTTGGATAGGGGAGACAGGAAATATACGGCTCGGCACCGGACATTTTCAAAATAAAAGAAACGTGCTGCTTTGCGGTTGCTTTACTTAAAAAAATGTCCCTACCTGTGCGGCCCGGTGAGAAGTCAGTACCGCGCGGGAGGGTCTCATTTGTGTGTCATCACACAGATGAGCGATTTTGGACATTCCCTGACATAACATAAACTTATTGGCGAATATAAAACGGACATAACATAAAACACCAACCTTTTGGATCCATGTTGTTGTCTTTTCCTGGTTATTATTGTCATAGGCGCTTATATATGTCTGTGGTTGTTGTGTTTACTGACGGAACCACGTGTGATTTTGCTAATCTCGCGTGATTTCGTGCTCTCTCGGTGACAGCTGCTTCCCTGCTGCTATGCGCCTCGTACGCACCCGGTGGAAAGGGCCAAGCAGCAGAATACACAAGTGAAACGTGCTGCTCCTGTAACGCACCGCTTACGCGTCGGTGGAAAGGAGGGGTTAGGGGTCCTAAGTGACAGACTGCTGCATCCTAGGTGCATGAATGGACTTTATCATAGGTCCTTCCTCACACCAGGTGTTAGACTGTAGAACCACCACTGCTCCCCTCAAAAGTCAATAAGTGTTTTACATGCCTGCTGTTATTTGCACTCTTCTCATTTCAAATAACATTTCTGTTGTTATTGCAGATCTCTGCTGTTTGCAGTACTTTTGTCACTTTTTGAAAATAGTCTGTTGTATATTCCACAAATAAACATACACATTTTGTAAGTATTTAATATTCATCCTGCTCAGCTACACTTTTCTTGAACCAGAGTATGCTATTTTTAATAACTTCACAGTGTTCTAGTGTTGTAAATTTGCCCTTACTGTACAGTATGTATTTTTAATTCAGTTTTTTTATATTTTTACCTTGGTGTGAACCTGTCAATTTGTTAAGCCTGAACTTCCCCAATGTGGGACAATAAAGAGAGTATCTATTCTATTCGAAACATATAATTTCATCCAAAGCTACTTTAGTGAATTTAAGTCACATTTATTTCTATAGCACATTTCAGCAACAAGGCAGTTCAAAGTGCTTTACATGATAAAAACATAAAACAAAAAACAAACAAAAAAAGGATATCACAGTGGCAAAACAAAGAGAATAGTGAAAAGCTGCAATCCAAACTAGAATTAATGTTGTTCCACTGATTAATAATCAAAGGCATCTCTAAACTGGTTTTAGCCTTGAGTCAAAGGAACTCAGTGTTTCAGCAGTTTTCTGGAAGTTTGTTCCAGATTAGAGGAGCATAAAAACTGAATGCCACTTCTCCATGTTTGATTCTGACTCTGGGGATGCAAATAAACTGGAACCAGAAGGACCCGAGTGGTTTGGAAGGTTGACAGTGTTGATAAGTTAGGTGGGGCACAGCAACTCAACACCTAATAGCAGCAACTAATTCTTCTGTGATTGTACTTGTAGTTCCTAGGATTTCTAAAAGTAGAATGGGAGGCAGATCTTTTAGTTATCAGGCTCCTCTCCTGTGGAACCAGCTCCCAGCTTTAGTCCGTGAGGCAGACACTCCGTTTACTTTTAAGGCCAGGCTTAAAACTTTACTTTTTGATAAAGCTTATAGTTAGAGTGGCTTAGGTCATCCTGAGCTATCTCTGTAGTTATGCTGCTATAGGCTTAGACTGCTGGAGGACAGACATCAATTTTCCTCACTCTGCTACTTCCTTTTCTCCTACGACTCTCCAGTTGAATTACAGTACATTCTGTTATTTCGACTGTTAACTTTGTTTTCTCTCAGTGTTTTTCTCTCCATAGCAGATATACCTGGTCTGGTATCCTGCTTGGCTGCAATGCCCTGTTGGACGGGGGGCATCGACTGGGATAATCCTCCCAGTAACTGAACATCCACTGTGTCCTGTTATCAACTTTTTACTTTCTGTAACATAGAAAGTTCTCTTATATCAGATCTTCTGTTCCTTCTGTGTTTCTGCTCTGTCTTCTCAAACCCCCAGACGGTTGTGGCAGATGGCCGCTCCTACTGAGCCTGGTTCTGTTGGAGGTTTCTTCCTGTTAAAGGGGAGTTTTTCCTCTCCACCGTCGCTACATGCTTGCTCAGTATGAGGGATTGCTGAAGGATTGCTGTGGTTGGAAAGTCTGCATCAACGGGGCCCAACCTCATGCCAATGACTGACGCAATCTGCTGGGATTCCTTAAATCGGAAACTTTTTAACTGATTGGAATGTTTGTATAAATGTATTGAAATGACTTCTTGTTAAGTGCCTTGAGATGACATCTGTTGTGAATTGGCGCTATATAAATAAACTGAATTGAATTGATTCATTCAGTCTGACTTTGATCAATAAGACTGATTGCTATGTTATGCGATTAATTTAATATTGATTCAATATTAATTGAAACACACAAAATAGCACACATCTACACACTACAAACGCCATTTTATGTAAATGTAATTGAAGAATTAAACCTTTTTTATAGCCTACATGAACAAATTACAAATAAAGGATCACTCACTCGCATTCTGGAGCACTTCCGTTGTGAAGTTTCCATGTGTCTTTGGATTTGTATGTTTTTTGGGATTTGTATGTTTTTTGGGATTTGCATGTGTTTAGGGATTTGCATGTGTTTTGGAATTTTTTTGCGTTTGGGGTTTTGCATGTGTTTTGGGAATTTGCATGTGTTTTGGGAATTTGCATGTGTTTTGGGAATTTGCATGTGTTTTGGAATTTTTATGCGTTTTGGAATTTGCATGTGTTTTGGGAATCTGCATGTGTTTTGGAATTATGTGTTTTGGGGATTTGCATGTGTTTTCTCTCTCGGGGCCACTGTACTGAGCGACTCGAATATAGAGCAGTAAACCGTTGTACAATTTAGCAGCAGCCACCTGGGGTGGACTGGGACAAAAATTCAGCCCTGGCATTTTCTGTCCAGACCAGCCCAGTACGTTATCGGCTGACACTACATAAAAGTCCACAAATCTCGCAGCATCTCCTCTCATATTATTATTTACTATTTTTATCATTTTTGTGCGGGTGCGACAGCAGATTTGGCATTCTATTTTCCTTCTCACTGTTTCCGGTTGCCTGTTAATGCGAAGCAGTCTAAACACAAAGTCCCAAAAAAAGAAAAAGTAAAAAGAAAAATGTCCAAAAATGCTATGCCTGTTTAAATTAATGACCAATCACAAACACGAAACGAGGGATTCGAGGGTCATTTGCACTTCACATTGCATTGAATTATCTAATGCATATCTTTAATTGTGTTTTTCTCAAAATGAGTTTTTTCCAACATTAAAAACGAATAATCTTGAAATCAGTTATACCTATATACACCAAACTTTCCACTGTTGTTCTATGCTATGAGCTGAAAAAAATGGCAAAGCGATTTGTCAATACATCGTTCTAAAAAATATATATGTGCTATTTTGTGTAAAAAAAAAAAGAAAGGACGAAAATGAGTTTTTTGGAGCTACTTACAGTTTTTTGATTTATGAAGTAATGAAATGAAAGAAACCTATTTCCCTCTGTAAAAAGTTTTTGATAACATATATGATTAGAAAATTTAAGAAAAATTAAATCTGTCTCTCACCAATTTTGAGGTGATACGTTTACAAATATATACAAATATAACATTTTTAACCAGATTACACCTCATTTGCATATCTAAACAAAATTTATATCAAAACTTCTAATACAAAAGATGTTTGTTTTAATACTAGGATTAAGTTTGTCAAGTTTCATGAAGGTATCTTGAAGGTAACTTTTTTTCCCTATTCAACTGTAGCGTCTCCCCTTAATGTTTACTGTTGCTATGGCAACCAGAGACCGCTGCCGTTAGTAGCTGTTAGCTAGTTTAGCTAAATCATCTGAACAATAATCAGTATCACAATTTGGCATATTTGACAAAATCAACCGCAACTACCAACAGTCGGCCCCTCAACTCTGGGCTAATATGTTGTCACAAGTATTCAGTTATTCAGGTCACAACTCCACGCTAACGTTACTTACCATAGATGACTCCACTTGCGCGTCTCCTCCCGCAGCAGCGCCTGCTGCTGGGTTGGTGACCCCGGCACCAAATAGGTCTGTCAACCATAAACATTTAGCAGCTTCCACCTCCAGAGATTTCAGCTTTTTTAGTCCCAGTTTTTCAAAGCCACCTAGGCGTTTCTTATATGCTTCTCCATTTTCAGCTCAGCAGCATCCCGTCCCACCACTCCGGCCCATGTCATGAGGTCCCGCCCACCCTGGTCTGTGTTGTGATTGACAGCACTGTCATGGCTCTCATAGTCTGTCAGCCTATGATTGATTGACAATGACAAACATAGACCAATAATATGTGTCGATGCTGCCAACACACTGCTAGCCCTCTGTAACCAATTGGCCGGCCCAATTGGAGGGAATTTAGAGAGAAAAAAAACAAACAAACAGCGGACCGGCCCACATTGGGTCAATGGCCCACCGGGATGATGCCCGGTATTCCAGATGGCCAGTCCACCCCTGGCAGCCACTGAAAAGATTCTGTCACCCCGGGATCTGAGCCTCCATAAAGGAACCTCCAGTAGGACCAAAGAAGATGACCTTGGAGTCTGAGCTGGAGCCAGGTCATTGAAGGCTTTAAAAAACAGTAATAACATTTTAAACTGGATTCTGTAACTAATGGGCAGCCAATGCAAAGCAGCAAGGAGAAGGGCAATATGCTTATTCCGTCTACCACCAGTCAATAAACGAGCTGCTGCATTTTGAGTGAGCTGTAAACAGTGAAGAGATAATTGTTGTAGTCCAAAGTACAGGGAATTACAGTAATCAAGCCGAGACATGATCAGGAGATGGATGACCTTCTCGAACTTGTCTTTAAGCAGGTAAGGCTTAACCTTACCAAACGAAACAACTTAAATGAAAAAAAAAACACTTAACAACAGAGAGTATCTGTTGTTCTAATTTAAATGAGTTGTCAATCCATACTCCAAGGGTTTTAGCATGAGAAACAGTGTACAAGGGTAGTGAACCAAAAACAGTATCAGCACCATTTAAAAGCTCAGATTTACTAAAATCTTAGTTTTCCATTCATTTAGATTTAATAAGTTTGATAACATCCAACCTTTTTAACAATTTGGTACATTCACCCTCAGATCTCAAAGGAAGATAGATCTGAACATCATCGCCAAAGCAATGGTAGGAAATGCCATGTTTGTTAAAAAAATAGGAGTTTTCTGACAACTAAATCTGGGCTTCCACACTGAAGCCAGACTTCCACCTTTACCAGGTGATCAAGGAGAACTAAAGAAGGAACAGTCAGTAGGAAGGAGTGAAAAAGCATCTGACTCACCATCCCGGAGCCAAGTATCCTTGAGGAGCAAGAAATCCAATTCCTGAGACTCGAAGAAATACATTGACAAGAACGTTTTGTTAGATAGCGACCAGACGTTAGACAAAGCCAGATGAAGAACAAACACTTTTTTCTGTCAGATCCACATATCTCAGGTTGCGAAGATTAGACAGATCCACTCCATGCTTGTGAACTCGTGACTGACAGGGAACAGAAGAATCCACGGGCGTAACCAGGGGATCAGCAGACATCTGCACAGGCGCTACAGGGAGGATCCAGCGAGGCCTTGATGCTACTAGAGGCAGGAGAAAACCATGGTGTAGAGCTTGGCAACCACCATGGGAGGAATCCAGGTGGTTCCTAAGCCTAACCACAACACCAGCACTTTTTCTCCTTTTCCCCGTTTTTTTGGAACGTTTCTTGCGCAGGATCCCAGTAGGAATGCACCACATCTGGACTGGAAGATATGACAAAACTGGTGGCAGAGGAGGCAAACAAAAAGTAAGCAGCCTCAAATTATTAACAACTTGTAAGTTGCTCTAATATCAAGGACAGGCTGATGATCATAAACTAGTCTGCTTGGAAAATCATAACACCAAGTGTTATGATTTGTTGGCCAAATATGTTTTTTGGGACGTTGTTTCCTCTGTTTTCTTGAGGAAGATTGCATTTTTTGGACCTGTTTACTTTCTAGTTTTTGGTACTGTGAAGCTGGAAGGATTTTTGCAGTAAATGTTTCACTTTTTGATAACTGGTTATGATGCGAAACCATGGCAACAAGGTGGTTTACAGCCGGGAACAGCTAATTAAATTTGCAAGAGCTGAAATAGTACAGAGAAATAGGTGCAGAGCAAATAGGAGACAGAGAAGGAGGAAGTTCAAACCATCTCTTCCATCAATCCTAATGGGCAATGTGAGATCACTGGCTATGAAGATGGATGAACTCCAAACTCTTACAAGGACTCAGCCAGAGTATCGGGAATGCAGTGTTATGTGTTTCACTGAGACGTGGCTGCAGGATCATATCCCCGACTCCAACGTCTCTCTGCCAGGCTTCCTGACTGTACGAGCAGACAGAGATCTGAAGACGAGCAGGAAAAGACAAGGAGGTGGAGTAGCAGTGCTTGTCACAACAGCAGATGCTGTCATCCAGGACATGTTACTGTGAAGTGTCGTCTCTGCAGCCCAGATATTCAACTTTTGGCAGTAATTTTTTGTCCATATAATTTACCGAGACAGTTCACCAGTGTTATCTTGGCAGTCGTTTACATTTCACCTTCAGCCGTTGTAGACAATGCATGTGATGTCATCAGTTCCGTTGTCGCTAAGCTACAGACCCAGCACCCCAATGCATTTGTGGCAATATCTGGTGATTTAAATCATGCCTCGCTCTCGTCTACACTTCCAATATTTCAAGTTTGTCAGCTGCTCCACAAGAGAAAACAATACTTTGGATTTGTTTTATGCAAATATAAAGGATGCATACATGTGCAAACCAAGACCTCCTCTGGGACAATCAGATAAAAATACTGTTTTTCTCTGCTCAGAATATTAACCACTTGTTCAGAGGCAACCTGTGACAAAAAGAACTGTGAGAAAATGGTCACAGGAAGCTGAAGAAGCCCTGAAGGGTTGTTTTGAGACCACAAACTGGATGACTTTTTTGCCAAGCACATGGAGAGTGTGTGACTGACTATATAAACTTCTGTGTGGACAACATCATCCCCACCAGAACAGTGAGATGCTTCCCTAATAACAAACCCTGGTACACCAGTGTCCTGAATAACTGATAAATAAGAAAAAAAGAGCCTTCAGGGAGGGAGGGAGACAGGGAATTATTGAGGAGTATACAGAAGCAACTTAAGGTTAAGGCACACCTCGGATGGTTGATCCTTCACCTCAGTCATGGACTCTTCTGATTCCACAAGTTTGTCTTCAACCAAGTCAGGAGATGCTGCTACCCCCTTTGCTTCCCCCTTCCACTTGTCTGTCTCTAAAAGTCAGGTGAGGAGGCAGCTACAGAAACTGAACTGGAACAAGGCTGCAGGTCCAGATGGTGTCACCCCCAGAGTCCTGAAGGTCTGTGCAGAGCAGCTCTGTGGGATTCTGCAGCACCTCTTCAACCTTAGCCTGACCCAGGAGAAGGTCCCAGTATTGTGGATAACATCATGTCTTGTTTCAGTACAAAAGACAACTAACCCATCATTCATCAACGACTATAGACCTGTTGCCCTGACATCCCACATTTCTGGTAAATTTTCTAATTTGGAAGAGTAATTATTTATATTATTAATTACTTTCTAGAGATTTTAAAGTAATTTTTGCACCTGTGAAAGCCTATCTGAAGTTTGTTATTTAACTGTTCATTCTAACCACACGGAGAATGAATTCTTTAAATATGTTAAAATCAAAAGTCTGGTCACAGTCATGACAGTGTTTCTGGACTGTGCTAAGTGTCCTCTTTTTTGGAAATCAAAATATGGTCACCTTAATGTTACCAGCAGCTGGAAAAAATCCTATTTAATATCAAATTATTAAATATCCTTTTGGAATCATTGAGTTCACACAACAAACCGCTTCAAACCAGTAACAATGTGTCCCCCTTTTGTTTGTAACAAATTGGTACTCTGGCCAGGATTGCATATCATGCTCACGTGGTCCACATGGGAATCTCATTGCTACGAAATGAAGCTACTTTGAAAACAGCGGCATAAATGCAAACATGTGAGCGGCCAACATATTTAAACTGCATTTGCATCTAAGGCAATATTTACTTATTTTAAGATACTGACAGGTCAAAACCTCACAATAGAATCCAGCTTCATAAAATCAAAACATTACAAAGCAAAAATGCTGAACTGCCTAACCAATACCTGCCATACATTAGTATTTTTGTCAAGCTCTCATGAATCTAAAAAATAATTAATATACAAAAAATTACTAAAAAGTATCAGAAATGGTTGTTGAGCGAAACATTTAAATTCAATAACTTCCTGACAAGGGAATGAACATTAGGTTTGAAAAAAATCTCTTAACAGCAATGCCCTTAGAAATACAAGTTTCAACTTTATGGCTTTATGGAGGCGCCATATTCTGCAAGATGTTTTTTTTTTCCATTTGACATCAAATATCTTTCTTTCTTTCATGGTTTTTGCTATTTACAGTTCTTTACCTTTGTAACTCCTTTGCCTACTCATGATGTAGTATTTTGTCTCTGAGATTTGGATATTGGTTTGCACCGACATATACCTTTAGATTAGATTAGTCTTTTTTTCCCCTATGAATTCACATGCGCAGCAACCAATCTGTAGGAAACCCTGACAGTCAGAAACAGCGAGTACCAGCTCCATGTGACAGGTGTCTCAGTCTGGTTCATAATCACAGTGTGAGAACCCATGCTGTGAGAAACAGACAACAGTTTTTATAATGATGGAATATTCACCATGTGCACAACCTAGTAATGACACACTGCCTTCCAGAGGCTGAATTTACAGTTACTGAACTGCAGTAGATTAGATATAATAGAGCTTATCTGACATTTCATTACCTGTGGGCCAAAGTACTCAGTCTTGCTGCCCACTGAGACTTGGTACCGGTCCAGTCCTGTACCAGGTGTAAGCTTAGGGGTGTGCTGGATCGGGGTTAATGGCTTTAGTGTGGCATCATGTTCTGCTCTGTGGACGTCCACCCTCTCACCCTGCAAAGAGGGCAAAGAGGTCAACGGGGAAATTAGTCTCAGCCCTCTTCTTCATTAGCCTTGCTAATTACAGGGCAGATCTGCAGGGATGGCAGCTCCTACCTGGGAAGAGGCTCATGTTCTTTCTGCCACTTATCTCCACTGCTTGCCACCACAAGCCCTGCCTTATGCCAAGCTCTAATGTGCTTTTGATAAAAGAGGTACTTATTCCCAACTCAGCGCTTCTCAAAGGAGTCCAGACATACAGTATGTCAAATCAACAAATATATCAAGACCCAAGGATCAGTCTGCAGTCTCTAACATGAAGAGCCAGAATCTTCTGCACTGACAAGCTCTATTTTGTCCTATGAGAGGGCTCTCTTACAGGTCCTTTGCACTACTATTGATGGAGGGGTGGCCTGTGACATTTCCTTTGGCCCCTATCGGCTGTTGTTGTTCAGTGTAAGATGGCTCTTCCAGTGCTGGCGGTGCTCTGGAGAGCTCAGCTGCCTGCTGGGCGAGGTGTCAGAGTGATGATTGCTTTCTGACCTTGGCCGGCTCTCCATAACATCCATAATGAAACTTGCACTTTCTCTACAGCTGCCTCTAAATGGTAAAAGGTGCCTCACTGGATGTCTTTGCCTTTGATATTTACAAGGTTGCTGGCATTTAATCCTGTACGCATTTCTTATTATCGTGACCATTGACCTCTGGCTTCGCCTCCGACTTGCCCCTGCACAGTAGTTGGGTGTCTCCTTTCATTCATCTCTGCCCTGTTGGTAGCTCTTTGATTAAGCTCAAAGAACAAGTACAGGGAACCTTTAAGATCATCTAATCTTTTATAACTGTATGTACGCCCATGACCCAAACATAGAAAACTAACATTTCTATTTCAAAGAATTTTTTATTTGCACTTACAAATCAAAATGTCACTTGATAAAGGCGGTCATAGGTGTAAAGAAAAAAAAACCTTTATCCAGATATACTTTTGAAGGCACAATGGGAACATTTTAGAAAACGACATTTAAGCTCTGCATAGGTGGCATACTTTCAATTTCTTTAGTCGTTCCTAATCCTAACAAGCAGAGTCAACTTCTTAATAATATGATTAATAATGTAGAATGGGATAAGGCTTAGTTATTATAACATTTCAGTTCGATTGAATTCAGCGCCTTTGTTGTGATGTCACATTTCGGTATGTTTTCATTCAGAACCAAGATGGTAACAGCACAAAAGCAATAAGATGGGTGTTGTCTCTACCGCAGGAGCATTAAGACACCTCAAAGCAAGGCTTGCTGGAACTTTAAAGACGATTTAAGTAAATAAAAACAAAACCTTGAACAAGTTGATCACCCTTGATGAATCCAATTGGGCTTCTTGGTTCTGTGTGTTTATCTATCCCTACCAGACTCATCTGAGTTAGCATTAGAAAGCACACAGAAGTCACCCATTGTGACATTCAAGAACAGTTCATTAATACGTCCCATTGGTGCCAAAGTTGGAAGGGGTATAATTCCAAAACGCCCCAAATTGTTTTTGGTGAAAGAGTGTCGTTTTCAGTAGCATGTTGCAGTTGATAAATATCCTGATAACATCAATAAAGTGTACTGCAACAGAATAATCACAATTATTTCTGCATTTTTGTCATTTTTTTTAAGGAGTGAGGACCCAAAAGCAGCAAAATAGAGAAAATAGAATTTAATTAACAAGAAAATCCAAAAACTTACAAAACTTCAAGAGGAACCAGGGAAACCAGGAAACAGACAGGGAAGATCAACGAGGGAAGAATGACGACAAACCATCGAGTAGTGACAGTCAGAGGAAGGCTTAAGTATACTGAGGAGGTGTGTAAGTGGCAGGGAGAAGGCTATGGGCTAATTAGGAGAAGCAGTTGCAGGTGAGAGGGAGAGAGCAGGTGGAAACAATCAGTAACTGGGACAGAAGGCAGAATGGCTAAGAAATGGCAAGGGAGACAGAAAACTCTTAAGAAACTAGACCTCCTCACCACTTCGAGCTGTAATCAAGGCATCTTTAACTTGCTCAACTGTTGTGATCTGCAGTTAAAGCAACACTATGTAAGTTTTGCTCTCGGGGTCCCCCTACAGTTGGGAAAAAGGTATTGTTTTCTACTACATCGTATAATCTGTTATTGTTACACCAGGGGATTCACGTGCATTGACAAGCGATACCCTCTAACATTACAGATTTTCAAGTCTTGGGCAGCCTTCATTCCGTGTCAAATGTCTTCATCCCAGGTACATTTTCTATATTTCAGCTGTCATATGTACAGCGCCGTCTAGCTGTCAGCCATATAATAAAGAAATTGATGATAGTTGTAAAAACGTGAAACTGTCAACTATCACGTTATAACGTGATAGTTAGACGTTTTCACGTTTTTACCATCAAACTATCATGTTATAACTTGATACGTTCTAATTTCTTTTTTATATGGCTGACAGCTCTACGCCAGCGTACATATAAATACAATTTCATGTTTTTTTCTTCAAACGCCAAAAGATCGTGTAGCTCACGTTTACAAGCCAGCGTCATTATAACTGCCTATTGGCTACTGTTTTACATAATGGATAAGCTAATTCGATTCAGGTTATTGTGGTAGGTAGCCTAATAGCTATAATTGTCAATATTATAATATCAAGCTACCATAGATGAATCTGTAAATTTGAAAAATGGATTTGCATTATAGCCTGAGGCAAGATTCTTTCACCAGAATATTAAATAAGACTATCAGCCTGCACCCAGAAAACAAATGCTTGTTTGGCTCATGTGTGGGTGGAAGTGAGGTATGCCGTAAAGCAGCAGTTGAATTTTGTAGTTCTTTTTGTGCACAGGTTACTACCCGCACCCCGAGGTTACGTAGTGCCAGTAAAAGCGATGCAGACCCCGTCAGGCTATGGCATGCGTGTCATTCAACCTATTGTAAGTCTATGTAACATCACAAGGGTCTTGGAAATATATTATGAAAGTTGAGAAACTACGTAGTTTTGCTTTAAATCAATAGAGCACAACCATATAACAGAATTCAGATAAGATGGGAAGGAATAAAGCTCGAAAGAATAATTTAAAGCAAAGGTTTATTGAAATCTAAACTAGGTCACAGCAAGTAACATTCTCAAGAAACCAGTTACTCACAATATATGCTACTAACAACAAATGCCTTCATTTGAGTTGAGTGAGTGGCGATTCGGTGCAGTGTTAAGACACCAGATAACCTCCGCGCGCAGCGTCGGTGTGCCGCCCATAGGCACCTTAATGTCGGCAGAGAACGAGGCAGGGGTCGCTGTGGTAGCTGTGCTAACAAATTCAGCTGTCGTAATTGGAGGTAACGTCACTGATGGAGCACAGAAACTGGCAATGGACAGCTGCTGCTGCTGCTCTCTGCGGCTAGCGGCGGTCTTGTGACCAGCACCATTCATATGGGTCTTGACAGCGTTGATGGGTGTCATCGACGCTACGCTAATCTTTTTTTTTTTTTTTTGCAATATGAGCATTAAGCCTCTCGGTTGTTTTCTGCGACAGGCTTCAGCCATAGTTTGAAATCCGGCATTGCCAACCAGGAATCAGAAAACGTATATTTACCAATTTTTTCCCGTTGTAGTTAGATGTTCCGCGCCAGGTGAGCGTTAGCTGACGCAAGACGTGCAACGTCACACGTACGTGCGCGACTCTGAGACAATCTGCACTCCAGGATATCTTTGTTTTATTCGTCACGAGGAAAAAAATAAATAAGTTCATAGACACTTTTGTATGTCAAACAATTTAGACAGAGCTTGAATACCCACAAAATTTAAGACTTTATAAAATCGCGATTAAGACTTTCAAACACTTTTTAAGGGCCTTATTTTTCACACAACTGATTTATCAGCTTTTAATACTTTTTAAGACCCCGCGGACACCCTGCTAGAAGCTAAAGATAATGTGTCTAGGGAGAAATCTAAGGGGAACACTGGAGAACAGAAGGAAGAAATAAATTAGGAAACTATCTAAAGAGAAATAAACTAAGGAAACAAATAAGAGGGAGAACACAAACAAAAGGTGAAAACATCTAAGCGCATGAAGGGAAAATGAAAACAAGGAAGTGTCATAAAAATACCAAAGAATACATTAAAATGATAATTAAACCGAATAAGGAAAATAACTAACTTCAAACACCAAAACTGAGAACTATGATAACTTTAGGCTTTATGCTAACCGATTCTTAGGTTTCTTATTTGTGTGGTTTGGGGAATTGACACCATTTCTATCCTACTTAACTGTTCTAGTTACAGCTGTGTGAAGTTTGTTTAATTATAATAAAAAATTATTTAAAAAAATGATCAATTTAAAACATGTGCTGTGTTATTTTGATTATCTGCAGACATTAATTTGTTACTCATTAATGATCATTACCACTACTAAAATGAACATAAATTACTGCATTAAAAACTGACTAAGCTTATTTGGACAAGTTCAGCGTTTAAACAACAAACAAAAATTGTCACCTATGGAATCATAACTATTATATTATTATTTTTTTTAAAGGATTTGAGCTAGCAACAGCTCACTACCTCACTGCAAACTTCAGCAATTACTGTCCCTACATTAGCAGAGCAATTCAAAACATACATTATTGAGCCAGCTTTTAAATGTTTTACCAGCACAGTTTTCCTAAATGAGCATAATTTGGTGATGAAAGTGATCTGAGCAGACAGCTGGTTGCTAGCTGTGAATGTAAATGATCAGCATTCTCCAGAAGATACTGGAAGTATGAAAGAAAACAGGTTAATAGCAAGTGAGAGAGTAGAAAAGGGAGCTTTTATGTTGCACTCCTGTCTAAAAAGTTTCACTGATCAGCTCAGCATCTCTTGTTCAGCGCTAACCGCTATCCCTCATCCCAAACTGTCAAAAAGCCATCAAGATCAAATCCCACTTCTACATGGCAGGCCCGAGAGAGGCTTTTCTCTGTGATACAATACAACCCCAATAGACAGGGGAGCAATAGAAAGAGCCCAGCTGAAAACTAGAACTGCTGCCACAACGTTGGCAACCATTACTGCCTGTTTCTTTTTTCTTCTTCTTTTTTTTTTGTGACATGGTTTTTTTGATATGTCACCTTCTGATCCAATGCAGGTTTCTGCTGGTCTCGCCTCAAGGGGTCGTGGGGGGTGGGATGGGGAGAGGTGGCTGCGCTTGCAGAAAAGTCAGCGGAAAAAAAAAGAAGAGCATTTTGCATTCAATTGCTCCCAGTTTGGTGCTTCTTTCCCAGCCACATCTGAGGAGGGGAGCAGACAAACAGATATCCAGAGGAGCTTTCTCTCCTTTTTCATCCCCATTGTCAAGTTAATCTACGGCAGGTTCTTCCAGGATGCTGCATGCCATGTGAGTTATTGATTAGATCCAGGCAGCTCACACAGCCATCATTCTGAGCCTTGATGAGACAATGAGGGGAGGGTTGGGACCCCCAGAGGAGCGGTACCTACAACTCCGAACACGCCACTTTACACTTGTAGTCACTGTTGGGAACATACAGCGGAATTCAATTTACACCGCTTTTAGACAAATGTAAACACACCGCGTGCAACACACGGCTGCAAATCTCAGTAGTCTTCGACACAGGCAGGCAGAAGTGAGATTCAACTTAAATTTACAGATGTGCAAATTAGAAAGGAATAGATAAATTTATATATTCTAAAAAACTAAACAAAAAAACAATAGCTGTGAAAGCACCACCTTCATCTGGATTGGTTTTACGGTAAGAAAAGCGCCATGACAGACATACATTACTGAAGCATTAGAGCGATTTTAGAAGCACTTCACGTTGAATCGGTGTTAATTCAAAGACAAGTAAATTAATTCCAGGAGAATGTCTGATTGTGAGTCTCTAAGGAAAGGGTTTTGAGAGTAAAAGGAGGACCCAGCAGAACAATGTCGGAAGGTCAAAAAGCCTTCCCGACTCATGTAATCCCTTGGACTGTGACGTACGGCCTCCTGTGATTAACTGTCTAATCAACATGCAGAAAAGCTGCAATAAAACAGGTCAGAATAACACCTCTCAGGCAGTTTGATCAAGCCTTTTATCCCTTTGATGTTCTGCAGAATCATAGCTCTTTCTTGACGTCCCTGGAGCCAAACATTTAACCAAAATATGAAGAAAAACAACGCAGTCTCCGTTGGTTTAATGCATGTCCTTATCATTTGATCTCTTTTTTTTGTATATATGCATATATATCTAAATAAAAATCATGAAATAACAGGGATATTGACGTATGGTGTAGTGCAGCTAGATATACGGCACAGCACTTCTCTCTCTTCCCCGTGGTTGTTTGCTGACAATCAACTCAATCAGTTATATACAGTGTCATCAAAAGAAAATCAAACGGAGCGGTTGTTGCTTTTGATGTGAACAGATTAAAGCATCAAAGATCTTAATTGTTCCTAAAACGCTTTCAGATCCTTAGTATTCCCTTTGCTAAGACTGTCTTCCATCTGTCTCCCAATTGCTGAAGCATCCACACCATGCAGTGCCAAAGGGAACGACATAAAGCCTCTTAATCGTACACAACTCCCTCGGTATGAAAACATATAGATGAGCTGCTGAATCCATTTTTAATAGTTAATACAAATATTACTGCTTTTATTGTCAATTGTTATGCATAAGCCAATACTAGAATTGACAGACTTTTCATCCCTGAGTTAAACACACTGTAGACAAAGGAACTCCAAGATAAATGACAGGTCATCTATTTTTTTCTACACAAACAGCCTTAAAAACAATGGTTATCAAACCAATACAAGAGCAACCTGGACACATTAATGCAGAACTGCAGGCCAATATCTAATCTTCCATTAATTAGTTAGGCTATTAAAAAACTGAATTTCAACAGTTAAATACCTTCCTAACAATGACCAACCATTTTGAAATTTTTCAATCTGGTTTCCGTGCTCACCAAAACTCTTTAGATTGCCTTTGTCAAATTGTTCAATGACACCTGCATAAATGCAGACCACAGAATCACCTTGCTGGTTCTTTAGGACCTCAGTGCAGCATTTGACACTGTTGGTCATGATATATTATTGAAAAGACTGGAGACCTGGGTTGGACTCGCTGATACAGTACTTGGCTGGTTTAAGTCTTACCTTAAAAACAGGAACTTCTTTGTGTCAATAGGCAATTCTTCATCAGAACACATAGAAATCACATGTTAAGTGCCTCAGAACTCCATCCTGGCCTGAGCACTCTAATGACCACGCGTACTACAGTTGCCTTCACCTGCCAGGCTCTTTCTAACTGTTCTCTGAGACCTTGATATTTCTCCAGTTTCTCGTTTTCCTTTTTCCATGATTCCATCGTTTGGGATTGCCAAATCAATCACAATGGCTGTCCTCTGCTGCTTATCATTAATAACAATGTCCGGTTGGTTGGCGATTAACATTTTGTCCGTTTCAATCTGGAAGTCCCAAAGGATCTTAGCTGGGTCATTGTCCACCATCTTGGGAGCTTATTCCTACTTTGTCTCCAGTTCGTATTCTACATCAAATCAAATCAAATCAAACTTTATTTATGAAGCGCTTTTCATACAAGAAGTTGCATCACAAAGTGCTTTACAGATTAAAATGACCCCACATAAAACCACCTTCCCTTCCCTCCCCCACAGATTTAAAAGCATGGTCACAGGTATACCCCCCTCCCCCCAACCCGTCTCCCATGCACACACACAGTTAAAAGAAAAAGTAAAAAAGGACATTGGGCCGAGTGTAGATGAACCATGCAAGGAAACACCATCAGAGGAGCCATCTGCCCCGGCAGCGGTAGACTAACAGCAGCAGCCGAGGCACCGACACAGGGCACCCAGTGGAGGCAAGGCCAAGAACCCCACCTCCACCCAAGCTCCACCTGGAGAGCACCCAGGCAGCCACAGCCGACCACCGCTCCCGGGGCAGAGGGCTCCCACAGAGGAAACACTGGAACGGGAATTAATATAAATTAAAGTATAAAAAGAAACGGTAAATTAATGTGCTAAGATTAAATAGTAAACCTGATAAAAATATAATCATATAAAACATCCAGAGCAATTAAACAAACAGTGATGAATAATAATCAGTTAAAAGCTAAGCTAAAAAGGTGAGTCTTGAGCTTGCTCTTAAAAACATGAACGTTCTCTGCAGCCCTGAGGTCCTCTGGCAGCCTGTTCCAGAGGTGAGGGCCATAAAACTGGAAAGACGCCTCGCCATGCGTGTGTGTCCTGACTTTTGGGGTGACAAGGAGACGGCTGCCAGAGGAGCGCAGAGACCGCGAAGGTTTATATGGTAAAAGCAGTTCAGAGAGATAAGAAGGCCCAAGACCATTAAGACACTTAAAAACCATTAAAAGAACCTTAAAGTCGATCCTGAAATGTACGGGGAGCCAATGCAATGATTTTAAGACCGGTGTAATGTGCTCCCGCCTCCTGGTCTTCGTCAGGACACGTGCTGCTGAATTTTGTAGTAGTTGTAAACCTGATATACTCTTTTTGGGAAGACCAGAAAGCAGGGCATTACAGTAATCAATTCTACTGGAGATAAAAGCATGCATCAGTGTCTCCGTAGTGAACATTGACATTTCTGAACACTATACCAGACACTTGGTATGCCAATCCATGTATTCCTTTCTTGTGACTGTCTTACACCAAGCTGTGATAGTCTGGAATGTTTCTGGTACCTCTTCACACAATATGCTCC
Source organism: Valencia hispanica (assembly GCA_963556495.2). Taxonomy (NCBI): domain Eukaryota; kingdom Metazoa; phylum Chordata; class Actinopteri; order Cyprinodontiformes; family Valenciidae; genus Valencia; species Valencia hispanica. The sequence continues at coordinate 9,304,152 of OY747705.1, read as the reverse complement.
TGGGATCTTGCTTGGTGTGGTAGATCTGGGATTCTATTGCTGGCTGGATAGCTCAGTTGGAAGGGCATCAGAAGAATATGGGGGATCTCACACAGGACATATAAACCGCTAACCTCTTACCATGAGACTGATTATATATATATATATATATATATATATATATATATATATATATATATATATATATATATATATATATATATATATATATATATACAGGTCCTTCTCAAAAAATTTGCATTATGTGATAAAGTTCATTCTTTTCCATAATGTACTGATAAAAATTAAACTTTCATATATTTTAGATTCATTGCACACCAACTGAAATATTTCAGGTCTTTTATTGTTTTAAAACTGATGATTTTGGCATACAGCTCATGAAAACCCAAAATTCCTATCTAAAAAAATTAGCATATTTCATCCGACCAATAAAAGATTCTCTATGGGGTTCAGGTCAGGAGAGTTGGCAGGCCAATTGAGCACAGTAATACCACGGTCAGTAAACCATTTACCAGTGGTTTTGGCACTGTGAGCAGGTGCCAGGTCGTGCTGAAAAATGAAATCTTCATCTCCATAAAGCTTTTCAGCAGATTGAAGCATGAAGTGCTCCAAAATCTCCTGATAGCTAGCTGCATTGACCCTGCCCTTGATAAAACACAGTGGACCAACACCAGCAGCTGACATGGCACCCCAGACCATCACTGACTGTGGGTACTTGACACTGGACTTTAGGCATTTTGGCATTTCCTTCTCCCCAGTCTTCCTCCAGACTCTGGCACCTTGTTTCCGAATGACATGCAAAATTTGCTTTAATCCGAAAAAAGTACTTTGGACCACTGAGCAACAGTCCAGTGCTGCTTCTCTGTAGCCCAGGTCAGGCGCTTCTGCCGCTGTTTCTGGTTCAAAACTGGCTTGACCTGGGGAATGCGGCACCTGTAGCCCATTTCCTGCCCACGCCTGTGCACGGTGGCTCTGGATGTTTCTACTCCAGACTCAGTCCACTGCTTCCGCAGGTCCCCTAAGGTCTGGAATCGGTCCTTCTCTACAATCTTCCTCAGGGTCCGGTCACCTCTTCTCGTTGTGCAGCGTTTTCTGCCACAATTTTTCCTTCCCACAGACTTCCCACTGAGGTGCCTTGATACAGCACTCTGGGAACAGCCTATTCGTTCAGAAATTTCTTTCTGTGTCTTACCCTCTTGCTTGAGGGTGTCAATGATGGCCTTCTGGGCAGCAGTCAGGTCGGCAGTCTTACCCATGATTGCGGTTTTGAGTAATGAACCAGGCTGGGATTATTAGGTTAACAGCTCGTTTAGAGAACCTTTTCATGATATGCTAATTTTTTTGAGATAGGAATTTTGGGTTTTCATGAGCTGTATGCCAAAATCATCCGTTTTAAAACAATAAAAGACCTGAAATATTTTAGTTGGTGTGCAATGAATCTAAAATATATGAAAGTTAAATTTTTATCATTACATTATGGAAAAGAATGAACTTTATCATCATTTTTTAATTTTTTGAGAAGGACCTGTATACATTGAACGCTATGATCAGGGGTTCACTTCACCAACTAGTCATGGTGGCTGAACAGGAGCTACAATGTCACACAACTGCCTCTACTGGTATCTTTTAGAGCATTCTCATGAAAATAAAAAATAAAGAACATGCTTGAGACCAAAAGCAGAGCAAATGCATGACCAGGATCTGAAAGCTTCCACAGTTTTGCTCGTCACAGTATTTCTCCCGAATACCTCTCTTAGCAACATTGTTTTTTTTTTTTTGTTGTTTTTTTTTTACTTTCAAGAAAAATGAAAATTTCTCAATAAATCTAAGTGAGTGTTGATTTGCATTAAGTCTGCCTCTATATAGCAGTGGGGGTCTTTCGCCAACATGAGGAAGACTTGGGGTGGAGCTCATGCTTGTGTTGTCAGGTTGCAATGTTTTGTACTCTGTTCAAGACATAATGGGTAAGTTCTGTTTTTTACAGTGCAGAGAGTTCTACAATCATAACTGTTTTCACAATTTCAAAATTCTCTGCAAGAAAAATGTGATTATTATTTATTCCGATGGATTGAAGATACTTTTGTTTTCCATTTTCACTTTGACATTTATACCTAAAACAAACAATAAAGTCATTTTTTAAAGATAATAAATGGATTGTATTTTTTGGAAAGACAAAGAAGAAGTGTGATGTATGCCACTCATAGCCACTTCTTATATATTAGTGCCAAATCGGGGCAATTAGGAGCGTAAAAGTTGCTGGAGTGGTAAAAGTGGCAGAACTTTGTGCTGGCAGTAATCTTGGCTTCACAGTGGGTCATGGCCCCAGCTTCAACCTCTGTCTTTTATCTTCCCTTTGTTGCAGCGGCTGAGTTGAAAAAGAGATTCCACACTCCTCCCTCCTCGAGTGTGACTCCATGAAGAGGAGTAACAAGCTCTCTCTGCCCAGCATCACTGCTACCAACACCACCACACCTCGCCCCACCTCTTGCACTCCCCTTTCTCCTTCTTCTTCCCTGTTCTCCAGCTCTATGCTTAGCAAACATCAAAGGGACCTATCATACCCCAATGGTTTAAATCTTTTAACAGGGAATAACAGCCGGAGTACATCCAGACCCCTCGCGTCCCACAGTCATGTCACCATGTGTTCCCGCAATGATTGCCAGGGGAGAGGCTCTGGCCGCGTGGAGAGCTCTTCTGGTGGTGCGTGTTTTCTCCGCAGGACCGCGAGGGGGGCCCCCCGTGCTGTGATCAGGGGCCAGCCCAAATTCTGTTTGAAATGTGAATGGGCTAATTTTCATCACCCTCCCTCACGCAAGGGGAAGGTCCCAGGTGCCACAGCATGCCAAGGGTCATCATTAGAGGGCGGCTTGCTCGCCTTCAAAAAACACAAAATATATAAAAATCAGTCGGCAGCGTCTTGTGGCAGTGTTTTCTCTTTCATTCTTTTATTACTTCTCTGTTAAATTCATAATCATTAATTAATAATAACAAAACTCACACAGCCCACATACTCCTGACTCCCTCCATTTTCACTTGTTCTTCATCTGATTCTTTTATTGCACCCTTCTTTTTTCCCTCTTGCTGGTGAATAAACAAACAAAATAGTGACTGAAATATGGAGACGACCTAGCTTGAGATATGGGGAGAGAGGGTGGTGGTGTGTGTGTGTGTTGGGGGGTGCATAATAATTTCAGATGGATTCCATGATCAAAGTGTGCTCAAAATCTCTCAGCTGTTCAAAGGGACTTGTAGAAAACAAATGTGATGTGGCCAAGTGAAGAGGAGCACTCATTAAGAGCTAAAGCATATAATGACAGGTAAGATGAGGAGATGGCACCGCGCTCTAATTCTCTCCCCCCACTGAACAGGCATTTGTTTGCTTTCACGTGTGTTCCTGTGTCTTCCTCATGCCTGTGTTTTTGTTGCTTTTGATATTGATTAAGGAGGGAATAGGAGAAGAGGTACGCTGGGGTTTCAGACGCCGCCATCATGCTCCCTTTTTGTCAGAGACAGCCCTTAACTTCTAGCTGTTGTTCTGAGCCCATGCGCCAGCAATGGGAGTTTGGGTTGCTTTGCACACAAAGTCACAAGGAGCTAAACGCCTTCCTTTAGGGTCGGCAGGGTATAAACCACCCCATTGTTTTCTCTTTTGTGCTGTTAGGAGAAGAGAGCAAATGTAGGTTTTCCACCTAGCTGGCTGTAGCAAGAGCTGCTCTGTGCATTTAGAGCTAGGAGATGAAATAGTATTCTAGAGAACTTCCTTTTCTCTAGTAAATTTCCATCTCAAGTGTTTTTAATACTTCTTGATGTTCTCAGTTGTGAGCACGAGCTGATATTCAGGACAAAGAAGAACAACACCGGGGCCTCACACTCAGTAGATGGTTGATGCGTCTTTTGCCTTTCCCTATCTGCTTTCAGGTCCTGACCTTCTGCAGGCACACACCTCCAAATGAGCTGGCTCAGTTTTGCAGTCTTTTTGTGCTTGGAGGAGCCATGAAATATTCAGGCTTAGTGCTTCCCTGAGACCAAGCTGGTGGCTGTGGCTTTGTTAGCAGCCCCCACCCACACCCCAGCTCCCACTACCTCCTAATGCCTGTCCAGAGTGACCACTCTCCACCTTGAACCACGCTTTTGAGAAGCTTGGACTCAGGAGCACACCCCCTCCAAACATAATGTCCCATTTTCTGCTCGTCTTCAGCAAAGGTTTTTCCCTAACCCACTCTACGAGAAATTGTTGTGCCGTCATGCATTTCCTCCCCTCCTCTTTGCTTGATTGTAAGCACATCTGCTAGTATGGCTATTTCCAGCAGGTCAGGGTGCGGGATATAGCTCTGTGTGGACTTTTTCAATTCATGACCAATGGCGAGGTCCTGCATTATACACTAAGCTGAGCAGGAGAGCAGGCTTGTTTTATTCACAACCTCGTGGATTCAAACAGATTGCTCAGACTGGGGAATTGAAGCAGAAACTATCATACAGGTCCAAGACATGGAGAGAGAACAGGTAGGAATAAACTATGTATAAAAGCACTGGTAAGCTTTAGCCTCAGGCAAACCTACACAGGCTACAATGTTACCCTCCCTAAAGCCACAATCAATTCTTGGCTTCACCATATCCAAATGTTTATTTTTGCTCGGCTGAAATATGACAACAAGTCGTTCTGAGATACAATTGTACCCCTGGCTCACGCTTGTGTTACAGGCACTGAAGTTAGGTTTACCGACCGTGACTTCATAGCTGATCAGATCTAAGCAATTTCTAAGTATTGACAGTTTCCAACCTCACTGTTCATCACAGATTTGAAAAATGTGAGGGCTTCATGTGGTTCCCTTTGTCCATTTTAGAACCGAGCAGGCGGGTGGAACTACAAGGTATGGAACGGTCTTAACAATTCAAATCCCTCCACACACTACATCCTGCATGTCAGAACTAACAGCTGTAACAGATTACTGCTCTATCCTCCTCCCCTTCACTTTCAGAAACATTATCATCTAATTCAAATTCATAACTCTGGTGGCTTTCAAGCATCATCTATATAATCCAGGTATAATTTTTCCAGTATGTCTGTCTCTATCTTGAGATGTAAATAACTATTCCGTGGCAAATTCCTCAGTAAAAGGGCAGGATGTAGATGACATTGTCCACGTGATGCGTCCATCCTGTGTGATACATAAAGCTGGCTATCCGCTCCGTCAGGCCTGACATGCTCTTAATCCAGCCTGACGAAGGGATGTGCTCTGGTGGTTAGCAGGGGCTTCACCGAGGCGACGAGCAGCAGTGCCAGCCTAATTCCCACCTCTACCTCAATCTTTCTGTCAGCCTCAATCACACTACATCTATAAGCATTCCATTAACCCAGGAGTGAAGAACTAAATTGGTAAAAGTGTTTGTGGGTATGTGTATCCAGTTTTCCTACCTATCTTTTAGGACCTATTGTGCTAATAATCACTACTCCTGTCGAAACCGACAGTTCTCATGAGGTCTAAAGCCCAGCTCTAATGTGATGGGACACAATATTAGGGATAGGGTTAGACATGCATTGGAAGGTGTTAGGGTTATTTAGCACAAATACATAAAAATAAGCACAATGTTCCGATAAGGATCAAAGTACAAATAAGCGTCTCAGCCTGTTATTTCATCAAACATGATGCAAATGTGACTACCTCACAACATACCCTATGTAGGTGGCTCACACAAAGTGAGTGTGTTCTAATTAGAGTATTCTTAAGCCAAGTCTGCATGCCTCTGTATCAGTGGCCTTCCACTGCAGGGCCCCTTTCAGGCAGCGGTCTCTTGGAAAAACCACTCAGGGTCTCAGATTCAAGTTGGGGATGCTCATCTATTTGGAAATGGCCCTACACCTTAGGGGTTTGAGTATAAAGGAATTGCAGAAATCAATGTTAATGCTTAAATCTGTATGGCTATGTAAAAGCCAGTAAACAGAGCACTTGGCTTCTATTTATTTTGTGGCCCTACCCAAATGAGTAATGAAGACATAGTGCATACAGTCATTTTAGCACGAATGAAAGCAGATGTGGCCCTTTTTTTGCATGAGTCAGATAAAATAATTCAAGAATGCTCCACTGTGGCTTTATGTGGTTACATACAATAAATTCTGGACAGTTCAATTTCTTCCCTGATTTATTACCACACTGTACCTCTAAGACCAACATAGTCTCCCAGGAGATTGCCCACTGTTGTACGGTAATGCTTCACAACCCCACCAGGGGGCAGTATGTGACTTAAAAAGATGCTCAGATGGAGCCAATGTTTCGCCTGAGCCCTGTGGTCCAAAAATTAAAAAAAATTAAAAAAATTAAATACAAATCCCAATCAACACTGTTATTTTCCATAAAAGCAACCCTTACAACAGACATTAGCAAGTCTCCAATGAGCCACGGATGCAGCTGGGAAATTGAACAACTTCTAAATAATCAAATCTTCTGTCGTGAAATTGCATGTGCTGTTTCTAAAAGACGGCTGGCACTGTAGGTGGACCCTCCTCACCACAGACGCTAATTGTTTTCTTGGAATCTCCAATTTAAAGCAGCTAACTTGTCACGCCGGACACAATAATAGCGTTTGAATATGGTATTTGTATGCATGCTAGAAAAACGACATGTATGTTAATGTAATCTTTAAGCCTTTGAGTTTCTGATCTTATATACTCCCATTTGCACCCTTTGTTTCGCAGGCCTAAACCGCAGATGCAGTAACTGTTTTGTCTTTTTGTTGAATGCTAAAAAAACGTAATGCACTTCGGTTTTAAGATTCTTGCCTGATGCACTTGAAAAAACCAAATAATGAATGCCACAAGACATTGGTTCTCATCAAACATTCAGGTGAGCGTGACCACAGCCCTGACACGTGCAGCAGTCTATAAACATAGTCAATTAGGAGCGGCTGTGGATTATTTGTTAATTAAATAGGGGCTACCTCAACCACAGAGGTACAGCCGCTCACACCTCACAGTGCAACACTAACAGCTGCCAGGCCTTGTTCTGCCCAGAAAGAAGAAAGAAGGGGGGGGGGTTGTTCATTAAGCAGCACCATCTCTCCTGGGCCTGTCCACCTGCCTTGATCACGTTTGCATTAATAATGCATCGCAGAGCGCAGTAATATAACCATTACATTCGTCGCTCCTCTCACCCTCAATCGCTGGCAGCTCCGCCGCCGCCAACGCTGGGGGGAAAAATTGTAATCTTTTTTCCCCTTTATCCGGGGCCTGCTCTTCTATTGCCACCCCAAAGAACACATTTCTGCTATGTACACACACCAAAATGGCTTTACCCTTTTCTCTTTTGGGTTCACTAGACTTTGAAAACAATCCACAGCCTTCGCCAGATGAAAGCTGACCATTTGGAGGCACAGGCTGAACAATGTTCATTCCTTTACAGTTGCTTATCTAGCGAGGTGTCGGCTGCAACAATGAAAAACAAAAAGACGAGATTGGATTGTTTGCCGTAGACATGCTGACCGACTGTGAATCTCGATGCATTTGCAGAGATTTCCCATCAATTACTGTACTCCGATTGGAAAGAGCTGCAACACCTACAGTTTTTTTTCCAGAACTGCAGCCTTCACATGCAAAATGACCCAAACCAGATTGAAAAGGCTACATTTGTAAGGATCAATGTTCATGAAATAACTGTCTTTGTATAGGAGAGCATAATATTCAAACAGTCAATAGGAGGAATTGAACCAGTTGTGGAGCAGGCCCGGCTGCTCGCTGCTTGGGTAAACATTACTTATTATTTTCTAATGGAACACTCCTAAGCCCGAGCTCAGATTTCCATTTGGAAGCAAACATTAAGGAGATCCAGGAGCCATCCAAATGGCCAAGTAATTAATGTTACCACGCACGCCCAAGATATTAGAATGTTAACAGTGTTGGAGCCATGTGATTCCGAATACAGAGTGAGGGCTTTATTACCACGGCCCAGACAGGGGGTGACATCCCTCCTAATTGGGGACATCAGAGTTCCTGCTGCTGCGTCTTATCCCCAGTTCAGATCACTCCTCTCTCTTTTTTTTTAATTTATTCACTTTTCCCTCTACCCCCTTTCTTTCTCCTTCTCTCTCCCGCTCCTTATCACTGGGATCTGCTCTCATTAGCAGGCGGCTGCGGCCCCCCTCGTTTGCATTTCAAGTGCGGGCGCTACGCAGGAGCAGCCCCGCGTTACTGTCAGGAAGGCAGACAGAGAGAGAGGGAGAGAGAGAGAGAAAGAGGAGGAGGAGGGAGGTGGGTGTGTGTGGGGGGTGGGGGGGGGGCAAGGCGAGAGAAGGAACCATCGCACACAGTTGATGCTTCATCACGGCGCCGCATCCCGACATCTGGGGCTGTCTTTTTTTCCCATGAGCACCAGTGTGTCATTAACAGGATTAATCTGGGCCCTAATTTCCTAATGATCGGTGTTTTAATGTACGTGAACGAGCGCAGTCTCTTGACTCATTACCGCCAATTTGCCTGAGACACACATAATCAGACTCCCTAACAACCCACCAACATTTATTTTTGCTAATGCGATTTTTTTTTCCTTCCCCCATCTCTCCACCACTTCCTCTGTGGATAAAGCAAACATGGTTTACTTCTGGCTGAGTGGATTTCCAATCAGAGCTCGCTGTACGCTTAACCAACTCTAAATAACATGCAAATGAGCAAAACCCAACTTATCTCTTGATATCGCTATATAGCCTGCTGTCACTGTATGAGTCTCGAAAACCGACTGCTTACAGTGTCTATTTCCAGTAAGAGCCGAGGAACTTGACATAACAGCACCACAGAGCTCAAAGCTCCAATATGCCCAATGATTGAAAGGGATGCCAATTGACCACTACCAACAAGTGCAACCCTGACTGGGGAAGCGGTCAGGGTGTTTGTGGATCTGTGGTCTGACGCCATCCCGTAAACACTGAGATGTATTCAAGCCCCAGGGCAGCTTGGGGGCAGACCTGTGAAACCTGGCCACATTGTCCTGGTTTAAGGGAAAAGTCTCAAGGATCCTCACCCAAGAGGATCCTGTACGGCTTCTGTGACAGTTGACCTTTAACCCACCCTTCCCCCATAACTTGCCGCAGGGGCCTCCTGTGGCGGCTAAAAAGAAAAAGAAAATTAGTTCAAGTCGAGTCTTTGCAGGTCAGTAGCCCCCCATGTGATTCCAAGAAGCTGAACATGAGCTGAGAGTATGGATAAGATGTTAGTGAACAATTAGGCCTGACAGAGGTTTTTCATGGTAAGACTTGTTTTAGCAAAAATACCTGGAATCAATGTTTCTTCCAAAAATATATAATTAGTAGACAAATATGCATACCATTATCCAACTGCTTTCATTGTCAAAACAGAAAAGCAACAATGCTAAAATAATCTTGTTGATTGCAGTTACAACAGTATTGTCTGTAACATTTATGTATTGCTCTTTTGATTTTGATAGCTAAGACTTTTAGCAAAAATATGAAATAAACAGCAACTAAACTTAATAGGAAATATCCAGAGCCTATCAAGCATAATGTTATACATTTAGTGATTCTGAAACCAAAACCGTCAAACAGTTTCATATTTTGTTTTTGCTGAACTGATGACTGAGTTGGTGATCTCATTTGGATTTGTTTATCATCTAAAAAGTGCAGCCTCTTTCTATTCAAGGCTTTTATGTATGATTAGGATACAATAAGAATGCCCTGAACTTTACTGGTTTCTGATATTATTTAAATCGGACCTCGTGTATAAAAAAAGCACACCGCATCGGCTTCTGTCTTTATTTATGGAATGTAAAGAAGGCCAACACGGAAACACTGTGTGTAGAGTTGATTAGTAGTGCCCCACACAATCAAGGTGATGCAGAGACGAAGGAAAAGCTTTCTCAAAAACTAAATAGAACGTGGTTTTAAAAGAGGAAATTAGTAGCCACACACAATGTCAAGGGGCACTCGTCATTTTCAAGTGGAAAACATGAGGCTTACCAGTCTTCTCAGGAGTAAATATCTTTGGCCATTAGGTGGAGCACCATATTCAGTAAAAAAAACAAACACTACATTTGAACACAAACACTCCACAACTGGCAAGTACAATGGTGGAGGGTTGATGATGTGGGCTTGCTTTGCAGCCACATGACCTGGGCACCCTGCACTTATTCAGCTGGCTATGAACTCCTCTGTTTATCAAGGTATTCTAGAGACAAATATGAGGCCATATGTCTAAAATTAAAGCTTAATCCAAACTAGGTCATTAATGTAATAATCCAAAACAGAGCAGCAAATCTACAATAAATAACTGAATGGAAGAGAAGAATCAAGGAGTTGCAATGGCAAAGTGAAAAGTCCAGACCTCAACCTGATCGAAAAGCTGTAGCAGACCCGTCGCCAGAGTAAATTAGCAGGGGGACTGTGGCTTATTTTGGGGGGGGGGGGTCTAGTAAACTGCCTTTTTATATCCCCTTAGCATTTTTACGTCACATTGGCAGTACGTTACTTCGTTCCGGGTCAAATCTACTTTTTATTTTTTACAAAACTCTTTCTATGTACATACACATTTAATACATCATTAGAAAGCTAATATTCTCGAGATTCTAATTGTTTATGCCAATCAAGGATACAATGATGACTGTAGACGCAGTAAACGCTTTTGTCAAACCCCTCAGAGGCGAAATATAATGTGCAACTCACCGTTTGAAGCCACATATCATTGACAGAACAGTGCCATCTCAAACAAAAATTGTGTTTTAACATCCACAAGGGTCTAATGAATGTACTCCTAGCCAGTCTAAAACAAGTCTTATGTCCACAATCTAACATAATCTGCCACTGAAAACTGTGGTAAGTTCCTTCCTTGAGTGTATTTCTCACAAATTTTTCTTCACACGTACCGTTAGCATGCTCATATTGGCCTAAAAATAACACACGTCCTTCTTTATGTTCTTCTTTGTAATGTTGACAACAAATTGGTGCATTACCACCACCCACTAGTATGGAGTGTGTACCAGATTGCCACTCAAGGTTGCACTTGCCTCTCTAAGACTGGTGATGTATTAGCATCGACTCTGCTTGTGCTAGCTTTGCTCTTGTTTTGATTAAGCCAAGGTCTAATGTCCATTTTTGAATACAATCGTATCAAAGCATCTTTTTTACTGCCTCCAAAAGCCCAGATTAATAGGCTACAGTACACATTGTTGGTTGTCTTGGGTCAATACATTGCATGGTTCCAACTTAATTTACATGGGCTTTTTAATCTGTCTTGGGTGTAGTTGGATCTAATTCCCTCAAATTTTAATGAACTGAGGTAATGAAAGTCAAACAGAAAATAGTAACATGATGTTTGTTCTACTATAGGTGGTTCTAAAAGTTTTGGAACCATTGGAAGTTCTTTTCATCAAAGGAGTGTGGAAACTATGTATTTATTACATTAGCAGTTACATTTAAATAGTTTTAGGCCCTGCTAAAAAGCAGAATAGTTTAACGTTTTACTTGAAAGAGGATTTCGATTCTTTTTACTTTTATGACTCTAAAAATGAAGTTTGAGTGAAACTGAAGACTTATTCTTAACTGAAGGGTTAGCCTTAACACATAACTTCTTTTGATTTTCAATGTATGGATGATGATAAAAACCATTCAGCTTTTTGGGTTACCTTTCTGTCTTACCTCACTTTGTGCTGTATGTTGTTCAAAAGATGAAAATATATAAATATGTTGACTGTTTTACCCTTTTAACATATTTTTGGGGGTTATTTATAAATCAAGTATTTTTAATCCTGAGATCATTTGCTGAAACAGAAGCCAAAAGTATTAGTCAAATGAGAAAAATACTATTGCTTCCATCATTTCATTTAAAAACCAAAGTAACTAAAATGATGTAAGTCAACAAGTTATAGTCATGTGACACTGACCAAATGAACTGCTCCATTCCTGAACTGCAAGTTCATAAACAGAACACAAAACCTATCAAACTCTGTCCGAAATGATCAGCTAGTTACTGCCATGCTGATGAGTAAAATGAAATCAATACTTAGTTGGGTCGTTCAGTATGGATTTAGCTGCACTGATGGACAGAAGCTCTTCCATGTCACACTGTTAAAGTGACAGTACGTCTTACATGAACTAGTTTTTGTAAGCTGAAAGTGGGTATTCCAAATGATGTGCATGAATGTGTTTATACTGGCGTTTATATGTTGATAAACTTTCTGAGGCCATTTTTAACAAGAGAAACTGTAGAAGTTGAAATGTAATGGTGTTCTATTTGGTTTGTAACAGCTGCTGTAAACTTGGAGAATTTTAGAACTCGTGTTAAACTTTTCTGGTGGGCCGGATCTTGTTGATAAAGTGTTTGCCCATGGTTTTAATTGACGTATAAAAACAAAAGGTTCTAGCCTTAAACATCAAAACTGAAACTGTGTGTGGTGTTGAGCCAGTTCATCCAGTACTGAAGGCATCTTTAGCGAGCATACACTAGTCCAGATATTTCTTTTCTTTATTCATGGTTGTCACATTAACAGAAATAAAATGGCTCAAACAACAACAATAACATCATGAATTACAATCAAAAATATCTAAGATATGTTTTACATTTTATTAAAGAAGTAGATTTCTTCAAATCATAGTTTAATTCATTTCAAAATGTCACACCAGGGCCAGAAATACACCTTGATTTCACATTAGTTCTTGCTTCAGCACATTCAAAAACAAACACACCTCTAAGTTGTAATATCTCAGCTTAAGGATGTAGAAAAATAGCAAAGAAAAGTTGCTTAAACTTATACAGACAAATTTCATTTTAGTTTTTCACCATTATACAAATAAGTACAGATATCTTAACAGAGGAGACATATTTTTCTCAACTGTTTTAGCTAAATAAAATCAGGATTTAAAAAAAAGAAAACTGTCAAGTTTAAAGGCTAAGTCTCAGTTTTCTATTTTAAAATTTAAACTTCCTTTTCTTTTTTCAAACTTGATCTTAGAATTGAAAATATGTGAGAGAAGTTGTGATTCTGGCCAAAACCATGACAGAAGGGGAGAAGCTCACAGATGAAAATCAAGGCACTGATGAGACCATATTACGTGATGATGTCATCAATGTGCTATTCAAAAACTTGCGTCAGCTAATCAAAAGGTATTCTAGAATAACTACTGCTGGTTATGATAAAACCTGGTCAAATCAGCCAAATAAAGGATGCATGGCTTTCAACGTCTTCTATAAAGGCAATTTAAAAACATGTGCCATGCATTGATATTCATCCCCTTTTTCTCCGATACATTTAAATAAAATCCAGTGGAACCAATTGGCTTTACATGTTACCTAATTTGCAAATATTGCATCCAGTGGTAATTTCCCTAAAATCTCACAGGTTTGTTGGAGGTCAGTGGTTAACAAACAGCATCATGAAGACCAAGGAACAATGCAGACAAGTCAGAGAGAAAGTTGTGAAGACTTGTAAAGCAGTGTTGGGTTATAAAAATAAATTGATCATGTCACAAAGCTCTGTCCAACCCACTGTCTGTAATGGAAAGAGTATGGAACTGCAAATCTCTTAAAACATGGTCCTCGTAAACTGACAGGTTGGGCCAGGAGGTGCAGAGGTCTACAGCATAGGTGGGAGATTCTAGCAATAACATTTAGCTGTACCTCCCACAGGCACTGTTGAAAGAAAGCCAGGAGAAGATCCCTTTACACTTTGCCAGGAGCTATCCAGGAAAGTGCTATGGTCAAATGAGACCGATTGGGACCTACATGCAAAGCATACCTTGAACACACCATGAAGAATGGTGGTGGGAACATCATGGTGTGGGGATGCTTTTTTTACGCGAGGACTCAAAAGGAAGTTGGAGTCGGTGAGAAGAGAGATGGAGTAAAAGCACTGAGACGGGGCCAGAGGTTCACCTCAAAGCAGATCAATGACCCTAAATACACAGCCACAGAATGGTTTAGATCAACGCATAGTCATGTGTTAGAATGGCCCAGTCAAAGCCCAGAGCTTAATCTAATTCTGAATACATTTATTGATTTTTTTTGGTAAAACTAAAAAAAAAAGTAACATTTTTTTCCCTCAATTTGACAACTAGGCACTACTTTTTGTTGCTCAATTCAATTTATGTGATGTGTTGGAGCTAAATGTGCATCTCCAACCTGCCAACGGACAGCTGCCCATAATGCAACACTCTGAATGAATAGGCTAGACATATTTATAAAAACTTGTTCAAAAGACATTTCAACCTAACGGATATTTGATTTCGCCTGTGACGAAGTATTAATTAAAGTCCTTTAAATGCCAACCTGCTAATTGGTTTGCACCTGCACACAGAGAGCAGATTTTATGATTAACGCTACCCCCAGCTCACCTCTCTATCCCTGGTAAAAACTCCCGGTACACGTAGAAGAGTACAGAGTAAATATTGAATGTGGGACTAAAGTCGCGCCGAGCACAGCAGAAGCAAGAAGGGAAGATGTGTGAGAGTTGAGAAGCTGTCCTAATTAAGAAGCTGTAATCAGGCTCGGAGCTAGAGGGTAACTCCCCTGGTGTCATTTGTGATATTAAAGCTTGCCATCCTCCTCCTCCTGCTTGTTGTGCTCCACTGGATGGAGCTAATCCCATTTAATATAGCCGCAAATATGCAAATGGACGTTTTAATATACCAAAGCTTCGGTAGCTATCCACTTTTAATTCAACAAAAGTCAAGAGCAGGACCTTGTCAGTCAAACTCTGATTCCTCTCATAACAACACTAATGCTCCCCCATTACGCACAGTCCAACTAATTAAGGCGGAGTTTATGTGGGGTAGGATTTGTGGCTCTCAGGAAAAGGCAGGACGTGGCTTTTACCACTTCTTACTTGCTGGCCTAAGGCAAATCTGAAAGTTGTTTGCTCGCACTCTTCTAGGCTTCATATAATAACACAAAAATGGAAATGCACATAACAAACGGCTCAGGTCCGGTCTGCTCCGGCTCCCCTGGCAGGTGCAATCCTGTCCGCACGAGCAGTGCCGGAAAGAAAAGCTCAGCATAACTGTCTGTGAATAGATGACGCAGTTTGCAAGCGGCGGGTTCAAAAGGCCAAGTACCCCACAATGAGATAGCTGCATTTATGTCCTTGCAACACTTTTCATAAATAATGGATGAACGCGTACATCGCTAGCACCCTGTGCATCTACATGTCACAAGTGACTCAATGATGATGCCATAAAGCAGAGCTAAAGTGGTTTAAGGTCTATTCTGTGGAAGTCTCGGGATAAAGAGGGCTAAGAGAATCAAGGGACACACTTCCTCTAGTTTTCTCCGGCAGCCTGTGGGGAATAATGCAGGAAGAAAAACTCGGCTCTCAGCTGCTTAACCTTCAGACTGTAAGGAACCAAGGAACACTGTTACTGCTTACTCATGGAGTTCGTCTCACAAGCGCTCGGGTTTCCGACAAATTCCTGCCTCAGTTTAACAACACTGTGACTATAATTAGGTGACTGAAACTCCGGTTAACTTCTTAAAGGTTTCAACGATGATCAGTGAGCCTCAAGCTGCATTTACTATGGAAGAAGGTGTGGAGAGAGCGATTTAGAGCTGCACAGTGCTGGTAATATATACAGTCGCGATATCATTTCAGAATATTGCACTCAGGACTGCACAGTACGCTGGAAATGTATATTTATCAGAATATTGTACACACTTTGATATCACGGAAACAGCTTGAACAGAAATAAGCGTTAGTTATGTAAGTGTAATATATGTGGTGAGACTGGTTGTTAAATGCAGCATAAAATGTACTGAGGTGGTAAGTTGGTAAAGTCATTAATAAACTCCAGAAGTAATGAGGTAGAAATAATGAATTTTATTTTTCTTCCAGTCACCCGATAGACTAAACATTTTCTGTATTTGCTCTGAACCGAAAGCATAAAGACAATAAAGCCTAGTTTATACTTCTCCGTCAACAAGTTTGCACTGACACGTACGTATATTGACGGAAACGTTTTCCTTTTATACTTTGGCACTCTGTTGTTGTGTCAGTGTTGCAAAGGAATTCCCCACCGGGAGAGCAGGGTTTTTAGACCTTTTCTGGTAGGTCTGCCTACCATTGCAGTGACGTCTCTGGTTGACGACAGTTTATTTACTTCAGCTTGTAAACGCACATCCACTCAAGGAGCAATGGCCGACAGAGAGCGAGTTTTGATTGAGCTGGGAAGCTTTTTAGTAGAAGTGCAGCTCACACTGTAGAATACTCTAAAAACACATGTAAACAAACAAACACAGCGGTCTGTTTTGTTGTTCTCTACACCTCCTGGTGTTCAAAATCACCAAAAGACCACATTAGATCAACTGCCCTTGCAATATAAAGCATCTAGTGCCAACAAGCTCCATTGACTACCAATTACCGGTACATCGACTATGGAGCACCGTTCTGGTGGAATGATCTGGGGCTGATGACGGCCTGACCAATCAAAGACGTGTGCTCTCAATTGCGATAGTTAAAAAATTGGGCTCCACTCCGTCCGTCCTTGTGTGGCTGTCGAAGACCCTTTTTCCAACGACGCATAATGGTGCTGCGAGTCTCTGCACCTCCCCAGACGGAGAAGTAAAAATAGGCTCAACTCTTTAATTGTCTATTTATTGCAAGTCATGTCATTATTGCATTACTGTGCTGCTCAAGGCAAACTGCTCTGCATGTTTCCCTAAGGCAAGGCAAGGCAATTTTATTTGTATAGCACACGTTCAACATCAAGGTAATTCAAGGTGCTTTAGCACACCTGATTTTATTTGATGACTGATTAACAGGTTTTTTTTGAACTGCAATCATCTGAATCAGGTTTGTAAAAGCAGGGAAACATCTAAAACATGTAGGGCAATTTGCCTTGAGGACCAGGGTTGGGAAACAACTGTTTTCCTAATATCATGCAGCCTTAAAGCTGCAGTCCGGAGTATTTGAGGGAGAGAGATTTTTTGAAACCGACGTACCAAGCCCCCTCCTAAAAAACTATACTAAATATAATGATCTATCAAATATCGCATGCGGTTTTACACAGACTGTAGTTGCAACGATGACTGCAATTGTAATACACAGTATTAGCTCTAATAAGATTATACTTAGAGAAGTTTTGTTGTTATGTAAATCAAACATAACAATGTCTAAAATAATGTCTGTAAAATGACATAACCCCAGCTCCAAATTTGTTTTCAATTAATTAATTTCCTAGATTTTCATCCAAGTCTTAAACGAGGGTCTACAAGGCTTGTGGTTTAGATCCATAATTTTACCATCTCACCGGCCAGAGAAAATGCATAAATACTTTGCTAGAAAAGAGTAACAGTGATTTCATTTTTCATAGAAAAACAATCACTTAAAGTGCAATGAACTTAAAGATATCTGCGCTCTATTTAATATTTAGTTAAGCATTTGTTTGATTTTTTTCTTTCATGTATTTTCCCCAAAATGTTGTCTTATATTGTTTTTCCCCCAATGTTTTTGCATATTGTTCTGTTTTCTAAAACATTTATTGCATCATTTTTACACCTCGGGATCTCAGTTGTACAGTCTGTCACCCATCAACAGTGCTATTGGTGAATAGTGATTTGGAAAAGTCGGATTTTACGCAGATAGCTGTAACATTTTGCAGTGTTGTTTTTTAATGGGTCAGCTAATCTCAATCCAACAATACATAAATTTTTTTTGTCCAAATGTTTTAACTCTGGTATGAAATAGATTAAATGGGGCAAAGTCGCAGTGGTTACGGATGATTGTACAACCTTTTCAAGGTAAATTGGTGGCCTTTTATGAATGTTATTTAAAATGGGTAAAGAGGACATTAATTTGTCTAAACTAAAAAACAACAAATATACCCATGTATGTGTATATGTAAAATACCTCAATAGAAAAAGTCACATTTGTTAGGACATAGCCTTAGCTTATCTATTATTTCTATGAAGTTATGTTTTGAAGAACAACTTCAACCCTAACCAGAGGGAGTGCTTCCATCAGTGAGTTTACATGCAGTAAGAGAAAACCGAATTACTGCCTTAGTCTGACTGAATTCGGACTTTTGAATTGCGCCTTACTCCGGCTGGAGTTGATCCGAACTGGCTCTCTCTTTATCGGACTAACGCACCCAGATAAGTGACGAGACCGCAGAAGAGGGAATAACAACACCGACAGAGGAGCAACAATGAGTAACACAATCAAACAGCATAGTGCTTACTAAATGTACCGTGCTGCAGCTTTGTTGTCGTCCATTTCTTCGCTCATTGTGCATATCCTCCTTTTACTCCGTCTGCTTCACTGCCACCAGTATTTGTTTACTATCTGTTTGACGCTATAATCCAACCGGAAGACCGCCAACATGAATAGGTGCATTTCGCCACCTACCGTCACAAAGTGGAACGCACTCCATTCAATTGTTCGATTTTCTGAGAGACATGTAAACTGAGCTAAAGACTCCCATTCTAGGTAAGCAATTAGCTCGATTTTCGCCAAAAGCTCTATTTAGATGTGCATGTAAACGTACTGAGTGAACTCCTGACCTTTCTTAATACTCAAGGTGGTTGTGAAAAGTTCATTAAAGCACTTTTTTAATGATCTTATTGTAACTGTTGTCTCGGGGTTTGTTGCCCTTTATTCTTTTAGACTTAACAGAAGCCTTCGACAGAGTGAATCACAGCCTTCTTTTCTTGAGACTGGAACACTTGTTGGTTCTAAAAGCTGCAGTCTCGCATGGTTTAACTCTGATTTGGCAGAGAAGTCATTTTCCATAACCATGGAGGAACATTTAGGTTCTTCAGCTCCTGTTGTCGTGGTGCTCCTCATGGATCCATCTTGAATCCGGCCCCGTTTTCATTGTAAACCCTGCTTTTGAGGCTGTCATTGTTTTTGCTGATGACATCCAAATTTATTTTCGTTTTTAATTCGATGTATCTCCCCCAATGGAGCCTTTGTTAATCTGTCTAGAAGAGATCAAAGGCTGGCAAAAAAATTCTAACACTAAAGGAAACAAATAGGAAAACCGTTTTTGGAACTTTTACCCCTTTGGAAAAGTTAACAGATAGTCTTGGTTCTCATGTGTTTTGTTGCTCTTCTTCAGAAGCCAGAGTATTTTTTAAATCTGTTAAATTAGTGAAACCAGCTCAGTTGTCAGGACCAAATTGCCAAATCTTGACTTCATTTAAAAAACATTGAAAAATCGTAATAATTTTTTATAGTATTCATGTCTTCATTACCTCTCGATGGGACAACTATAGCAATAGAAATCTTTTGGCCTTGAACAGTCATCACTTCAATGTTGTTTGTGCAAAATGCTGCTGTAGGCCTGTTATCAGGAGACATAATTACATTGTCCAGTTTTAGCAGATTTACAAAGGCTTCCTCAATATTTTCACATTGATTTTAAGCTATTTTACCTGCTTATAAAGATTTTATTGCTTTGGCTTCCAGTTATTTACTCAAAATGCTCGACCTGTATAAGCCCAGAAGAACCCTGAATGTGTCCAACCAGATGCTCTTAGTGGAGGCAAGGACAAATTTACAGCACAGAGGGGACCCTGGAATTATGTGTCTCTTAATATTTAAGCTGCTCTGTCTACACATTTCTTTAAATCCCGCTTTTTTTCACATTGGCGTTTAATTGGAGTTCATTAGTTAGTTTCTGTAACACGTTCTGTTAATGGGTCTTTGCAATGCTGTGTTGCACCACTGTACACATGATTCTGTACCACTTTACAGTAAAGCTCCCCTTATGAAGAGCAAATAAAATAGTTTATAGATATGTTGTTAATTAATCTGTAAACCCTTTATAAATCATTAGAAAGTGTTTATCATACATTATTTAAAGGCAAACAATTGACGGAACTGACCAGTTTCTTAGTGAATAGTGAACCAAATCTGCTCACCTACATATTTCATCTAGAGTTGCTAAATTGAATATTTCCGACTTAGTCACTAGCTTGTAGTAGATAAAGTACAATACTATATGCTACAGAATTATGATTACAGGGCCTTATTGTGCTTACTGTTACATTGCAGCCTTTATAATACCCACCTCTACTGCTTGCACTTCCTCAGCCATCCGGATTAAACACACCTGCTCTCAATCACCTCCTCCTCCTGTGTACATTTAACCACCGCGCTCAACTTCCTTCCATGCCGGTTCGTCTTTGTTACAACCAGCAAGCGTTCCAGCCAGTTTTTTTCGTACCGTCTCGCCTCTAGTGATTTTTGAGCCCTTTTGGGCTTTTGACTCTGCCCCTGCCCAGTGTTTCGGATACCTCTGCCCTTCCTGACGGATTTTCTGTGTACCGACCTTTGAAATGGGATTAAACCCTGTTGACCTTTTGAACTCTGGCTAAGTTGTCATTTGAGTCCAGGCTGCCCAGTTTCCATCACACTTACAAGGTAGTAACTTTGTCTTAAATGTTTAATTTAGCTACTCTTGATTAAATATATAGAGTAGCTCACTACTTGGCAAGAAACCAATCAGTTTTGTTACTTTCTCCCAATTAGTTAATGCATGATAAGCACTTAATAATTATTTATTAAGTGTTTACAGATGAATTAATAATGTATCTATAAACTATTTACTAGTCATTTATAAGGGGAGCATTATTGTAAAGTGGAACCAATAATTCCACTACACAATATGAATTTTATGCTGCTATTTTATTTCCTGTAAATTTACATATTTTCTTTTTTTTAGAACTTAGTTATGGTCAGTATAAGTCTGTTTTATGCTAGTATACCACTGTCCATCGTTTACATTGTATATAGTACATTTTTATCCTCTGTCTCCTTACTTTGTTTTGTTTTTTTGTTGCACCGTGAGAGGACAGTAATTTCAGGTGTGCTGTGTGTATGGAACGTATGGCATAAACAACAATAAAGCCAACTTTGACTTATGAATTTTGACCAAAAGTGCTTCCTTACCAGCTTAACAGCTGACAGAAAATTACTTCAACACATCCTTTATAACGTTTAAGACAGTAATATAGATATTTTTCTACTAATTCAGGTACATTGATCTTTTCAAATAAGTCAATGAATAAAAATATGGTACGTTATAACAAATTACTGCCACCGCGGTCAAAACAGAAACCATGAGAAAACATGCATCCAAAAACCTGAATGAAATGAAGCCAAAACCCTTTCGACCAACATTTTTGCATGAAGTTTGAAGCATTTCTTTTAATAGAACTGCATCATTCTCCATTTGCTTCTTTTTCAGAAATATTAGCACTTCAACACCCCAACACACAATCTTCTCTGATAATGGGATAATTACTGTTTGAATACTTCTCTTTGCCTAATTACTTGTAAAACACACTACATAGCTATGAAGCCTGTCTGAATTCACTGTTAGCTTCAATCACTCTGAGATGTTAATAGGCATCATGTCTGATGCTTGGAGGTGTTAGCTCTTGTGGAGCTCGGTGCTTGTCTGTGACCTGTTGTTAATAGTAGTCAGATGCATCCCCGTAGGCGCGAATGAGGTGAAAATGAGTGCTGGACAGAAACGGCTGAGACCACGAATTCAGCGTGTTTGTGTGTCAAAACAGGTTTAACTATAACACCTACACCAAAAACATAAAATACAGTTAGAAATCTCCCCCCTATGATGAGGAACTCCTCTCTGCAGTCTGACAAAGCTCTCCAGCATACATTTTAACTTGCTGGGTAGCTTAAGCCACCCTTCTAACCATCCACATGATGGAGGAAAAAGCTCCTTCGGTGCCTGTTCAATAATTGATTGGCAGTAAAAAGCTAGTGGGTTCATTAAGATCATAGATGTGCTCGGGGTAACGCTTCAAAACTGGGGTAACAGCCGAGCACTTAGTCACAGATGGCCCCGGTAACAGCGCTCAATAGCTGGGAGGAAGCAGCGCAGACACGAGCCCGGGTCTCATGCTGAACCTGGTATCGGTGTACTATTAAACACTGAGCCAGACTGCTCCTGCAAAGGATCTGTGTATCTGCTCGAGGGGAGCTCAAAGCAACAGCCACAGACAGCCTCCTCAAGGATGCCACATAAATGTCACCTCTCACTCCTGGTGGAGGGGAACCCTCTATCTGCGATTCCACAAGCGAACCGGGCCCTGACGTCTGCTAAAGCGTATGAATATCCATACGGTTGATCAGATCGCCCGGATTCGCTTTGAGAGCGCAGAATGAGAAGCGAGCCACAGCCGACACACCTCTGGACGGATGTATCAGCGCTGAGCAGCAAGCCGGTCGGGATGACATTATCTGACAAACTTGTCTGATAGGCACAGCCTGTAGAGTCAATTTATTGGAGGGTTTAGATTTCAGCGAGTGGCGGGGAAAGCTGCTTGTGGCACAGAGTGAAGGCAGGTAATGGGCTTCTCAACACAAGCAGGGAGGAATATGAAACAAGAGACGACTACTTCATTAAAAAGGTGCTATGTAGGTCAGTTGAACCAACTGCATAAAGATTTCTGAATTATTAACTACTATTAGGGCACCTAGCTGAAGTAGGTTAAAAAAAGGGTTGTATTTACAACACGAGGGCATGGAATGTAATTTAGCAACAGAAGGCTTTCAGTGTCTCTCTTAAATGTGACTGGTGACAGCACAATTCCTGCATGAATGTAAATATGATAGCGATTAAGATGTGCTTTGTCTGTTGAGCAATAATCCGAACGTTAACACCAGCAGAGTTCCTTGACTTGCAGCGCTGCAGCTTCATAATTAAGGCTGAGGGGAGGACTCCTCCATTCCCCCTGAGCTAGGCCAGGTTAAATTGAGTTGAAAATGAGATTTTAGCATCTCCTGTAATAATAGCGGGGAGCTGAACTCGGGTATGATCTCTGTTAATAGAGTGAGAGCACAGGAGAATTTGGTGTTACGCTGTGAATAGAGGCAGAGCAGGTGGAAACCAGGATCCTTTTCATGAACAGGCATGAAGTCAATTAGACATGAGGGAGGGAGTGTGAAGAGCGGAGGGAGGAACGTGTGCTTATAGGAGGCGAGGGTTAGCCGGCTCCTTCTTCTCCCGGAAGTACCAGTGAGACAACGATAAAAAAAAAAAAAATAAATAATGGGGAGGAGTTAAAATGATTAAACCTTTTAATGAGGTAACAACAAGGAGGTTCTGGCCACCACGAAGTAGCATGGATTTATGTCATTAAGTCATACACCATGGATATGTCTGTTCATATAATTTTGTATCAGGTTAGCCTATGTTACTGTCAAATGGCCTACAGGAAGAGTAGTTTACTCTTCTTTGGACATGACCACGCTAGTACCAGGGCTACATTGAGGTTCTGCAATGAACACTTTCCCAGACCTGGGCTATTTTCAAAACTTAAACTGCTTGAAAATATCCACCTACTCCATGCTCACAATTCGCACAAAGTTTTAAATTTAAAGCTTGTAGCTCTCAGCAATAGTTAAATTAACAAAGAAAGAAAAATTACTTTTACAGTAATAAGCGCTTTCTCTGTGTAGGCCACCAACATATTTTTTACCCGACTAAAGTAACCGAGCATAAACTGGTTGTGTGCTTCATTGACGCCACCAAGTAGTTCTCCATATCAGTGTATGAAAAGTTCAGTACTGAGCACTCATAATTCTGACTACATTTGCTTATCAGCCTTTCTTAAAAAACACCCCTATCTTCCCTCAAAGGGGTCCCAGAACAATGTTTTTTGACAATTGGAAGCTGTTCTTTGAGCCTCTACATAGGGGTATTGTTGATCTATATCACTCCCTCCTCTACTGCGCATGTCGATTGCAGAAAGAGACTAAATCATGTCTTGTTGTGCTGGTGGATGGACAAATCGCTTTGATAAAAACAACAAAACGTGCAAGTTCTATGGAATTCCATTGACTCAAACCCCTTTCATGGCAAATAAAACATGTCTTTGGTTTCAAGCTATCAGAATAGGTGATTGGAACGAAAATGCAACAATCTGCAGCGATCACTTCATATCAGGTAAGCCTTGGCTAACAAACAGGCTAACATCGCAGTAGCTGTGGCTAGCATTGTGGCACACAACGATATGATCCAGTTGAAGTGGACTGGGACATGAAAATATAAGGAGGGTGCCTACAGCTCGTGTGACGTGTTATGGCGGCTTTGCCCAGACTGGCCCATTTTTCCATGGCCACTACAACATGCCAAATTTGCATAGGAAAGCAGGTCGGAGACAACACAGACTTTTTGGCATGGTACACTTGACACCACAAGCTGCCTAGATTCAACAACAACAAGGTACTCTGAACTCTAGAACCCCTTTACTACCTGCTGTCCCCATTGTTACTCTCATTGCTTGTCTTCCTGGATGGACAGTGGGTAGATTTTTGTTAATGCCCCCCCAACCCCCACTATGAGATCATTTGATTTGCTTTGTTATTGTTTAAGCAAAATGGTTCTGCTGGAAGTTTCTTCCTGGTAAAGTGGAGTTTTCCTCTTCAGTGTCGCTACATGCTTGCTCAGTATGAGGAATTGCAGCAAAGTCAACAACACAAAGCAAGTGACTGTCCACTTTCAGGAGTGAATGCTGCAAGTTAATGACTTGATGCACTCTACTGGGTTTCCTTAGATAATAACTTTTTAAACAAATTTGAATAAAAAGTTTAATTTAACTACATTGTATGATGACAATTTACTTTTTTTTCTTTTTTGGGTAGTGTCTGAAGACAACACATGTTGGGAATTGGCATTATATACATTGAACCGTAACATAAAATTTGCTGGACTGTGTGTTATGTTTTCCAGCTCTCAGCAAAAAAATCCCGCTGGCTCTTTTTAAGATGTTAAGCTTAAAAAGCAAAGCACAGATCTTATTACCAGCAAGCTCTGGGTTTTCCTTTTTTTATTTTACTGTCTAGTTTTTCCCCAAAAATTTCTGTGTCTGGGCAAAGGGAGGATTGCGCAATTGGTATCACTGTTGTCTTGCAGCAAGAAGGTTGTGAGTTTGAATCCTGGCCTGGGGTATTTCCGCATGGAGTTTACATGTTCTCCCTGTGCATGCATGGGTTCTCTCTGGGTACTACGGCTTCTTTCCAAAGTCCAAAAACATGACTGTTAATTGGTCTTTCTAAATTGCCCTTAGGTATAAGTGTGTGATTGCATGGTTGTATGTCCTGTGTGTCTCTGTGTTGCCCTGCGATGGCCTGGCGACCTGTCCAGGGTGTACCCTGCCTCTCGTTTGATGAATCCTGGAGATAGGCTCCAGGCTCCCGCAACCCTCCAGAGGATGGATGGGTATAGATAATGGATGGATGGGCAAAGGGAATATTTTCATATACAGACCCTTTCCAAAAAATTTGAATATCATGGAAAAGTTTATTTATTTCCATAATTCTATTCAAAACGTTAAACTTCCATAGATTATAGATTCAGGGCCCACAACTTAAACGATTTCAAGTATTTAGTTGTTTATTTGTACATAATTTGGGCTTCCAGCTCATAAAACCCACAAAAACAGGATTTCAACAAGATTAGAAAACTGTGAAGAAATCAGCCCAAATTTTACAGCGCATGAATGTTTTAAACTGAGTGTCACACACTACTCATCTACGAAATTCAGAGTACCTGCACAAGTTTTCCCAGGTGTCATTAAATTGCTTCACTTTGGTTCAATTGCCTCAGTTAGGTTCAATATGGGGAAGACTGCAGACTTGACAACTGGCCAGAAGACCCTCATTGATACTCTCTATAGCACATGTGTCAAAGTCAAGGCCTGGGGGCCAAATCCGCCCCGCCATAGCCATTTATGTGGCCCTCTAAACCCTAGAGGACCATATAAATAGAACATTACAGTTCTATTTATGTGCACCTAAATACTATTTTATCGGTCAAATCAAATCAGTGTTTATTTGAATAGTCCTAAATCACAGCATTGTGAAAAGATATTCAGTATTATTTCATTTTAAGAAGTACTCTTCGAATGCAGAGACAGATATTTATTAATATTTTAACAGTTTGTTAAAAATTGTTTTAATACTTTCTGCCACAACCGGCCCTTTAAGGGCATTCCTGGTCGTGATGTGGCCCAAAATTCCTTTGAGTTTGACACCCCTGCTCTATAGGATGGGTAAGACCACAAAATTTCATAGCTAAGGAGGCTGGCTGTTCACAGAGTGCTGTGTCCAAGCATATCAATGGAAAGTCTAGTGGAAGGGCAAAATGTCGCAGGAGAGGATGCACCACCAGAGGAGCTGACCGTGGGCTTCAGTGGATTATCAAATGGAGAAGATTCATGAATCTGGCAGAGATCCAGAAAGAGTGGAATGAGGAGGGAGTCACAGCTTCAAAAACCACCACATTCAGACGCATCCGGGAAATGGGCTACAACTGTCGGGTTTCTCGGGTCAAACCACTTCTAAACCTGAGCCAACGTAGGAAGCGTCTCAACTGGGCCAAGGAGAAGAAGGACTGGACTGTTGGCCAGTGGTCCAAGGTCCTCTTTCCGATGAAAGTAAAGCATGCCTTTCATTCGGGAATCAAGGTCCAAGGGTTTGGAGGAAGATGGGTGAGGAACAAAGCTCAAGCTGCTTTAGGCCCAGTGTGAAATATCCACAGTAAGTCATGATTTGGGGTACAATGCCCAGTACAGGTGTTTGTACACTCTGCTTTCTTAAATCCAAGGTCACCGCATGAGTCTACCAGAATGTTTTAGAGGACTTCATGATTCCTTCTGCTGAGGATCTGGATGGAGATGCAGATTTAATCTTCCAGCAGGACCTGGCCCCCTGCCCATACCGCCAGAAGCTCAAAAACCTGGTTTGATGCCCATGCCATCACAGTGCTTGACTGGCCAGCCACCTCGCTGGACCTAAACCCCATTGAGAATCTATGGGGTATTATCAAGAGGAAAATGAGGGGCAACAGACCCGAAAACAAAGTAGAGCTGACAGCAAGCATCAAGGAAATCTGGGCTTCCATAACTCCCAGGCAATTCCTCAGGCTGATTGCTTCAATGCCACGGTGCATCGAGGCAGTGATTAAGGCAAAGGGATTGAAGATTGACATATCGTTTTGAAAGTACCATATTTTGATTGATTTGATATGATCCTAATTGCTTTCTCTTTTTTCTGCAAAAACTGAGAAGTAAATGGTGATTTCTTCAAAGTATAAAATTTTTTTGAATTCCTGTTTTTGTGGGTTTTATGAGCTGGAAGCCCAAATTATGTACAAATAAACAACTAAATACTTGAAATCATTTAAGTTGTGGGCCCTGAATCTATAATCTATGGAAGTTTAACATTTTGAGGGGAATTATGGAAAGAACTAAACTTTTCCATGATATTCTAATTATTTGGAAATGCTCTTCATATTGTGGCATTATTCCTGTAACAGTGTATGGTTATTGCTATGTTTTGTTTGTCCTCCAAAGTGGAGGACAGGAAGTAGACTGACGTCCCATTTTAAACTATCTACAAACTTGCTGTAACTTGATCTAATTACCCAGCCGTAGTGGTTGGTGTGATTAGGACCAAAATTGTTAATCCATTTTATTATCAGAATATTTGCTTTTTCAAGTTGCACCTGGTACTTTTTGAATTGTAATAATGACTAAATTAAGTTACTTCTGGCAGTTAGAGACAGCCAGCTAGAAAAGAATGATCAAAAACAGAAGAAAAAAAATTGCTGGAGAGGCTGGTAAGACATAAGTTTTCCAATTTTGTTTTTTAATAAACATCATTATGGTCAATCCTGAGCGTCCTCATCATCAGACTGTTAACCAACAACAGAGGGTCTTGAGTCGGAGGCTTCTTCACAATCGCTGTAATACAGACCGCTACAGGAGATCTTTCCTGCCCACAGTCATTGGCATTTACACAAACTCTTTGAATAAAATTGTATGTGTGTTACGACAACATTTTTCTTTGGGATCAATAAGGCATTTTTAATTGAATTTGATAAGTTAACTAAGTTCCAATGGGATTTATTGACGGATATTTTTTGAAGGTAATCGGTTTTTACTTAAAATTAAAAAGTTCTTCATCTTAATAACATTTGAAACATGATGGACCATAGAATAACCAGGTACAATCTGTCTGTGTGCAGTGTAATGCTAGTTTCATGGCAATATCCTCAGTACTGAGTATTTCAGTGATCCATCCAAAATCACCTTTGATGCAGCACCACATTTTGTGTGAATGGGATCGTTTGTACCACTGCTGCAGGGGTTCAAAAGTGTGTTTCAATTAACCCCTGCTGTCTTTAACATCTCAAATATGCAATTAAGCTAATTGGCAGAATGACTCTTTGAGGGGCAGGCCTCATCAATCCCCTCCCAGCCCAATTCGCTGGCCTTTCGCTGTGATCTGCCTCACTAGTCGCACTCCTCGCCTTCCCATTAGGACTATTCCCGGTGGAGAGCCTTTCCCTGCATTACACTGTAACAGGCTTATTAATAATACATTAATGAAGGGTTGCTGCTCCAGATTAGGAGATGGCCCCTCTGATAATGGGGTGCTGGAAGAGGGCCAGACATTCACCTAACTGCTGTAATCTAACCTTGGGTTAAATAAGCTTTTGTTAGTGAGAGCGTGAGCATGAGACGCACAAAGGAGGGGGAGTGACAGAGAGTATTCGCTCGAGGAAATGTAAATGACTCTTTTGTCTGCGATATGAAAAGGTGAGGAAGCAGAGCTCTGTGCTGTTCGCAGTTTCGCTCTTTACGATGGATGCTGATCCTTTTGCCCTTTTGCACTGTCATACTTAAAAAATTTGGTTGTTTTGTATGCAACTTTTTTCCAAAAAGAGGTGTCTGTCTGTCATGTTTTACACCAGCTATATAGCAATTCCTACCCACCATAGGGACATGTCGTACTCGCGGGTTTAAATCCAACAAAGGGTTTAAATTGATTTGCTCTTATACAGTAATAAATCAGCTGGCCCAGATGGAGGTCAGACCTACAGTCAAATGTCTTGTTTCCACTGAGCTGAACGGTGCAACTCGGTGTGGTTCGGATTATTCAGGAGACCGTTTCTACCACCAGCTGGATTCTCACTGGGCGGGCGGCGTTGTACTGCACTGTCACACTAGTCCAGCGAGAATCGTGGCACAATAAAACATAACAAATAAATCAAGACAGCAGCTCGTGCTTGGCTTTTGGTTCTTTCTTTACATAAACTTTACTGCAGTGTTTATGAGTGGGCTCCGTGCGGCGAAGAGAAACATATTCCGTTTACAACGAGGTAAGATGAAACAACAGCACAGGTGTTTATGTCTCGTGCTTGTCGCAAACAGTGATGTTTTTCATTCCTCCAATCCAAGGACTGTGTTGTGTGACGCCAGTAGCTCCGCCCTAACCGTACCGGACCATTGTTCTATGGACCTACAACCGAAGGGGGGCCATTAATGGACCGATACCAGCCTGTTGTATGGGCCGCTTTTACAATAGAAAAAGATTAAAAAGTGGGCCGGACCGCATCGAGCCGCACCATTCCATTCAGTGGAAACAAGGCTAATAGGAACAAACTTAGCTAATGGTTGTTCAAGTTTTCTTACAAGTTCGGTTCTAAAGAACACTTTTCCGCACTTCTATCTGAGCCATCAACTAGGCTGATCAAAAAATCAGAAGTGGACTTTTGAACAGCAATGGAGTTGTTGCATTACACAGCCAAAGAGCTAAACGGTATTTGAAATTAGCCAACCATACGACCCTGTGCAGATAGATGGAATAAATGACAGATGGACAGAAGAAATCATCCATCCATCCATCCATCCATCCATCCATCCATCCATCCATCCATCCATCCATCCATCCATCCATCCATCCATCCATCCATCCATCCATCCATCCATCCATCATCTATACTGTCTATCCTATGCATGGTTGTGGGGGGTGGCTGGTGCCTATATCTGTTAGCTAGTCAATTGCCATCATGTGTAAATAAATATGGGTGACATGTCATTCTTATTCCTTAGAGTTTGGTATTATGTAGGCTAATCCTTGGCAGCTTTAACAGCTTTTGCTCCTCTGTGAAGACTTTCTGTAAAGTTTGTTGTTTCTGCAAGTGTGTTTATAGGTATTTTTAACAATTCTTTCTGGAGAAAATTTGTAATGTCAGACACTGGTGTTGGATGACAAGGGTATTTTATTCTTTCATTATATTTGGTACTGTAACATGCCTTTTTCACTAGCACCTAGCAGCATGGCTTAAAAGGGCTCCACTCTAGTCTACACAGTTTGGGTAGTTTTCCATTACAATAGAGAAACAGCTCTAGTAGGTGGGGTCGTCATAAAGTTGGGCGGTCCCAGATTCGGGACGTGATCTGTACACGGCACAAAGACAATACAACATGGAGTCTGTGGCTTTTTGCCTGACTCTGTTGCCTGACTCTGTCGCTGGAGGGGGCAGATTATTGTAATGGA
Source organism: Valencia hispanica (assembly GCA_963556495.2). NCBI lineage: Eukaryota > Metazoa > Chordata > Actinopteri > Cyprinodontiformes > Valenciidae > Valencia > Valencia hispanica. Next base: position 9,273,850 of record OY747705.1, on the reverse strand, counting down.
ATCGCTCTTGTGACTTAACCGGTGACTCCACCCCCTAACCAATCAGTGACCGACACTCTTATGATATCACGTTTCCAGCCCGACTCTGCACTCTCCGGACCCCAGGGAAGTAGGTTCTAAAAAAGGCGTTGGTACCACGTAACTGTTACTAGTGGAAAACCATTGCAACCGCATCGGGTCGAATCGAGCTGATTGAGTGCCATAAGGTATGGATGAATCTGTTTAGCAAAAGAAACCCATTTCACAAAGCTCTCCATGCAATTTTCTTCTGCTACTTTGATGGCCACATTAAGCTTGGAGATCTGTTGCTCTCGACTCTGCAGAGGGCAGATGACCTCAGCATCTGCCAGCCACAGTCTGCGATTTGATGTGGCCTACCCCTTCATGGCTGAGTTGTCGTTTTCAATCACTTTCACTTTGTCATGTGACCACTAACAGTTTGGACTGGATTTAGTAGGCCTAGTGAGGAAATTTCACGACTAAACTTTTTGCAGAAGTGGATTCCTATGCTGGTACCATGCTGGAATTCCCTGAGCTCCTGAGAGTGACCCATTCTATCACAAATGTCTGTAGGAGCAGCCTGTCTGCATAGGTGCTGGTTAGTTTGCACACAATATATTTTAAACATATCTAGCATAGGTTTCACAGGATGAACACAGTTTTTACATATGAGCTTTTAATTTTACGGCAATTAATAACAGATTACCTTGATTCAATGTATATGAGATGATTACATATAAACAATGAAGATACTAAATAGTTGAGAATGTCAGACTAACATTATTATTTGGCCTAGCCTATGGTTTAAAGAAAGATTCTTTCAGAGTTTCATGGAACTAAATAATAGAACTCAGTTGAGAGCCAGCTGGTCAAAATCACAATCAATGGAAACAAGTAATATAGAGGTTTAAATTACATTTTCATGAGATTTGAGCATTATGAAGATTATTTATTTCACAGTTTTTCAAAAGTATCAAATAGAAATAAGATGATACTCAATGACAGAGTACATGGGTTTGTCTCCAGGTACAAAATGGAGCGATAAAATCGGAATAAGGGTTGATAAATTGGGGGGGGAACTGACCCGGAGTCGCTCATAGCAGTTTGGTGGAAACAGAATTACATGAGACTTCACAGCTGACAGGTGACTGTTGCTCTCTGACTGTGAGACACTCCAAACCAGCTGAAATGCGGGCGTTTCGGCAGGCTCGTGGCAGGGTTCCGTCCGTCATGTGTCAAAACTCCCCTGTTCCCCTCGAGTCCACGCTTTTCCACCGGATGTACCGCTCCCTGCCCGCAAAATATATTGTGATGCCAGCAATCAACAAACAATAAACAAAACCAAAAGAAGAGGCAGAAGAGTTCGTGCTTAAATATTTTAAATACCCTCTGCTGTTTTCCTGAATGGTATTTCACTCTCAGGATGCTGTGTGTACTTGTCTGCATGCTGTTTTGGCAGCTTCTTTCCCTCCTGTCTGTCTCCTAATAGAAATCTTGATAGAAATATCAGAAGGAGATTTTAATCACAAGGGTGTTGTGCGTGCTTACTTATCCGAACCACAAAGGAAGAAAGAATTTTCCAGCCGACGCTGTCACCCCTCTCACACAGCAGCCTCTGTCAGAGAGAAATGTGCCTTAAGACACATCTCCCCCGTTCATCCCGTGTAACACTTGCCAAATGGCAGCGAGCTTAACAGCAGCCGAGAACAAACGGAATGAGGAAGCGATAGGAAAATAAGATCGAATAGAATGTTTCCTAGAGTCAAATACAGTATGTTAAAGGAGAGCCTTGAGAGAAAACATTCAGGGGGAGAAGGTAAACACAACCATTAAGTTTCTAACTGAGACGGAGTGCACAGGGAATTATTTTGGATTGTGCTTTTGTCTCCCGAACACCCCCCCTCCCTCCGCCCCCACCCCACACACCTCCTTACCCTCCTCTTCCTCCCAGCCCCTTGTTTTGTTTTGTTCCTCAGGGAGTTTTGATGGGGACAAATTTGAAATTTCATCGCCTGGCTACAGAGGTGGGTAGAGCACCAAAAATTGTACTCAAGTAAGAGTAGCACTATTTCAGCATATTTCTACTCAAGTAAATCTAAAAAGTAGCTGTCCAAACAGTTATATTTAGTAAACAGGCTATTGGAGCACTGAGTAACATCTGATTTAATATTTTTTTAATTATGTAATCAGACAGATAAAAATATAAAGTTATGGGGAAATTCTGGTATTATAAGACCAAAATGAACATACACATAAATAACATAATTAGAAAATAACAAGTTTTAGGCACAAGAAACAATTTTCTAAGTCATTTTTTAAAATATTTTACCAGTTTCTACACTAGGTAATATATATATATATATATATATATATATATATATATATATATATATATATATATATATATATATATATATATATATATATAAATACATATATATATATATATATATATAAATACATACATACATATATATATATATATATATACTGGAAGTACCTTTTAATTGGTTCTAATATATATGGAGAGTGCATGAGATAAATACAGGGAAAGATAATGAGAGATACTGGTCCTCATACAGGTAATTACATTAGGAAACCAAAGCTTATGTAGAAACACGAGGTCTCCTTTAATTAACTGTAGATGTGTGTCTGGTGTATTTTCCTATTAAAGCATGTTTGTTCTTCATTCCGTGAAGTAACTCGCAGCAGGTGGAGCATCCAGAAGTTTACCTCAAGTAGGAGTAGTGATACTTCACAATATGACTGAACAAAAAGTAAAAAGTATGGTGTAGTAAAACTACTTAAAACAATTTTTCCCCCCAAAAAAGTTACTTCAGTAAATATAACTGAAAATTACTACCCATCCCCGCCCAGCTATTAGATTCAGTGACAAAAGCAGACCCCGTGGTTTAAAAGAGGCGAAACCAAAGATCGACGCTCTTCCATGCCGCTCTGTTGCAAATTGCCACGTTATTGCTCGGTGGGAAGATGTAACCCTAATACCCCCACCCCACCCCTCCATCCACGCACGCGTCTACAAAGTTACTGCCAAGAAACTCAACTGAATCTGAGACACGTCTTCTAATTTTGTCTGTAATAAATAAATTAAAGCACAAATAAAACGTTGGGGAGTGGATTGAAAATGAAGCGGGGGCTGCCTGAGGAAAGGCAGTCGTGTTCAATTAGGGCCTAATAACCAATGTTCTTTCTAAAGTTGGGGTAATTTGAAGATCCCTGATGTTTTCATACAGGCCTTTTTTCTACTCATCTTCACATAAAAAGGAGCAGTTCAGAAATTGTTGTCGCAAAGTAAGTTCTAAAAGACCTTCAAATCATTAAGTGTGAGTTTTCAAAGACCTGCCGATCGAAAGCCAATGGGAAAGTCCTCACACTTTTATCTCGGATGTTAAAGAGAAAGATGAGGATCTTGAGCCTGGGCCCTTTCAGATAAGTGAATATATTTAATTTTTGAAAGAATCACAGACTTGGTGTCTTTGGTCCTTACGCCTGCTGGGACCAAGGCGTGAAGAAGTCAAAGTTTTTTTTTTTTCTCTCTCCCTCTCTATATCTTTCACCCGGCTGCACTCATAAAGACGAATAGACCCTGAAACCTCTCAGGGCCTCTGACTTGATTTATTTATCAGGTCTGCTCTGTTCCCAAGTGATGGCTGTGTGTGATGGATACCCAGGGGTGGGTCTTCTTAGAGCAGTACCCTCCTCCTCCTCCTGCATCATGCTCCCTTGCTGTGGCATCAGAGCCCTGGCGTTTTCATTGCAGGGGCATGGCCCAGGCCCCTGCACCTAACGAATGCTGAGTGGGCCTGCCGCTTCTACTAGTCATGTTTTTGTTTTTGTTAGGTACATTACTGAACAGGTCAATAAAATCAGACAGTCTTAGCTTCAACAGTCCTAATCTGTGCACATCTACCCATATGCCCATACACACCCATACATGTTAAGCACACAGTTGCCAAAAGCCTATTTTTTTAGTGAGGCTACCTTTGATGTAAAAATGTCTTGATTTGAGCTGAAACATTTAAATGTGACACAGAAGAAATCTCTAAAATAGCAAACCCTTCTTACAGCAGTGTCGGGGAGAGGCAAAACAGTAAAAAGAACTTGAAGTGAAAACTGGCACACAACTTTTGGTTGAACAGTCCCCAAAAGTCTTCCCCTTCCTCGGTTTCAAAATGGCTGGTTGGTAACAGAAAACATTTGTTTGTTGTTGTTTGGTTTTCGTCTTAACGTGTTAACGGCGCCGGGACCTGATGACGAAGAGAACATCTGGCTTTGGTGCATAGCTGGAAGTACAGTCATATATTATACATGATGCTCTGTGCATCTGCCAAAACAGGCAGCCTGAGCGTCCCTCAATCAGTGCAAACACGAGTGAAAGTGATGGTGATCGCACACAGCGGCAAGAATGCCGTTTCTTCAGATAATAATGTCACTTAGCTTGGAAGGAAACCGACTTCTGAGCTCAATAACTCTTGCTGCATTTAGAAGCAGGTGGAGTCAAAGTGAGGTACGTTCTCCAGGAAAACAGATGGATTGCCGGCGGTGTTGCAGGCAACACCTGAAATCTGTCAATAATTACACCGCACTTGGAATGGGAGGGAAATTAGCAGCAACCATCAACTCTCTTGACATTTTGAATACCTCGCTTGTCTGTGGAAAATCTAGTTTTGCGTTTCTCTCTATTCTACTCTCCTGCCTTGTTGGGTAATTAAACTAAAGAGATGTTCACTTGCCTGCAGCATTGCAAAAAATGTTGATATCATTTACCTGCCACATAGGGACATGGTAGAGAAAACAACAACAACAGAAAAAAACTAAAGTCCTACCAGTCCTTGAAGTGCTTCAAATTGAAGACCAAATTGTTTTGTGTTACATGCATGACAGCCAGCTAAAGGTGGAGCTGTAAATCCTTTGGGATGTGGGTTAGTGAGGCTCTTCTCACCATCTGTTGCAGGCCTGTGGAGATGACAGGAACTCTGCCATCTTTGGAAATCATGAATAAATAAAACCAAAGATTTCCTCAAATAGCTGAGCAGTTTTTATTCTGATGCCTAGGATTAGTTTTTAATGCTGAAGTTGTTCTAACAACTCAAATTTTTGATATTGACTTTCTTTATTTTTTCCAGCCATGTTGCAAACTTGCCATAGAATGATGTGACTTTACAGTTCAAATATGTTACCTCTTACATTCTAATTCTATACGTGCAAGTTGACATGCCTTGGAGGGCAAAATGATTGCTCACCCAAGTTTACCACCACTATTATTAGCTGCCAGTTATCAAAAGAACAGCAGTGAACAAAAATGTAGTCAGTATAATTAACACGTGCACCGCTGTAGAATGCATAAATACACAAAAGAAGGACAGTATGTGAAATTTCATAGGAAGTGTGACGAAGTGTGTCGAAGTATTGTCTGTTTTTAAAGAAGAAAATTACAGGTGAGCTATTAATCTCAATAATTAATCTAGCCTGCTTTTTGTTATCTAAAGACCAGCCGACTCGCCACAGGTGTACGCACAGATCCCAGGATGCTACCCTCCAAACTAGCTAAGATGAACGGGCGACCCCCCACATCTCTCTTGTTAATTAGCTTGCTAAAATACATGACTTGTCATTCAGTCAAGACACGCATGCAGCTAGTGCTGAATCTGAACTAGATGTCGACTCTTTTTACACATCCAGCCATAATCGGCCTAGGAAAAATGATCACCTTGTCAGAGCTCATCTGACAGTGCCGACATTTAGCCATAATCAGGACGAATGTGAACAAGAGCAAGAAAAACTAGAAAAAAAACATGATCAGGAAAGTGTTTGGAAACTGCTATGAGCATGTGGATTGAGTGAGGGTTGTAATGAATAAAATAGAAATGACTCATTTTGTTTGGTCTTTCATGTTAAATTAATCCAATACTTTGTTTTGTATTGGCCTAGTTTGCACAAAAGAACTTCTTCTGCACTGCAATTACTTGCTAAGGCTTCTTTGCAAGGTGCTGGTATCGGCTTTGCTTCACAGATATATAAAGCCTCCATTTCACCCGATCTTGTTTAATTCTAATGCAGGCTATTCAGTTGTAGTCCCCTAACATTCCCGCCAATTCGGCAATACAAAATACTCTATAAATACCACCCTTTTTAAAATTAAAATCCAGATTTGTTTAATAGGTGAAAAAAATGACCATCCCCCCTGAAATTCTTTTACAACTCGACTACTGACTATGGGAATGTGTACAATTATCGGATTTACACACCTGAACTTCACTGGACAACTCCTAGTGCTTCATACACCTTTCATAACAATCATCAACTGTGGGCCTGGCTCCACCAGATGTCGCTGTGGAGCTCTATACACGCTTATTATTATTATTATTATTAATCAGTAGAACAGCATTGTCCTTTATACAGTAATATAAAGACAGATTCTGTTACCACGAATATTCTGTTAAGAAAATGTGTGTATAAATAGGCTAAATCCTTTTGAGGAACTGGAGATTGGGGCCGGTGTTCTGTCGGTGTGGCAAACCGTGTCAGAATAGCATACCGAACGTGAATTTTTACTGCGCCATCTGTCACTTTAGCCTAACTTATCAAAAAAGCATACCTAACCCTAACCCCAGGTATGCAAATGGATGGATGGATGGATGGATGGATGGATGGATGGATGGATGGATGGATGGATGGATGGATGGATGGATGGATGGATGGATGGATGGATGGATGGATGGATAGATAGATAGATAGATAGATAGATAGATAGATAGATAGATAGATAGATAGATAGATAGATAGATAGATAGATAGATAGATAGATAGATAGATAGATAGATAGATAGATGGATGTTTTCTCGAGGCGTTTTCAGGGCAAGTCTGAACCCAGGATAAGTCTAACCTAACAATTTCAGAAAATATCTACATTTAAAAATTGTATGCCTTTAATCATGGAAATTTCTCTTGCAAATTTATGACTTTTTGAAAATATGTGAAATTAATCTGAAAATACCTTGGCAGAAATTTACTCAATTTCTTTTTCTTTTATCTACAATGGCCCTAATACACCAGATTGAACAATTTAACACTATACACAATTTTACATCTCCACTTGCTAAAAATATTTGGAATATTAATATTTAACATTTCTTGTGATTCTATAAGGCATGCAATTAGGTAATGTGTATATAATATGTGATAATATACCAAAACTTACCACTTGTCGTCTGAGGTGTGCTGTAATGATGGTTTGATTTTTACGCATGCGGGATTCCACAAATGTGCGCATGTGCAGTCCTTTTGAAACAAATCATAAAGTCACATCTGTTTCAGAGGAAGTGATGTTGACAACTGAAACGTTTTGATTTTACAGAAAAGACTTGTCCTTAATGTTCACTGGAAACATGTGGACTACCTTTTTGTTACTGAAACATTTGGAAATTACTTCCATGTAAATTGTTTTGAGCTTTACAGAAACATGAAATTATACTCAAGAAGTTTTGCAGGTTTTTTTTTTTTTTTGTTCCGCTAGAAATTTTAAACAGTAACCCTAATTTTGATTTTAAAGAATGATTTTATTTTGTAAAGCGTGGAATTCTGAAAATGACCAAATAAACTTTGAGAAAATCACTTTGGGGAACAAAAATCTCATTTAATAAGCCTGTTGGAAAAGTCATTTTACTAAACAGTTGATTCATACTGTCTCGGGGTATCTGTAAGTTTTACCTCAGGTGTTTAAAAGCTACAATGCCTCATTGCACTCAAGTTCAGTTCATTCTCTGCTGTTCTGTTTATTTGTTCATGCATTAAAAGTTATAAAGTTAAGTTAAAACATTTGAACATAAACTTTAGCACCACTACAATTATTAAACCCATGAATAATATCAGCTAGAGATTCTACTTGCTGTTAGGTTCCAAAATCAACATTTAGCATAAATCTTATTTGCAGAATTACGTTAAGATATCTGCATTGGCTCTCTGTTGTTTTCCCTCTTTTCTGTATTTCACATTAAAAGAAGCCGTGGAGGTAGTTTTTAATAGATCAGGATGTCAGCCAAGGTCACCTGTTTAAACCCATACAAGATGAATCTCTATTGCACATAATGAGTAAAGGCAGGAAGAAGTTCTCCTCCAAATTCCATATGGCAAACTAAATGATCATCCTATAACAGCCTTTCCAAGAAGCCGGGGCTGGAGACAGCAATTGGACAGACTGTGGACTCCATCCGACACTGAACCTTCAATGCGGAATTTCTAAATAGAGCCGATAAATCCAGTGCACACTGAGTAATGCATCTCCCTCTCCACTCACACAGCTAAAATCTGTCTCTCCACATAATGCAGCACACCTCTAGCCTTACGTGTCACATCTATTTGCTGTCAGCCGGGGCAAGTGTGTGCTCAACATGTCGCCCGATCCGCACTTCTGTTCTCACAGGAAAGTTTCTCTGCTCCATGCCGCCGAGCCGCGATAGTGATAATTGGATAATGAGTAAATAAACAGCTGGAGTCTGCGCGCTTTAGCTCCTCCAGTAAAAGCTGCTTAAATGCAGGACTGGAACATGACTTTCACAGCCACACACACACACACACACACACACACACACACACACACACACAGAGTCATCTCTTCCAACACTACTGAGGCAAACTTTTCATGGAGGGAGCAGCTATTTGGGGGCCATCTTGTTGTGTGAGTGTGTGTGTGTGTGTGCCTCTCCTCGGCTGAACTGTGGGGGAACAATGACAGGAAGGAAGCAGGCTGGAGGTGAGTGAGGTGTGAGAGCCCTACTAGTGTGTATCCAAGCCCTAATTAACTCTCTGCTGCTTCCTCTTTCACTGGCATCCCTGCCTTCCTGGGGCACATGCCAGTTACACGGATGCTGTGCGTTTCTGGCTCACGCATGTGTGTGTGCGTGTGTGTGTGTATTTATTTGCAAGCACCGTGATATCACTGTCACCGGCGTTTGTTCCTGGCACGCCTGCCCTCCTGTGCCAGGTTTTGTGAAGCATGCCGAAGCCACCGGATGGAGCGTAATTACCCTCCCGCTCGCTGTGAACCCTTGCCCCCCCCCACCAGCACCCCACCCCATCCCCTTCCCACCCACAAACAACGGCCTCCTCGCGCCGTATCCATAAACAAACCAGCTCCTCCTCTCTCCACCAGCTCCTCCTGCCTCCCACTCGTTACGGGTGCTCTCCTCGCCCGGTCAGAGAGTGGGCCTCCATCGAGTTTGGCAGCAGCTTTTTTAATGGCATCTCAACATGGTAAATGTTCTCTAACAATACTATCTTGTACAGAAGGCACTGACCCTCTTCTTCAAAGAGGAAAGTCAGGCATAAGTATGACCTTATGGGATGTGCTGCTCGCAGGAAATGTGGGCAGACTAAAACACAAATAAGCCGTTTATTTAACCGGCGAACAGCGCAAGCCGCCCGGCCCCCACGTTTTGCTAAGCCCACCGCTTTAAGCAGCCTTGTCAAAAGTTGATGCGGACCATTAAAGGTGCCGATGATGCACCCACCCTCCACCGTCCCACCCCGCTCTGACAGGAGAGCACTGCCGCTGCCAAGCTGCAAAGCTTTATTACATGACTAGGAAGGCGTCCAGCAACCAGAGTAAATAAAGCAGGGAAAAGATGAAATGCACGCGACAGCGAGGCAGACAGCTGAACAAATGCAATGACTTAGAAAAATGGGCGTAACAGCTCCCTCTTCCCCCCCACTCTTTAAACAATCAACCATGTAAATTATTGAAATATCATGAAAAATAAATAGTTCAATGAAAAAAAGAGGCCCAATTATGCAGTTAAGCTGCATATATCAATGTTTATCATCCATGCGACTGAGTGAAATGAAAAAGGCTCTTGTTTGTGTTGAAAGCAAGGGGGGGATGTAGAAGATCCCGGAGTGTCTCGGAGTGTGGAGCAGATCCAAAATAAAGAAGGCTCAGACCACCACATAGGGCAACTGGCTGCCAGCCTTCATCCACCCGGCCGGCGCGCTTATCTAACAAATCAAATCAGGTGAACTTGACAGGGCTCACTACCGATCCGAGGAGCACGGAAGCTGCCATGGCTCCTCCTTTGAAGCTGAATTAGTGCCTGAGAAAAGGATAGAGCAGGCGTTGGGATAAATGTCCATTTTTACGTCGGTTTGAGGCTTTATCCCGGTGTTCTCCAGCGGCTCTTCCTCAGACAGCAATGCCCTGGGAGTCCAGGTGCTTTGAGCCAGTGCTAGACCTCATCCTCTGGTCCTTACACGGGATCTCCTTGATTTTAATGAGGCCACACGGACCTCCCTGTGATGTGCCTTGGTGAGCGGGCAGAACCTGGTTGGCTCCGAGGTCGAAGTGGTGGTTGAGCGCCGGTGACCCCTTCTCCCCCTCCACTTGTTTCAGCTGGCCCTCTCAGGCGCTCCTGATGTTTTATTAACCAGGTTCACTGCTCCACTGTGTTCTGAGGAGACGCAGCTGCCTGTCATTCAAATGTATAAACACTGCGGTTTCACGTTGGAGCCCGTACGGATCACATCCACTGGATCGATAGGAAATCTTTCTGACTGCATGTTGACAATGTTGCTCCAGCTGCATATTAAGCACAGCCCTGGAGGCCTCTGGATTCTTTTACAACACCCTGGGAGCAAATAAAGAAACACACTAATTAGTCCTGTCATGTACACATGATGGAAATCTCTAGTTATTCTAGTAGACAATCTGTGTGTATTAGCTAGCAGCTGCACACTTTGCATTTCTATGAGTATGAGCGCTTATTTGGGTGCAACCTGGATAGAATAGACTGAATAGATAATGGATGGATGGAAGGAAGGATGGAGGGATGTTTCGCGGGTTGAAATTCCACTGACTGCTCTATAAGGTCAATATTCCAGCAGTACCAGGCTCATCAGATTACAGATAGAATTAAAATGACAAAGGTTGTGTATGAAACGCAGAGGTTTGTAGAGTAGTCAAACTTTTTTACTCAAGTAAGAGTAGAACTACTTCAACGTACATTTATTCAAGTAAAAGTAAAAAGTAGCTATCCAAGAAATTATTTAAGTAAGAGTAAAAAGTATTTGATTAAAAATCTACTTAAGTACTGAGTAAGTATTTAATCATAACATTTGATGTAATATTTAAACATGATGTCATCAGACTAAATTAACACAAATAAATTACATTTATACCAAATAACAAATTCAAACATGCAAGTTTTTTTTCAATAAAAACAGTTACTAATACTAACAGTAGGTAATGCATATATGCTGTATGAACCAAACATAGCGAAGCAGCTTTTAGTTTTTATGCTCCTTTTATCTAGAACAAACTTCCAGACCACTGCAAAGCTGCTGAAACACTGAGTTCCTTTAAGTCAAGGCTAAAAACCCTTCTGTTCAGAGCTGCATTTGATTCATTGATTAATAATTGCTGGAATGTCATAACTGTAGTAGGTTTTGATGTTCTTCATGTTTCTGATGTTGTGTTTTATGTTTTTATAGGTGTTTTATTCCTGCTTTTATTTTATTCCCTAATCACCCAAAGCACTTTGAAAAGTACAAAGTACAGTGTAGTAAAACTAGTCCTAAAAGTATTTTTTAAAATACTTTTATTTAGCCAATCCAGACGCCCCATTCACTATTATTACACTGATTGGCTGTACCCCCTAAGGAAATCTATGTTACCGTCAAGACAGTTTCTACTGTGAGCATTGATGCATATTAAGGTATTTTTTGGTGTTTTAAATTAAGATAGGGAGTTATAAACATTTTTTAGAGGAAGTCTCAAGTGTTCTAAAAAGTGGCGAGTGGTTGTGGTACCTAATCGCCCCGGATACCGGGGGTCCACTGTAGTTTGGATCTTTTCATTTGAGATAACATTAAGTAATTATTGGTAGTAGGCAAATGTCATTTAAAGGCACACTGTCATGCATGTTTTAGATGTTTCCCTGCTTCAGCACACCTGATTTGCTTTTTTGACAATTGATGGCTGAGTAACAGGCTTCTGCTGAACTACAATCATCTGAAGCAGCCAAAGGTAAACTAGGGAAACATCTAAAACATGCCGGGCAGTGTGTCTTGAGGACCAGGGCCGTGAAACACTGCTAATCCACACAAGCTAACTAATCCACACAAACAATTTCTTCTGATCTGTTGCAGGATTGTGGAGCAGATAAAGAGTCACAAACTGTAGCACTTGCTGAAAATCCATTTTTATTTTTTAGTCAGCTGCACTCGCTGCACTGGGTCAGCACATCCACAGCCGACACTGTTTTCAGTGGCTGTTCTATGTGAACCTAAAGAAGCTCTCTGATGAGTTCTGCTCATGCCCAAACACACCTATAGGCTGTGTGTCATCACAAGTGAATCTATTATATTAGTCTGGGAATCTCCACACAGCCTGCTGATAGGGACCATGAACACACACTGAAAGAAGGAATAATATGTAAAAAAAACTAACAAAAAAAAAACTATTGGCCTCAGTCAGGATGTCATGATGAATTAATAAATTAGAATATATGATCTAATAAGGTTCGATTAAAAAGTTCCTTTTGAAAATAGGCTTTAAGCAGGTATTAAACATACCCTTCATTAATTCTATATTTCTGATTTAAAATATTTATTTCATTGGTCGGATGTAATATTGTAATCTTAAGTTAAGATTTTATCATATAAAAATTTTCATGATTACCAGAAATAATGCTTGAAAACATCAGTCTGTGCAGAATTAATCTACAAAGCCTATGAAGTATTCAGCCCTTTGTCTGTTTTACTCTTTTGTTTTTATTTATTGCTTTTTACAAATCAATCATATACACCTTTGGCTGCAATCAGAGTACAGAGTCTGTGTGGACAGGTTTCAATCAGGCTTGCACATCTTGTTGCTGCAGTTTTCCTCCATCCCTCCTGTCAGGTTGTGAGGGCATCAGCTGTGAACAGCCCTTTTCAAGTCTTGTAATAAATTCTCTATGGGATAGAGGTCTGGGCTTTGACTGGGCCATTCCAGAACATCCACCATGTTGTCTTCAAACCATTTCTGTGTAGCTTTAGCTGGGGGCTTCGGGTCATTGCCTCGCTGGAAAATAAATGTTCTCTGAAGCCGTAGTTCTCTAGGAGATGGAAATGCATTTTATTCCAGGATTTCTCGATATTTTGCTGCATTAATTTACCCTTCCACTTGACAAACCTTCCAGGGCCTGCTGCTGAGAAGTAGAGAACGCTGCCACTGTCCCTTTTTTTTCACCCCGCCCGCTCCCGCCTCCCCATAGGTTTATAGGCCAATCTAAAAAATATACAACATTTTATTAGAAAAGAAGAATAAAAAAACTACATTCAACAAAATCTGTGCTTTGAATCACATTGTTCATCCCGAGACAGCAAACTATGACTGCAGCTTAGAGCTGTAATCGGGCCTTAAAAGTTGGGGCCGACCCGGCCCGAGCCCGAGAGAATTCAGCCCGTGGCCCGAAGAGTCTATTTTGATTGACAGCTTATCAAAGCCCGAACCCGATTACAGCCCGACATTATTCAAAAGTCACAGATCAGGGTTTCCGCTAGAAAAAAATGGCACCGGACAACGTGACCGGCAGGTTTTCAATTTACTGGACAAATGTTTGAAATTCCCGTCAAACAGGCCTATTATCTGAAGCTTATAATAATAAATGAGGCCCTGCCTATAAGAATAATATCAAGGCAGGTCGATTTATAATCTTTTTTTGTTTTTAGTCTGCAGCTTTATAAAATAAAATGAGTACCGTCAATTAGGCTATCTCACATGCATGACTTCTAAAATAAAGGCTATTCCACAAGCCTGCCCTCTTTAAACATGAACATAAAGAAACTGAAGGCCTACCTATTATCAGATGAAATAATTTGCAAACAAAAACACATATTCACCAGTGGCTAACCTCCGTTTCACCTCCTCAACATCCATATTGCATCTTGTTCGTGCTAATGAGATGATCAGCTGACTTTGAACTCAGGCCACAGCAGGTGAAATGTTCATAATTAATTAGGCCTATACGCAGCCCATACCCAGATCTACTCGATATATGATGGCACAATGTGAATTCTCTGTTCAGGAACGTGAGCAGGGATTAGACCGTCGTGAGACATGTTAGTTTTACCCCACTAAAAATGTATTGTTGCAATAGTAAATATACCCTGAATATGTCATTATTATCATTAACATTGTAAAAATAGATTCTGACTGGACACAGTCACAATAACCGACAACAAAAAAATTGCAGCGCAACCGCTGCTCAGTACACAGAAGAATAGCTCAAAAAAAGTAATTCTTCAAACAGATATTTTATCTAACTTGGGACTGTTGTGTAGAAAGAGAAAATTGCTAAGAGACGTTAGTTTCAGGCTACTGCGTCTATGTTCTCAAATGTTTCCCACAGACACTAAACGCCCTCTCCGATGACACACTAGAAGCAGGTATACCCATATTCTCCAGCCTTAATTTTGTCTGCAACATCAGTTGCGCTCTCCATTTTCTTTGGGAGGGACCCACTGCTTTTTATCAGCCACCCGCTCCAGCCCAATGCAACCTTAAAATCACCTCCTACCACAAGATTTCTGTTGGGTACCGCAAGACCCGCTAGATTCCATTGCAGGGCTCTACCGAGAAGCATCCCCACAGCATGATGCTGTCACCACCATGCTTCACAGTGGGGATGGTGTGTGTTTTGTGGTGATGGGCAGTGTTTCGTGACCGTCAAACATTGCGTCTTGTCTGATGGCCAAAAAGCTCCATGTTGGTCTAATCCAGTGTTTCTCAAACTTTTTTTATCATTCCCCACTTTGGACAAAGGAGCATACACAAGCCCCCCATGCTTTTATCGCCCCCACAGAATGGTGACCACGCCTGATTCTTAAAGTGTTTTATTTATTTAAATAGCCAAGTTAGTCTACAAGTTTTTAAGGGTATAAATTAGTTGGAAAAAGGGGTTGCACACTGGTATAAAACGGCTCAGAAATATATGCTGTCAGTAGTTGCTACATGTAGAACTTCAGCTCACAGTGGGAGAAAATAAAAGTTGTAGTTTTATCAAATTTACAAAGCTTTCAAAAGTACAAAATAAAAATAAATAAAGAGCAAGATACTCATCCCTGTATTTCCTCCGTGGTTGACCATGTGACTTCTCTGACTCTGAAACGTTCCCTGATCTTTTTAGATATTTGTACATTTTGTAGATGGAATCACTGAAAATGCAGCTACTTCAGCTTGTTTTGTTCTGCTGCGATATATTCCAACGTCAAACTCCCAGCCCGATGTTCCAGGTCCCGGTTCTGTTTACAATGATGATCACAATTGCTAATTTATTTGGGTGTGTTTAATTTTGTGAGAGGGGGGAGCTGGTTGATTTAATTTACAGTGCAGTGAAACATTTACAACAACAGAATCTAGGGGGGTGAAACCATTTAAATCCCATTGATGTCACGCCCCACCTGCAATACCTCTGCGCCCCACTAGTGGGCCTCGCCCCATACTTTGAGAAGCACTGGTCTAATCAGACCAAAAAGACTTTCTTCCACTTGACTTTCCCACACAAGCCTTTCAACAAAATCTATTTGAGCCTTGATCTGAGTTTTCTTCAACAGTGGCTTTCTCATTGCCTCTCACTCATAAAGCTTTGACTGGTGAGGAAACCAGGCAACAGTTGTTGGCTGCAGAGTCTCTCCCATCTCAGCTGGTGAAGCTTGTAACTCCTTCAGCATGGTCAAAGGTGACCTGGTGGCCTCTCTCTCTAGTCACCTTCTTGCCACATGGGTCATATTTCTTCTTCTTCCACTTCTTAATGATGGATTTAACTGAAGTTCAGGGGATGTTCACTGCCTTAGATAATTTTTTTTGTATCCATCCCCTGACTTATACATTTCCGTAAACTTTTCTCTGATTTGCTTGGAGAGTTCTTTACTCCTCATGCTGTAACAGTAGCCAGGAAGACTGATCAACCAGTGAATGGGCCTTTCAGACACAGGTATATTTATACTACAATCATTTGAGACACTCACTGCACTCAGGTGACCTCCTTTCCACTCATTGTGAGACTACTAGCACCAGTTGGCTGGACATCTGTTGAATTAGATCAGTCACTTTAAAGGGTGGGAATATTTATGCAGTCACTTATTTTATGTTAAATATTTTTATTTGATTGTCATTATTTTGTGGAAATCAGTGTTCACTTTGACAATGAAGGTTTTTTTTAAATCATTTTTTGTCAAAAGAATTCCATTTTTGTTGATTGTAATTGATTTGTAAAAGCAATAAAAAGGGTAAAACATCCAAGAGGATGAATACTTTTTATAGGTCCTGTATAAGATATGTTTAATTTTGCAAATTGAGTTGAGGTGAAATAAAATAACTTTTTAAAAAATATTTTAATGTATTGTATGGGTCTGTATAAAAAAGAAAAAAAAACAGTTGAGATTTGACGACACAGGTTTATTTGAATGAATTGCAATATTATTGAATAGTTCATTTATTTCAGTAATTACATTGAAAAATTGAAAGTTATATATTAGATTTTATACACAGAATTTGAAGATCATGTCTTACCGCTTATAGAACGACCAAAAGTCACTTTCTCAGAAAATTACAATTTCACATGTGATGAGATTTGAAAAAGAAGAAGTTATTTTTAATTGAGAAATCTGGGCCTACTGAAAAGTATGTCCATGTACTTTACAATATCTGCACTCAGTACTTAGTCCGGGTCCTTTATGCATGCATACTGCCACAGTGAAGTGTGGCATGGAGGCGGTCAGTCACTGGCTCTGCTGAGGTGTTCAGGAATTCCAGGTCGCTTTAATAGAAAATTAAATGTATAGTATAAAAGAAATCAAAAAAATAGATGAGGTGTATATAGAGAGTAAAGGGAAAATAAAAAACCACGCACTTGCACGGGAAAAAGACCATAATCGGCCTGTTTTGTCCTCCTTTTTGCCTCAATAAATACTGTATTGAAATAAACTGGTGGAGACAGCAGCACTGGTCAGGCTGGAGTGTTTATATTCTGCTCCTGGTTTCAAATGGACCCTCAGTGGGAGCACAGAAAGGGCTTTTCTCTGTGATGTGTCCCACAACATTTCAGTGAAGGGCAGGCTCAAGAGACGAAAGTGACATTTAGGAAGAGCTAAAACAATGAAACAGTAGTGCTTTAATGTCTCATAAGACATCCTCTAAACATGGCTTTTCCATCTGAAAGCATCTCCATGCTGAGTCAAGTGCACTAACTGTGCATGAAAGAGCTTGTTCCCTCAGGAAAAGGCTGCCTGATACCCGCAAGAATAAATCTGCCTTTAACTGCCAAGCTCCACGCGGCAGAGCTCAGTGTGCCGGAGGGACGAAACAACACCACGACTGAGACAGCAAATGTAAGGAGACCCTACGCTAAAGCATCTGCCCGTAATATGTGAATAATGTGAACACCTGACAACTAATGTTGTGAATGTTTCCCTGAAATCACACATTGCTAGATCTTTTTTTAAAGGCAAACATCTCCTCCACTCAAAAGAGCCCTCAGTCTTATTCTCTGGCCTCATTTCAGTTTAGAAATAGCCTCCAGTGTGACTGTCATCACACTTTAGGTCCAACTAGCTGCCTGGAGATGGTGCAGAGTCCCGGTCCCTCTGTGCCACACACACACAGCATAAAGCTCAGAAGAACAGATCCTTTAGTAATGGTTATTAGGCAAGGCAAGGCTATTTTATTGGTATAGCACACTTTCAACAACAAGGTAATTCAAGGTGCTTACATGATTTGGTGATAAAAAAAAAACAAAAAAAAAAAACAACAACAACACATGGAATATAACATTGGAAATTAAAAGTAAAAGAAACACACATTACACATGATACACAAATCAAAAAAGCAAATCAAAAAAGCAAGAGAGCATGAACACATTTCATACATATGACATCAAGCATTTACTCGAAAGCAATTCTAATCAGATGGTTTTTAGTCTCGATTTAAAGCAGTTCAGAGTTTCAGCAGCTCTACACTCGTCAGGAAGTTTGTTCCAGATAAGGGGAGCATAGAAACTGAAAGCTGCTTCTCCATGTTTAGTTCTGAGTCTAGGGATGTTTAGTAGGCTAGAGTTGGAGGACCTGAGTGGTCTTGGGGGTTGGCACCATGACAACAGGTCTTCAACATATTTTGGTGCTAAGCCATGTAATGATTTATAAACCAGTAGGAGTATTTTGAAGTCTATTCTCTGAGCTACAGGGAGCCAGTGTAAGGACTTTAGAACTGGGGTGATGTGCTCTACTTTCCTGGTTCTAGTGAGGAACACGAGCAGCAGCGTTCTGGATCAGCTGCAGCTGTCTGATTGACTTTTTAGGCAGACCTGTGAAGATGCTGTTGCAGTAATTAATCCGACTAAAGATAAACGCATGGATGAGTTTTTCTAGGTCCTGTTGCAACATCAGTCGTTTAATCGTAGAAATGTGAGTATTATGTGAGTCCTGGAAAAATCAATCCTCCTTTATAGGCCAAATAGATCAATTTGAGAGTCTCTGTATGGAAGCCCGTTTTGGCCAAAAGTCTGAGTCAGTGATCACAAGCACATTACAATAAAAAAAGTTGGGAGAAATACATAATGCAAAAACTCTCTATTAGAGCTAAACTATAAAGATATAAGCAAAATAATATGTCTGAAGATTATTCACAAACATTCTTCAGGAAGAATGGACATCAAGAGGATAACAATACTTTTAGGTCACGAGACGAGACAGTACACAAGAGATGACACTTGACAAGATTTTAGCAACGCTTTTGAGGAAATCAAAGAATGCCAATCTGTTGTTTTCACAAATAAAGGTTTCAAAATTACCAAACCACATTTAAAAAACTGTGTTGGTGTAGAATAATTCTCCGCAGGTTTGAATAGTCCCATATCTCGTGGCTTTAATGCTTATCTCATGCTAAGATGGTCTTACTATCAAAAAAGTACTGAAATTGCTCCTTTTTGTGTTTTCACTGCTTAAATAAATGTTTTACTCATATCAACCTGGGTTTATATAATCTTTGCTCAAAGGTTCAGGGTTTGACTAATCTAGCTAGTTCATATTTTGAACCAGAGGTAGTCACATGCAGTCTAGGTTAAAGAAAACTGTGATATAGCCTTTTAGATTAGTAATAAAGCAATAGAAAGTGATGAAGCAGATGCCAACTTTAGTACTGCTGTGCCCTGCCTGGCACCTTAGACAGACTGTATGGTTGTTGCCTTGTAGTTTCAGAGGCAGATTTGCTCAATTAAAGTGAGGAAAGCGACATCACCCCTACTGCATAGGTCACTTCATAAGTAAAAGCACTAATAAAACAAACAGGCTAACATGTATACATGTTGTTGATGGATTGATTGATTGTATATTCAGTTAAATACAGTATTTAAATTAATGCTGTGATTTGTTATACACACTAACTCGAATGAAATGTGTGAAACAGGTGACCAGCAAAAATATTTCATCCTCTGCTGAGAAAGTGGTTTGTTCAGTAAACCCTCAGGCCCTCATTTATCAAACATTGATAGAAGCTGTCCTATTTTCTATCCTACAAATTAAATGTAGAATGTTCGTACAAACAGTCAAAATCCGGATCCATCAAATATGCGGTGGCCAGTCGTACGCATGTGTGATACTCACAAAATAAGTGTTTTTGTGGAGATATAATCATCGTTTTATTTACTCTGAGAGTCACTTTTTTTTAGTTCATTTGCGATTGTATTATGTTTTTATAGTCTGTCTAATTTAGAATAAGAAGTCACACAGAGAAACACACAATGACATGCTATTGCATGGAACGGACACTGGGTGGCAGCACTCTCCGGCAGCGTCACTGGGACTCTTCACAATGTACCGCGAAGTACAACTCACAATCCAGATGAATGGAGAAGGAGCAACAGTTGTCCTGCTTCGCTGATTTCTATCTTATATTTCCAGGTTTTCGTTACTTACCTTTTTGTGACTACAAATGTTTGTAAGTAGTGATGGCGAGATGAAGCCCCATGGGACATTGAACCACTTGAGCCAATTGGTTCAAGAAAGGGTTCTGCTCATGGGGCTTCATGTGAACACAAACCCCCCTACTGGCCAGGTGCATAATCACAGGCAGCTTTAGCTCTTAGCCACTTAATGTGTGATGCATTAAAGTTGTAAGTCTGCTATGGTTCTTGGGAATGACTATGAGTTCCAAAAAAATAATTTCTCTACATCAAATAGTACAAATGTGAACAATAAAAATATTTTTTAAATGTATTCTGTCTGTTAATTATCCCCAAAGGGTAGTATCATATGTTATGCCAGGTTGTGTAATAATGTTTTTCTCTCACTTGAGGCAAAAGGCATGGGCTTAAGCAGGCAGAGGAATGTGGAAATGCTTGTGGAACTAGGAAGAGGGCACTGAAAATGATTGTGTAACTTGGGCAATGATATACAAAACAGGGGAAAAACATTTTTATTCAAAAATAGCCGTTTCTCAACAGTTTTAGGTTTTAAGCGATTCCTTCTTCTTGACACCACCTCACCAGCCTTTGAAAACACTCTTTCACAAGGCACAGAAGATGCCGGCGTACACCAAAACACAGGTGCTAGACTATATAAATTGGGGTACAGCAATTTTTGCTTTTCCCAATATTCCAAGGGGGGTTCCAGCCTGCTAATATTTAGCTCCCAAACAGGGGGAATCCTCCTCTTCCTAGCTGGTTCCATCCTCTCACTTATCTCATCTGTCTCTAAAAAAGAGGACACTTGGCGCAGTCCTGAAACACTGTCATGACTGTGACCAGGCTTTTGATTTTAAAATATTTAAAGCATGCATTCTCCATGTGGTTAGAATGAACAGTTTAATAACAAACTTCAGATAGGCTTTCACAAGTGCAAAAATGACTTTAAAATCTCTAGAAATTAACTAATAATAGAAATAATTACTCTTCCGAATTAGGAAATGTACCAGAAACAATAATAGTTTGTTTTACAGGACAAAAATTAAACAGAAATCTGAAATAACATTCTGAGAAAACAGGTAGGCTATTATTTTCTTTTCAATGTAATAATAAAATTAAAAAGCAGCAGTCTCAAAAACACAATAATGCCTGCTCCATTTTTTAGATTTTATCTTCATCCTCCTCAATCAGTTTATAGATGAATTATTATAGATTTCGTTTCCATGTGAAACTACTAGATCTTTGCCACTTTTGTCACACAAAGAAACACATATGCCAGCTATGCCAGCTCTGTTTGTCTGTAAAGCTACACTTGCACTTTAGTATCTTGTAAACAGTCGCAGCACGGTGAAGGGCAAAGTGGTGCAGCGCATCACACCCCGCTGTCTTATGTCTGAAACGGTTCAGAACCATCCACTAAAGCATCTAAACAATAGATGAGAGGAAATGTGTTGTATTGCATGCATCGCACCAGTCAATTTAAGTATGCTTATTAGTCCCCTTAAAAACGATGAAAATCCGGACATTTTCATCAATCTATGAAATCCCCCCGGACACCCTGGACGGCACATGAAAAGTGGACATGTCGGGGGAAACCAGGACGGTTGGTCACCCTACCTAAATCTTATCTTTCTCTCCTCACTCTCCTAAATCTTCAAACTATCTGTCTCTATACTCTCCAAACTATATTAACGCTAACCAAACTCTCCTATCCAAACTCCAAACTGGCTGCAACTCTCCTACACAAACCCACATTTTGAATGGAGCCTGAGGGGATTTATATCGCTGTCAAACCACTCCGCAAACTCTTAACCACTTCCTGAAGCAGTCACATGGTACAGCCGGGCAGCGGGGCTTCAGACATCATCGTTTTCGGCTCCTCCCCTAAATGAACCAGGCCTCGATACGCGCTTTGTGGAAATGCTCCCTCCGCTGCTCGACACACGCTTCGTAGCCTCGGCACACATCGTAACATCACTATTTGTAAGCTAATATGGATTCCCGGTGATGTGTGGTCCATGAGCTGAAGGCTTGTTAAGTGTGTAAATAAAGTAGACTGTCACGGTACGTGATGATTGTAGGATAGAAGATAGCGTCCGACGCCGTAGCCAAACGGTTGCTTTCATTTGTTACTTTCGGCTCCTGGGCATTTGTGGGTTATTACTGTATGTGTGAAAATCAGTTGTGAGTTCACGGGTTAGAGCGGCAGGTTGTGGGCTAGCCATGTTTATTATTTCAGTTTGTGTTCATATGGTGTAAATGTGAAATACTTTAACTGCAACGGAGATTTATTCTGTTATATTATGTGAGCACTTAATGTACTTTATGTACAGTCATAAAGAAAATACTCTTTCAAAGAGAGCATAGAGATGATGTGTGTAAGGGTTAAGTGCAGACATGATTGATGATAGACAGATGACATGATTAAAAAGGTAAATGTTTATCTTTGGTTTAATGCGAATATTAATAACTTTATTTCTTGGAAATATGTAAAACTAAACCAACATGCAGACAAAATAACAGAAATAATTCATGGTTGCAGTGTAAAGTTTAAAATGAATGTGAGAATAAAATATAATCCAGATGAATGGAGAATGAGCAACAGTTGTCCTGCTTCGCTGATTTCTATCTTATATTTCCAGGATTATCTATATATCTGTCAGCGGGGACCAAGCTGGGACCCGCTACACATGTTCATCCACAATCAACCACAAGTTGATAAATCCCAAATGTGCCTAGGTGCTCATGCCCTTTCATTAATTTGCATACAGAAACGCCCTCAATTAACCATATTTGGTCACAACACATCCCCTGACACATGCATTAAATCCTTGCGTTCTTCCCAAAATGAATGGCCAAGAGGGCGAAAAAAGAAATTTCAGTGACACCGAGATCGAGGTGAAACATAAGTGGGGCAAAAAAAGAATAAAAACGTCATGATGAACAGACTTTTTGAAAAGTGTCATAGTTAACGCACCTTCATTTTACCACCTATAGTTTTTGCCCTCATCATTGGTTCCTCAGCTTCATGTCCCTCCCCCCACCCAGCACGCAGCAGTTATATTCCTGCTGCAGACATAAAATAATGTGGCAAAGAGTCGTTTCATTTGCTGTTATTCACTTCTGTGGAAATACTTTGAACACATGAAATCAGTTAAATTTGTCCCGAACATTGCCGTTTAGTTCTATCAGCTCTGGGGTAACCAATAAAAAAGGATCACTGCCTGACACGGGTGTGGCCAGCGTTGTTGGAGACACTGCTTTAGCTGGTGTCAGTATGTCATGTCATGTTGACATGTTGACAGCGACAACCTGCTGCACCAATAAGCAGGACCATCTAGTTTCACCAGTACAGTTTTCAAACACATCTGTCCTCAGCCGTCGACACTGTTGAACATCAGGTCCTGCTGAGAAGACGAAGGGATCATATAGGACTGTGAGGGTCAGTTCTACATTGATTCTCCTCATATGTATCGGGGTGTAGCTTTATTGTTACAGCTAACCAAATAAGGTCTGAGTCTGCGGATTTATTGTGTGGAGGGCCTCAAGGTTCTGTTTTGGGTCCTGTCTTATTTTTCTTGTATTTGCTTCCTTTGGGAAAGATCATCCAAATGTTCAGTGGTGTTTCTTTCCACCTATTTGCTGATGATATTCAGCTTAACTGTTCTTTTAAGCCATTCGAGATCCGGAAGTTAAACTCCTTGCTCCGTTGTCTAGAAGAAAATAAAACAATGGCTAAGCGAAAACTCTCTGCAGCTCAACGCAGACAAAACTGAAACACTGGTTAATGACCCTGATGATTCAATTCCAGGGATTAAAAAGTACCTGGGTGACTTAGGCCAGTCTGCAAAGCAAAGTCTTAGAAACTTCTGAGTTATCTTTGACAGAGGCATGTCATTAATGCAACACTGTAAGCAGCTGACGAGAAACTGATTCTTTAAACTAAAGAAAATCTCTAAACTTAGAATATGGTCTCACAAAACGATTTGGAGCTCATCATTCATGCTTTTGTGTCTTCACATTTAGACTATTGGAATAGTTTGTTTTCATGTCTGAACAAGAAGGATTCCTTTCGACTGCAGTTAGTGCATAACGCTGCAGCAAGAATTCTGACTCGCACAAATAGGAGGACTCACATATCCCCAATTCTTAAACAACTTCATTGCCTGCCAGTGTCCTATAGGATCATGTTTACAATTCTGGTTTATGCTTTCAGGGCCCTACATTGTCAGGCTCCTTCTTACATCAGTGATCTGATCCAGCCTTACAACCCTGTGTGGGCTCTAAGGTTTGTGGATCAGAATCTAATGAAAGTTTAACGTCCAGTACTCATTTTCGTACAAGAGGTGACCGATCCTTCCAGGCTGTTGCTCCTAGGCTTTGGAATAATCTTCCCTCCTCTTTGCATTCAATTGATTCTGTTGACACCTTCAAGACTGAACTTAAGGCGTTCAGGCATTTAATTAGCTACTTTTGGGCTGCTATGATTTTTATGTTGTCTTAGCCTTTTGTATTGTGTGTTATTTCTGATTTGTTTGTTTATATATTACTGTGTTGTGAAGCACTTTGTGGCTTTTGTCTGTGAAAGGTGCTATACAAATAAAGATTATTTACTTACTTACAAACCTTTTATTTATAAATGTAACAGCATCCTTTTAACCATAAGAGCTTGATGTGGCAAGTAAAAAAAGCAACAGAGAGCGCAGACCTCCAAAAGGCACCTCGCGGCCCCCACCCCCTCAGATTGCGATTCACAGGATTCAACCATTTTCAACATCCCTTTGATCCTTCCAGCGTTGGGAAGGTCTGGTGGCATTGAAAAAAGGACAAGAGGCAGGGTGCACCCTGGACCGGTCACCAGACCATCACAGGGACACACAAACGCGCAATCATAGCTAAGAGCAATTTAAAGCGGTAAATTAGCCTAACATGCATGTTTATGGAATGTGCAAAAATGGTAAATGGACTGAACTTGTATAACGTTTTTCTAGTCAAAAAAGGAGAGAACCCAGGCATGCACAAGGACATGCATGCAAACTCCATGCAGGAATACCACGGCCAAGATTCAAAGTCAGGACTTTGGTGAAATTAAAAAATAAGATTAATCCTCAATCTGCGACCGATAAATCTTCTTCACTCTCAAGGGTTACTTGTGGAGTTCCACAGGGTTCTGTGCTTGGACCAATTCTGTTCACCATATATATGCTCCCAATTGGTAGAATCATTAGACAGCATGGGATAAATTTCTACAGCTATGCAGATGATACACAACTATATTTATCCATAAATCCTGATGAACCCAGTCAGTTAGGTAGATTACAGGCATGTCTGGAAGACATAAAAACATGGATGACCCTAAACTTTTTGCTTTTAAATTCTGACAAGACAGAAGTTGTTGTCTTTGGACCAGAAGTTCTTAAACAGAAACTGATTAGTCAATCACTTCATCTGGATGGCATTAAATTGGCCCCCAGTAATAACGTAAAGAACCTCGGCGTTATTTTTGACCAAGACTTGACATTTAAATCCCATATTAAACAGGTTTCTAGGATTTCTTTCTTTCACCTCCGGAATATTGCTAAAATTAGAAACATCCTGTCCAGGAGTGATACTGAGAAACTAGTCCATGCATTTGTTACCTCAAGGCTGGACTACTGTAATTCTTTACTATCAGGTAGTCCACAAAATGCCATTAAAAGCCTTCAGTTGATCCAAAATGCGGCAGCAAGAGTTTTGATGAATATTAAAAAGAGAGATCACATTTCTCCTGTTTTAGCTTCCCTTCATTGGCTCCCTGTTAAATCCAGAATAGAATTTAAGATCCTTCTTCTTACATACAAAGCCCTTAATAATCAAGCTCCATCATACATCAGAGATCTAATTGTTCCATATGTTCCTAACAGAGCCCTTCGCTCTCAGACTGCAGGTTTACTTGTAGTTCCTAGGATTTCTAAAAGTAGAATGGGAGGCAGATCTTTTAGTTATCAGGCTCCTCTCCTGTGGAACCAGCTCCCAGCTTTAGTCCGTGAGGCAGACACTCTGTTTACTTTTAAGGCCAGGCTTAAAACTTTCCTTTTTGATAAAGCTTATAGTTAGAGTGGCTAAGGTCATCCTGAGCTATCTCTGTAGTTATGCTGCTATAGGCTTAGACTGCTGGAGGACAGAGTTACCAATTTTCTTCACTCTGCTACTTCCTTTTCTCCTACGACTCTCCAGTTGTATTACAGTACATTCTGTTATTTCCACTGTTAACTTTGTTTTCTCTCAGTGTTTTTCTCTCCATAGAAGATATACCTGGTCTGGTATCCTGCTTGGCTGCAATGCCCTGTTGGACGGGGGGCATCGACTGGAATGATGCTCCCAGTAACTGAACATCCACTGTGTCCTGTTGTCAACTTTTTGCTTTCTGTAGCATAGAAAGTTCTCTTCTATCAGATCTTCTGTTCCTTCTGTGTCTCTGCTCTGTCTTCTCAAACACCCAGACGGTCGTGGCAGATGGCCGCTCCTACTGAGCCTGGTTCTGTTGGAGGTTTCTTCCTGTTAAAGGGGAGTTTTTCCTCTCCACCGTCGCTACATGCTTGCTCAGTATGATGGATTACGGAAGGATTGCTGTGGTTGGAAAGTCTGCATCAACAGGGCCCAACCTCACGCCAATGACTCACGCAGTCTGCTGGGATTCCTTAAATAGGAAACTTTTTAACTGATTGGAATGTTTGTATAAATGTATTGAAATGACTTCTTGTTAAGTGCCTTGAGATGACATCTGTTGTGAATTGGCGCTATATAAATAAACTGAATTGAATTGAATTGAAATGAATTGCTGAAAACTATGAAGTGCACTAGGGCAATGCATCATGTTTTCAAAAAGTCTTGCAATGCTGAATCAACTTATACAGTAGCAGAATTTTCCGCTGAAAAAAGTAGTGCAGTTCTATAACATCAAGCTTTGTTGAAATTGCTTGTGGTGGCAGAACAAAGATGGGTCCTCGCCCAGTCTTTGTTTTTCACCATTCCACTTGTTTCAAACTTGCATACCCGCTGATTGTAAATAAAGCTAATATTTCTGGTAGGCATTTCCTGATTCTTGAATATCTGCATTGCCTAGATGGCATATTCTCTTGTTTTTCCATTTTGAAGAGGCAGATTAATGCTTTAGGGACTGGAAAGAAGTCATGAGTTACTCAACTCTGATCAGCTTTCACTACATTGATTATTTGTGTAAATTGTGCCTGCGATGGACCGGCGACCTGTCCAGGGTCTACCCTGCCTTTCGCCCCATGACTGCTGGAGATAGTAACCAGCCCCTACGCAACCCTACATAGGATGGACGGGTACAGATAATGGATGGATGTTAGAAGTGCTGTATTTTTTTAGGGTTGGGCGATGTCCCCCAAATTGGCAGTTGACAGTAAAACATCTCGATGGACGATTGTCGCCTCGGGGGGGGGGGGCGGTTGGGGTTGGCGTAAACTGTACGCAGCTGCGTGAATCACTGAAAGAAATAATGAAGTGGCCACTTAAATGACACCCACTGTACTCACCCAGGCTTTTTAATACGTGGCACTCGGTTGCATGTAAGGGGAAAAAAAGAGACTGATGAACTGAGCTGTAAAGCACAACAATGTATTTTCGTGGTGGACCAGTCGCTGATGCCAAAAAGTAAAAAATAAATAAATAAATCCTCAGTCACCCATAAGAAAGGCGGTCAGGATCCACCTACTACTCTAGGTCGTTCTCCTACCAGGTAACAGCCTGTGCGGCGGTCCTCGCTCGCTTCTCAAAACAGAGGTGAAACGGTACTCACAGGCGAGGCATCTGCCTCGCGCTGCCTGTTTGCCGCTCGCAGTTTTGCTGGAGACGTGTGCGCAAGTCATCGCTCGTGGTGTTCCGGTCAGTGGGTTTTGCTGTCCTGCCTCAGCTCCTTTCATGTGCAGCCTAAAACAAGTTTTTGCGCACCTTTAACAAAGCAGCTGATTGCTGCGCTTCCCCTCCTGACTAATCCAGATAAGTTCAGTTTTTCTCTCGGAGCTTCATAGAGGGAAAAATAATGCGAACAAAACACACCAAATCCACACAAACCATGCAAAATAAATACAAAAATATACAAATATTTCCCACTTTGCGACACATACGCATTAGTTACCTATATTCTCAATGTTTACAGAGCAGTCGCTGCAAAGATTTTAGTTAAACTATAGAAGAGACTATAGGATTAGTGTGTGTCTGACAGGGTGGTGAGCGTGGCATCAGGACGGTGGCTCTCCATCGTGATGCCGGTCAGCCATCACGATGGCACAACCCTATATTTTATCTTTTTTTTGCATACTTATGTTGAGAACCTAAAAGATGCAACAGCAAACAGTTGTGGGAAGAAACATGAGTCTTTTCATTCTGCAGCGGAAGCAGTTCCATACATTTAGTAAGCCTAACTCCATAAAGCAGTGGGAGAGTTGAATGAGGGAAACCATGACAAAAGCATCGATATCAATTGATGTCTGAAAAACAAAAATACACAACAGTGATTTGTTGCAATTTCTTCTAGACCGTCTCCATATCACAACTAATGCTTTCCAAGAACGGCCATTTCTCGAGGTAAGATTAAAATTCATGGACGAGAGCGTCCCCGCCGTGCCCCGATGGCTAGCTCAGATAGGTTCGGAACGAGCTGCCCAGGAAAAACAAATATTTTTCACCAAGTGGCATTGGTTGTGAAGCACACGCATCCCGCAGCTCTGATTTTACATCCTGTCACATTAAAGATTCAAAGCACTCAATATAAATATTAAAAGTAATAGCTTCGCTATTCAGCTATTACTCCATCATTCCCTGAAATCATCATAAAACATTCAGAGCCTTTTAGAAAATTTACACACTTGAATTTGATGGCGGGGAGAGGAGGCTGTCAAAGTGCGAGGTCCTGGAAGCTTAAATAATAGTGGAAAGCTGTTTATGGAACATGCTTTATTTATTCATCGTCTCCGAGTAAGGACTGCAGTTTAGATGGAGGAGCAGAAACAGAGGGAGGGTGAGACAGAGAGAAAGACATACAGCAAAAATAAAAAAAGAAAAGAAAAATCAAAGGCAAACCTATCTGGGGGGGTGAAACATAACTCTTCCCACAGTGCAGTAAAAGGGGGAAAAATGCAGAGTCCATGAGATTCTTGGCACAAGGTCAATCAATGGAAGGACTCTGGGTCCAGGAGTAGCTAATGGATTGTGAAGACGCGTAGCAGGGTTATGAATTTTTAACCAGTTCCTCCTTCAGCCCAGACCTCCATAAATCAATGACGACTTATTGAAGACGATCAATTATGCAAACTTAAAAACATTTAATGACAGATAATGAAGAGGTCCCTGGAGGCAGGCCGGCAGGGTGGAACCCGACCAGCCGAAGATCATTTAAGGTGCAAAGAGCTCCCTGAAGCGGGAACTTCCCAGGTCAAAGTTTAAACACCTCACTGACCACTCAGCTGCAAAGTTCATCTGTTAGAAATGCAACACTTTTAAACATCAATGTTTTTTTTGTTTTTTTTTACTTTCATTGGTTTAAATTTGTCCCTGCATTTGTTAAAGATTTCCACCTTCAAGAGCCTGGCAGCACTTTCCGAAGCTCATCATAAAAATGCCCCGAGGCCTTCCCCTGTGGTGGTAACCTCAAATCACTGAGCTCTAAACAATGTTAAAGCACAAG
The DNA here is from genome assembly GCA_963556495.2 of Valencia hispanica. Taxonomy (NCBI): domain Eukaryota; kingdom Metazoa; phylum Chordata; class Actinopteri; order Cyprinodontiformes; family Valenciidae; genus Valencia; species Valencia hispanica. The sequence continues at coordinate 9,244,207 of OY747705.1, read as the reverse complement.
TGCGCACATTAAAACACTCACCGCAAATCTGTCCCCTCCACTCACGTCGTGCACAATGCCTCTGACCCTGTCACCGCATGCTTTTATGCAGCCCGTGTCCTTCCAAACAATTCATGATTAATGTATTGCCTCTCTTGTCCTTGTCTAGCCGAGCGTGCCGGCTGTTCAGAGATTGTTCAGCAGCTGTATTCCTTGTTACATCTCTATAGGAGGCTTATAATGTGTCATCTGCTTTGTAAATTCTCGTATTAGGACACCTTCGTTGTGCTCTTTCCAGATTAGGAACCCGGCGAGCAATCCGGGCGTTATGGCTTTCTTGCCGTGCCAGAAGCATCCGAGCAGAATCAGAATGGAGACTCTTTGCAGTTGTTGCCTTTTCTCAAACTGCGTGCACAGTGCTTTGGAAGCTCTGTGCAGGGAAACCAAGGAAATAAGACGATACAGGGTGGAAGGGGATCAGAACGGATCTAAGCAAACGCATCGCGGCTCAGGTCATTTGTGTTTATATCGCGGCAGGGAAATTCATTTTTTATAACTCTAGGTGCTGTATCAATCCCACTGGGAATACCTTCCAGATGTTTCTCAGCATCCCAGGGGTGTCTGAGCAGCAGCTACAGGGCTGGCGGAGAAACTTACAACCAAGCTCACATCTGTCCCTCCTGCTATCTAGTGATTTTTCTCTCTTTCTTTAGGAAAGCAACCTTTTCATCACTCCTGACAGTGGTACAGAAAGTGCTTTCTGACTGTATTAAATTCCTCTGTAAGTACAGTCCATTCTGTAAAAAAAAAAAAAAAAGGGTGCATCTTTTGTGAGTGATGCGTGTTTGGTTTGTTGATGTCTCCCATTATGCCAGAAGGTCACACTTTCCCCCTTGTCTCTAGTGGTTGACGGTGGTAAGAAGGCACTTAGCTGCTGATGGGGCTTTACTTCAGACGGGCCTCACCGGTGATTCCTTTGCCCCATTTCCTCTGGATTCTTCCAAATGCACCTCTGAGACATCTGGTGTTAGAATTACATATGATTTGGAGTGACATTTTTATGTGGTCGTTTGCAGAACTTTGCCGCGACATTTTCTTCTTTTTCAATAACATCTGTGATTGTCTGTGAATAAATACCATGATTATTGTTTGGGTAGTAGCCTGTGTGTGTAAGGATGTATTTTTGCAAATACTTTAAAATTCAAACTGGCTAAAAAGCAGGAACAGCATCATAATACAGCGTGCCTTGCAAAGATATTCCTACCACTTGGAATTTTCCGCACTTTGCCACAAAATCCCGTGTATGTTCTTGGGGTTTTGTAATAGACCAAAAAAAGGGGCAAATAGCTCTAGAATATTTTTTATCCGGCCACACAATTTAGGTCTGTACTTTGACTGGGCCATTCTAACATCTGAATATACTTTGATTTAATCCATTCAGTTGTAGCTCTGACTTAGTAAATACATACTTTTTTATATATATTTACCACATTTTACAGCTAAATATTAGTGATTCAGAGAGAAAGAAACAAACAAATGATTGAAGAAAAAAATAAAACTTATTAAATGACACACATTAAAAACAAATATGCAGTACAAAGTTTTTATCTATCTATCTATCCTGGATAAATTTATATGAAAGTTTAATATTTACTAATTATTAGGTGGTGCTAAACACAGTTGGTTGCACTGGATTATATTTGGGGATATCAGAGTAAAGGGGCCTTGGTTAAATTGGATGACACGCTTTCTGGAATTGAATTTTTAAGGTAATTTGAGAACCACATATTGTTTTTTTTTTTTCACTGCGCAATGAACTCTGTGTTGATCTATTACATACAGTCCTAAAAAAGCATCCTGGGGTGTGTGTTTTTAACAAGACCAAATCGGGGGGGGGGTTGCATAATGCTGTCTGTCTAATAATAAGAATTACCTTTAATAGGGAGCCAGAGCCTAAAAGAAAAGTCAGAAGTGACTGACTCAGAGATGCGGTTTGTGCAGGTACATCTTCACGCTCTGCTGGGTCTTGTCCAGACAGGAGAGCTGACCCAGAGTCAGGCCAAAATGTTTACTGGCAGATGTGTTTTAAAGCAGCTCTCCTTAGCTGGTCATGGCAGCGGAAAATACCCTGCTGTTCGCTGCATCTGCAATTCGCTGCTCTTCCCAGTTCCACCTACAAAATCCTGACCTTTTAAAGAAATGATGGATGAGTCGGCCACAATACTGGGTTTTTCTCCTTGCTCATCTTTTTTTTTTTCTTTCTTTCATTTTTTTCCATGCCATTGAAGGTTGAAGCTTTGTCTGCGTTAGGCTCTGAGGCAAATTCTGCCCCTCCTTTTGCTCATGGTATAAAACCGCTTTAAAGTCTAAAGCTGGCTTTGGCCAGCGCCCTTTGGCACTTGGCTTCTGTGCAGCGGTTCGCGTCAGGAGCTACGATTTGTGATTCGAAGATGACATGAGCAGTGCCTCGCTTGTGGCAGTTGGGGTGGTTTTGCAAAGAGAAGTCAGTAATGTGCGATATGATGTGAGTGGAACACATCACCACGCCCGATAAACTGATTCAGTTGGTGAAAACACCATTGGCTCCAACAAGTGTGTTTCTGTTTAGTCCGTTTGCGGTTAAAGAGATAACTCACATGACTTTCAGTGGCTTACATTATAAACACCCTGTTGTTCAATGTCTCAGGTATAGCGCTGTGAAAAAGTATTTGCCCCCTTACAAGTTTCTTCTGTTTTTGCTCTTATGTCACACTGAAAAGTTTCAGATCATGGAACAAATTTTACTATCTGACAAAAATAACCAGAGTAAATATAAAAAGATTTAAAAAAATATAATTTACTGGGGGAAAATATGTAGAACATAAGCTGGCCCTGTGAGAAAACAGAATAATGAATTGACTGTGAATAATTTTAGTCCAGTAACACAAGCCACACCCAGACCTTACAGCTATCTGACATGTAGAATCAACAAATCAATTAAATAGATACCCTCTGGCAAAAGGAACTATGGGTAGATCTAAAAAAAAGCAGCATATTATGTCCTGATCTGAAGGAATCCAAGAACAGGTGAGACACGAATTTATTGACGTCTATGATTATGAAAAGGTCCCCAAAGCCACTTCTAAAGCCTTTGGATTTCAGTGAATCATAGAGATAGCCATTATCCACAAACGAACAGCACTGAAACTTCCTGTGAGCTCAGAGAAAAACCCAGAACAACGCCTGAAACACTGCAGGCCTGACTTGCCTCAGTTAGGGTCAGAGTTCATGATTCAACAACCAGAGAGAGACTGGGAAAAAAAAGCATCAATTAGAGAGTTCCAAGACCAGAACCACTGCTCACCACAAAGTCCGCCATGGCTTGTCTCACAGTTGCCAAAAATCAACCTGATGATCCCCACGACTTTTGGGAAAATATTCTGTAAACTGATGAGACAAAACTGGAAACTTTCAGATGGGCCTGTCCTGTTGTATCTGCTGTAAAACGACTACATCATAAACAAGAACCTCGTGTCAACAGTCAAATATAGTACTGGCATAGTGGGATGGTCAAGGGCTGCTTTGCTTCTCAAGGACCTGAATGAGTTCTTGTAACTGCAATACATTTTACTCTCGAAAAAAAAAATCCTAAAGGACAATCTCTAATAATCAGTTTGTGACCTAAAGTGCACTTTGAAACAGCAGGACAGTGATTCAAAACACACCAGCAGGTCCTCCTCTGAATGGCTCAAACACCCAACCCCCCCACCCCCCCCCCCCACACGCACACACAAAATAAAAAGATTTTGGAGTGGCTTTGTCAAAGTCTGGACTTTGATTGAGATGCTGAAAAATAATCTTAAACTGGCCATTCAGCCTCCAAATGCAATGGTTCTAAATGAAGACCCATTTTGGGGACACAGGGACACTTCCTGTTCTGTAAAATATAAACAACCATGGAGGTGCATCAGATCTTAGCAGTTTTAGGATTGCTCTGCTGTTTTTGGAAAATGTTCCAGACAAATACGTTGCAACAATGGGATCAGCTTGTGCAGAGAACGAGGCAGAGTTGTTGGTGCCCGGTTATCTTTGTTGTATTTACCCAGAATGCCCTCCGCTACAGTCCGCTTCCTGCTTTTGGAGCGGTCTGCTTGGCATTCACATGTGCAATAGAACCGCATCAGAGTTCACTTCCACTTCCTTTTCTCTCAAATAATACCACTATTTAAAAACTGTATTCTGTATTTAGTCACGTCATCTTTGTCTGATATTAAAACATTTTGATAATTTAACATTTTTAAACATACCAAAAACTATTTCAATCTCTTTCCAACCATCCCTAGTGGGAAGCATTCAATCCAGTCTTATTCCATCTCTGGGATTAGTCTGGAATAATTACCATTCCAGACCAAGTTTTATCTTAAAGCTAATTATTTAGCATTGAGAACAAATAAGAGCTGCATTGTAAAAAAAAACAAACAGCTAGCAACTAATGGCAAGCCACGTTTTTTTGTTTTTTTTTTTTTTTTTTTTCAATGTAAAGGTAAATCCTTCCACCCACTAACATGTCTCCGAATGCCTGAAGAGACTTCACACTCTGATGAACAGCATCATCTTACTGTGATGAAGCTCTCTTGCTCTGCAGGTCTTTCCACCAGGTCTTTTTTCCCCCATTTTCCTTTGCTTTCTTCTCCAAACACTCAAACTATCTGGCTATAAGAAAGGTCTCGTACTTTAAACAGATGCTAAGCAAAATCAACGATTTCACAAAGAGCCACAAGGTGTTGTATATATTGTTGCATTGAATTAAACTGTTATGATAATTTCCCTGCACTAACATTTGAGGAACATTTATGTATGATAATTTTGCTGCTGGGTGCCCGATGAGAGATTTAAGTCACTCTGTAATAATAAACCTGAAGCAAAATTGTAAACTAAAGCGTTCTCATTACCAACCATCTAATCTGTCCATCCAAGGCACCTCGTAAGACAAGTGATGCACACCGAAAGGATATTCTGTTCTTCACTTGTCTTGCTGTATATTTTCGAGCAGATTTCCGTTTTGTTTCAAATAATTTATATTTATTTAGTCTAGTTAATTACTTTAATCTATCATTTAATTACAGGAAAAAATCATTTTAGAATGAAGCGTGAGACAAGATTTTAGTAATAATAATAATTTGGGGAAAACAACCCTTTTTTAATGTATGGACAAAGAGAGCAAAGATTTTAAATCTAATTTTTCAAAACATCTATTATCGGTGTAAAATAATTCAACGGAATTTTGATTCAGTTTCAATTCAGTTTATTTGTATAGCGCTGATTCACAACAGATGTCGTCTCAAGGCACTTTACAAGGCAAGGCACTTTTATTTGTGTAGCACCCTTTTAACAACAAGGTAATTCAAGGTGCTTTACCTGATTAGGGGATAAAATAAAAATAGCAATAGAACACAGATAAGCATATAATGTAAAAACGGCATCCCCAGGCCGGGCTCAGCCAGCACTTGGACACCAAGTTGTACCAGCTCCCGAGTCCTGATCCCGCGCAACGCAGATCGCTGAGACCAGGCATCCAATAAAGGCCAGGGCCGGTCCAACCCGCCAATGAACCGACCACGCACGGTGCACACAGAACAGGTGATCGAATGAGCAGAGACGCTGGATCCGTATCCTGCCGAGCCACCGAGCAGGCACCACCCAACAATCGCAAACCTGGCACCCCTGAAAGAGGTGGTTTTTATTTTGAGTGTGAGATGATCAGATGCATCCCAGACAAGAGGTGGGTAGAGTAGCCAAAGATTGTACTCGAGTAAGAGTAGCACTACTTTAACATATTTTTACTTAAGTAGAAGTAAAAAGGTATGTGATAAAAAAGGGTACTTAAGTACTGAGTAAGTATTCAAAACATTTAATCTAAATTTTAAAAATGACGTAATCAAATAAAAATATAAAACGTATGTGCAAATTCTGCAGTTTAAAGACTAAAATGAAAAAGTTAATACAAATAACTAATATAATTACAAAATAACAAATTCAGGCAGCAGAAATAAAAATTATTCCGAATCTATTTTTTTTCATTATAAAACTTATCAAACTAATACTTAGTTGTGTATTGTAGTGTACAGTATATATGTAAGGAAAATGGTAAAGTAACTACTATGACAATATATAGTGTTTACTGTGTCGTCTTGATCACCAAATGGCACAATAGGCTCAGGAAATAGAAAATAGCATAAGAATAACATAGCTTGTGTACAAACAAGAGGTTTCACTTTAACATAAACTGTAGTAAATATAATTAGTTACTGCCCACCCCAGACTCTAAAATCTGTGAAAATTCCCATTAATTTAGCTCTGACAGATGGCAACATTAGCAGCGTTAGCTGCTAACAATTAGCCAGTATATTGATATTTACTGTCTCTAACATATATTGTCTAAGTCAATTTCTGAGATGTTTTTATGCAACATGAGTACAAATGAAGGCTCCAACCCCCCACCTCAGGTTGTAGTTCTTATAACTCAGAACTCTGACTTATAACAGCAAGTTGCATGCACATTTTCTCCAAGTCATGGCAATCCACTTCAGACATCTTTAATATTAAACAATTCAACCCATTCTCACCTTACAAATTGTCACATATTGATTCCTGGTCAGAAGTTCATTGTGCCCTTTTGTTTAACATGCGGAGTACCCTGAAAGCCTTAGCCTTAAGTTTACTGACCAATTCATTCCAATAACTTCTTTAAAAATCTTACAATGTGATTTCCTGGATATATTTTTTTTACATTCTGTCTCTTGCAGTTGAAGTGTGTCTATGATGAAAATTACAGACCTCTCATTTTTTTAAGTGGGACAACTTGCACAAACAGTGGATGCCAAATATTTTTTTGCCCCACTGTACATTAAAATATTTTACTTTTTTTTTATTTTATAAAATTGATAGACTGACGACCAGTCCAGAGTGTACCCATGGTGTACCCTGCAAGGATAAGCAGGTTTAGATATTGGATGGATAGATACAACTCTAATTTAAGTTTTAAATTAATTGGCAAGTTCACTTTGAAACAGTGCAAAGAATAATAATCTTCATTGTTTTATTTGCTATGTTATCATATTTACAGTCTGATACAGCAAGTTTATTTTTATTTGTGTTTGAGCTTGGTTTGTTCAGAAATGCAGTTGTAACATGCATATGATGAATGCCTCAATGGACAATTCTGATGGGCCAATAGGTTTTGACTATGGGAGCTTAGTGGTGTGCTTAAATGAGACACAGAACTCGAAAGATAATTTGAGGAAAAAACAGCTTTAGTGAGATGAACTGATTAATTAACAACCAGAGTATTATAAAACTTCACAATTTCCTTTAAAAGAAAACACTCAACATACAAAAAGATGTTTAACATACAATATTCAATTAACTTGGCCAAGTGTTAATATTTTCTCAAATCTATTGGGTGCAACCTGATAACCTGAATCCCCTCTTCTTTAGGACAGGTTATTAAATTTCAAATCCCAATTAAATCCCTATATCGAATACCCATCACGTGAGGGGGTTACCTTACCCAACAACTTATTATGCAGTCCAAAAGTAAAGTTCAATACAAAGGGAAAGCAAAAAAATAAATAAAAATTATATATATATATATACACCATGCGGTGTGGTAGGCTGTATCGATCATACCTTCACACACAGCTGGATATGCTCAAAGACTACTAACTGACCTGTACTATGTATCTATCTATCTATCTATCTATCTATCTATCTATCTATCTATCTATCTATCTATCTATCTATCTATCTATCTATCTATCTATCTATCTATCTATCTATCTATCTATCTATCTATCTATCTATCTATCTATCTATCTATCTATCTATAAAAATTGAAAAATTGTTGTATAATTAACAACATTACAGATGCTTTCTAATATATATATTAGATACATACATACATACATACATACATACATACATACATAGTACAGTTCAGTCAGTAGTCTTTGAGCATATCCAGCTGTGTGTGAAGGTATGATCGATACAGCCTACCACACCGCATGGTGCAGCAGACAGGTCTCAATGGGACGGATGGGAAGTTCTCGAAGTCCAAATGGGAAGGCTCGCCATCACGATACACTGGAGGAGTTCACTCCTGGAATACTCCATCATGGAAAACAAACCTGACCTGTCGATAGACGGGGTCAAAGAAACAATACCAATATTATCTTATACTTTTCACAATTTTAGGATTAGTAGACATCCTTTTTTATATCAAAACATAATTGAAAGTCCCAGATTCACAGTTACAACTTAACCAAATTATGCATTTGCATAATTTGTTATCAAGACTCTGTGTTTAAATCACATAACAAATTTCCCTCAGGGATAATACAAAAATGTTTTAAATCGTCCAAAGCATCTGTAATGTTAATTATACAACAATTTTTCGATAAAAATGTAAATGAAACAGAATTTTGAATATAAAGTACAACCACATTGAAAACAAAGAAACATAAGAGTCGCTCACCGATCCCAGTGTTCAACAGGCTTATCTGCACAGTGTAGCAGCTCTCACTCACGTGGAGTTCTAAACATAACATTTTTACTTTAATCTCAAACCATGGAATGTTTTTTTTCTGTCAACCATAGAAAAATTTTATACAACACGTTAAACAGTTTTACCTTGCCGTTTAAAGCAAACAGGACGAACACACCAGACACACAAATGCTGCTGCTGGGCGGGACAAATCGCCAGAGTCTGCATTCCAGTTGGTTAAACACACCTGAGTTCATATGCTGTGATTTGTTGGGAGGCTGCCCATCTTACCTGTCTCATAAGTTTTCTTAAAGAGGTACACTCACTTTATGTGGGTTACACAGTACATGTCACAAATAATAACCAGCTTCTAATTGGCTGATTTTAATTAATCCCAGATTACACCACATCTTTATTGCAACACGGTTGTTGGTGGTGATGGTCGTAAATTGTGCCATAATCTTCTCCAGCTGAATAGAAAAAAAACTGAAGTATTTGCTTTTGGACCTAAAGAGGAACAATCAAGAGTCAGCACACAGCTTCAGGTGATACAGCTAGAAACTACTGATCAGGCCTGAAATCTGAGTGTAGTGATGGACTCAGACCTGAACCTCTAGAAATACATACATTTCAAGTACAATGTCAGCCTTCTATCACCTGAAGAACATTTTTAGGATTAAAGGACTGGACCTCGAAAAACCGACCGCAGTGAGTCCTCCCCTCTGAGGCACCAGGTTCCTCAGCTCAGCTGCTTGGTTTTGGATTGAAAGTTTTAGATGAGCAGCAGACTTAGGTTAACTGCTAAGAATGATTCAAATTCAAAAATACTTTATTGATCCCAGAGGGTTGTTGTAGATCAGTGATTTTCAACCGGTGGGGCGCCAGTAGGCAACAGGATGGGAGGAAAAAAACTGAAAAAGAAAAATGTGCAATTGTTTTTTATTACTAAACTAGTGTCATAAAAAGTTCTAGTTTTTTATATAAATAACTCCTGAATAGAAATAAAAATGTGTTTGGACTGATTAAAAAAAGAAGAAGTTTTGAACAAATTTGATTTGTTTGTCGATCGTGAGCGCAAATGCAGGTGATAAGCAGTTTCAGCGGTTTCAGCGAGTTACACTGAAGTTCACTGGCTCTCCAGGGGGCAGGTGTTACAGCGGTTGTATGAGCTGCGAGAGGACGTGAAGTGGTTTTAGACAAAAAATCAAATCAGATCTGGTGAAGGATCTGGATGACACTATATGTGGCTTACGTCTCTGTCTTATTTGATCTATATTTGTCCGCTTGAATGGCCTTAAACTGTCTTTGCAAGACCGCGAAACTCATATTTTGCTCCTTGCAGACAAAGTGCACGCCTTCACTCAAAAACTAGACCTCTATTGCCGCATCAGTCGAGGGAACCCCAGCCTTGTAGACTTTATCACTGATGCAGGCACGTCACACGATTTCTACTCTCTATTTCAATCAGTGTCTGAGCAACCTGTCAGCAATGAGAAAACTATTTGCAACGTACTTCAAAGAGGATTATCGCTCTTTTGCTTGGGCTCGAGATTTATAGACTGATGAAAATGTCCGGGTTTTTATTGTTTTTCATAGGACCATGCTTAAACTGACTGGTGTGATGCATGCAGTATGACAGCCTTTCTCTCATGTAACGTCCTCCCGAGCTGGTTCTGATCCGTTTATTGACGCCACAGACATCAGGCTGTGTGCCGAGCTGCGCCGCAACGCATGCATTGCGCAGCGCAGCGCTGCTCTGCGCCGAGTTGCACCGCACCGCGCTATCCTGCATTGCGCAACGCAATTGCGCAGCGACGAGTTACTGCTGTTTACAAGAAGTCAAAGCACAAGCTTTATGGACGAACCACAAAAGATATACTGTCCAGTCGCAACAAATCGGTGGCGGAGTGCACCATTCACATAGTGTTCCTGTGTGTGACAAAAGTGGCAAAAGGTTGATGACCCCTGTTGTAGATGATGATGGCTGTGGGCAGGAAGGATTTCCTGTAGCGGTCTGTGTTGCAGCGAAACTGAAGAAGCCTCGAACTGAAGACGCTCTGTTGTTGTATGACTGTCTCATGAAGAGGATGCTCAGGGTTGTCCATCATTTTTTTGATTTTATGTAGAATCCTTCTTTGCGTTATCATCTCCAGATGTTCCACAGTTGTTCCAAGAACAGAACCAGCCTTATCAGGTAGTTTAGCCTTTTAAAATCTTGTTCTTTTTGTTTGTTTTGTTTGTGCTTGTTTTTGGTTTGTTTGTTTGTTCTGTTAGTTTTTTGTTTGTTTGTCAGCAGAGGTTTTTGGTCTTCTTAAAACATCTACATGAGCACCAGGGGTCGCAATAACCGAATATTTTCTGTATTTTTTTTTTGAAAGGTGACAGATAAATCTGAAGGCTGTCCTTCATTTTGATAGATTAGTGTTTATCCCCCTAACCACTTGGTGCAGACAGGCAGACAAGTCAATAATTTAAAAACAGAGATTCCCGTGAGAGCATCTTAGCATCATCTCATGCCATGTCGCTATCCGTGAGATGACAGCGCGTTGAAGAGTTACAGAGGCTTTGGAGTGCACGCCGAAGAGCCCGCTGTCGTGCCAAGCACATGCGCCAAAGTAGCGCATGATCCAAGATTTCGAAGTCGTGAGTGCTATCATTTATTTTCATTGTTTATATATAGGGGCCACTACAATCACTGCTTTTTGTCTCTGTGGAAGGAAAATTACCTGGATTTAAAATCTTGTGGATTCACTGTTCAGCTCGTTTGGATGGAATATTAACAAAGAAAAAAAGAAAAAAAAAGAAATACTATTGAGTCTGTTACCCTTTTAAAAATTGACGGGTAAAAATGGATTATGACGCAATGTCTTTGACCTTATAAGTCAAAATTATGAATAGTCTACCGCTGCCTCTGATTCAGCGCCATGAAAAGTAAAATGAAACCACACTGAAGTTGGTTTTAGGTTGTAAATTTGACAGATATTCATCCCGGCACAGCAGAGAGTTTTCAATGTTTCACCAAGTTGTGACACAGATCCAGCAGCTCTGATTATCTCAATGTGTTGCTGCTGATCTCAGCAGGTCGCTTAGTGACACACTACAGAATAAAATCAACAGATTTCACATTTTCCCTGGTCACTCCAGGGTTATTCTCTACTGGACCATAAGGATAACTTTTCAGATTTAATGTCGATGGAAAATTTGTCTTTTTTTTTTAGAGCTCCCACATCATGTGACTTAGTCACATTTCATTATTGAATTTTTTTAGAGTGTGTTCTCTCTCTTTATTGTGAAAGGATTACAGAGACGTTGTAGAACTTTACCTTTAGGTTTAACATCTGTCCACACCTGATCTATATAGTTGTTGCTCTGCTAGTAAAAATAGCTATGTAATTTCAGGACACGTTTGATGTTGGATTATTCTTGAAAATATTTCATTAATAGTTTTTGGAACTTTATTTTGAGCTTAAGTATTTTTTTAAGTTACTTTTAATGGACTATATTGGAAATTAAAAAGGGTGCAAAGAAATTGGTGTTAGATGTGGTCACAAAGGTGTAACAATGCTAGCTTCCACTTAATACCATTGTTGATATTGCTGGTTGTACATAGAAAAACCTGTATACAGGCAGAATATGGACTAATACAACAATGCTATAGCTACTATTATGTAACATTCCATAACATTATTTAACATGCTGAAGGCCCACCCTGCAAGGCAAGTTGCAAAGAAGCAGGAGAGAGCAATTTTTTTTCATACCCCCCAAACAAATTAAATGGGATTTCTGTCCCTGGAGCGCGTCACCCCAGTTCTAAAGTCCTTACACTGCTCACTGTGGCTCAGAGAATAGACTTTAAAATACTCCTACTAGTTTATAATCCATTTAATGGCTTGGCACCAAAATATGTTCAAGATCTGTTGTCATTATATTAACCCCCCAGACCACTCAAGACTTCATATTCTAGTCTACTCAGCATCCCTAAAATCAGAACCAAACATGGAGAAGCAGCTTTCAGTTTCTATGCTCCCCTCATCTGGAACAAACTGCAAAGCTGCTGAAACACCGAGTTCCTTTAAATCAACGCTAAAATCCCATCTGTTTACAGCTGCCTTTGATTAATTGATTAATATTAGCTGGAATGTCATAACGGTAGTATTTTTTTATGTTCTTTAGGTCTTTGATGTTTTTTTTTTTTTACTGTTGTTTTATTGTTGCTTTTATTTCCCCCCAAATCATGTGAAGCCCCTTGAATTTCCTTGTTGCTGAAAGTGTGCTATACAAATAAATTTGCCTTGCCTTGCCTCAACAGTAAGAGGGGCCCCAAACTAAACTCTGTTTAAGACCCCATACAACCTCAGGCCACCCCTGGCTAAAAGATCAAAAACATCAGGGCAAAACCAAAACTTGTAACTACACTGAAAGACGGAGGCAACGCATCTCAAGAGGTTTAACTTTCACGTTCCTGGTTTTTTCAACAGCATAATCGGTTACCAATGAAAGCATCACATTTTACAGGACTTTTTGAAACCAGACCTCGGGTCTGAATGGCCTAAATAGATTACCCTGTGCTCAGTCTCCTGTCATATTTACCATGATTCAATATTTTAGCTGTTGGCATTTCACAGTTTTAAGCTTTTAAAAGTTTGTACATCAGTCAGTACTTTACCATCAGACAATCAGTTGCACAATATGCTTATTTGTTAGATGCTGCATTATTTAAACTTATCAGCAGAGTGAGAGCTTTCCTTATCCTTGGGTTAGTCCAGTGGACACCAGGGGAACACTGGAGTCCAAACTGTTTTCCAAGGATCTAAAGGGAAAAGTTTCCAGGTTGTTTGAGATTTAACACGTTTTTAATAGTACATTAAATAAGCCCAGATCAGCCAAATAATTTTATGCCATCCTTAAGTTTTGCTTTTGGAAAATCATTTAGACATGATAAAAGTAATAATCACACTTCACATCTTTGTTATAACTATTAAAACATCTCTTTTGTCCTTTTTTCTTAGCAATACGCCTAGCCACAAAGTTTGGATTCTTCAAATCAAAAAATCTGTAAACTCTATAAACATGGACTTCTGACTGGTTTGTTCGCTCTTCAATACTTTGGGCATTCAAGCAAATATCTGTTTGACCAACAGTCCTCCTGAGAATACAATTTGCCCAGGGCACTGTTTAGTTAGGAAAAAATCCTCAAGAAAGCTGATGCTGAATTCTATTGGTCCCCTCAAAGGTGGAATTGATGCGGCGTGGGAGAAAAAGCCTTGACAGCCCAGACTGTCCATCCCCAGTGACTTTGTCCACTGATGATTTACTTTTCAGGAGATGTGTTTACTAAGGGTTACAATTGATGTGCTAAAATATTGATAAGGGACATTTTATAAGCTTGGGAAGGTGCTGGTGCGATTGACCCCGCACAAAGGCTGAGAGGGCAAATAACGCGTGCAGGGCCTGCTGATTGCTGTTTCCACACAGGGAGAAAGATGCAGTGTAGACCTACACCGCATTTTTTTTGTGTGTACCTGAAATACCCACTGTGATCTGTAGTATAAGTTTAGCTTTTAATCTATTACCACCTTTGAATAAAGCAATGTCTTTTTTGGCCGATTTTTGTTCCCTCCATCTTTCAAAATTTCTACTATTCTGATTGTTCTTTAAAAAACAGAGAAGGGAAACTGTAGAAAGTATTAGATATAATGGTAAATCTCCTTTTTTTGATGCAAGCCTCAAAGGAAAAGTCAAATCATCCCCAGGTTTGTCTTGAGCTGCATTTAAATGCCGAGTCTCGCCACCGAGTCGATCTAATCTCGCCTTATGTTTTTGAAGTGCAAATGTGATGACATGGTAGTATTGATGGCTGTGCTGGTGACATATATGGCCTGTGGCTAGGTCAACAACACTGAGTCCTTCATTCTAATGCCTGCTCTACAGGGACCCTCGGACACATGCCTCTCCCCCCTGCAGCCATTCTGCAGCAATTCAAGCCCACAATCCGTCCCTGATGAGACGCACCCGCTGCCGTCTTTGTCCAGCGGCCTTGCGGATCAGAAAGGTGTTATTGTGCCTGTCAGACAGGGTGAGCAGTATTGACTTAAATAGCTTGACCCGGCTCATCCCTGATGGCTCTACCTTGTCACCCCAACCTCTGAACCCTTCAAGCTATCTGTATTTCCCCAGAACAGCAGAGGTGGAAGGCAGCCCAGTCTGCCCACAGGTGTCGCCCCTGTCCAAATAAATTAGACCAGGGAAAGGGGAGAGGAAGGGTCGAACAAGAGGGAAAAGTCTCAGAGTCTCAACAGTTTAATTATCCAGCTCTGCTTGTTAAGGTCTTTAGGAACAGAAGGCTGGATTTGGTCGCCTTAATCCCAACCTGCGGTAAACATATCCCAGTTCTCCCTTAGTGGGAATATCATCAGATCCAATACAATAACTCATAATGTCATGTCAGGCCAATGTCAGTAGATCTACTGTGTAATGAGCATGTAACTATTTTATAATATGGTGTATTTCAGCCATTCAGTGGTACCAGAATGCTTTGTACTGGATAGATCTGTCTTGTTCATTAAATAGTAATTTTGTATAGTTTCAGCTTGGCATACTTTTGACCTACTGCAACCCAAAAAAAAGAGACTAAAATGAAACTTTCCTCAATTCCACACAATGACTGCAAGGTGTCCCAGTACTGTAACTGCAAAATTGGTTTCCACCACCATGCTTGATGGTTAATGTGAGGTAATTTTGCTGATATGTTGAAAAGACACCTACACCTTAAAATGCCTGATATGGTATGTTTGGTCTTTGCCTAACATTGCACTGTGCATTATGGTCACATTTCTTTACTTTGGTTGCATCTGTCCAACGGACATTGTTGTAGAAGTCTTGTGGTTTAGTCAGATACAACTTTGCAAGCTAAAGCTGTACTGCTATGTTCTTTACAAAGAGAAAACGTTTTCCCAAGGCAATGCTTCCAAACAAGTCACAGTTGTTCAATCTTTTTCTAATTACACTGTAATGAAGTCCAATAATTGACATACTAACTGAGGCCTGTAGAGTCTGAGATGTAATGCTGGGGTAGTTTACATTTTCTATAAACGTTGCACATTCTGACCTTTGGATGAATTTGTTGGAACGTCCACTCCTGACAGCCACCTTAAATGTTTTGCACTTGCCAGTAGTCCTTCTCTATGTAGAATTATTGCCTTAAAATTGGTTGTAAATAACGCAGATTGACAGGCATTCGCTGGCGGAAATTCTTCAATTTTATTTGTTAAATACAGTACTACTGGTCATAATATCTCGCTCCTAAGAGCTCTATGCTTGTCATTAGGACTAAGGTTATGTTATTTTGTAAAGGGAATCTTTGTAATTTTGTAGAATCTGTTTCTGTGGGGTTTTCAAGCCAGTCATGTTTTGTTTTTGTTTGGCATTACTGTTTCACTGTGTTAAGGTTTAAGCTGGTCTTAATCCTGTTAGTCATCAATGCTGTCATGTTATGGATACTATGGTTAAAATGTCTTCCTGGAAAGAAGAAACATACTTCAATATTTGAAACAAAGGAGTTCAGATGTGATCATGCTTCATTAAACACACTTCTTAGAAAAGGATACTATAAGAGTCAAAGATAGGTGGGTTGGCCAGGCATTTCATAATACTTCTAACCAGAAGAAGAGAGGGGCTGTCATGATGTCAGTTGTTTGTGTAGTCTTCGAGGTAAAGTTTATTGTGTTTCTGTTATGTCTCCCTCCTCTCTTATGTTCATTAGTGTTTCAACTTTCTCAATCCTATTTCCTAGTTGCCACTTTGTATTTTGTGTTGGTCTTTCATTATGTCTTCTCAGGTTTATCTGTCTTGTCATTTCTTATGTTTTGTTCTTTGCCTTCCTCTGTGTTTCTTGCCATTCTGCATTCCTTCCCAACTACTGTTTGTTTCCACCTGCTCTCTCCTTCTCACCTGCATATGCTTCTCCATAATTAGTCCTCAGCCTTCTCCCTGCTACTTGCACACCTCCTCAGTATATTTAAACCCTTCTCTGTCAGTCATCAGTCGCTGGTTCGTTGTCAATCTTCCCTGTCTGGTTCCTGCTTTTCCTGGTTTCCCTGAAGTTTTTGTAAGTTTATTGTTCCTTGTTTAATTAAATTCTAAGTTCTTCATGTTGCTGCATTTGAGTCCTCACTCACACCAAACATGACAGGGGCGTGTATTTTATTTTCTAAACATCTCAAGATTCAAGTGGAGAACGTTTTTAAAGATAAAGAGGTGAGGGTAATTATAGTAAATTTATCGGGTCATTATTGGCAATATATATGCTCCGTATGGGCGTATACAGGGGACTCTTTATTGCCGCTTCTATTTGTTATCGTGGTGGAAATGTTGGCGCAAGTTATCAGATACAATAAAAGGCGTAACAATGGGTGGATGGGACAACAAAATGCAGATTTTTGCAGGTGATATAGTGATTTTTATTGTATGATCCTCAAAAGTGCTTAGCTCCCTTATTGGATTTGGTTGATGTATTCTCACGACTATCTGGTAACAAGATTACAAGGACCAAATGCAAAATAATGCCCTTGTCAAAGTTCAGCTACAAGAGCCATATTCAAAATTGGACATTTCTGTCAGTTCCCAAAAAATCTAAAATTCCTATGTATACTCTTGAATTCTGGCTTGGAAGATACTTGACCACTTTGAACCAATAATAAACAGGATAAGTCTACTTTTGAAGGGTTGGGATAAATTGCAAATTTCAATATGGGGTAGAGTCCAGGTGATAAAGATGGTTATTACAGCAAAATGAAATAATCTGCTCAAATAACGACACATATCAAACAATGACCACAGGCTGATCTGCTTGGACTTATAGAGCGGAATAAATGCCCCATTTAAAGCTTCTGACTATTTTTCCCAACACCCCACTGATACAATTAAATCTAATCCAGTTATGATCCACACTAGAAACATTTGGCATCGTCTACATGGAAAAGTTAATATCTACCATCTTCTATATGGAACCATCCAAAATTGAGAATTGGGGGTAAAGCTAGAGATCCATTTGTGTTTGTGTAAAGACAGACTGGCACACCAAAGGTATTGAGAATATGAATTTCTATTTTGGGACAATATTCTATTGACATTTCAAGATTTACAGATGAGATATGATCTTGATAACAAGTATTTTTAGAGATTTCTACAATTGCGATATTCACTTTCAAAATTAAATAACTGTGAAGTAAAATACGTGTTGAATCAACAGTCTAAATGATTGATTGACAGCTGACAATGCGGAAACTCGAATTCTATTGGCTAAAAAAATGTGGCGCTCAGTGTGAAATGTATAGGGGTCTATGGGAGGAAGGTGGGATTAAGAAAAATAACAAGTGTTGTGGAGCACTAGCCTTTTATCATAGCATTGAACCCCACTATCATTTTAAAGATTTATAAAACTTTGATACATAAATATATTCTCCGGACTGCAGCTTTAAACAAATGTTAAAGCCAATAAGGTATGCACGGTCCAAACTAATTCAATTTAAAATTTCTCAATAGACTATACTGGACACCTGTGAGGCTCCATAGATTAGGCATGTGCAACTCCAACATCTGCTGGCAATGTACACAGAACCCTAGAGACATGGTTCATATGTTTCTCACCTGCCCGAGTCTGAACTCTTATTGGCATAGACTTGTGGGAAAGATAAATAGGACTTTAAATTTGAATTGGATCTTGACATCTGCACTGTGTCTTCTAAATCATTTGGATCATAATTTTAGAATAGAAACAAAAACAGCATATTGACATAAAATTGCACTTACTACTGCCAAGAGGGTGATATTAAGGCAATGGAAGGGTCAAAACAACCCCACTTATACTGAATGGTATTTATCAGAGTGCCTCGTATGAACAGCTGATCCTCAAGATAAATGGACAGCTTGATGTATTGACTCAAGATGGCTCTTGATCAAAGATGCAGCTATTTACCTTTCTTATTTAAAAAAATATTTTTACATTTTTATGATTTCATCTTTTTACTTAATTTTATCATTTTTGTATTTTAGTTTTTGACTGGCTGGGGGAGAAGGGATTTTGGTAGGAAAAAGAAAATCCAATCCTTCACCATATGACATCTGGCTTCTGTACTACATTGTGTGCCGCTTTGGTACATGCTATATGTTTGAATGCGTGCTAAACCCATCTGTTAAATATGGTGTTCTTGTGGATTCGAGCTGTCAGCTTGCTACTTTCTTAAGGATTTACTAAACATAGAATTGTGGATTGGCCATGTTTTATTAATTTATTATTTGATATTATTTGACTTAGAGTAAAGGATTTATTCACAACAGAGCGTGCCCTTATAGCACAACTAATGTGTGCTGAATGTGCTAGGTTGTTCACGGGTCGTTGGTGAGGGATATGTTGTAAACATCGAGATTACAAAGGGACTTTATTATTGTGTGGTAGTGGGAGTGTATGATAATCCACAATAAATTCCATCTTGTGCAAGTAGCCTTGCACATAACATGTTGATGTGAGCAGTTTTGACTTGACAATCATCTGGGATTCACGTCTATTAAATCTGTCTGGAGTTGCATGACTTTTACCATCCAGTTCTGCCTGATGCTCTCAGCCAAGGTTGGCAAACTCCAGTCCTCAAGAGACAATGTCCTGCATGTTTTAGATATTTCCCTTGTCCAACACACCTGCTCAAATGAATAGTTCATTAGCAACCTGGTGGCACACTGAGGAGGTAATTCAGCCATCTCAATCACCTCTGATGCAGCATGGAGATGTCCAAAACTAGATGTAAAGGACTAGAGTTGCTCAACCCTGCTTTAAGCTCAGTGGCATTCTCCCCCCTGATAAAATCTTGTCAAGATAATTATTTAGTGCTTTTATTCAGCTTTTTTTCTCCACTTTACCCTCTGGTTAAAATACGTTTTTAACATATGTAAGCACAATCGTGGCTTTTCTTCTGCTTATTTCTCTTTCAGGGCACGCAGCTGTATTTGGAGCGACTGTGAAGGAACTGGTAATAAGCTGCAGCATGGTAGGGATGCCCTACAGAGAGTAAGCAGCACCACTTTGTCCCGCGCTGACAAGCTCTAAGAACTGTATGCAGACATTGTACCATGAAGATGATCAAAACAGTGCCATGAAGCATGCAAACGTTCTCTGTTCTGTCACGCTGCAGCTTCATTGTGGGATATTAACGTGGCGAACAAGTCAACATGGTCGGATGTAAAGCAAAAATAGCTCTGCGTCCTTTACAAAACACAAGGGAGAAGGAAATTGGTACAAAATAAATTGGACAGCTATAGTGATATTAACACTGATGTACTTTTGAAGTCACGGCATATGTGTGATATTAGCTGATGTAAAAGAATCCAGGAGATCAGAGACGATGCAGATGTGTATGAATTTCGTTGTTTGTAATTTATGTTTTTTTTTTTTCAAGGGTGGCACATACAGAGAATCAGATGGAGCTGGGATGACAGTCTACTGGCGGTGATGTGGATATTAACAGCACTCCTCCCACAACTATTCACTATCTCTAACTGATAGGGTGCATGTGTGGACAAGCACGGCTTTAGGGTCCAATAATTGCATCCTTGATGTGTCAAAACACAGTATTCTTTCAGCATTGTGCCGAGGCCGAGCTGCCACACTTTGCGGTGAAAGGTAGAGTTTAGATTTGCCCTGGCTTGTGAAGGCCCTGGGTCCTTTCTGTGCCATGAGCTAATTGTGTATATTATCACACATTTTTGGTCCCCGTCCAGTCCACAGCGGTGAAACAAGCAGGACGCCTATCAAAACCATTATTCCCAGGCGTGAAAAGCTGTCACCTTCGCATGTGTCACTTTTGTCTGCCTGCCTTGTCCCACTTACTGGCCCATTGTGCCTGGGCAGGTGAAATATGTGCCACCTGCCACTGCTCGCCCGCTTCAGCGCCGCGATTGATGGAACACGTTCTCGGAGAAGGTGATGGTAAGTGACAGGGTCTTTACATCATTCTGCGTGGAAAACGGGGCGATGACCATTAATCAATACTGTTTTCACGCACAGAGCAGAAAAAGACAGAGCTGATTCTATTTTGGAAAATTTGCCCTTTACTTCTCATGCTACAGTAAACAAGGGGAAAAGCACGAAAAAAATCAATTTCCCTGGGTAAAACTATTTTTTTCCTCCTTTTCGTGAATTACATAACTCATCGCAAATCAATCTCTGAGTTAAAATATCCTTGAGAAGATCATTTGCTTTTTGCAGTTATTTTAATGGTTATGGTTTTCAGCTGAAGAAAACCTAAAATTCTGTTTCTCAGCAAATAAGAAGACCAATGAAAGATTCATAATACAGAAATTATGGTCTATGGATACTGAACAGTACTTTGTTTAAGGTTTCCAAGAATTACTGCATCAATGACCAATCAGTCTTGCAGGTGGTCAGCCTGTGCCTCTGCTGAGGCATTAGGGAAGCCCCATTTTGCCTTAATAGTGGCAGCTTGAGCAGGTCCTGCTGGAAGACGAAATCAGCGTCTCTATAGAGCTTGTCAGCACAAGAAATCAGAAGGTTCTAAAACATTTTCTGGTATGATCTGACTTTGGACTTGATAAGCAACACAAAAGAGGACAATTCAACATCTCAAATCATCATTGACTGTGTGTGTGCGTAGGTGGGTAAGTGTATTTACAAAACCAGTAAAACGTCAATGTTTTTCTCTGTTCAAATATTTCTAACGGGGTTTTTGACATAAAATTCACCTGGGATCTACAAAAAATTGAAGCAAATTAGTCCACAGATGAAGTTACTGGAAAAAATTGGAATGAAACAGGGTGTAAGTATTCAACACGCTTACATAAATGTATTGACGCTTTTGTGAATGAGCTTTTTCTAAGATGACAATTTCAACACGTGAT
This sequence comes from Valencia hispanica, assembly GCA_963556495.2. Taxonomy (NCBI): domain Eukaryota; kingdom Metazoa; phylum Chordata; class Actinopteri; order Cyprinodontiformes; family Valenciidae; genus Valencia; species Valencia hispanica. Next base: position 9,222,798 of record OY747705.1, on the reverse strand, counting down.
CTCTGAATAGAAACTAGTCACATACTTAGCTGTGACTTTGACCCATTCATCCACACAAACTGATGGCTGTCAAATCTTAAACATTCTGGAGGTCCTTTTCATGGACTCTAATCTTTAGTTCTATTCTTAGGTTTTAAACTGGATACAAGTCAAGTGATTGGCTGGTCAGAACTAGCAGTTTAACTTTTTTTCTCTCTCTAACCAATAAAAAATTGTATTTGCTGTGTGTTTGGGACTATTGTCTCGCTTGGAAATCCACACTTGTTTCTTCTTCAGTTTCTTGTCAAGAATGAGCTGGTATATTTCTTCACTCACCCTTCCTTCGGTTTAGTAAACTGTGTCAGTACCACATGATGGAAGACAGCCCTAGCCATTATGTTCCTACCTGCAAACTTCACTTTTGGCATGGTGTTCGTGGGCTGATGTGCACAACCATTCTTCCATCTGAACAGTTCAGCACTGGCGTCATCTGACCAGAGTATATTCTCCTGGTATTTCAAACGCTTGTCCAAACATTCTGCAGTAAACTTCAACCATGCTTCAGCATTATTTTTCTTCAGCAGCGGATCCTTGCACATTGAGGCTGTTGCATTACGACTGTATTTTTTGTTTTCATTGGAAATATCTGAACCTGCTATCTTCAGGTCTTCCTGGATCTCTTTCTGAAAGTGCCCCTTGACACAACGCATGCACAGAATGACCTGGCCTGTTTTTCCCACAATTCAACCTGCGCTAGATTCAGTGCTTGTCACGTAAACAGGATGGAAGACCAAACTGCATCCACAGTTCCATGGAAATGTCTCATCTCAGTTGCAGGATGTATAGAGGGATTTTCGGTCTACGCCCCTCCTTGCTCTACTGCGCATGTCATCTGCAGTATGGAATGTAATTATATCTTGTTGTGGTGTTGGTTGTACAAATCGCTTTGACAAAAACAACGAAATGTGTTTTCTATAATTCCATCAACTCGAACGTCTTTCAAGGCAAACAAGACATCTTTGATTGCAAACAATCAGAAGAAGAATTGGAACACGCATATAATTTTAAAATGCAACAATCTGCGCCTTCATATCAGGTGAGCCTCCTTGGCTGACAAACAAGCTAACATCGCTAACCAACTCTGCAACTGTAAGATAACCGCAAATAACAACAATGAGAACCAGAGCTATGTAAAGGGTCGTTTTATACCATTTGCGCAATAATTTCATTGAATTATTGAAATTAATTAGCTTATTGACAATGTTCTAATTTATCTGGTTGCACCTGCACTTTCTCTGATGATGGCTAATGTTTGTTTTCTGTGTTATTTTCCACATTACATTTAATCCCAGAGTGACCCACAAACCAGGTGGGTTTGCACAGGGCCAACTGCCACACCATGTTAGGCTAAGGTGCCAAGTTGTGCCATTCAGACCACAATCTGGTATGCAGAGTGTCAGCCCCCGCTGTCTTTAAAACCATTTACCAACCATGCTGACAGTTAGTACCGGGAACGCACACTCATATGATGTGGCAGCTCTCTCTCAGATCCTTAAAGAAACAGCCATCAGTCTACCTTTCCATTTTTCTTTTTTTTTAAAGCCTTCTCACGTGTGCCTCTTTTTTTATTTTATTAAACTCTGATATTTGGGTGTAAGTAAGGCCAGAAGGAGGGATTTGCAATACAGTGCAGAAATCAGTCTGTTGATTAATCTTCTAGCATTACTGGAAAGATGACTTCCGCTCCAGCAGGCCGTTCATTGAAAAGCTTTTTTCATGCTTTATTTAACAGGGGAGTCATTCTGATTAGTGTGGAAATATTTTGAGAGGCACAATGACTAAATTAGACCTGTCAGTGGGTTTTACTTACTGAGGAGGTGGATATTAACAAGACAGGCAAAGGCAGGTAGAAGGACATAGCTTTGCATGGAGACAGATAATATAACATTTACTCCTCTGTGATTTTTACATACAAAATGGCTCCTATTTGTGGAGTAATTGTGCAGGCAAAACAGACCCGCTTCCTTGCTAAAGTAATTTCTCCACCTTTTTCTTTATCTCACTTTTAGCCAAAATAAAGACAGAAAATAAAACAGGCATCGACACCCATTCCTAACATTTGCCGTTCCGCGAATCAATCAATCCTCCAGCCACAACAAGAGGGCTCGGCGTTTATGGGTTTTGCTCAGTCAGATGGCTTGACTGGCTGCATCGATTCACGCTCCAGCCTCAAATGTCAATACCACCTCTTTTGGGCCGTGTCAGAGAAGAAGAAGAGAAAAAAGAAAAAAAAATCATCTTCATTGATTGCTGCAGTCGGTGAGCAGGTGGCTCTCTCGCGGTGTGCCGCTACAATCGGAAACACCGGTTGGTACGCCGCCCGAAAATGTTAGACAGGCAATTCATGGTCTGGTAGGTCACCTGTCAGCCGCCGACAACAGTTTTTGAAGATGTATCTTCACTGACCTGTGGCCGCCATTAAAAGGAGCGCCACATGTGCACGGGAGCACACACGCACACGCACACACACACACAAACTCAAATCTGCTCCAGTTAAGATTGTGCATTTATGTGTTTAGTAGGAAAACTAGTGAAGAAAGAGAGCATAAAAAGGGTGAGACAGGCCGATGAAAGATCAGGTGAAAGGTCAGTGCTGAGGCTGGGAAGGAATGTGTTTATATAATATTATATAAGCTGTACTTCAGTCTGACACCTGGGTTTAATGTCTTTCAATGTTAATTGGAGACTTATCTCAAAGTAGAAGGGACATGAATGGCGTGCTCAAATTCCAACATGCATACATGTACCAGAATGCAACAGACAGTGGAGTGGCTACATTTATTTTGACATCAGTTTGAACATTGAGTATTTATTAAAAGATTATCAGTGCATTTAAAGATTTTCCTAATTAGTGCACAGTTTAAACGAAAACGAATTGAAAACATTTGCTCTTGTTCCTGCAAATGTGAATCAAATTGCGGTTCTGTGAAAAACAAACAAGTACATTTTCCCTTCTGATTTCCTCTGTATTGGTTTCCTAAACAACCGAGAGATTTCTGACCATTAAAAAAAGATTTCATTTAATAAGGACAAAGGAGTATCCAAACCTATGTGGCACTACAATATATGTACAGCACACACATAGGTCTGATTATTGTTTTACCCATTGTTTCAAGAAATCCTTCAAACAGAAATGTCTGTCAAAATGAAGTACGCCATAAGATCTCAAACAGCAACATATCATGTCAAGTGATTGAGATCTATCATTCTGAAAACATTTCTAAAACAATTTCCAGGGCTTTGGGACTACAATGAACCACAGTGAGAGCCATTATTCACAAACAGAGAAAAAATGGAACAGTGGTTAACAACTGGAAAAGTACAGAAGGTCACAAAAGATCCAGAATAATCTCTTAAGAACTGCAGGCCTCACTTACCACTGTTAAGGGTAGTATTTCTGAGTCTACATAAAGTCAGGACTGGATAAAAATGGCATCTATGGGAGAGTTTGGAGGCCACAAGCACTGATCATTCACAAGAAAACAATCCCTTAGACAAAAGTGGAATTATTTGCAAAAGGGGCAAGTCCGAGTCAGGTCTGAAGTCTTTAGGGCACAAGTCTAACTTGACTCTGAGATCTTTAATTTTTGCTACTTGCGTGCAACTCAGGTTGGAGTCTCAAACTCAAGTCACCATCTCTGGTTTCTTCCTTGCTAAGCAGCCTTTCAGCCCATGTTGGTACATGACTTGTTTCACTGTTGATATAGACACTCTCTGAACAGCTTTAGGCAATATCTTCATAAGGTATTTTCCTCTCATTTTGCGATTACACACTTTTTCCTCCAAGACACAATTATTCTGGAACAAAGAACCTTTCTCCTTCCTGATAGCTGGACATTTCAATGGTGTGTATACTCATATATCACTGTTTGAACAAATTAACATGGCACATTCAGGCATCTAGAAATTGAATCCAAGGATCAACCAGACCTGTAGAGGTCCTCGATTCTCTTCCTGATCTCTTGGGTGATTTTTTTCCCCCCATGATGTCACACCAGGAGGCAGCATGTTTAAGATGTTACCATTAGGTACACCCACAGGTTGGCCTGGGCAATACTCACATGTAGTTAACTGTATGTAAACGTATAAATCTAAAGGGGGGAAAAAAAGAAAATCGTGTAGAAAATGTGTTTCTCATTATTCTGGAATTAAGCAAATCCTAACCAATCTTAAACAGGAAATGTTTGGTTGGATTTAATTTCAGACAGTAGGAAAATGATTATGTATTTTTCTGTAGGACCAGATACAGGTCTTTAGGACACTGTATGACTGGTGGCAGAGCTCTGTCTGCAGTAAGTTGGATTTGTTTCCGGTGAAAGTTAGACTCCACCAAGGGTTGCCCTTTGTCACTGATTCAGTTCATAACCTTCATGAACAGAATTTCTAGGCACAGCCAGGGGTGGACTGGGACAAAAATTCAGCCCTGGCATTTTCTGTCCAGACCAGCCCACTACATTATTAGCCAACACTACATAAAAGTCTACAAATCTCGCAGCATCTCGTCTCATGCATACTACAGTACAAACAAGAGTCATATTCCTTGATAGCAGTTAACAAATAAAGCACAAAACTGTGAACTCAAGGACTAAAACTGACAGCTATGGCAATCAATCACTTAGTATTTATTCATTATAGTGTCAACAGAACAACAGAAGTTAGGTCATGACTAAGGGTGGCATAAATCAAGTATGAATTCATAAAACATAAGACACATGACATAAGCTACTCAAATCAGAGACGTCTCAGTAGTAGCCAAAAAGTGAAGTGGAGGCAGTGAGAGAACAAGCCCCCCAAAAAAGAAAAAGTAAAAAAAAATGTCCAGAAATGGTATGCCTGTTTAAATTAATGACCAATCACAAACACGAAGCGAGGGATTCGAGGGTCATTTGTACTTCACATTGCATTAAATTATCTGATGCAAATCTTTAATTGCGTTTTTCTCAAAATTAGTTTTTTTTTCAACATTCAAAACGAATTATTTTGACATCAGTTATACCTATATACACCAAACTATCCAACATTGTTCTATGCTATGAGCTGGAAAAGAAATACACAGCGATTTGTCAATACATCGTTCAAAAATATATATATGTGCTATTTTGTGTAAAAAAAACAGGGCGAAAATGAGTTTTTTGGAGCTACTTACACAGTTTTTTGATTTATGAAGTAATGAAATGAAAGAAACCTATTTCCCTCTGTAAAAAGTTTTTGATAACATATGATTAGAAAATTAAAGAAAAATTCTATCTGTCTCTCACCAATTTTGAGATGATACGTTTGCAAATATATGCAAATTACCAAATTTTTAACCAGATTACACCTCATTTGCATATCTAAACAAAATTAATATCAAAACTTCTAATACAAAAGATGTTTGTTTTAATACTAGGATTAAGTTTGTCAAGTTTCAGGAAGGTATCTTGAAGCAAACTTTTTTCCCTATTCACCTGTAGCGTCTCCCCTTAACTGTTTACTGTTGCTATGGCAACCAGAGACCGCTGCCGTTAGTAGCTGTCAGAATTTGGCATATTTCACAAAATCAACCGCAACTACCAACAGTCAGCCCTTCAACTCTGGGCTAATATGTTGTCCCAAGTATTCAGTTATTCAGGTCACATCACAGTTAATGTAAAAACCGTTTTATACTTTATTTTGGCCATGTCTCAAAAATGTAGCTGAGCCAACTCCACGCTAACGTTACTTACCATGGATTTCTCCACTTGCGCGTCTCCTCGCGCAGCAGCACCTGCTGCTGGGGTGGTGACCCCGGCACCAAATAGGTCTGTCAACTTTAAACATTTAACAGCTTCCACCTCCAGAGATTTCAGCTTTTTGAGCCGTACTTTTTCAGCGCCATTTTCAGCTCAGCAGCATCCCGTTGCACCACTCCGGCCCATGTCATGAGGTCCCGCCCACCCTGGTTTGTGTTGTGATTGACAACACTGTCATGGCTCTCATAGGCTGTCAGCCCATGATTGATTGACGATGACAAATATAGACCAATAATATGTGTCGATGCTGGTAACACACTGCTAGCCCTCTGTAGCCAATTGGCCGGCCCAATTGGAGGGAATTTAGAAAGAGGAAAAAAAAAAAACGAAAAAAAACCGCTGACCGGCCCACATTGGGTAAACGGCCCACCGGGATGATGCCCGGTATGCCAGATGGCCAGTCCACCCCTGGGCACAGCCAAGGTGTTGAGGGGATCCGTTTGGGTGTTCTGTTTTTTGCAGATGATGTAGTGCTGTTGGCTTCATCAGATCATGATCTACAGCTTTCACTGGAGCAGTTTGCATCAGAGCATGAAGCGGGTGGGATGAGAATCAGCACCTCCAATTTTGAGACCAGGGTAGAGAGCCTTCTTTGGGTCTGGGACAAGGTCCTGCCCCAAGTGGAAGAGTTTAAGTATCTAGAGGTCTTGTTCATGAATGAGGGAAAAATGGAACAGGAGATCGACAGACGGATTTGTGTGGCAGTGTTGGGAGCGTTGAACAAATCTGTCATGGTGAAGAGAGAACTGAGTCAAAAGGCGAATCTATCGATTCCTGCAATCTAAGTTCCTACCCTAATCTATGATCACAAGCTCTGAGTATTAACTGAACCAACGAGATTGAGCATACAATGAGGATACTTGGCTGAAATGAGTTTCCTCCACAGGGTATCCCGGCTCTCCTTTAGAGATCGGGTTAGAAGATCGGTCATCCAGGAGGGGCTCAGAGTAGAGCCGCTGCTTCTGCACATCAAGAGGGGTCTCTCCTCCAGGACGCTGGACCCTGGTGAGGTGTTCCATGTCCCACTGGGAGGAGACCCAGAGGAAGACCCAGGACATGTTGGAGGGACTATGTTTTTTGGTTGGCCTAGGAATGCCTTGGGATTCCCCTGGAGGAGCTGGCCCAAGTAGCTGGGAAGAAGGAAGTCTGGGCCTACAGTATGTGCTTAGGCTGCTGTCCCCGTGACCCGATCCTGGATTAAGTGGAAGATGGATGGATGGATGGATGGATGGATGGATGGATGGATGGATGGATGGATGGATGGATGGATGGATGGATGGATGGATGGATGGATGGGCCTTCAGATGCACTTAGCTGTGCTCCATCTAATGTTCTCCATCTCACTTATTGAAGTAGCAAAGGAATAGCTTGTGTGTGTGTATGTTTGTGAAACTCAAAAGAGAATTGCTTGCAAATGTGACTTGGTTTCCACTGTTTGGGTAACTGTCATAATTCTAGTTATGCCCCCCCCAATCAGACAAGACCTCATTACCAGCCAGTTTTGCCAAAACTCATTTCAAGCTACAAGCATGCTGGATCTCCATCTTTTTAAAGACTGAAAAGATTGATAACAAAAACAGGATTATATTGGTTTTCTGAACTTAGTTCCAACTGGCTGGGGAGTGAACCATGAGCCTGAATTATTTCTGTTTTAACAATGTGAACTGAACTTAGAACGAAAGACAAAATAAAGGTTAATTAAAATTTCATAAAGTTCTGCTATCACTTGTCTGGCATAAAATAAAGCCAAGAATGTCCCTAATTGAGCAAGAATTGTTAGTGTTAGATATGCCACTAATACCTGAACTTTGTTTACTTATGACATAACATTGAGATACTTCTTTCAAAATACTCTAAACAGACTCACAAAACCTAAAAAGAGTGAAAAGAAAAGACCACAGTGGCAGTTAGTAAATCCTCTACAGTGCATTCTTAGAAAATGGGTTGTATCATAAAGTTAACACCCCCATTATCAATATTAGCATAATTTGATGTCCCGTCCTACAGTGTTGGCCAAAAATTCTCCTGCTTCATGCATGCAAATGGCAGAGACGAGAGACAAAGAGCCTCCTCTTCCTAATCATCTCGATAAACGATGAAAGCACGTTCCTTTCCAAGTGTCATTCTCCCGCAGAGTGAATCTTTTCCACTTTAGATTAGACTGTTTGAAGTCACTCTCTGTCTCCTGGTCTCATTAAACATAAAAGAATGAGATGAGATCCAAATGAACTGTTTACACTGTTACTTTAAAATGTGTAATTTACCCTCTCTCACCGAGACAACTCACAATTACGGTGGGCTGGCTCTCCCAGATCCGTTTAGTATATTTTCTATAACAAACCCCTAATAATCATTTCAGAGATCAAAGTGGTACTGCAGAAGAATTTTAAATATTTAAACCTTCACTATTCAAATCTTATATCAGATCAAAGAATTTTGCCTTAATTTCGTAAGGCGCATTGCCAGTAGATGGGGAGATGTACACAGGGATACACAGAAACTCCAATTAGACGCTGCAAATTTTCAGTGAATCTCTGTAGGATTTTCATATCTGAGCAGAGCTCACACTGAGTGCATCTGAACCTCTGAGGAGGAGGCAGCTACATGTAAGAGATTAATATGGTTAGGCTTGAAATTTTAGGAGGAGGACAAGTAACTTTAAAGGGTGTTACATCTTTGAAAGGACAGTTTTTAGGGAGGAAAACAAAACAAACTGCAAATTAGCTACACAACAGTGTCTAATCCAGAAACTGTAGGAAAGAAAAACTTCAACGAAAGTCCTTTTGTTAATTTTGGATTATATTTTATTTCACTTCTTATTTTTTAGTTGTTTGCATTAGCTTATTTTTTTACTAGAACAAATGTATAGAAGGCTTCATTAACAGACATATGCCATAAGGTGTGTTAGCTGTAAGATGTTCTGTAGAAAATCTACATTACATTTATGGCTCATAATCTTAATATTTAGAGGGAAGCATCCTGACATTCCAGTATCAAAATGCATTATGAAACTAATGGAATAATCCACTTTATTAGGTGTCTTTTACAGTTATTTCCTTAACACAAGTAGTGAATGAGCTCGTTACATGGCAGCAACCGAATGCATTTAGACATCTAGACTTGATGGAGGCCACTAGCTGAAGTTTAAAGCAGGCATCAGAATGGGGAGAATGGGAGGGACTTGATGACCCAGATCCTGTGGATCAAATTAATCACCCCTCCACCACCATGCTTAACAGTTGACATACATTTTTGGGCTCATATGATCTGTTCTGCTTTTTGGTTAAAATGAGTGATTGAATTATGGCCAAAAATCTCTACATTGGTCCCATTTGTCCACTAAACATTTTCCTAGAAATCATGCACTTTCCTTAAGATGCAGGTCTGAAAAACATAATCCTACTGAAATGGAGTATGTAAGCCAATCTGTATCATAATTCTAAAGCACATTAGCTGAAATGCTTTTTCATTATCACAAGGCAACTGCCAGTTTTGACTCACAAATAAATTGAATAAGAAATAATCCAAGCTGCTTTTTCTTCTTCAACATTGCTCACACTGTGACTAAATGAAAATGATACAGAAAAAATACATTTAAGATTCGATTTTCAAATAAAACTCAAGCAAAATAGTTACAAAATGCAATTGGAATCGGAATTTGAAATTGAAAATGCTTTAGCAGAAATGCTTTTTCCTTTTCAAAATACAGCTGCATTTTTGCCTCATGAATAAGAAATCCATCAAACTTCTTCAAAATTGCCCATTCTGTGACTTAACAAAATCAATTAATGCTTTTTCTTTTTCATCCAGTGTGTCTGGGATTACATGACGAGACAGACAGATGTGAGGAAGCCTACATCCACAGAAGATCTGTGCTTAGTTCTCCAAGATGTTTGGAACAACCTACCAGCCAAGTTCCTTCAAATACTATGTGGAAGTGTAAAAGTATTTGATTAGAAACAGCTATCAATAGCTTAGGCATTCTCTTATTCTAGTAGGCATATTGTGACAGGGTGTAATACTGGAGGTTATTTACTGTTTTTAGGACTTGTATCTGCTCCCTTCAAACAGCCAATATGCCAGTCTCAATCATCAGTAAATTACACCTCAGCTGTTTCATCCTTTGCCTTTTCCCTTGTTTCAGAAGTGAGGGAAACCAAGGTCCATCCGAACCACCTGGGCAGCGTTAGGCTTTATTCCCCAGAAGCTGTGACTCTATAACACATATCAAGCTGGATTGCTGATATTCCTGGCAAGGCGATCATCCATCTTTCCGGACTGTGATCTCACTTTCTCCATGACAAAGATAGAAGATGGGGATTAAATCTCCTTTCTGTCAGTCTCACCTTCACCTGTGCACACTTTCCTCTCTGCTGTGGTTGCTAGACGCTTTGCCCCGGGCCTGCTCCCAGCCTCAGGGCAATCAGCTGCTCCTAGACACCGGCAACATTTGACATAAACTAGAGCGCAAATATTAAGGTGGAAATTAAAGTTGAAAATAAGGTCAAATATCTGTAACAAAAAATAAAATAAAAGCAGAGTTTTAAATTGCACTGTAATCCGTAACATAAGAGCATGATGGGTTTAACTGGAACATGTAGCTTTGCCTAATTAGATTGTGACTCTATATGCATTGCAAGGTGTTTTCTCCCTGTCAAGCTGTCTCATTATCAGCACAAATTGGATGAATCCCTCCCAATCAGATTATGAGAGACAAATCAAACTTCTCAGAAGAAAGCGCCGCAGCCTGGCAGGTTGGAAATGCCTCCGTTTTAGCGCAAACGTGGTCATGCAAATCAGTCAGCTGGCACAGCTCGGAGGGGTTCCTTGTGAAAATTGCATGGAAATTCCTAAATAACGGAAGGCTTGACACCTCTTTGAAAAATGCAAACCCGAACAGATGGATGTGTGCCACCAAAAGACTCTCATTCCACCGGGCTAATGCTATGCCTTTGACTGTGATGTTATCAGTTCATCTTTCTCCATTGTGCTTTTCCTTTTGGAATGGGATAAATATTCTCCCTGTGGATTGGAAGGTTTTCATGAGCAGGCAGATGGAGAGAATATTGTTGACATTAAACTGTTCCTCTTTAAGGGAATTGTTGTGACAAGGTGGAGCTCCCATCACTCGAAATAGCAGCTGTGTGCTGTTTACAAAGAGGCCCAGAGCAATGTTTGTTTCCATTCAAACACCGGCAACTTTTTTCTGTCTGTGTAATGAAGAAGCTTCTGGCATTATATGTTTATTGTCACATCTACTGTCAGCCTCATAGCATGTTTTTGTAACACAATCTTTTTCTGGCAACAACGGTTGTGTGACAACATATGTTTTTTTTCTCATTGCTGTGAGATATATATATATATATATATATATATATATATATATATATATATATATATGACTAAGATAACCGGGTTTATTTGCAAATTTGACATTCCTCCTTGTTAAATCCTAAATTAGGTGTGAATTACCTGTGAGCACAATTTTTCCATTTACTTGCACTAGCCATGCCCATCCCTGCTTATTAACTGACCTGTGGAATTAAGAGGTCACTTCAATAGAATCTAACTGATAAGAGGAAGTAGTCTAAAAGAGTTTAAAATGCAACCCATCATGTTGCGATCTAAAAAAACTGACCTGTGGCTCAGTCCTGCTTAGCCCCGCCCCCCTGAACGCAAACGAACCAATTGCATTAAATTTTTCCAATCTGCATCTCCCGCACCCTTTAGGATGATTATTAAACCCAACCCGATAGGCTACCTGCAGCTATCTCCCAAACAAATCCGGACCCGATCCGGCTCGTTGATTTAAAAACCGCGATCCGACCCCGGGCCCATATACTGATACAGTACAGTGACTAGAGCCTATGTAACTCCTTTTTTATCTGGAATGTTGGACAGCTGACATTTATTTGATGCAGCGATTGCTGTGCAAAAACAAATGACACTTGTAGACATTCTTGTAGACATTCTTGTTAAGACAATGGCCTTGTACAACCTTAGCAATTAGGTCATACTGTAAGAGGTAATATCAGTCACATGAAGCCTAGCGGTAATGAGCTGTCTTAAGTTAGCCACCTAGCAGGCTATTGTTATGTTATTTGAAGGTAAATTAGTTTAACACTTTACCCTGCGGAACATGAACAATGCTGGTCTTTAATGATGTTTCAAACCCTTGTCAAAGACGACTGATACCAGATGAAGCTTCTCCCTCTAATTTCAGTATATTTTCAAGCAATTCTACTTTGAAATCTTGTACATAGCCCTCGGTACCATAATGTTGACCTTTATGATGGCTGAAGGCTTTCTAAGTCTGGGCAACAATGGAATCTATGGGAGAGTTCCAAGGCCAAAAACACTGCTGACGCAAAAGAAAAGAAAAAAAAAAAACAATTTTGCTGATCCCAAAGCCTTTTGGAAAGAGCTAAAAGAGAAACCTTTTAGACAGTCAGATCTGGTGAAAAACAAACACACCATTTCATAAAAAGAACATCATACAGACAAGAAAAGTAAAAACGGGTCTTGTTTTACTTCATCAGGACTTCTACAGTAAATGATGGAAGTGGTCTCTACTAGGAACTCGAGAACGACAATGTTTGACAAGCAATTTATGACCTCAAGCTTAAAATCTGTTATGCTGTAGAACAATGATACAAATAGCACTAATAAGTCCACATCTTAACTGCTAAAAGAACAAAACAAAGATTTTGAAGGGGTCTTGTAAAGGTTTAGACTAAAATTGGACTGAAATGATTCAGCGTTACCTTTACTTCATTTCTGTCTGGTATTAATAAAGTATTTTTGAATCACAGTGAATTTAAACTTCTCATGGTGGAAAACCCTCCAGTGTGGCTGAGGTAAAACATCTCTGCGCAGAAGAGTGGGGAACAGTTATTAGGTTTAAGGGACCATTTTTTATATACATGAAGCCAGGTTGGTTAGGATAGCTTTGTCCCCTTGATAAATGAAATCATTAATTTGATTATCTAAAACTGTGTTTCCCAACTCTGCTCCTCAAGGCACAATGCTTTGGAGCCTGCATGTTTTAGTTGTTTCCCAGCTTCAACACTAGATGCTATTATTCACTCAAATGTATTTGAAAACTATCTGGTCCTATATGTTTACTCACGTGAAGATTTAGACACCTGTTACAAATCATGATGTCCTCTAAATCCTATATCAGATCATATGAAAATACCTGGAACCAAAGGCAAAAATGTTTCTTCTTTTGTCTTATTAATCTTTTGATGTCAAATCCAAGAGTATGTATTACGGCGCATTTGATCATATCTTTCCCTAACTCTTTATCCCGGAGGTTCTGCCATGCCAAAGCAAGCTAACAATTTCTTGAACAGGATCATTATTACTTAAGAACTTTCAAATGGACTTTAGAGTGCTCCAGATTCAATAATATATCTGTGCCTATCATACATAGAAACTATGTTCATGGTTTTACCTCTAGCGTGTACAGTGCAGTTAAAATTACTCTTAGAGCCCTCACTTAACTATTTTCTCTCCTTCCTTATTAAACAGGACTGTCTAATGGCTACTTCGCAGTCTTTCTTTATAGCATAAGATGAAATTTTCATGGCCACTGAACTATTCCGCTTTCCCATTGAAGCTCCACAAAGCTGAACCTGAAAGCGTGTGGTGTGTGCATCATCCATCCTCATTAATGTATGGACCGGTGTATCCATAATAAAAGTTGGGCCATTCTTTCATGCTACACTGAAATCCCCTGTAAAGAAATCCAATTTTCTCCATACACTTGTAACAGCTATCAGTGTATTTGTGTCTTACTCTGATCATGGAAGGTTTACCTCAGATGTGGACTTTTCTTTCAGGATTTCCACTTAGAAGTCAGTTTGGTGATCCATTGCTGCTGTTGGTTTGTTAGAAAAATATACGATTTTGTCAGGGGATCGTGTTGCAGCGAGGAACCAAACGCAGACGCGGGTACAGTAAGAGAGCTGGATGTTTACTAAGATGACGCTGGTGATGGCAAATGGCCTGTACTTGTATAGCGCTTTATATAGTCCTTGAGGACCGCAAAGCACTTCACACTACATTCAGTCATTCACCCATTACAAACTGGTGATGGCAAGCTACATTGTAGCCACAGCTGCGATGGGGCACACTGACAAAAGCGAGGCTGCCGAACACTGGCGCCACTGGCCCCTCTGACCACCACCAGTAGGCAGAAGGAGGGGGCTCGAAACTGCAACCCTCTGGCTCTGAAAGACGTAACTTACCAGGGTCTGTCATGTAACTATCACCCATAGCTTGTGAAGTACAATTGTGTGAACACATGTAACCGTACAAACTGGACAGAATTTCATCTCCTTGTTCCTAACTAACACACATTAGCAGGTAAATGATGGTGTTGAGTAATGACTGTGGCGATTATATGAATGGGTTATCCAACAGCATTAATGGGAACAGACTGCTCCCAGTCCTAGAGGGATCATTCAGATGCTGAACATGATAAAGTATCTTAAATTAACAATGTAAATGCATCATTAGCACTTTAGAAACAATTGAGTGTAAGAGAGAGAACCGTGACTTGTTACACTAATTGAATTAGCAGGTCTGTTAATCATGCATAAATTGTGATGGCACTCAGAGGACAGCAAGAGGAATGAAGGTGGTGATTCTCTTTGTTGTCATTTTCTTTTAGTAGAAGCGTTGTCACATGATCTGCTTTCATTTTACCTTGTTTTTTTATACACAAACGTTATACGATAAAGTTATTAACCAGGAATGATGAGAAACTGGAGGATTATGGAAAATGTTATATGAATCTGCTTTGCCTGGGAGGCAGTACTAGTTAACTGCTCAGTCTGTATTTGATCCTTAATAAAACATCTGGTCCAAAGTCAAGTTTGTGTCCTTTCGTAAAAATGACTGATGTCTGCAACAACGTTTTCATTTGGAGAAATTTTCCAGATGTTCAGTTTGAAATGGTTGCTTTAGGGTTCATTTCTAAAAGATAAAGCTGAATAACTCCAAAGATCCAACACATCAGTCACCTGAGCGTGGCATACCCAGTTTTTTTAATTTGATTTTTAAAAGGTTTCGAACCACGTGAAATAATAGACCTATGCATTCACAAGTTGACAACAACACATCAAGACAGTAAAGGCAGAATGACAGACTGGATTCGAGGAATTAAGAGTCACTGGGTTATGAGAGCAAAACTGGAATGAAAGCAAACTAAGATCAAGTGTCAAATGTGGGAGTTGTGTAGCCCTATCATTTATTCTGAGGTGAAGGATTACATAATTTTGTGGTTGAAAATAAATTCTACATTACACAATCTATGCTCAAAAATCTGACATGCAGTTAAACTAAATGTTATTCTATCCATTGCACTTCTTTAATCATATTATAATAAGGTTGCTAATTGTATTAAATGGAAGCAGACATTGATCCAAATTAACAGTTGATAACCACAAGGCATCCTGGAAAAAAAGATAAAGGGCTTCAAACCAGAAAAGCTGTGGACGCAAGAGGAAATAAAGATGGCAGAAGAGGTCTTGGGGAAGACGGTCAAACTGCTGAAGCAGGAGAGGACCAGTGCAAAAAGCAACTTCACCAAACTAGTCAACTTCATTACCAGGGGTGGAGATACCATGCTAAAAACTGAATTAAAGGAGGAATTTTGAAAACTTTCAGACCGGTTCAGGTCAGTTCTTGATTCTAATAAGGACTACAGGATCGGACTGGAGGCTGAGGTCAAGGCAGCGGATGAAGAAGCAGAACTTGATGAGCTGCAAGAGACCGACATTAGAACAAAGATGCAGAGATTAAAATGGAGGAGGTTACGGCCATTGTACGAACTAACCTGTGGGGAAGATATGGAGAGAAGGAACTTAAAACATCAATTCTTGAACCAGACGAAGCAATTGATGGCGCAGGAAACGTTCAAGACAGAAGTGACAATTTGGAGGGCTATGAAGTTCACCTCACTTTGTTGGATGAAAAGTTAAGTGCAATCATCACAGCTATGTCTGTGTGGGAGAGATGGATTCCTGAATCATCGAAAGATGAACTGGATGGAAGACTTGAAAAGTTGAAAGTAGCCCACAACAGGCTAAAACTAAGAAAAGCTGAATTTGCCATATCAAGGAGGCTGGCTGATCAAGGAGCAAACCTAATATCCATCCAACCCCCATCACCTGTTGTGAAAATAAAACCAACTACTCTGCCCATCTTCCAGGGAAGTAAGAGAGAGTTCCACAGGTGGCGAAAGGACTGGGTGAGCCTGCAAATGCAGGGGGAGCCCACTGGCTCACCTGAAGTTCTGAAGATTCAGCTCCTGGAGAGTGTGAGTGAGACCATTGCAAAAGAGCTAAGGCTTTCAACCTATACAACTGCAGCTGACATGTTCAGAGTCCTGGAGAATAGATACGGCAACAAATCTACCATTACAGTTGAAATCCTCGAAGAATTAGACAAGATGCCGCAGGTGAAGGGGAATCAGCCGAGGAAAGTCATTGACCTGATTCAATCTGTGGAGAAAGCCCTGGCAGATCTGACAGAGCTGGGGAACTTGGGAGCCATAAAAAATCCGTTGATCATCAAGTCCATTGAAAGCAAGTTACCCGACTTCATAAAAAGAGACTGGTTAACGTTTCTAGTTAACCCTAAAAACAATGTCACGGCAGATACTCACTTTGACATGCTCTTGAAGTTCCTGAAGAATCAAGAGGAGATATTGGAGAAACTTGAACAACTGAGAATTGTGGACAAGATGGACAAGCCAGAGAAAAGGCATGAAAGAAAGTCTGCATCAACCAGAGCTACAAAGAAAGAAGTTGATAAGGGTTGTGGTGTCTGTGGTGATTATGGACACAGCAACAAAATCTTCTTCTGCAAGAAATTTAAAGCTTTGAGAATATCTGAAAAGAAGTCTCTTTTGAAGAAGCTGGGAGTATGCAATAAATGCTTAGGAGACCATGATGATCACGGATACTGCAGAGACAATTTCCTATGCAGAAACATGGACTGCAAAGGGGAGGAACTGGTCCGGACCACCATTATTTCCTGTGTCCAAAAGCTGAAGCCAGAAGAGGAGAAGGGGCCATAGCTGGAAAAGATGGAGGAGGAAAAGGAAAGTTCACAGAAGAACAGGAGGAGTTTTTATCACAACTTTCCCCTGAAATAGCAGATCAGTGCAGGAAGGCATTCACCAACAGATCTTCAGTTACACTCAAAGCTGCGGGCCAGTCTGAACTTCTAAAGAAGACTGCGCTGGTTGATCTTCCAGTAATCATGATGCTGATGCAGTTGAAGGCAAATGCAGGTCAGAAGATTGGCACCTTATTGACTTAGCATCAGACACCAATTACATAACTCACAGAGCTGCTGAAAGATTGGGCCTGAGGAGTGAGGAGATAACCCTGGTTGTACATGGAGTTGGTGGAATGACCATGGAAGTTATCACAAGAAGGTACCTCCTAAAAGTCAGAGTCAAGACTCCAAAAGGGACTGAGAGAGCACATCAACTAGTCTGCTATGGCTTGGATGAAATTGCAAAGGTATATCAAGCAATTCAGCCTGAGAAGTTAAAAAGGTTCTTCCCAGATGTCCAGCTCGAAGACCTGAAAAGACCAGCCGAGTTGAGCTTCTCATAAGCCATCGAGAGGGAAGACTTGCACCCCAAAGAATTAAAGTAATTGGAGATCTTGTTTTGTGGGAAGGCCCATTGGGAAATACAGTGGGCGGAGCCCATCCTGATTTGTTTGAAGAAGTAAAGGTGGCAGCATATGAGTCAAGAACCCACTTTGCTCGCTCCATGCGAACCGCTGCTGTCAGATATCAGGAAATCACAGTTCCAACAACCAAGCCATCTTGGCAACTGCAGGAGGCTTGAGTGGTGGCACTGGGACAGCATCGGAGCCGCATGCGAGCCAAGATGTGGAGGATGTCGATGCGGAAACTGTGCACCAGGAGTAAGGGAAATGACCTTGGCTGAAGAGAGAGAGATTGAGATCATTAAAAGAGGCCTCACTTACAAGGAGAAGGATGCTCACACACCTACTCCACACTGGGATGCAAAGTATCCTTGGACTGAAGATCCTGCCTGCCTCCCCAACAACAAAAGGGCAGTCCAGGCTTGCTTCTTAAGGATGGAAAAGCAACTGAGCAAAGAGCCAGAATGGAAAGTCGCTTATTCAACCCAGATCCATGAAATGGTTGAAAGAGGTGGAGCCATGAAACTCACCAGTGAAGTCCTGGAGAAGTAAACAGGACCAGTGTGGTATGTCAGCCACCTGTTGGCGCCAAACCCTCATTCAGTGACAACACCAGTTTGCATGATCTGGAATAGCAGCCAGGAATACAAAGGTGTGAGCATGAATGATCTTCTCCTGAAGGGACCAGATGTCGCAGGTGAAGGAGAATCAGCCGAGGAAAGTCATTGAGAGCTGTCCTGCTAAGATTCAGAGAAGGTGTGCATGCAGCTCTAGGAGGCAAAAAGAAGATGTATAACTCTGTCTGGTTGGAGGAACAAGAAATGCATCTACACAGATTCCTGTGGAGAGACAGCCCAGCAGAGGGGATCTGTGAATATGCAATCACCTGAGTTAACATCGGCGATAAACCTGCAGGCTGCATTGCGCAGTTGGCTATGAGGGAGACAGCAAGTCTGCCTAACTTCGCTCACTTGGAGGATGAACGAAGAGTTATCGAAGAGGACAGTTATGTGGATGACCTCTTGACCTCACACAATGACTTGAACAGACTTGACCACATTAAAGCAAGAGTGGAAGAGATTTTAAAAGGTGGGGGTTTCCTCCTTAAACCTTGGGTCCGGTCAGGGCAAAGTGGGAGGAAAGGAGCTGAAGCAGATCTGCTAAGCCAGGAGCAAAGGAAAACCTTAATTCTTCCAAACCAGATGAGGGAAGGAAGCAACAAAGCCCTGGGCATCGGTTACCAAGTAGATGAGGACAAGCTCTACATGCTGACCGCAGTGAACTTTTCTAAAAGGAAGAAGAAGATGCGAGTTGGAAAGAATCTTCTTGAAGAGGATGTGAGAACAGAAACACCTAACCCACTGACTAGGAGAGCGCTCTTAAGCCAAGTTGATGCGCTATACGACCAAATTGGCCTAGTTGTACCAGTCAAGCAAAAAGGAGCGATTCTTGTTCGGAAAGCATTCCAAGAAGGACGCTGTGGCAAGATGACCCTAGAAACCTGGGACCAACCTCTCTCAGAATGCCTCAGAGAGGAAGCCAAACAGCATTTTGAATGATATGTGCAGCTTGGTCAACTTAAATTCCACAGGAACCTCACACCATTTGACTGGAAAGGAAAACCTTGGAGTATCACATTCTCTGATGGAAGTGATAAAACCTATGGAGCTGTGATGTACTTAAGATGGGAGACAAGACAAGGCATTGAAGTCTGGTTTGTGGAAGCTAAAGCCAAGCTGACACCCTTAGATCAAAAGGGAGATGCCATTAAGGCAGAAATTTGTGGCGCAGTCTTTGCAGCCAGGATCAGGAAGTATGTGGAGAAGCATGCTCGATTGAAGATTGAGAAATGCGGCGTCTCTGCTCGTTTTATCACCTGTTCTGTGCGCGCCGTGCGTGGCCGGTTCATTGGCGGGTTGGACCGGCCCTGGCCCTCGTTGGATGCCTGGTCTCAGCGCCCTGCGTTGCGCGGGATCAGGACCCGGGAGCTGGTACAACTTGGTGTCCAGATGCTGGCTGAGTCCGGCCTGGGGATGCTGTCCGTCCCCTGCGGCTATCGGTGGGGCGCTGGGATGTTGGCGGTGGGGATTGGCCTAGGGTGGAGGCGGTGCGTGGCGGCCGGCGGCCGGCCGCGGCCCCTGCAGTGCCAGGGGCCCCTCGTCGGCCGGTCCCTAACCCGCGGCCGGTTGCCGGCGGGGCCCGTGGGCTCGTCACTGCTGCCCCCCGGACCCCTGCATAGTGGCCGCTGGATGTTCCCCTGGGGTTCTCCTTTGCTCCACTCTTGGGGGATGCGGTCGGCCTTGGCCGGGTCCGCCTGGGGCTCTGGGGGTCCTTTGGACGTCTTTGCTCCGATCTCCTTCATGTCTGCATCGATTCCTGGGAGACGGATTGATGCCTGCTCACACCAGCTATCGAACACTCTTATGGAGAAACCTTATATGCACCAGCATGCTAACACAAACACATAGATGTGGGGTCTCTGGTGTTTAAGGATATATTCTTGGGCTGAGGTTTTCATTACTAGAGCTTGATTAATCGGTACCATGAGTTTTTCTGTGACATTGTTGTTGTATTTTTATATCTATTTTTGTGTGATGTGGTTGTGTAATTCTTAGTTCACAATGTTTGTTTTGTTTTGTCGATGTTCCTTTTTAGTGTTTTGTTTTGTTTTTCCCCCTCTCTCTGCCGTCCTGTGGGTATGGAGGCAGACTTCAATGTCTTCCTGTGTTTTCTTTGTTCCCCTTCCTCTCTTGTATTTTCAACTCACCCTCTCTCTTGACTTTTTGTTTCCTACCTCTCTTCTTCATCTTCCTTCTTTCTTCTCCTTAATATTCCGTCTCCGTGTCCATAACATCAGGAAATAAAAACCCCAACAATTCATAATTCAATTCAATTCAATTCAGTTTATTTATATAGCGCCAATTCACAACAGATGTCATCTCAAGGCACTTAACAAGAAGTCATTTCAATACATTTATACAAACATTCCAATCAGTTAAACAGTTTCCTATTTAAGGAATCCCAGCAGATTGCGTCAGTCATTGGCGTGAGGTTGGGCCCCGTTGATGCAGACTTTCCAACCACAGCGTTCCTTCAGCAATCCCTCAAATAAAGATTTTTCACACATATATCAAGTGGAGGACTATAGCAAAAGCTGTACTGCTCCGCTTGTGAAAGTAAATCTGTTGGGCTTCTACTTGGTACTCAGACACCAATTCTAAGCTCCACACTGCCAAACAGGACACGTAAAAAAAAAAAAAAAAGATTGAGAAATGGTTCTATTTACTGGACAGTCAAACAGTTCTAGGAGCCATCCAGCGAGACAATTATGGATACCAAACCTTTGCGAATGGAATGGGGGAAATCCAGAAGGCTGGGCCAGTGCAAGACTGGTGGTGGATCCGTGGAGATCTAAACATAGCCGACATCTTAAGAAGAGGAGGTGCTCCTGACAATTTGAAAGAGAATTCCACATGGCAAAATGGACCAGAGTTCCTGAAGTGGCCAGTGGAGGAGTGGCCTATTCAATCAGCTGGAAAAGTTGCAGCCCAGGCCAGAGAGAATGTAAACAAGCTTCAAAAGAAGGCATTTATAGCTGCATTGACAAGAGCTCAAGCCAAGGTGGGTCAACTGAAAGAAGATCCACTGACCACTCGGAACAGGCTTTGTAAAGAGGCAAAATCCACTCTGCCAAGAAGGTGGCCCACTGGTTGGGTTAAACATCTTGTGGACCTAACACGATTCAGTAGTCTAACCAAACTGAAGAGAGTTATTGCCTGGATCTGTTGAGCTGCCGAGCAGTGGCTGGAGAGGAATTCAAACCCAAAACAGCAAAAATGGAAAGCAACAACACCCAAGCAGGCTGGGTTGACCAACAAAGAACTTCAGGATGGATGTGATGACATCTTTCTCTCAGCTCGAGTTGGTGTAACTTTTCCAGACACAACTCTCAGCAGATTGGTAGTATACAAAGATGTGAACACTGGACTCCTACTTTGTGGAGGTAGAATCCAGGTGTTCGATGAAGAGAGGACTGCTGTACCTGTTTTGCCATTTGAATCCTGGGTGTCTACTCTGCTGGCACGAGAATCCCATGAAGCTAACCATGAGGGTGTAGCAGGAACCCTTCTCCAGATGAGGAAGACAGCTTGGGTAATAAAAGGCCGGAGAATTGCCAAGAAAATGGTTGACAGTTGTGTGACCTGCAGGAAGAACAGAGCAAGGCAGTGTCAACAAATAATGGCAAACCTACCTCTAGAGAGAACGGGCATAGCTGCTCCTTTCGATTTCACCACCATGGACATGTTCGGCCCATATGAAGTGAAAGAGGAAGTCAAGAAAAGAACCAAACTCAAGGTATGGGGAATCGTCTTTTGTTGCATGGCCTCCCGTGCCATACACACAGACGTGGTAAGTGATCAGTCATCTGAAGGTTTCCTGCTGGCCTACCAAAGGTTTACCTCACTGAGAGGGCACCCCAGGAAACTCTGGTCAGACCCTGGCACTAACTTTGTAGGAGCCAAACCTGCTCTGGAAAAGCTGTACAAATTTCATGACCAACTGAACAAGTCTGAAGTTGAAGACCTAGCTGCCAAACATGGAACAGAATGGTCTTGGAAGATCCACCCCGCAGATTCTCTCCATAGGAATGGTGTAGCAGAGGCGGCTGTAAAAATAGTGAAGTGGGCCCTAAGTAATCTTGGTGGAGAGGGCGTCTTCACTTGGGATGAATTCCAAACCTTTCTCTTTATGGCAGCCAACCTTGCTAACGAAAGACCTATTGATGCCAAAACTCAAAGCAGTGAAGACTGTGTGGAGTATATCACCCCAAATTCTCTGCTTCTAGGGCATGCAAAACCAAAAGGAGACCCTGGAGACTTCCAGTTTGATGGCTACCCATACAAAAAGGCTTAAAAGTATTCAAACAGAGGTGAGCAAATTCTGGAAAATGTGGAGCCAATTGGCTGGACCAAACCTCTTTGTACGGAATAAATGGCACACCAAAGAACGAAATGTTGCTGTTGGAGATGTGGTCTGGTTGGCTGACCAAAATGCCCTGAGAGGACAATACAGGCTGGCCAGAGTTGTTAGCGTCAACACTGACAGCAAAAGTATTGTAAGAGATGTGCTTGTGAGGACATTGCCTAGCTATCCGGTTCCCATTAGAAAGGCAGCTGGGAAGGAGCCGGCCACAGGATCCAATAAGCTTAAACACAAAATCCCAGCCACAATTCTTCATAGAGATGTCAGACGCCTTGTCATTTTAATTCCCATTGAAGAACAAAAAAGCGAAGAACTGGTGTGACCTCATTGTGTTTGAAAAACCATGAGCTCAAGAGGGAGGTGTTGGGTTAAAACTGAGCAAATGGAGGTCTAGTGGTCCACCACCACTGAGAACGACATCCCCCAGCAAAATGGCCACCGATTGCTGATAAGAAGCACCTATGCAGAAATGGTGGCCCTCAGTCCTCAGTCAAACAGGAACAGCACAGCAAGCTCTACTCGTGAACTTTACTCTAAAGACACCAATGGTTATCAACCTGATGAATCAGGCTTTGATCAACTTGAAACCAATAATCTTTAAGTTGGAAAAATAAAAGTTGATGAAATCTGAAATCAAGAGTTGTCTCCGAGTGTCCCTTTGGAGTGGAGCTAGAGTGGAGTTTAACAGTATTGGAGTTCGTGACTAAAGTCAACTACTGTGGTTGGTGCTTTTTTTCAGCTGCACACACAGCAGGCTCTACAGCAGTGTTTTGTGCAATCACAAAAAAAAATCAGAACCTAGTTCATTAGGAGGGCTTTAAAAAACTGCTTTGTCGACATGACTTTGTTGTTCTAATAAATCTGCTTTCTATATAGTGTTGTTCACACTTTACAGTGATGTTCACAGTGAGCCAGATAATGTACAGTCGTGG
Organism: Valencia hispanica; assembly: GCA_963556495.2. Classification (NCBI taxonomy): domain Eukaryota; kingdom Metazoa; phylum Chordata; class Actinopteri; order Cyprinodontiformes; family Valenciidae; genus Valencia; species Valencia hispanica. The sequence goes on along the minus strand of OY747705.1, from coordinate 9,199,377 downwards.
CCAAAAGTTTTGAGAATTACATAAATATTGGAAATTGGAAAAGTTGCTGCTTAAGTTTTTATAATAGCAATTTGCATATACTCCAGAATGTTATGAACAGTGATCAGATGAATTGCATAGTCCTTAGAATGGCAGACTTGACATGTTAAAAGGAGGGCGATGCTTGAAATCATTGTTCTTCCATTTTTAACCATGGTGACCTGCAAAGCAACGCGTGCAGCCATCATTGCGTTGCATAAAAATGGCTTCACAGGCAAGGATATTGTGGAAATTGCACTTAAATCAACAATTTATAGGATTATCAAGAACTTCAAGGAAAGAGGTTCAATTCATGTTAAGAAGGCTTCAGGGCGTCCAAGAAAGTCCAGCAAGCGCCAGGATCATCTCCTAAAGAGGATTCAGCTGCGGGATCTGAGTGCCACCAGTGCAGAGCTTGCTCAGGAATGGCAGCAGGCAGGTGTGAGCGCATCTGCACGCACAGTGAGGCGAAAACTTTTGGAAGATGGCCTGGTGTCAAGAAGGGCAGCAAAGAAGCCACTTCTCTCCAAAAAAACATCAGGGACAGATTGATCTTCTGCAGAAAGTCTGGTGAATGGACTACTGAGGACTGGGGCAAAGTCATATTCTCTGATGAAGCCTCTTTCCGATTGTTTGGGGCATCTGGAAAAAGGCTTGTCCGGAGAAGAAAAGGTGAGCGGTACCATCAGTCCTGTGTTATGCCAACAGTAAAGCATCCTGAGACCATTCATGTGTGGGGTTGCTTCTCATCCAAGGGAGTGGGCTCACTTACAATTTTGCCCCAAAACACAGCTATGAATAAAGAATGGTACCAAATACCCTCCAACAGCAACTTCTTCCAACAATCCAACAACAGTTTGGTGAAGAACAATGCATTTTCCAACACGATGGAGCACCGTGCCATAAGGCAAAAGTGATAACTAAGTGGCTCGGGGACCAAAACGTTGAAATTGTGGGTCCATGGCCTGGAAACTCCCCAGATCTTAATCCCATTGAGAACTTGTGGTCATTCCTCAAGAGGCGGGTGGACAAACAAAAACAGACTAATTCTGACAAACTCCAAGAAGTGATTATGAAAGAATGTTTTGCTATCAGTCAGGGTTTGGCCCAGAAGTTGATTGAGAGCATGTCCAGTAAAATTGCAGAGGTCCTGAAAAAGAAGGGCCAACACTCCAAATACTGACTCTGTATAAATGTCATGTAATTGTCAATAAAAGCCTTTGAAACGTATAAAGTGCTTGTAATTATATTTCAGTACATGACAGAAACAACTGAAACAAAGATCTAAAAGTAGTTTTGCAGCAAACTTTGTGAAAACTAATATTTGTGTCAATCTCAAAACTTTTGGCCACGACTGTATTGGCTGCTGCAGCTCTCTGTCTGTGTTACCTGCTCTGGGTATCTGCATACTGCATTCATTATTGGGCAGAAAGCTGCACAGAGAGAAGCTGAAATGCTACTCAATAAATTTTATGATGTCAACATCGAAACACACATTTTTTTTTTACATAGTAAAACAACATATTCCTTCATTTTTGTCATTAGCATGAACAGCGCCAAATTAGCAACAAGTCAAAACTAAGAATAAAACTTGTTACATATTCAGCAAGAGCAAGACCTGAGTTATCAGAGTAGGGAAGCTGTAGATTATTCTGTCAAATCAAAAATATATTTGGACACAAATGATGAAGAAACGTGTTTTAGGTGTTCATAGAAGCTTTCTTAACCAATTTAACCTGTGTTAACGAAGTATATTAAGACTGTTTTGAGGGTAAAATCTGTGTGTCGAGAAAAACTGAGAAGTACAATTACAATACAAATTTCGACCAAATAACACTTATAAAATAAAGTATAAGTAAATATATTTTACCACACAATAAAGAGTCAGGTTTTAAAGAATCTAAATGCCTTTAATTTTGATGGCTTAAATATAAGGTCCTATTGGTAGATGTTGCCAGCATTGTTTTTTAATGACTTGATCAGATTTCTTTGGGACAAAACAAATTCAGATCAAGACATCCCTACTCTTTGGTGATTGATCCCAATGGATGACTGGAATGAACCTTTTGGTTCTACACCTTGGTATTTATTAAAATATTTCATAACTCCATTAATTTTAATTAAGAATTCTCAAAGATAATTCATTGTTTTACTATTTAAAAAAAATAACTGCAAATGTTTCCCCCCAATGCTTACATCATAGAATATTAGTCAAAGATTTACAAAGACCTGCATTTAGAAAATCAATGTTTAGTATTTAACTAATGTTGATTAGTAATTCATCAATTCTTTCAATTTATTCATTAGGTTTGTTAGGTTTTTTTTTTTATCATAAAGCAGTCTTGTCGTTCTTATGAGATTTAGGGAATGAAACTTGATTGGAAATTGGTGCAACAAATGCTTAATGAATCGTGGAGAATAAAAAAGAAAAACCTGCCACCCTACAGATTGGATTAAGTGAATCTAGCTTAATGGCCACAATAATTGAAAAAAATGCCATATTTGTAAAATAAAAGTTGACATTTTAAAAAGGAAGTCATTTGAAGCCTGAGGTAATTTGAAGCCTGAGTCCATGCAGTTGTAGTTATGTATGATGGTATTAATATTCAAATCAAAATATCAAAAACGTACATTCTGTCATATTAAAAAGACATTTTTCATTGTGTACTGTAATGGCAAAAAATAGTATCTCAGGGTTTCCATTATAAAGAAGACTTGAGTCCAAGAAGGCGTTTAAGTATTTAATTCAAACATATCTGGCCAGACATGGAGGAGACAGAGTTACTCGTGCATCACCCTAACCAACCTTTCTAACCAACCGCTTAAATAGTATTCAGCAATCATTGTTTATCTCTGTAGATGTCTTCTCCATCCTTCACGCCCCGCCTCCAGAGTAACCGCTTCACGCGAGTCATAGCAACGCATAAAGCAGCTCATCCGAAGGCCAGACTGTTATCTTACTGCCCCGGCGTCTGTCTCTCTGGTGACCTGACACATATATCTTTCTCATAACATTAAGCTGGAACAATAAGCTTGTCATTTTACCCTAGATGCATTCACTAAACAGAGAATATACACTTAATTCCTAATTGCATAACAATTTTCCACCAAAATTCCCCGCTTTTATTAACTTAAATAATACCATAAATATAAAGGAAAATTTAAAAGTGCTATCACAAATCTCCCTAAAAGGTTGGTAGGTTGATCAAAAAAAAAGACATTGTTCAAAACACAAATTACAATCAGACATGAGACATGCTTGGCCATGGAATTAGCTCACAGTGACAAATATTAGATCCTTCCAGATGACTTTGCTGAGACTCCTGTGCATTGAGACCGAAAACCCACGGGGTCTTCTTACGCCATTTTCTTGTGGGCAAAATGTCATCTCAACAGCCCCTCGCCCCAGAGGCGCCCATCCACAGGTCTCGTCATCGGTCAGGATGTTCTAGATAAAACACACAACAAAGGAGAAATTATGTAGCATCTTCCAGTACACTTCAGAGGGTATTACATCAACACTAGGTGTTGAAATGTATACTCTTCCCTTGCGCTGTTTGTTGTCTGTTGCCATGAAGTCAGCCTCCGCCAGCATCCAGTGACCCGTAGCCACCGATCAGTCCTTCCTCAGAAAGGAGAGAGTGGTCACCCCTCAGGAGGTCCTTCAGTGAGAACCTCCCCATGCGACCCTTGGGAGCTGAGCTAATTAGGTATTAGAGCATTGATGTTCAAACACAGGTGAGCCAATTCACAAAAGATGAATAGGATGATTATGACAAGTGATTAAGTGGAACCCACACCCTCGGAGTATGGTTTCAGATCAACCTGATGCAACTGTGTGCAAAAGCAATTCTAAACAACTCACAACCTGGTTAATGAGCCAAACCTCATCAACTGAAGCTAGATTACTATTAAGGTAAATGTCTCCAAATCAATCTTTACTAAATCCATGCCAAGAAAAAGACAACCAACCATTCCAACTTGTGAGAGTAAAAAATCCCAAGAATCAGCTACTCCCAGCAAGAAGTAAAGAAGGTTTTCAGATCAAATTAAAACTTTTTAAAGTTCCCAGACACAATATGTACTACAACTCTGAACCCAAACCGAAATGGAATATGAAGTCAGATGTCAAGTCCAGGTAGTAAAAACCCTCATTAATTTATGACAGAGTTATGAATCACAAGAAACTCAATTACTTGCAAGTTACAATTCTCTTCATAATCCCTTAAAAATCTGTTCCAATTACTATCAAATTCAATTCCCCCCTTTTTTTAAGGCATCTTGCACATGCCTTAAAAATCAAGAAACAAGGAAACAATAACTTCAACTGCTTCTCCAGTGTCAAGAAAAGAAACTTAGTAGGTTTAAAGGTCATGCATAAGACACAACCTCGGAACCTGTGTATCCTGCTGCTGCCACTGCTGAGGCATCTTCAACCCCCAGATGATCATATCCCAATCATTTAGGTTCGCAATTAGGTTCTTATATTTGAATTACCTTGTTGTTGAAAGTGTGCTATACAAATAAAATTGCCTTGCCTTGCAAAACCAAAAAAATAATAATTTCACCACATAGTTACCTAATGTATTTAAGAATTTTAGTCCTACTTGCATTAGCTACAAAAACACTTCATTTCCCTCTGGGATCAATAAAGTATTTTGAATTGAATTAGATGGCTTCTTCAGACCCTGCTTTTCCAGAATCTAATTGATGTTACAGTAAGGATTATCTTTGCAACCACCTTAGTTAAAATTGTTTTACTCAGGACACAGTTTATTTACCTAATTAATATCTCTGCTGCTGTTATTTGCTCCTCTGTTTCTTACAGTTTATTCTCTGTTAGCTCCTTGAAAAAAACGAAAAATACGTTTATTCTAAATGCACAATTTTAAAGCCTGTACAACTGTAAAACATCTCTAATTCAATTTATCTAACTCAGTTGCACATTCAGATTTGAGTATGCCACTTCTATTTTAATAACAACTTTGTCAAGTAACCTTTTTACCTGTACCTGATACTCTAGCTTACGAAAGAAACTTTTCTTCATTGCAGTTTCTGTGTAGGACTTGAGTTATACTTTATACTTTACCGAAGTAATTATCTATTTGCCCACTTTTACCTCTACTCAGTATTTTAGACTGCTTATATTTTAAAATTGGCCTTGTTACTCCTGTTTCATTTAGTCTTTTATTAAAAGGAACACACAAAACCCCCCTCAAACATCAAAAAGTGTTGCAACTGAATAGAATTTACTGCGGTTTGATAGTAGGTCTCACATTTATTATTCTGACACCCTGTTTTTATGCGATCTATACCATATAATGCACACAGGTGTTAACTGAATATTTTCCACATTTGTCCCGTCTTTAGAACAGTGACCGAAATTCTGAATCTATTTTTAATCATCATTTGTCTTGATGAAGTAAACTAAATTTTAAAAAATAGAAACCAAGTTAAACCCCACTGTGTGTGTAGGTCACACATGTTGGCTTAAAGATTGCACTAAATGCATCATTTTCACATATACCATACCACTTTATTTATATAGCACGTTTACACACAGCCGAGGCTGTACAGAAGAACATCATATTCAGCTGACACAGGTAGCCTAGTGTATCCCAAATGTGTCATTATTATTTAACATTTTTATTAAACATTACCATCATTAAGTAAAAGTTATTTTTGGTTGAGGTATGACTAAAGCTTTATTCTTTATCATTTAATGTTCTAATCCTAAATTTGTTTTATGATTTCTACCTCCTTTGTGTGAATCTAATTTTATATACGGTTTATGATCTAAATGCTTCTACTATCTGTCACTTTGCTGCCGGTACAGCAGAAGTTCCCCTTCTTGGGAAAATAAAAGAATGATTCATGAAGTTAAGCATCACCGTGTTTTAATTTGGAAAGCTCATGTTTGAAACAGGAAGTGGTTTTTCACAAAAAACAAACAGTTTGACTAACCCTGACTCGTTAACATCCAGGAAGTAACTGAAAACTCAAGACTAAACTTTTCATCCAAACAGTGTTTAAGTTCCTATTTGTAGACTTCCAGCCGCAGAGCTATTAACGCTTCATCAGTGTCGGGATCTGTGATTGTTTACAACCAGAGAATCGCAGCACATCGGTCGTAAGAAAGAAGCTTGTGGCTCAATTAGCTGATTAGCTACAAGAGAATCATTAAACCTGCAACGGACTTTATTTCAGATAATTTTTACCACATTTTAGTTAATAACTCGCTGGCTAAGATTAACCTTAGAGTGTTTTAACCTTAGAGTTTTTACCCGCGTTGTTTTCTATTCGTTTTCTGTAAATTACTCAAAAGACTGAAATACTTTCATACTGCCACTCGGATCTGTATTAACTGGAGTTGGTTTTCAATATATCCGATTTTAACGGTGCGTTTTCAGTGTTATTTCTATTTACTACTGAGTAGGCTACGTTTTATCAAAAGTATTAGTTAAACATAGAAACCATCGTTCATCTAGTTTATTGCTGAATTCCATCGTTTCTCATAGAATCTTAAAAGAACGTTTTCAAGCTAAGGTTCCCGGGCCAAACGCGGCCGCCCCTTATCTCATGAACACAGAGTGTTATAGTTTTAGGTTGAACCAGTTACTATAGTTCCAATTTTATATGACCATTTACCTTTGTGCATTATTTCCCCCCGAGGCTTTTATTGATTAGTGCAAATCTAACAGCTGTAGCTCACTGAGTACAGCTCACCCATTTAATAGGCTATAAAATTGATATGGATTCAGGTTAGAAAATACTCAAATATTAGATTGATGAGGTAAATGTCATTTCCATCTCACACATTAATTTGAAGCATTGCTTTGGAAAAACCAGCATAATAAATCAAATAGACTAAAGAATGTTTATTCATATTTGCACTTTGCAAAAAAAATATCATTATTAATGATTGTTGGAAATGTGTTCCAGCAAATATGTTTTCAAAACTGATGTAGGAATTTATTCTCCAGTAAATCACTGAGTCACGTTTAGATAATTAATCATTATTATATTATCACCATTAAAACTATAGCAAGTTTTCAAGATAATATAGTTTATTTTAAACATTAAATCTGACTCATATGCACCAATATAGATCATACTAATCATCCATCATTCATCATGCTTTAAATTGGAATATTTTCTGTTTTATTTGATCCATTTTTATCCAAGATCACTTGATGTTAAGATTGCAGTTTCCTAGATCTGTTGCGTTTAGTTTTTCAGATAGAGCGATAACATATTTATAATCCTGAGATCCTGAGCAAACCACCGATACTAAATGCATGTCAAATGCATTAAAAAGCCTATTATGGAAATAATATTTAACAATGACGAGAAAGGATTCCTTCTTAGTTCAAGAGCTTCAATTTGGCTTGTTGATCAACACGGTGTTTAGCACATACAGCATGGCAGTAACTGACCTGCACCCGCATCTTAAGATCTTACTGTATAGAAATGAATAAAACTTAGACTCCTCCTTCACAGATAGGGTGTCTGTCTTCAGTAAGATAGAATAACTTTAACCTCGTTAGTAAGACACCACTCAGACGCTCTTGGTCAGAGTGCAGATAATGGAGTGGTTCCGACGTCCTTCAGTCAGCATGCAGACACATCTCACACGTTGGTTCAACATAACAATACATATCTCAGTCAACACAGAGACTTAACCTTTAACATGATCAATATAATTTTCCCACATTAAGCCATTCAAATCTTCTTTTATAAAAAATGCTACGCAGAAAAATTCTCACAACAGGCCTCAAATAATTTAGGCTTTGATAAAAGCCAAGAGAGCTACAACAAAACTAACTGTGAAATCTATAGTTCAGGATTAGATTTTTACCCATAAACACCAAGTGATTATATTTTATTTGCTTTCTTAATTTGAAAAGTGATACGTCACTGTTGACGAACAATTACATTTTGTTGGATTTGCTTTTACTACAAGAAAGTAAAACAATTGGCTGAACAGTGTCCAACATTAGTAATTCAGTCTGCTCATTCATTTGGAAACAAGCAATTAAATTCCAACATTTCATGTTCTTATTACGTTTCATTATTACCATTTTAAAGAAAACGGGTCCCCAGAGTGTTTTTGCAGCTACAGGGGATCACACTTCTGAGCCTCCCTTGTAAGGTCTAAGAGAAAATGTTAGAATTTGAATTCCCTTCACCATAGCCCCAAATAAGCCAAAATATATAAGTACCCCCCAAACTCAGGTACGCACAGGTAACCTCCCAAGCCACTTGTCCATACCTTTTTGGGTCGAACCTCGAACATGACTCCTCCCCTGTGGACAAAGTGGTCAGTCCAATCTAGAAAAAAACAAAAAAGAATGAGAACCAGCCTGATTTGCATTCTGGTTCGGTTGAAATTGAAACTTGCATTGGTTGTCATAAGCAAAATTCCAAACTCACAGGACCACTGTGTTGTTATACTTGAAGGCCCCCAAAAAAGCATTTCAGGCATGTCAATATTTACTTAAAACAGTGAGACGACTTCCCTTTAATTACAAAGTCAGGTGCCTTATATTAAGACTCACTTATATAACTTCCTGTGTTTACCCACCAGAGTGACAAAACCATCAGATTTCTAGGATCAAACCTTTCCTGACCTCTTGCCCCTTATCCTGGAAGGAGACACAGAACACTTCACAGCTTGAGATCAATTCTGTAATTTTCCAAGCAAAATTTCTAATAAGGCCCACTAACTGCTCTGACGCTTGAATGTTCCCCAGATAAGATTAGTATTTATCTTTTTTCCATTTATTTAAGACCTAAGTAGCCTAAGGACCAGTCATCTTTATTTTAATGTTACCCAGCAGAAACCTAAAGGTTTAGTTTTTTTTCAGTTGTGTTCAAATTATAGCCTAAACAATGTTGTTTTACTGTTGCTGCTCACAGCAAAGTCTTGTTATTTTTTAAGTCTCGCGATTGTTTACATTAGCGCCTTGCAAGCTGATAAAAAATTCGTCCTTCACACCTGTGGAGAAATCTAAGCAGTGTTACTGTAAAGGTCCAAGTTACTTTAGTTAATGTTCACAGATCTAAGATTTATTACTTTCTTACAACAAACCCCAAAATACAAGGAAACAATTCAGCCCCAATTGTCCCAGAAAGGAAGGAAAATATGTTTTCACTGTCAGTCAGCTTAGTCAAAATTTAAGTCAGTCAGGGTATAATTCACAACCTACCCTAAATGCCCCAATCAACTTTATTTGTTCTAGTCGTAAAATAGGAACGTTTCCGTTTCTAAGTTAGTGCACACAAGCTGCAACAGCTAAGGAAACTTGTACTTAGTGTAATAACAATTCCATCAAATAACTTTCAACCAAAATGAAATAAAATAAAATGTGGACTCTCCTGACAGAGAGCATTAGGAGAGAAAAGAAAAGATGATTTACTAGATAACTGTGTGCAACACAGTCTTTAAGCTCTAATAAGACTAAACTCACCGGATGACGAATCATCACCTTATCAGAGCCGTAGCAGTTTCTCTGTCTGCTTTACCCCGTCTGTCTAAAACAAACACATTTGGTTTAGTTGCACATCAACTTTCCCTTACAAATTACAACACAATAACAAAACAAAATTTAGATCAACATAGAAAATAGAAAGAATCAGAAATTATGGCCTGCTTCCATCGCTCTAAGGGTCCTCTGGCAGAAACAAAACAAAAACAAAACAAGATTTACTTTCCTAAGGGAGTAAGTGTGTGTGTGTGTCATAGGCAGGTGTCACAGAGATAAAATACAGCTACATCAGTCGGCAAGCATTTCTTAATTGCATTTGAGCTGTGTGTGTTTTTGTCCTGCCTGAATTTCGCTGGGTCATCTGCAGGCTGGCCGGCCCAGGGCCCCCCCTCTCGATCCAGCCAATCGCCATGTTTCAGGGACCACAGCCCCCAAATAACTCATCTCACCTGAGCAAGAGTTTTCCCCTCTGCCCACTGGTCAGCCCGCATTCAGGCCGGAGTCCGGCCTCCGCCTTTGTTATGGCTGCCAAACCCCTTATTCCAAGGGTGGGGGAGGTACTAGGGCTCCTTGTGGCCCTCCCCAGGCGCCGCTGGACCGAAGGCAGGGGTCCCAACCAGCCTGAAGAAAAACACAGGACAACTCAGCGAAACTCACCAGCAGTCCTACCATGGAATGTGTAACAATAACTGTGTGTGTGTGTGTGTGAGATTCTGCATTATACCAAGCCATCAAACAAATGATCTTAATGCTCAAACACTCCAGTTCTGGAAGAAGCAAACAAGAGTAAATAAAAGAGAAATAAACAAAACCACATAAATAAACCACAAAGAAATTACATCACTTTTAGATTTCCTTTCAGATTATCCAAATTCCTCCCCTGGGCCCATTAATTCTTTCATTTATTTTTTTAATTTTATTTTTTTTTTCTTTCTGTCAACATATTGGACTGTCTGGAGGTGAAGTGTTGCCAGATTACAGACCCGATTGTCTGCCTGGGTACCCGGTTCCAATGAAGGACGTCTCCCCCATCGCTTTCTAGTTTCCTTGAGTGAAACAAAAGCTTAAAAAAACCCTCGTCGGAAAATAATCAATCAATTGAATTAATTGACCACTTGTCCAACTGCCGTGCTCCCAGGTAAAACCCGGAGCAAAAACCCGATACTTTCTTTAACGTTGATTAAATAATTACCCATACAATTATATATAAGTATATATATTATATTAAGTAATCAATCAATCTACCGCGTGTAAGTAAATAAACACGAAACCGCTAGCAAATATTTCACCTCCTGAGAGTGCAAATAAAATTCTGTTATCACTATTTATTTAAAGGACTCAGTCTTACCAGGTTCTGTCTCAGGCGACAGCCGGGCCGACAAGGCCTCCATCTCCCAAACAGCTACTGGAGGTAAGAGGCTGGGAGAAACTTTCCCAGGACGCTAGCAACTCCCTTGACCCTGTCCCTGCCAGTCCATTCCGTTCGCTGAGGCTGCGTTGGGCGCCAAGTGTAATGGCAAAAAAAGTATATCAGGGTTTCCATTATAAAGAAGACTTGAGTCCAAGAAGGCGTTTAAGTATTTAATTCAAACATATCTGGCCAGACATGGAGGGGACAGAGTTACTCGTGCATCACCCTAACCAACCTTTCTAACTAACCGCTTAAATAGTATTCAGCAATCATTGTTTATCTCTGTATACGTCTTCTCCATCCTTCACGCCCCGCCTCCAGAGTAACCGCTTCACGCGAGTCATAGCAACGCATAAAGCAGCTCATCCGAAGGCCAGACTGTTATCTTACTGCCCCGGCGTCTGTCTCTCTGGTGACCTGACACATATATCTTTCTCATAACATTAAGCTGGAACAATAAGCTTGTCATTTTACCTTAGATGCATTCACTAAACAGAGAATATACACTTAATTCCTAATTGCATAACAATTTTCCACCACAGTACTTTATTAAAGTACTGTAACTCTACATACTCTAGTATGTTGTTGCTACAGTATACTGTAGAATAGCGTTTTCCTGATAAAAACACCCTAAGCCAATCAGAATCCAGCTTTCTGATAAGCGTTTTCCATATGCCAAAGGTTCAACAATATTCCCAAGCTCATTTTCTAGATCAGATTCATATCAGGACCAAAACTCTTTCACACATACCGCCTCTACAAAGACATTCATTTGCACAACTATATCCAGTGTTACCTGAAAATGCATTATCCCATTGTTTTCCAGCAGAACAGGGATAAATAACTGATGTGAATGTGGCTTTCAGCTTCAGACACCTCCTCTGCCGTCCCCTCACGGTGCCCATGGCATGCCCTGGCTTGCTTTCTGACTGTCTTACACCAAACAGTGAACAGTGAGCCAAAATAATTTGTATCTGTTCAATAAAACAATAAAGACCATCATGCCATGTCCTGCTCCCTTTTCCCTCTCCCTCTCCCCTCATCCCCTCCTCCCCAGCTCTCAAAGGTCTTGTTAATGTTTCAAAACTGCACATAAGACAGACCAGCCAGACGATTAATTTGAAAGATACCCACAGGGTACCTGCAGGATTTCTTCTTACTCCTCTTGCTTCTGTAGTGTTAACACCTAGCTTTCTTCAGAAACCAAGAGTGGAGGGGTGTCGGCGGAGAAAAGGGGGATGGGGGTGGTGGGGGCGAGGGTAAAAAGCGTACAAAGTGTACCCTCCAGTTATAAAGCAGAGCACTTTTCAAAAACAGCCTTTTGATATGTGCAATGCAGTAAAGCAAAATGGATTAAATGCTTCAAACGCAACAGCTTTTATTTGTCAGAAGCGTGGCGAGTCGGTATATCTACATTAACTAGCGCAATGCACCAGCTAATGCCTCACTGCGATCCATCACTAGCAGGCTAATTTCCCCCCAATGTTTTAACATGTTTGTCTACTGCTACATATTTTAGTCACAGTTCTTGAAAGTACTTCTGACAAAATGAAACTGAGTTGACCTGATTCAGTTTAATTGGGTTCAGTCCGAGACCATGACTTCAACCAGACTCATCTCAATGTTTGGCCGCTCTAATGTTACCTGGCACGTGGAAAGTTGCTATGAAATGCACAAACGGCAGAGAAATGATGGTTTAAGAGAAAGACGGGTCAAAGAAGGTTAGAATTCTCTCACTGAACACATAAATAAATGAGTTTTCACTGTGGCTTTGGCTGTTCTAACACCTCATCGATATTGTCTGCCTTCCCCAGCTCAGAATCAGTTATTCCTCAGTTCCTCTTATAAAAAGCCTCTTTAAATGCTGAGCTATGAAAACCGATGCAGAGTGCATTCATTTTAGATAAATAGTCTAAGCTTGGCTGAATAAATGATTTATTTAGTCTCATAAATTATTTCTGCAAAATATCCCAAAGCACTTTTTGCCTCATTGTACATCATTTTCTTAGTATGCTAGATGAGCCCTCATTTATTTTCAACTATCACACCATGTCTCTTGTAAATATGTATACTGGTCTTTCTACTTATTTATTTTACAGATATGATTTTAATATTTCATCCTCAGCATAAACTTCTATTTGTTTCCAAGGGCATGATGGCATGAAATAAATATCAGAAGTATAATTCCCAGTCTTAACATATTGGAGTGCATGAATCATTTAAGAGAAACAGATTTTGTACATAAAGCCAAGGCCTAATTTTCTGTGCTGCAGCCTGAAAATGTTAATCAGCAGGCTTGTGTCTTGTGTTTTAAGAGGCTGCAGCTTGCCGGCACAGTTTAGGTGGATGACTAGATAGGGGGCACACCATATGGTGACAAACCTGGTGATACAGCCCCAAGCAAAGAATTTACTGTGGATTGCTTCAATAAATATTTCTTTTAATTGTATGATGGTGGAGAGCAAAGAACCTAAAGAAGGATTAACTGTTTGATCAAAAATATTCAATTCAGCCTACAAGATCCAAAATATATACTACAAAGGTATAAAGATACATTCATCTCATAAGACAAGACTATGAAAAGATTTTGGGTTCACGTGAATAAAACGAGGTGAGATTTTAGCGACGTTTTTATATTTTAAAAACGTCCCCTTTTTTTGTTTCAGCAATCCCAAACTGTGTTTTAAAGGATTTAAGCATTGTAGAATATTCCAGTTAAGCTTTCACCACTCCATATAGTATAATGTTTATTCTTGCCTAATTCTGAAATGAAAACTCAATGAAATTCTCACTTCTTGTGTTCACACAAACAAAAGAAAAATGTCATGAATCTCAGATTAATTTTACAAGAATCACTGACCAGTCTAAGGAACGTAGATTTTCAACAAGATATGATCAAATGCAGTCCAGACTCATTACTAATCTGTGTAATAGCCATTCAGCTTAGCGCTAAACGGAAACCATGAAACAAATGACAACTTTGGTGTTGTTACGGGCTAGTGGTTAGCCAACCCTGCTATTTTTCATAGTGCCTGTAAACCGGTTCATGTCTGTCAGCTCTTTCTTTTGTCAACTGAGTACCCAAGATGCATCCTTTGTGAATCCCTGTGGCAGTCCTGATTTTCGCCAATCAGCCAGACGACATCTTTATGAGCGGACTGTTAAAACAACATGGCTAGAATTCAAGAACTTCCTCCTTAAAAGACAAAACTTGATTATCTTAACATATCTTAACATTATCTTACGTAATTTTTTTTACAAATGCAAGAAGCAGAACTTTAGTGTATGACACCAGTGCTACATCTGTACGGTTTACGTCACATGCAACAACCCTACCCCCTCTGCACTAAAGGGAACATCAGTTGCCACACCTGAGTAAAACTAAAACAAATAAAAAAAGACATAGAATAAAGATGAAGGAGCATTTTAAACTGTTCCAACCAGAGGCAGAAGAAGAACCGCTGTTTGTCGATGCCGCCGTCAATCAAAGGACCACTGAGTTAGTGATGTCTAAGCTCCTTCCTATCTTTGTAAAACCAAAGCTAATCCCAACTTTCAATGCAGCTTTGTCTCTAAAGCATTTGCAATCCTCTAAAGATGTTAAGAACCAGCATCTTTTGGTTATGGAGCGTTTTGGATATAACATCCCACAGTGACAATATTTCATGGACACGGCAAACCTACTGTAGACTAGATTACATCTTTATCTTCCACTGAGGTGGAAAACTGTTTTTGGCTTACCAATAACAAAGGTGTTCACCACAATTTGACCATACAAACATACAATCCTTGTAGTTTAGCTTGTCATTTATAACTCAAATGACCAAACCAGGCAGAAGATAAAAACAAAGTCAAAGGATAACAGCAGGTAAGAGAGCTCTAACAGATGAGGCATAAACAGTATTAGTTAATTAGATCATTTATTAGTTCTGACACCAGAAGTCTTTTTTTTTTTATCAGAGCTTGTGGTCCAAAATATATTATTTTGCTTTCAAATTTTTCTGAGTTATTAAGCTCACTCTAATTTTATTTTCAGTTCACTTTAGTTTATTCATAACACACTAATTCACAACACATGTCATCTTAAGACAATTTACACAAAAATCAATGCTTTCCAGTCACACATCAATTCCAATTGATCTTAGTTATCAAGCACTGTGGTTTGGATCAGATTATTATTGGGAAAAAAAAGTTATCTATCTAAGGAAATCCAGCAGATTACATGGAGTCATTGCTCAGTGCCAATGGCCATTTGCCACAACCGACTCACGCCCGATTCACACCGGGCGCAAAATGGATGGGGTGCGCACGGCTATCTCGGCTAATAACGCGATAACAACTATATAAACAGAGAATGTACCGTAGCAATGAATGTTTCTCAATAGTTTGCAAAACATTGACAATAATGATTAGGAATTTGACAAAACAGATATAGTTGTTTGAATATAACTTTATAAAACTAACGTAAACTATCATCAACTGCATGGAAGCGTGCTTCCGTAGAACTGATATCTCTGTCATATATGCCCCAGGGCAGCTGTGGCTACAATAGTGGCTTGCTTTCACCAGTGAGTGAATGTGAGATTGAATGAATAATGAAATTGTGAAGCGCTTTGAGGGTATCAAAAAGCACGGTATAAATACAGGCCATTATTATTATTATTATTATTATTATTATTATTATTATTATTATTATTATTATTATTATTATTATTATTGTTATTATTATTATTATTATTATCATTATTATTATTTTCAAAGGTCGGGAAAAAACAGGCAACAACAACACTGGTTTAATTTTTAAATATACCGGATTAACTTGGCTGGGTCCTATCTCACTTCCTGTCTGGCTCATGTCATTTCTTTAACTTAATTAAAAAACGCATCCGGCATCTGCAAACAAATAGACTTGATCCGGAAAGTTAGCGGAGCTCTGAATCCGCCCCCTGACCGCACTGGACCGGACCGCACCGCACCGCACCGCACCGCACCGCACCGCACCGCGGCTGGTGTGAATGCTCTGATGGTACTCCATGTTTTTTCGTCTACACTGGGCCCGGTGTGAATCAGGGGTAAGAGTTTCAGAAGACAGAGCAGACACACAAAGAAACGGAAGCACTGTTCCAGGAGTACCTTCTATGTTAGAGAAAAGTAAAACGTTAACAGCAGTAGTAGCTCCTTTTGTGGCTTCATCTAGAAGAGAAACACAGCGAAGCAGATAAGCGCTGAGCCAGTTTTCAACCCTATAGGATGAAAGAAAGCACATACAGTTAGTTGCAGCAACAGCTCAGCCAACAGCATTCTCTGTAAGAGAGACAAGGTTTCTGAATCATAATAGAATCAAATGGTGAATTGATTCAAATATTCAGATCACTTGATCCGAGAACTGAACTGAATGTTTTCATTGCTTTTTAGGTAACCAAGTTCGGTTGCAGTTCTGACAAGCAGTCTGCTTTAGTTTATTATCTCATCACATGTATAAACACAACATGATAACATTGACTGGGTTTTTTTCCCTGGCCTAAAATACAGTCATTTTCTTTAGTATGTTGAGAACTTTGGGTCCTACATTTATTTCCACCCCCAATCTACTGTACCTGCAGCTACACATTATATATACAGCTCTAAAGATGTGGATATTGTGAAAAAGTTCTATATTTTTCATTTCGGTAAGTGTATGTATTCATGTCATGCGTAGATTCATTATATATAGCGTGAAATAGTTCAGGTCTTTGGGTGGTTATGTTTTACAAGTGATGAAAACCCCAAAGTCAGTGTCTCAGAATATTACTATATTACTTAAGATCAATAAAAGAAATGTCAGGTTTCTGAAAACTAGTTTAATTTCTATGCAATTAGAGCTTGGTTGGGCCTCCTTTTGCATGAATCACTGCTATAATGCAGTATGGCATGACGGTGATCAGCCTTTAAATCTGCTGAGTTGTAATAGAAGCCTCGGTTGCTTTGACAGACCCCTCAGGTCGTCTGCATTGTTGGGTCTGGTGCCTCTCATCTTCCTCTTGGTGTTCTGATCAGGCCAGTTTGCTGGCCAATCAAGTACAGTACCACCATGGTCACTGAAGCAGATTAGGTACCTTTGGCAGTGTGGGCTGGTGCCACGTCCTGCTGGAAAAGGAAATCTGCATCTCCATAAAGCTTGTCAGCAGCAGGAAGCACCACTGAGCAACAGTCCAGTCTCTGGTTCAGGGGTGGTTTGACATAGTGAATCCGAATCAGATTTAAATGACATTTGTAGCCCGTGTGTAGGATTCATTTGTGCATAGTGGCTCTTGGTATGCTGACTCCAGCCTCATTCCTCTATTGATATGTTAGAATACAGAACTGTGAAATGCCAGCTTCTTTAACAATGACCACTTGTGTCTTACTCTTCCCGTGGAGGGGGTTGTATTTAATTTACAACTGGCAATTAAAGAAGGCTCCCAAAAAAGTATGTACACTATGACGTAAACAGTATAGATTTTTTAAATCCCTTTTTATTAATCTTATGTAGAATCTTTGTTTTTAAAGATTGGATTTTTGGAAGAATCGGGAAGATCAAGGAAAAAATAATCTGCAGTGCACTTCTTGGGTTTCCATAGTTCAAAGGCCTACCATCTTCTTTTATAAGCTTGTTTTTTTTAAGGGTGTATTTATTTGGACTTTGAATACAGGTCTAGTTGAGAAAGGATGATTGAAAGTAAAAAAATAAAATATATTTGTCATTTGTAATTTGTTTTGAAGAATAGGAACGGAGAAAACAAACTCAATTAATATCCAAAATCAAATTTGGCATGAAGAAATGAAGATTTTATTTTTTATCCATATCACCCAGCCCTAATCATATGTAATAATAAAATTGTCTGAGACATAGAATTTTGAGTTTTAATCAAATGTAGGCCATAATAATCCAAATTACAAGAAACAAAGGTGTGAAATATTTCACTTTATATGCATCGATTCCATATAACCTAAGAATTTCACTTACTGAAATGAGTAACAAAAAAATATATATTTTCACAACATTCTAATGTTTAGAGCCATTCTTGTACAGCAGAGCGACATTTTTATTTTCTTTAAATGCTTTAAATAAAGAAGGGCCAATAGAGACTAATGTTATGCATCAGTTTTAGAAAATATATACATAAGCTGTAAAGACCTACTAACCCTGCATACATTGAGCTATATAGCTGTTTAGATTTTTTTCTGAGGAATGAGTAGGAGGTGTAGCTGGCTAGCCTAAATGTCTGTTTTTTCTGATACTGACATTTACTGACCAGCAGCAAACATTTGTGGGGTTTCAGTCAGTGTGTGTGGGATGCCAAAGTATGACCAAATATACTGTAAACAAGTCACAACCTTCCCTGAAACAGACACACCCTCTATTTGACCAGCAGTGCTGCAAAGTTCAAACCACTGAAAACAAGGCAAAACAAAGAAAGTTGTCAAAAGTAGAGAAAGAGAAAACTGAAATAATGGAAAAGCAAGTGATGTGAAAGAGCAAAAGAAAATAGATGCAGTTGGCTTCGATATGACATCAAGATATGAAGTAAGACTGACAGCGAATTACAACATTTAAGTGTCCAAGAAGTTTGGCTCATTTAAAAGGAGAAATCTGTGCTGTCTTACTAGAGTTGTGAAGGGTTTGCCACCTTTGGGTTGTTTCTGCATCTTAAGGTAACAAAGGGATATTCAGTGCAGAGCAAAAACTTAGCCCAGATTTAGATGCAACTCAAAATTAGGTTTATATGATGCTCCTATTTAGACTCGAAAATGTTCAAGTAGCTTACCTTAGCCCCAGACTGGCGACCTGTCCACGGTGTACCCTGCCTCTCGCCCCGTGACTGCGGGAGATAGGCACCAGCCCCACAGCCCCCCCGCAACCCTGCATAGGATGGACGGGTACAGATAACGGATGGATGGATAGTTTAGCTTAATTTAGACAGAGTTGGACGGCAGGTAATAAAGGGCAATATGTAAAAGCATCATATGCCAAATCGCAGTTGTCTTCGCAGTATCAGTAGGTACCTTTACATGTCCAAAATGTGTTTAATCTGATTATAGTTCATATTAAAATTTGACTGTGTACATAGGCCCTGAAAAAATGAATCCGATTATGACAAGCGTTTACATCCGTCACACGTTCAATTGGGAATCAATCATTTTGACATGCGCAGAACTATCTAACATACCGGAAACGGCCGTAGAAGAAGAAGTAGCAAACTTCCGTTGTAAGCAACCATGGCTGCGTGCGTTTAAAATAGAGCGGCACCATTTTCTTCAGAGCGTGCTTTTTTTTTTCTGGTCACGGTTTGACATCTACAAACCTTTATTGTTGTGTACACAGTCAAAAATATTCAGAATTCCTTTATTCCTTTAAGCCGACGTAAGGAACGTCTACGCCTGACAAGCGCAGTAATGACCCACATTCGGTAGAAGTGTTTACATGCACAGCGATCGGAATAAGAATCGGCATAACCCAGCCGTCACAATCGGAAGGAAATATTGATTCGAATGAGTGTGATCATGTTTACATGAAGCATTTTTATTCAGATCAGGCTTTTAATCCAATAATTTGTGTCCATGTAAACATGGTTAATGTGTCCAATGTCCTAATCATAAAGGAATGGTTATTAGATGCAATATTTGGCATAATTATCATTGTATTTGTCATGCCTGCAAATCCTTCATTCTAATAATATTTGCTAGGGACATTGTGATGAAGCAAAAGATAGAAAGATCAGGAAAATGTGGATTAGGCATTATCAATATAATCATCGCAATATTCAGGACAGCAATTACGTGTTTTCAAAATGTCGAATATTTCAGCATATATCATAATTTTTGCTACTTTTCCTTTTCAGTTGTGTTCAGGGTTGTAGCTCACAATACTGCATTTGTATGCCATAATCAACAAATATATAAAAAGTGAGAAAGGCTTCAAAGCACAGAAGAGTTTTGGAGCCTAATCTGTCTCTCCGTCTATCAAAGCACAACGTAATAGACACCCAAGAAGTAGTGATAAAAAATGTCTGCAGTACTATTTTGTTTTCATAAAGGGAAGATTTTTAGCTGATTTGCCTAGTTATGAGGAGGAAGTCTGACTGGAAGGGTTGTATGAGTGTATTGACTTGTAGACTTAATTCCACTGGAAAGGTTACAGTCTACTGAGTCCCTGCCCTGACTGGATTAGGTTGTTGTACTTTTTGGACAATTTGCAATATAAACAATCCCTAAGTGTAATGTCTTGCCTCTGAAATTTTACAATAATGTTAAGAACTTGTTGATGGAGTGAAAACCTATTGATTATATCAAGGGTTTCCCCAACCACCGGGCCACAAATCAATACAAGGCTGTGGATTTATTGGTATTGGGAGGCGGAGTCAAAAACAAATATATTGTAATTTCTGTGGTACTGACTATCGATGTACATTTAACAAGTAGCAAGATAGGCAGTCTGAAGGGAGCAGGAAGACAAACACATGAACGGACATGAATAAAGGAGTGTGTGGCCCCACCCGGCAGTTTGTTGTTGCTCTCCCACGGCCCCCACTAGCAAAACCTGCTTGGGCAGAAAAAAATTGGAAAAACCCAGATATTCAACTGGGCTGCTCAAATCACAAATGCATTTTCCTACCAAATGTGGCACCATTTAAGGATCAATAGTTGTTCCAGCATTTCTACATACAGCTAAGAAAAAAAAGGACTAAACACAAGTTCCTTTACTCTTTACGCTAAGAATACTTTAGATGTCAGGACTTCAATAATAATTTTTTTAAAAGACAGAAAGAAAGTAAATATTCTGAAAGGTAACAATTGGCATGACTCTTGATTGAAACAGTTTGTTGCTTGGCGAAATTTGGAGTAATTACTGGCCGACTTGAATCTGCCATGAGAGCTTATCCATAGGCATGCTGTGTTATCAGGGAATTTCACTTTGAAGTTGTGTGTCTTAAAATGTCACAATATTGCTAACCTTCTTAGCTAGTGCTGAGGATAAGTTAAACTAAAAGAGCTGTTGATGTGAGCTGCAGAACTGAATAAAATAATAATGCTACGGGCTTCTCAATCTAATAAGCCTGATAAAATCTGATTTTGTTGCAGCAAAGCTGATAATGTAACAGAGAACTAGTTTTGGCTTTAATTTAGGTCTGAAAACGAAAGCCCCTTTATTTGTTGGACCGCACCATATAATTTACATATCTTTGTTCATGGCGAGTGAGAAAATCACTTATTGGACATTTTCCAAAGTGTTATTTATGCTCAGTTGCATGATGAGAAAAATCAAATATTCCAATGTTCTCTCCTGCCTCTCAGTTTGATGCGTGAGTGCTGAATCGTTAAGTTCACAGCAAGATATCTGCCTTGGTGTGGGACTGAAGAAAGCACTGGAGTTAGTGCATTTACACCACCACAAGGAGATAAATGCCTTTCCTTCCAAAAGGTTTACCACAGAGCCATCATAAAAAAAAAAGCTAAAGTGAAAATGTCTTCCTTCACCATGTGTGCTCATATAATTTGTTTTCCTCAGATGCAGAAAGTAGGACTATATCCTGTAAAGGTGGGCTAACTGTAGACTAATCATTGGTGACAAGGCTTTATTTACAACCTTTTTAGAGGTGCTGTCTCTGGAGGGATGTGTGCTTACTTAAAACCCATTAGCCATATTTGCAAAAGGTCAGTTGACATTGTACATACTGCCAATCCCAGACCGAACCACTGTGAATCTGCATTTAGTCCTACAAAATCCTGTTGTTTTAAATACTTGTTGGAGGGATTCTAGTGCAGCATACTTGTCAATACAAATGTCTTTCTACTAATTTACAAGTTTATACTATACTTTAAGGTGCTTTTATCATTATTTTATGCCTAAATGCACATTGTGTTGAGAGACCAGTCTGCTAATGCCAGGTCAGCTGGCCTTCTGCGATCCTCCTGCAGGCAAAGCAACACCATGACCTGGTTTATGCCAGAATAAATGGCTTCAGTACATGCTTTGCATGAGCACTGGAGTTTTGGAATCATGCATTTCTTTGAACAATGGTAGCAGGTTAGACCAGTAAGTACAATAAAATGTAGGCATGATTTGGCCAAGGTTAATAGAAGAGGACATGTTTGGTTGAGAGAGTGTCTGTCTAATCATAAACCCAGATTAAGGGTGTCAAATTGATCAAAAAACCTTCAAAAAAAAACAAAAGCAAAAACAGAAAGGCCATAATATATAGTGATAGCTGCAGAAACAAATCTTTTTTGCAATGGTTATTGTTTGTATCTCAGAAAATCTTTTATATTATATTGCCAAAAATACTTATTGACCCTGCTAAACCCTTGAATTCAGGTGTTCCAATCCCTTCACTGGCCACGGGGGTTTAAAATCCAGAACCTAGGGATGGAGCTATCCGTAGCTTGATGAATTTCAGCGTGGTACCTGGATTGAACATCACTTTTGCAATAACTTCAGTTGTGAAATTGCTACAAAATTTCCTAAAGTCTATGAAGTAAAGCCTGGTTTATACTTTTCTGTCAGCCAGTTTGCACAGGCATGCACACATGTCAACAGATATATTTTCCTTTCAGACTTCTCTGCTTCCTGGGCAGTCTTGCAAAGAAATTCACTGCCAGGACAACATTGGGTGTATCGCTTTTATGGGGTCGTCCTATCACCATTACAGTCAAGTCTCTGGTCGACAACAGTGTGCTGTGATTTTCTGACTATTGAGCACACCTGAATATAAGGCACACCAGCTAAATTTTAAAAGAAAATAAATGTTGTACATATATAGGCCACACCTGAATATAAGCCGCACGTTTTCATGTTGTAAAATAAGATATTTTCACAGAAAGACGGTACACGGAAGATTTTTTTTTTATTATTTTTTTATTACCTCTGCCATGAGGTAATGTTTTTGTGCCTGTCTGACTGTTAGCAACAGAACTCAAAAGGTTATGGACCGATTTCGATGATATTTTCAGGAAATGTCAACAATGGGACCAGGAACAACTGATTAAATTGTGAGGTTGATCCGACATGAAGCGTGTATCCACCCACCGACCAGCTGTGCTAACCTCCACTCCTCTCCTGTGTCAGAGAGCTCGCACAACAGCCCCGAATAATGATATGGGGGGGGGGGGGCCTGGTGGAGGTCTGAGTGCTTTTCGAGTTTTAATTTAAGACATTTTTTTCAAACTCTGGCTGAAAATCGGCAGTGCGGCACCAACACAACACAACAGTAACATGTCTGGTTAGAAAATAGAGCTACTTTAGCCTACCAGAAAAGTCATTGGTCGCCATCTTCATCTTCCTCACTAAAGCCACTGAAGTTGTCTTCTTCAGTGTGTGTTTGTCAGTTTACGTCCTCTGAAAGCTTTTGTCGTTTTTTACACTGACTCAGTTCTTCCCGCTGCCTCCTACAACGTCTCACCATCGATTCATTGATGCCAAGCTTACGTGCAGTCGTTTTTTTTCCTTCTTTGATGACCAGCTTGATTGCATTTAACTTAAAAGCTGCATTTTTCGTGTGTTTTCCTTAATGAGGGTGTGTGCATGGGAACCAACCATAGTGTCTTCTTCGGCACATAATCTTTCCCCAAATGTCTGTCTCACTTTTGCGCTTCCTGCTATAGTGCCCCCCGGAGGCCGTTAGCAAGTGAAAAAAAATCTATAAATGAGCCACATCGATGTATAGGACGGAGTGTCCAAAGGATGTGAAAAAAGTAGTAGCTTGTAGTCCGAAAATTACGGTATTTGCTTTACTTTTACACCAAAACACCTTACTTGAACAACTTCAGCCTCTTTCAATATTCAAAATAGTTTTTCGTTCAAAAATGTGACAAAAAGCTCCTAACTCACATTTGTAATGGATGGTGAACAATCATAAATGTTCTTATGCAAGACATACTTTGATTTACTCCATGTCTCCTGGTAGATATCTTTAGCACCCTGTTATTTTTGGGGGGGAGGGGGAATCTAAAGGAAGTGACGTGCTGGCTAATCACAGGCTTGCGCTCTCCTTAGCTTTTGACGAACATTAAAAAAATTGGGCATGTCTCCGTCACCCTCTTCGGGCCTGCCACAGAGCGCTTGCGTCAACGGAAGATGGTGCTGTGTGTCTCTGCACCCCTGCTGACAGAAAAGTATAAACTAGGCTTTAGTGGTATAATAGCAAAGTGGAAGTTACTAAAAACAATAGCATCTCAGCCACAAAGTGGTAGGCCGCGTAAATTAATAGAGAGCGGGAAGATGGTCATCAACATTCTCCTGAGTCAATAGCTACAGACCTTGAATTGTCATGTAGCCTTAAAATTAGCTCACAGTGTACAACAAGTACAAGGCAAAGTGTTAGATTTAGTGGGGTACAGCACAGCACCACTAGACTTTAAACCAGTAGATGACAAATGCATGCTTTCAACTGTTTGGTGATGTCCGTTTCAAGGTGTCATTTTCCTGTTCCGACATGACTGTCCACCAGTGCACAAAGGAAGGTCCATTAAGATACAGTGGAGCAAAAAAGTATTTGCCCACCACCAATTGTGCAAGTTGTCCCACTTACAAAGATGAGAGAGGTCTGTAATCTTTATCATAGGTGCACTTCAACTGTGAGAGACAGAATGTAAAACAAAAATCCAGGAAATCACATTGTATGATTTACACATTGTAGCTGGTATTTTGGCCCATTCTTTCATGCAGATCTTCTCTACAGCTGTGATGGTTTGGGGCTGTCGCTAGGCAACACGGACTTTCAACTCCCTTCACAGATTCTCTATTGGATTGAGGTCTGGAGACTCGCTAGGCCACTCCAGAACCATGAAATGCTTTTTACGTAGCCACTACTTTGTTGTGTTTGGGATCATTGTCATGCTGAAAGACCCAGCCACGTTTCATCTTCAATGCTCGCACGGAAGCAATGAGGTTTTTTCCCAAAATCTCATGATACATGGCCAAGTCATGGATCAGTCGTCCTATTCCCTTTGCAGAAAAGCAGCCCCAAAGCATAATGCTTCCACCCCCATGCTTCTAAGTCGGTATGGTGTTCTTGGGATGCAACTCAGCATTTTTTCCCCTCCATGCAGGGAGTGGATAATATAGGTGAATATGTTTGGCAATATTACTGTAAAATATTAGTCATTGCTTTATTATTTCAAGTAAAATCCAAAGAAATACACTGTTAGAAGCTGTATTGTAAAACAAAAATAGCTCTTGAACCTTTGCTGACATGGATAGGGTATTTTAATCAACCAGTGCAGGAGCTAGTCTGATTCTTCTTTGAAAACAAATAGATGATTCCTGCTTTACAGTCTGCTGAAAGCCTGTGAAGTCAGTTAGCTTCATATTGAGGGCTAAATGTCAAGTATTTTAAGTTAAGGGCACTCTGCAACTACTGGAGGATATCAGGAAATTAATTATCCTGTAGTAAAGTACATTTTCTGGTAGGGAGAAACTGACACTTTGATTAATGAGCCCAAAGGTGTTTGCTTGTAGGAATATCAATTAATTTTGTTTTACATCCAAGTGGAGTGATTAAAATGAGAGAGAGAGAGAGAGAGAGAGAGAGAGAGAGAGAGAGAGAGAGACAGACAGAGAGAGAGAGAGAGAGAGAGAGAGAGAGAGGACCTTGACTTAGCAATCCCAACAAACACGCAGAGAACCGCAGCAGGAATGCTGGGAGAACAGAGATAAAGAAGGAATGGGGTGCGCTGGCGAGCCCCCCAGGTCACATGCCTGACGTCTTCCCTTTCTGCGCCTTTCGACATCAAACCAACATGCTGCGCCAATTAGCAACACAGATGAGACACAGGGGCCGTGCTCTAACCCTTTATATTTACCTATTTAATGAAGCCCAATCATCACCCTAATTTACTTCTGAAAGGACAAAGCTGGGAATAAGATGAGCCGTGAAAGGAGAAGAGAGAGAGGAATATTAGAGCAGTATCACCTCCAAAACAGGCTCATCACATTTAAAGTCTAAAACAGTCCGATCAGCCTCTGAATCTGGCTCTTCGGCTGGGTTTAAAAGTACCTCCTCTTTGTCCACTGTTCTGATTGTTTAGGATCCCATCTTGGGAACGCACTGACCGTTAGAAAAAAAAAATAAAGCCCCGCTCAATTACAACAGATAACGGGGCGGGAGGTAAGCTGCGCTGGTCTTGGCTGGTCACATGGGAGGGTGCCTCTCTGGGTCTGACAGTACAATGAAGAACAGGCCAGGTATCAGGGGCAAGCTCTTTCTCAAGACTACAGCACCAACTGTTTTCCCCTGCCCTCACACCCGACCTCGCAGCAGCCTGTTCTCTGAAATTGGCAGGGCAAAAATCTGTTCAGAGAGCTGCAAAAAGCACCGCGGATGCAGTTTGGGAGGAGATGCATTTGCTTTTATACGGAGGCATATATTTCTTAGATGGTTGAAAAAAACAAAGCTGCTCCTTACACATCTTTTGTTTTACATATTTGCATCACTTTGAATGCCATAATAGGCCGAATATATATAAATAGTAGATATGCAAAGATAAATCTTGCTCACCAGATGAGATGATACACGATATTGTGTGCACGAGAATGAGGCAAGAGGAAGATTTAGCAATACTTTTGTTTTGTTGACAGAAAAATAGTATTGGTTTCATCAGTCAAAAACTGGGTTTTAAAGTATCTGTTATCAGTGTAGAAAAAAACACTCCAGGTTTTGTGGTTCAAATGGCAAAAAAGTATATAAATGCAAGTTTTTGTGAATTCAATAAAAACAATAAAAGGGTTTCAAGTTGTGTTTAAAAGAAAATGTGTTCATTGTATAATTATCCAGCTAAAGCTTAATCAAATTAATGTGGAGTTTGAACTAGACATGCAGTCCAGACTCATTCAAAAGATTAGGGGTGTCAAATTATCGCATTGATTGCGATCAATTAATCACAGTCATATTTAGCGCGCTATGTTTTTTAATCGCGTTAATCTAATTTTTTAATTTTTATTTTACAGTTTCTGCATGCGAGTTCCCTTTAAATAAAACCCGATTTATTCACCGGGCTTCTTGTGCTTGAGTTGTTTGTGTGGTTAACCACACCCTAAAGTGGACATCGGTTGGCTGTAAACTCATCAGAAGATGACTGGCTTCCGTCGTGGTGGGGAGGGCGAGGTGAGGAGGAACGGTGAGTTGTAGCGATTCTTTCTCCCAAAAAAAAAACCAAACAAAAAACAACTAGCGGCAAATCTTGCAACTTTTTATTGGAAACTTTTGGGTGAAGCATGTAGCGTTGTTACTCTTCTCACCGAGCAGCGGGGTGCTGTCCCGTCTCAGAGCTCACAGCGGGCAACCAGTCTGCACCGCACACTGCAGCTCACCTCCACCCGGCCCCCCAGGTCCACCGGTATGGCAAGCCATCGGTATCAAAAATGATGCGCATATTACGTGTTGTTTTAACCCGTAACACAGCTGGACTCAGAGAAGATGTTTACCCCACTGCGTCCAGAACGCTAATGAATCGCGCATGCTCTAAGCAGAAGGTTGCAGCCGCCACTTGGGACTAGTCACAAAAACACCAGAATCTAAATGGCTAGGACTGCATCTGTTCAAGTCTGTTAAATACAATAAATGACTTCATAAAGCTAGTTTTTTAAATTACATGTATCAAACTTTCGTTCTACCACAATAATGTAATGAATTTAAAAGAAAATACCTCAAGATGAGGGCTTTTCTCAGCAATTATTAGGTGAGAGATTAAAAAAAGAGATTAATTAATTACAGATCCTAATTAATTAATCTCAAAGTTTTTTTTATCTCATGACAGCACTACAAACGATTAGAAAGAGTTTAGGAAGCAGTTTCTACCTTTAACGTCATTAGTGGCTAACGGTTAGCCAGTTTCAGAAGGTTTATCCAAGTCAAGATTATAATCAAAAGAGAGAAAATCAAATCCAGACCCAAGTGGACCCCTAGATCAGTGCCAATGGGAAAACCGAAAGCGGATGCCAACTTTAGTGTTTTAACGGTTAGCCAGTCTCACAATGTTTTGAAATCATTTCAAATTTTCTGACATTTTTTTACATTCCAAACTGCAGCTCCACAAGCAGCTCGAAAATGGTGGAATCTTCTTCAGTGCTTCAGTAACCGAGTCTTGTTGGCTAGCTCGTTGAGATGCCTATATAGAGCTAATCAATTTTGTTTATCGCAGTCACGGTTACTAGGTGATCAAACATTTGGAGAGGTGAGAGCGGGAATAAATCTGAAGGCCAAACTGTCCAATTTTACGCCCTTTCACTTCCACCCTACCCGGTAGGCCGGGTCCTTGGAAGGATGCAGCCCCTGATTTTAGATGCCCATAGTGTCAAGCTTAAAAACAGCACCAACATCTATCTACCTCATGCTGGGAGACCTTATTAAAGCCCTAATAAGTATTTCATTTGATGGAAAATGGTTGGTGCTAAAACAAAATAAAAAGAATGATCTTATACTACCCATCTTATTCCTGGTGGTGTTGTTGTAGAACGTCCAAGTATGGTAATAGAAGTGGCAATAAGGCGGTGTGTTTTGATGGGAAATGTCTGTTTTGATTATCAGATGCTTATGTACAAACTATGACATGTCAGGACACAGCACTTGTTGCACTGTTTGTGGCTACACCTATACCCAGATAAAGCACCCAAGCTCAAACAGGATGATTCCTTTAACAACATGTAAGGCCTACCAGTACATGGCAACCCAGTCATTCCCAAAACTGTCCCTTAAAAACAGACAATCAATACACTTTCATTTTATTTTAAATGACAGATAAACATCAAATTAAATTGTATTTATTTATTATTGTGGTTCTGCAACGCATGGTACCCAAATGTCTGTATTCCTCCTGATGATGACACTAAAAGCCCAAGCCTGGAGAAATGTGGTGTCGAGGCTCTAACAGGAACTCCTTGCTTTCAGGTACATGAGGTTTTTTTCTTTTTCAACAAATTCTTACTGTGCAAACACGAATGTGCACCAGAGGTTTTTAGATTTGTTCATAGCTTCTGTGTCCGTAGCAACAGAGTTGATGAAGCATCGTAGTATGCTAGTATATGTAATCTGAGGGCATTTCTTCAGGTCATCCTCCCAATCTACGAACGATGAAGGTCCAGCAATGATGACATTATTCCACTTAAGGTGTAAAAGTTGAACCTCCACCATGATTTTGTCCATATTTGCTCTCCCACAGCATCCAAGAACTGGAAGCATTATGGGTTCTAGGAATAAGTTGGGTTTTATGCAAATGAAAGCAAAATAAACCTTTTGACTCCGCAATGCATATATATGGAGTATGTTGAAGTTTTGCCTTTGACGTACACCATAGCACTGAAAATGGCTCTCCAGCTAAAATGTGGTACCCTTCTTTGGGATTGTTGGTGCACCCCACTGATGCTAAGTATGGTATATATCTTTACGACATCTATCATTGGCAGAAATCCACTGACAATAACCGTAGCTTTACTCACACATCCAGAACCCCTCTACCACTTGATGCTGTGCTTGTTTGTCTCCGCATTTCTGTCAGGGGCCTCTCCACTAGTAACCCACTGCAGGCGCCTCTTGGGGGCCGGGTGTTACCTACACACAGCAGCGGTGCAAAGCCATCTTAAGTAAGCAGATGCTTTAGCAGGGCCCTTGGTACAGCAGAGGATCATTATTTTGAGGTGGAAAAATCCGGTTTGACAGATGAAGCGTGACCACAGAGAGACACATCACTGATTTGGCACATAACAAGATCTCAGAAGAGTGAAACACTGATACATTACATATCAAAACAGAATGGGAGGAAGGATTTATTTGTTTGGTAGCAAGGAGAGATGATTCTATTTCAGAGGCGCCAAAGCCACGCACAAGAAAGCCACGGGTCCAGGGGTATTACTACTGGTCCATGTGATGAGTTTAGGGTCTAATGCGAGCCAGCGACCCATCCCCACCTCCCAAAGTGGGAATAGCATGGGATCAGCAACAAAGTCAGAGCAATTTAATGGGTGAGTCACCTAGGTGGTGTAAAGCATGTCATTTGATAAAGGCTGGGAACAGTGATGAAGTGTTTAAAATACAAGTTAGAGCACGAGAGAACATTGACTATCACTACTTTCTCAAACTTTTTATGGATTTTCTTTTTCCTTTTGTTAAAATCTATTCTACCTGTTTTTGACTTCTATCTATCTGTCTGTCTGTTTGTCTGTCAGCTACTAACGATACAAAAGTTCAGACTAGTGCTAATTAAAGGGCTAAATCACAGTCTTGAAAGTCTATACAGCCTTTAATCATTAGTAATTAGGTCTCAATATTTTTAGCTAACCATATCTTGACTAGTAAACCTTTCCTACCGGAGTTTTCAAAAAGATTCGTTTTCGGTGCCATAAATCTGCGTTTTCTTGTGGATGACGGGCCAAACCGTCAAAAAATATCTTTGCTTTGTGAGATACCCGGCTACGTGTGGACAAGGCAAAAATCTCATCAAAATAAAGGTCACCATGCACTTTTTTTGGTGTGCGCCTAAGGCTTGACAAGCCTTATTTTAAAGTAGGAAAGTGACTTGTTAATGAGCTGTCCAAAAGTAATACTAGAGTTTCATAATAAAGACATTGGGCTAGCTAAAGACCATTTTGGGTAGCATTTGGGCAGAAAAAAGAAACAATGACGGAGAGAAAGGCTAGCTACCCATTAGCTACCCGTTAGCCGCCAACAACGCAAAGGCTGCATCGTAGCTAATTCACAGTTTTTAAATTCTCAACTAAATTTCATCATCTCTACTTCAGAAATAAATTGCTTTGACCACTATCTATCTTTCTATCTATCTATCTATCTATCTATCTATCTATCTATCTATCTATCTATCTATCTATCTATCTATCTATCTATCTATCTATCTATCTATCTATCTATCTATCTATCTATCTATCTATCTATCTATCTATCTATCTATCTATCTATCTATCTGAAATTACACAAAGGCTCTTTTCTTATTTAAAAAAATAACTTTGCCACTGAATCACATCTTCCTTTCAACTTTACGTTTAATAATTCTAGACTGAGTTTCATGCCATCAATTAAACTGGCATTGCCTTTGATTTAACTTGCAAGGTAAGGAGAAAAAAAACATCAGTATCAATCAATTAACCTCACTCCTTTCATTTATAAAAACATGCAAAATATACTTTGGCACCTGATGGTGGGGGAGCAAGGCAAAAATCAAAGTGTATTAATAATTAAGTCTAATTAGCGGCGTGTGGGAGAGGTGGGATGCCTGTTTCGATGGCAGCGCTCCACTCCTTCCTGAACCTCTGCCTGTTCTCGTGATCATCCTCAGTGAGAGATGACAGGCTACAGAGCGAGAAAGACAAATGTTCAGCAGAGGAAAGTCACCGGGTTAAAAGAAAAATAACCTCCTTTTTTTGTGTATCTTCTTTTAATTTAATATGTTCAATAGAAGACACTTGGAGACAGGGGAAACAAAGGGAGGCAGAAAGACAAAAACATAGAGGCGAAAGTGTAGCTATTTGTTACAACTTCAAGTTAATTAAGGAGCTTGTTGTGAGATCATCGGGGCACCTGGATGTGCAGGTTTTAACTGAGCGAGAGCATTACAGGGGCAACTGCTGAAAACGGACCTAAAAGGAGCCTTAATTAATGTCTCAGCGGGGGGTGCTGGGAACACTGAGGCGGGAGCTAAAGCCCCTCACAGGCCCAGATCCAAACTGGAATTCTACTTGCTGGGAGAGAATTTCATTTCAGAGAATTGCATCATCATGGATTATCTAACAAGAACAAGTGTCAGGAAGCCAATAAACATCGCCAGGACCTCGAGGGGTAAATTAGTCTCCTTCCTTACACTAAAAGTGTGAAAAGTAATAACATGAAATTCGGCTCCTTTAAAAGAAATGGGGACTTCGCTGAAGAACTTAATTAGAGCCGTATGTTTGCAGAAAGCACCAGATCTTCCCGTTCCACAGAAACACTTAGAGAACAAAGACAATTCATCTTCTGTTTGAGGGTAAGTTCTGATTACAGCTAACACTTTGACCCGGCTTGCCGTGATGAATCAGGCCAGTCAGATTTGCAGATTTTGATTTATCTTTCTGACCTTTTGTATGCAAAGGAGACGCGTTCTGTATAATGTGACACTTCAGGAAAAAGAGGTCAGGCCTGTGAGAAAACAAGGCTCCCGCCTTCTCCACTTCTGTGTGATGAGTCCATTGTTTTTGCTTCACAGCGGCTGCTTTTATACTGCTGAGTACTGTAAGATTATGTTGCTTAAAATTAGCTCCCCTAAGATAGCTAGTCCATAAGATGTCTCTAAACTGCTAAAAGAACCCACATCTTTTAAACAATAACAAAAGACTGAATGCAAGAAATTAAATAGAACTTTAATTCCCCTTCAAGTTCAGGTGTTGGAATATTGCCAAAATGCACAATAAATCAAGCTAAAATTAGCAAACATCATAAATAAATCTGCCTAAAATATGTAACCTTGACAAAGGCTGTGCTAACAGTACAAAACCTAGAATGTGAATTGAGGACCCCCCTATGTCTCCATATGTTATTCTGTCAGGTTAAAGGACGCCCTCTTGCTGTTAGTTTTGACAGTCTGGCTGTTTTCCACAAGCAGCTACTGTAATGCTACCTAGACCCACTTTCTTAACATGACGCTTGACAATGTGAGGTTTCCATGCAAATGTGGCGAGCTGTTTTGTGGGATTATTTCAGAAATCAACAAAACATACAAATTAACACCCCTGCTGACAGCTCTGTACTTGCAGTATGATAAATGGGGTTTGGCCCCTAAATTTCAAGTAAGGTATAAACAGAAAAAAACAGCCAATGTTCCTGAAACAACACTGTGGAAGTTTAGAGATCTTTTTGAGACTGAAGGTATGGGTTGTATTTTGTGCGGTAGAGTTGAAATAGTTGTGAGCAGTCAGATTGTTCCATGCAATAAACGGCAGTCAGCAGTTTGGAGAAACAAGGAGCACGGAAATCTCCCGGGTGAGCCAAGGTATCTGCTCAAACTTAAAAACATTTTAGCTCAACTTATATTTGGTATTTTTACACCTCATCACACCTGAATGAAACATTCATTTACAGTCTTATTATCTAATTTGATAGGGATGTAAGAAAACATAGATACACCGATGTATCGCGATATTTTATTTCCCAATATTGTATCAATATTCAAAACAAAGATATTGAAATAAAAAAATAAATAAATTAAGGATTTGAATGGAACCATTAATGATGACAGTAATTTTTGTTGTAAAATTAAAAGCATGACTGGTAGTTTGTGGCAGTTTTCACCTTCTTCGTTCCAGTGGATCAACTAGATCTACTAATAAAACTGGATGTGTTAAAGTATCAAACAGGTTGGAGTGTTTAGAATGATGGGACAGTTTTCCTACTGTTAAATTGAGTTTTAAAAATCACAGTATATCGTCTTACTCATAGTATCACGATATATCCCAATATATCGTATCATCTCCCCTGTATCGCGATACATATTGTATCGCTTGATTTTTGCCAATACACGTCCCTATAATTTGATCTTCGTTCATGTTTCCATGCTACCTGCTAGCACTGTAGCAACTAAAAATTAGGTTGGTGATAAATTCACTAGGAGTTTTTCTGCTTGAACAGCCAAAGGTTCTTCCTCTCTATAACCTGCCTCATACAGATCCTCATTGCTTTTGTGATTACCCATTAATGCCTCTGTAGTGTATAGTCTGGAAAGGCAACTACGACTCAAGGCTGATGAAACTCTGTGACAAGTTGCAACAAGGACATTGTTTGCTTCAGGACAGAAGATCAATGTTACACATGGTAAGAAGCGCGTCGTTTTTTCCCCCGGTTACAATTTAATTCAGTTGTTTAAACTGAGATCACTGAATGCTGTCTACTTCACGTATATCCTCACATTACGCTGTACATTACCCTTTCAGTTTAACATCAGTGAATCACTGTCATCCACTTGTTATTATTTGGTATGAAGTCATCAGTGAGATTATTGTTGAAGATAATGCATTTGATGTTACTTATAACATGTAACATAACATATATCTTTTTTTTATTATGTTGTATACATTATATGCTGTAAATTGCTGCTCCTCTGTGGTTGTATAACAGAACAAGTAAAAATGTCAATTTTTTAACAATGGATGTTTAATTTTAAATTAGAACAAAATTAAGATGTGCTTTTATTTACAATTTTGTGATTGTGTGTGTGAGAGAGAGGAGGTGTGTGTGTGTGTGTGTGTGTGTGTGTGTGTGTGTGTGTGCAGTTATACTGCAGCAAGCACTTTAAATATTAATACCTTCTTTTTTTCCCCTCCTTGCCATACTTCAAGAAAGGCGACAATAATGCCGGGTCGGAAGTAGGCACCTCGTCTCAGAGGGGAGGTCTGTGGAGAAAACGAGACGGAGAGAGTGTCCTGTCGTAATTAAACATGCATGGGTATTTTCTTCACAGACGCTGTTTGTTTCGCCGGTCTGGGCTTTGACAGGACGCCAAAACAAGCCCAGGTGGAGCCGGGCGTGCAAACAGGCTTGTGAGTACAGGCATGAAACACACAAATTAGCACCTAGACCAGATGAATATGCAAGTGCCGGGACAAGGGCCAGAATGCCATCGCGTCATGCTTAGCACACGCAGCCAAATCGGGTGAAAGTGAACGGGAAAAGAGGGGCGAAGGATGTGTTTCTCCAGGTACATCAAGCACTGCACACTTTCTGTTGCAGATTTGCTGTAAAATATCTGGAATCTATCAGGGGAATTAGCAAAGGAAGTATCCAGCATGGGAGCATAAAACATAGGGCTACGCGGTAGCTTTTGGTGTTTTATTCATGTCCGCTCAACTTTCTTCTTCTGTCTCAGTAATTGAAAGAAGGGAGTTTGAAACGTTGGTCAGCAGGCAGCATAACATTTGCGGAACTAAAAGAGGAACAATAACAAGCTCGGGTAGGCTCGGGAAGACAACAGATGGATGCTGGAGTCCAGTGATGGATGTGATGGGGGCTGGTCGAGAAGCAAAGAGGGAAAAAATTAGGTTGAAAAAATGGACAGGGGAGGGAGTTCAGGAGTCAGAATGAGCCAGAGTGAGTGCTCGGCCCCGGGTCCCACAAGAGAAATTGTAAAGTAAAGCTGAGTGAGCGAGCACCTCTGGTCCAGGAACATCTCGCAGGTGTGTTTGTTGGTTCTTTGTTTTTTTTGTTTTTTTCCCCCGGCACGGACACTTCCGAATGCACAGCGGGTCCCTCCGGACGCCTCCAGAGCCGAGGCACTACCTGACACAAGTAGCCTCCCAAAGATGAACAGCATCACCTCAGCCACAGTTAGAAGGTCGAGAAATTGCTCCCACCGCACATGGCCCGCATCATGTGACCTCTCCTCATCCGCCAAGAGATGTTCCCCTCAGTCCACTCTGGCCTCTCAAAAAGGCAGCTTTTACACTTCTTAAGTCTTCCACTTGGCGGGACAGAGAGACCCAGTGCAGCACAGCAGACTTTTTTCCACATGACTTTACCCCGTTAAAGCTGCTCTATAATAAAGCCCTCTTAGTCACACATGAACAGAGGCTGAATTATGGATTGGCCCTCGGTGATGAAGTTGTTGGATATTTTAACGACATCCAACACATATCTGTTGACTCCCTAACTATCTCGAATTAACAAGCTGTCCTAATTAAACTGGGCAGAGAAAATGCTCAGTCATCAATAAATTATAACTGGCAGCTCCAATTCACAAGCCTGATCTCAAACTTGTGTCAACTGAAGTGATTACACACGTTCCTTAGCCTTGTTTCAGCACAGCCCTCCACTAATAATAAATATCATGTAAATAATGCACATTGAAAATTATGTTTTGATGGGTAATGTTTATAAACAAATGGGGGCAAAATGACAATAAGGAGTACTGTCCACGTCTAAACTCCATTCTCGTAACCTACGGCAACCGATGCTGGGAAATTGTATGTAACGAGGGAGTTACCTCACTTTTTGCCACTTTGGGAGGTTCATCAACTTGGAATCCGGAGGAAAACATGCGAAAGCAGAAGGGGTACCGAGACCCACATCCATTTATTCACATTAAGAAAGCCACGGTGCCGCTGTTCTAAGTAAGTTTGCAGTGTAGACTTCAGCACCCCATCTAACATTCATGTCTCCTTTTTATGCTTTTATCACCTTGGATATGCCTGACTCAGCCAACCATGTACTCTCTTCCCCCCTCGTCCTGCCACGTCTCAGAACATCCAGCCGCCCCGCCAAAGTAAAACATATCCCGTGCTTCGTGTCTGCGACCTCCCCTTTTGCCATTTAGTGACACAAACATCAAGGAGAATTGTAAATAACAGAAGATGACCTCGGGACTTCACTATTGGCCACGCATTTGAAATGTGCAGAAAACAAAGTAATTAATGTCAATTACACCACGCTTTGTATGTGAGATTTATTGAGTCGGTGTCTTATAGTAAAGAGGCTATAGAGCGTAGAACAGTGCAAACTCTCCCCTCCCCGAGCTGTTGCTACACATTGCGGTCAACAACAATGCAATTCAAGGTGCTTTGGGTGATTAGGGTAAGAAATAAAAGCAGCAATAAACCAAAAGTAATAAATTAAAACACAACACTAGAGACACAACATATGACACATTGAAACATATGACATCCCAGCTATTGTTTATCACTTACTCAAAGGCAACTCTAAACAGATGGGTTTTTAGCCTTTATTCCAAAAGGCACTAGATCAATAAGATTATGTTGCACATTTTTAAAACTTGTTTTTGGTGTAAATACCCTGAAACTGGTGTATTTGTGCTCCAGGTTATCGTACCGTAAGGATCTTTTGGCTCAGCAAAGCCAAGTAAAGCCCAATAATTAGTTCAAGGACAATCATTGGCGCCTAAAGATGTCTATCATCTACTTTATTAGCTTGGTAAGTTTAAAAAAAATCTAAATCTTGCTCAGGTTGAAGGAATTTGCATGAGAAGAAGGGCTAAACTGCATTCCTCGCTAACAGAGAGGCTGCTGAGTGTGAACAGGGCACGGGAGTCAGGATGATTGAACTCGGCTGTCTTCGGGGAGGGGGGGGAATACATGTGCTAATCCTAATCAGGACCTGTTCCCTGCCATGTAAAGGAGTAGAAACAAGCTGGAGCTCCATGCTGGACATGCTGAGGCTACATTAGTGAGGAATGTTTTCCAGCGCGGGACACCGTTTCTATTACACCGCCACATGCGGGAGGAAGAGGAAGCTGTCACTGTGAATTAGCCACAATGCGTGCCGTGCAAACATATCTTGTGTAATTGGAATAAGAGGAGGAAAAAAAAAACGTCAGAGAGGAAAAAAGGGGGCAATGGCTTTTTTACAATCACACTCGGCTCCTCTGCATCACTAAGATGGTATGTTCGAGACGTTAGGAAGCTTTTAGCGAACTGTCAACCTTCAGGACAAAAGAAATCTTACACACCAGCCTCCGGAGGCTGTTTCGTTTACTCACCATTCATTATCCCGGCTCGCCTGAAAAAGCCTAGGTTACAACTCTTACTTTCTCTCTCTCCCCGTTTCTTTCTCTCTCTCTCTGAGCACTTTGGTTGAAGTTTTCTTCTCCTTAAAACAAAAAACCTGTCCAGTTTACCTGATGATATCGACAGCTCTACTGTAAAATCTACTGCCGTCAGAGTTCAAAAACACGATGCTTGCTGAATTTGCTTCCATCTAAAAGGGAGTAAATCTCAGAGCGGAATCACTTTTCTGACAATAATTTATAAATTATGCACTGCTTGTGTTTGAATTCAGAAAGGCTTTCATATCTCTTCCATTAACTCAGATTAAGATTTCATACTGATGCTGGGGAGAATGCTAGCAATATCCTCGTCTCATTTCAATGAAATTTTTATTAGTGCTTTTTTCTGTAGTACACTCCTGTTGGGATGTCTGTGAATCTGAAGCTTGGCTTTGGACATGAACTCCCCTCAACCTGCGTGCCAGTGGCTCTGAAGGTTTCAATAATTCATGGGCTCGGGCTAACTCAGCCGTGAGATTCCAGCTGCAGAGATTTAGCTCTAATGTAGAAATTGTGAACGGATGAAAACTGGGATGTCATAAGTAATACATCCGATCCAAGAAGGGCCTCTGTTATCATCTGGGAGGGGGAAAATGTGATTAATAAATTAAAATAAATAAAATAACAAAAGGGGGAAAAGGCATTTATGAACCAACACTCTGCTCTATTCTTCCTCTTTGTGTTTGCGAAATGAAAAGACCTAAAGCTATAGGGCTAAAATATATCAACCTTAATCTCTTAGTGGTCCCATTGACTCCTAATTGTGTGCACTCTTTGCCCCTCTTTGTGCAGCCATCAATAAAACTGGTCCGCTAATGTCATCCCTCTGAAGAAATGGGCATCACACCACTTACACTTTATAGGCCAAA
Organism: Valencia hispanica; assembly: GCA_963556495.2. Classification (NCBI taxonomy): domain Eukaryota; kingdom Metazoa; phylum Chordata; class Actinopteri; order Cyprinodontiformes; family Valenciidae; genus Valencia; species Valencia hispanica. The sequence goes on along the minus strand of OY747705.1, from coordinate 9,161,047 downwards.
CCCATTTATTCGAGCATCTTGCCTTTCTCCTTCGCGCTATCCTAACGGAATTCAAAGCATTTGGAAAATCTGTCTATTCAAGCTTTGGTGTCTCTCGGCATTTCTCTACCCCAAAAGAAGCAAGGTCAGATGAGATGGGTCTGATGAACTTTCTCTTTTCTTCCATCCCTGCAATCTATAGCTTTCTCCCCTGAGCCATATGTTGTCCAGTGTAGTCAGGACTGTTTGTAATGGCTCTGCTAACAATGCACTCTTTGTGCCGGATAAGGAAAGGAGAAAGCTCGATGCCAGGGGGCAAGAGGCAGAAGAAACACTTTTAGTGCCCGCTTATATATCTTTTTTTTTTTTTTCCCGTTCCATTATACAAATGGAGTCTGCTGGAAATATTTGTCTTGACAGTAGTTTAGCATTGCTCTACGTTCCACTGACTCCCATGAAAGATTAAACTATTCAAATTGTGGCAGGAACAGATGCCACATTGCTTTCTGCCGTTGAATCTACAATGTCTTAAACTGACTTTTTTTCAGCTATCTTCTTTGTGAAATGTGGATAGAAATCCATCTATATCTGACATTAAAAGGTCCTTTCACTCCATAGATGGAACCTCTATTGATGCTCTCCTTACTGTATTTAGGGGTTTTTATAACCAATAATAACATTGCTCCTCCGGGATATCCAGGGTAAGTGTGCCCCCCAGCAGTCCAGCCCCTTAAGAGACCCACTACACAGGGCTGAATGCAGTCCTCGCACTTCCAACATATCAATATACAGAACATTCTCAAGAGACGTTATCTCTCACACTTCAACAAGATTCATCAACCCCGGACATCAACATCTATTACAGAACTGTAGATCTTAAATAAAATGGTATCAGTTGTGGTAAACATCATGACACCATCAAGACATCATCCTACCAGCCCCTAGGTCCATCCCTAGAAAAAAGAATTACAATTACAGTTTAGACGTTGGAAGGACAGTAATTAAACACCTAACTACATATATGATATGTGCTGTATTGTAGGATATTTCTCTTTTGCTCAAAGAGGCTAAATTAGTTAGAGGACTTGGACATTCAATTTGATATATTTGTTGTCTTAAACCAGGGGTGGGGAACCCTGGTCCTCGAGGGCCGCATTCCTCTAAGTTTTCCATGCAACCCTGCTTCAACACACCTGACTCAAATCAAATGGATCCAACAGCCAATGAAGTTCTGCACAATTACTAGTTAATTTGAATCAGGTGTCTTGACGCAGGGAAAGATGGAAGCCTTGCAGGATGAGGGCCAAGGTTCCCCACCCCTGTCTTAAACAATATTACAGGGTTCAGTGAAAGGTATTTTATTAAATTCACTCTGTTACCGTGTTAATCACACTAGCTAATAATAAAAATTGAAAGACTAAAAGAATGCATGAAACAATCTCGGCAAAAAGTTCACAGATCATGTGCATAAGCAAATTAAGTCATTAATTAAAATCAATAAAAACAAATAGTAAAAAAAATGGACCTAGCAAAACTTAAATTGCATAATTAACAGGACAAAATGAGTGTTTGGGCAAACATAAAACTCAAAAAAGAAAAGAGAAAACTGCAAAACTAATTAAATGAGATGAACTGAGGCAAGTTTTAACCAGTTAACATTTGTGAAAATTGCTAATGCTATTGTTTAAAGTATTTTATCGCTAAACAGTTTGAGAATGCAAGAGTTAAACACATTTAGAAATTAATTTAGAAAGAATTAGCATTGTTGTCTAGTAGCAAAAAGCCACTGGGGTCAAAACCAGCTTAGTAATTTTCCCACTATATTTAACCAATGTTTAGACCAATTTGGTGACAGTTTTTCAAAAACCGAAACTATTGAAGAATCTAGCAAGTTTTTACAATATTTTTCGAAAACTGGAAATTCTTATGTTAAAGCATGTATCATTCTAACTCTTCTTGCCAAATCTTGGGTGCGGCAGTGGTCCCCTGCTCCTCCAAAAGCACTCACAGGCAGCCCGGTGCACCCACAGTAGTCCCTCCCAGCTGCACTAGGAAGCTCTACGCTTCCAGACTACAAATGAATCACACATAACCAAAGCCCTTATGATCTACTTACAGTCAGACTTGCATGTAAAGTGAAATGAATCCCTAAATTTCTGAAATAGTTTTAGACCACTTGGATTGTTGATGTAAGACCGTTGCTGCTAGACAGCAGCAGATGTAGCACATAAGATATTTTTCAAGAATTAGCCATGGACGAGTGGTTAGGTCAGACACCAGGAAGAACTTGAGTCAAAGACAAATAATAAGCATGACTAGAAGCATAGTGAAGAAATCACGTTATGCTTAAATTTAGGCAAATATATCCAATGTACAATACAGTACCTTTACAGATTCAAGAAAGAGAACACATGGACTTGAACAACCGTTCAATATAAACAGATTAAATCACCAGTAACTAATCGTATGTGGGTGAAATAAATCAATTAGTACAGTATCCCAGGATACTAAACCTGCAGGGACTTAGGAATTCCACCTAACTTTAAATAACAGCCGACACACACACAAACAAAAAAGCAAATTTGCACACTTTACATGAACAAAACGGCGATATTAAAACATAAGTTGATAAATATTGGACACAAAGTAAAGTGTTCACACTACAGACAACAATGAGCTTGATAAAGAAGCAATTAAGATTTTGAAACCCTAATTATGTGCTTCAGTGACAGCTGATGTAAGCCGTGACACCTTAATTTTGAATTATTCCCCTATCATGCCTTTAAGTGTCATGGCAGCTCCAGAGCCTTACCCCGCTACCATGTTGCAGGTGGCAGGGTACACATTGGACAGGCTGCCAGTCTGTTACGGGGTTACCAAGCAGAAGACAGATGAATATGTTAAAACTTGTAGAAAATGTGGAATTTTGATTGCATGTCCATGTCAAACATTAATGGTTTGGGACTTTTAGAAAAAAGAAAACTAGTGCTGATAGAGGGACAACCCAGACAGGTGACGGTGCTGACAGTTGTACATCAGAACCATTGGGTTGAGGTGAATCAATAAATCCGGCTCATGAGATATAACGATATAAGGTATTGGGTTGACATCAGGCAAGAGTTTTGCAATTTTCTGGGATGAATTCGTACTTTAGAGTAAAGTTGGGAGTGTAGAACTTTGCAATCTATGTATCCTGTTATTATCCCTGCCAAATATAAAAAAATATATATTGAAAGGTTTCTGCCTTTGCAATTTAAAAAAATTTATTAAAGGTTTCACACATCTTAAAGAATCTCCATTCAGCATCAAACTACCCAGTTTGGGTGAGATCACTCAGCTGACCGAAGGCTGCAAGGCAGCTGCTAACGGTTAGCGGTATTCTCAGTGCATACAAACCATTTGTGTCCCGTCTGTCACACAAAATGTTTCCACAAAAACTGTTTAGAAGAGGTGGGGGATTCTTCAATGCAACGGTAACCGAGTCCTGTCAACTTCCCTCTGTCGACTATGCCAGTGCAAACGCGTAGTAGAAGAACTACTTCCTTCTATGCTTCAAAATAAAGCAAGGTAAGGCAGGTTTACCTGTGCAGCACACTTTCAGCAACAAGGCAATTCAAGATGCTTTACATGATTTGGGGAAAAGAATAAAAGCAACAATAAAAACAAAAGCACAACACTGAAGATATGACAAACATTAAAATATGCAACCGTTACATCATTCCAGTTATTATTAAGCAATTAATCAAAGGCAGCTCTAAACAAATTATTTTTAGCCTTGATTTAAAGGAACTCGGTGTTTAAGGAGTCTGGAAGTTTGTTCTAGAAAAGAGGAGCATAGAAACTGAAAGCTGCTTCTCCATGTTTGGTTCTGATTCTAGGGAGGCTGAGTTGGCTGGAAATAGAGGACCGGCTGTCAAGCTAAGAAACACATATCTTCACATCCAGTGCCCAAAATAAATAAGGCCAAAACATTTACACCACTGGTAGATTAGGTTGAAAATGATCTTTTAATTTTACCAACAGGTTTCTTCTGACTTGAAGTAATATTGAGACTTTTAGACCAGCCCAACCAGAGTCTTGACTTGGCTCTGGTAGTCTGTAGAGGGAGCCACAGGTTAGGGGGACGGCAAGAAGGCCTTCCACCCTCAAAGACTTGAAGTTCATCATAATCATCATAAATTGTCAAAATACCAGTGGAAACATGAGACAAAGGTTGGAATGCTGCCAATAAAGATTTTTCCATTATTTGGATCGTGGAGAAACAATTTTTGACTTGCAAATATTTCAATGAAAACCCCAACCAATTATTATTATTGTCAAAACTAATACTCCTTTTACACTGCTATATTGAGCTTTGAGACATGTCTGTCTGTTCTTCATCTTATTCTTAGAAGAAAAAAACTTGGTTAAAATAAAATAATTTTTAATCTAAAACTGTTAGGGGTGTGCATAATTTTGAGCTCAACTCAAAATTTGCATGCTAGCAAGAACTAGGTAACAGATTCAACGAAAGACATTAAGTCGTTTTAATATCGAGAGATCTCATGGCGCGAGATCTCGGCAGACTCCTACAAAAAGGTGAAAATGATCATTTCATATGGAGATACTGGCTGGTGAGTTTACAGTCTATATATAATCCATCTTTACTGTTTTAATAACAGTACTGTACATGTCTGTACATCACTTGAGAGCATTCTATGTGCTGAATAACAACAGACATTCTTGTGTACCAAACAATGTGGTAGAATCTGTAGCTTTTATGGCTTGGTGCTGTATAATTACAGTATTATAGGCATGTATGAAGGCATGGAGAGAGATCCAGGGGCCAAGCAAGCAGTCCAGGTCAGTGTGTAAACACAGCTGATTGTCTGGGACACCGTTGTTATCTAAAAGTCGTTTCCATCATTAACACAGAAGGACACACGTCTCCTCTGGGAGTAGCCGGACAGCTTCGGGGTTAAAAGGCACATGCTGAAACTATCAATATCTTCCACTAATTGTATGCTTTTTAATTAGAAGCATAATCAATTATGAAATCGTTTGTTCTTCCGCTGTGACGTGGCTGCAGCACGGTGGTCTGTGTTTCAATCCGCATATGAAGCAGCAGCAGCAAAAAATAAAGAAAGAAAGAAAACAATTAAAAGAGAGGGACCTGGCACATCAAGGCGTCGCTCATAAAAGCATTTGTGTTTTTAGTAGCGGGGGTCTCAGCGCTCCTCTGACAGAGGGAGAACTTGATCATTTGACCTCTGCATCGTTGAACTGCAACTGATGCGCTTAATCGTCAGCTGTCACTTCCTATCTTAATTAATCCTAATAGACTATTGATGCGACACAACTGTTAGGCTTTATAATTAGTATTACAATTTAGACCGGATAATCTAACAGGGCAGCCCAATTACTCCAGAGGAAATAGAAAGCTGTGATGCAGTCATTATAAAACAGTCAGTGCACAAAGAGAAAAAAAACAAATGAGATTTTCCCTTTTGACAGAGAAACTCATGCATACATTAGACAGTAAATGACAAAATACTCCCTCTGCTAATCTCATCAGGCATTCAGTGAATTAGGGAAACTAATTGAATTGATTGCTGCTATCAATAACAAACAAATCTGTTGAGTTGTCCATGCTCGTATAATCTGACCTGATTCCTTCAGCTGTCACTATCTGTGAGAACGCCGCCACGCCACGCTTTTCTGAATCTGTCCGACCGGGGCATTTACATCTCTGTGTTTCCATGTTGATAGGGCAATTAATAAAATATATGTTAATAGCAGCTTAATTGGTGTACAGAGGCGGCTTGTACGGGGGGCCTGCGGAGGAGCGGAAAGGGCTTGTCAGCCGGCGGGAGATGCGTGGCTACTCTCTGCAGCGTAGCCCACAGCACCCCGACATATGGTCCCCTTTCCAGGCTTTGACTGTACCACTTAATAGGAGACTGCTGTTTATTTTATTTTTTTGAAACATTAGTGATGTCACTACTCCTTTTGTCTCCTCCAGACAATAGCTGCTGTCTCTGCCTTGCAAGAAAGACAGCAACACCCCCCACCCCCCTCCCTCCCTTCTTTTCCCATCCTCAAAACTGGAGGATTGTATTTGAATAATAACAACAAATCCATCACTGGAAGCTGCTTCACGTCTCAATTGCACAGCCAGTGAAATTCAGAGCTTCCATCTGAATGCTGTTTTCTTTATCAAAAAACAAAAAAAAAATCAAGGCATAATGCTGATTTAATGGTGTGGTTCTTTTTAAAGTACCTTCTTATGGAAATTATTACAGCAAATTTGTATTTCAAAATTCAAGCAAAAACAGACTAGAAGCTTCAAATCTAAGCCTTCTTTTATTTTCCGAAATGACTCACTGAGCGGCTCCCATTAAAGCTTTCCTATCGAGGCAGAGCGCTGAACGATGCCAAGTGATTCATACACAAATGACCTGAGGGAGGCAGCAGTGCAGCGAACAAATGTGAGCACAGGGCCTCACACTCTGAGCGTGCTTTTAAAGGCCATTTACATAGTGAAATCTAATTACCTCAGCTCTATGAGAGAGTATTTGATCTCAATCTTAAACAGAGCAGAACATATTATTAAGATTTAAAAAAAAAAAGAGGGAAAAGAATGAGGAGGAAGGGGGGGGGGGGGGGTGGTCCGTGAGGTGGCGCTTTTCTTAGATGGAGGTGGCTTACTGAACAGAGGATTCAGCGTGTACACAACTCAGCACCCTGTTTTTAATTATTTTCCAACACAGATGAATAGGGAGGAGAATACTGATTTATTTGTGCCCCCCGAGACAACGCCGGCTCTGGGAATGGGGGGGGGGGGGGTGGGGGAAAGTTGGGTGGATGGTGCTCTGGGAGCTTCTGAGAAACAGGCTGTTTCTGACATGAAATGCCACCATTCATCCTTAGCCTGTCTAGCAGAGATGATCACATCATATAGTTATCAACAGAATATTCGTTATCAAAAGTATTTCAAGCATTCTATTGAATCCATAAAGGATCCCTCAGATAGATAGTAAACATGCATGGGATTCAGTCTATCTATCTATCTATCTATCTATCTATCTATCTATCTATCTATCTATCTATCTATCTATCTATCTATCTATCTATCTATCTATCTATCTATCTATCTATCTATCTCTATCTATCTATCTAGCTATCTAGCTATCTATCTAGCTATCTAGCTATCTATCTATCTATCTGACTGTCTGATGTTCACAAGTCATTTTTTTCAAGTCGAGGTCAAGTCCAAGTAGCATGTTCAAGTCCAGAAGTCCCTAATACCTGAAATAAACATTTTCTCATCAAATCCCTGACATCTAGGTCACCTCTAACCCTGCATCGCTGTTGGTCATGGTTCCAAACCTGCACTGTTTGTCCGTTGGCCTGAAGGATTACATAAACCTTTGATATTTATCTTTGATTCTTTTATTGTATATTAACAGTTATCATTTAATCTTTTAACGTTTATTTTACCAATAAACTTTGCTAAAGACTGCTTTTATGTATATTGAATTTAATCACCTGACATATACCCTAGTAAAAAAATAACTGGGCAAGAAAAATATTGAAAGAGATTCAAATCTGTTAATGTTGTTGTTCTGAATGAATCAATCAAAGTGGGTTTTCTTGTGTCTTTGTGTCTCACTCTGAGATGAAGAATGTTTATTATGATTTACAAATTAACGTCAGTCTTTTCAGTCCATGTCCACATTATTGTAGAGCTTTTCCAAAAAAATATTTTTTTTTATTCCATACATTTCAACACATTTCAGGAAATGTTTCCATCCATCCATTTCCATTCCTGCAGAAAATAACTGAAGACTGAATAGAAACTTGTATGTGTTTAACACTATCGCTGAAAAACACCCAAAACAAATGCTTTGGTGCATGAGCTTAAAGCTTGCTGGTGATGCATTTGGCAAGTTTGGGCTTTCGGTGTGGATTTGGGGCTGAACTATGCTGGTTTTCCAAAATCTTTTTATTGATTGATCTGGAAAATTAAAACTGCCGACTGAGATGTTGACATGAACTTTTTGGGAAAGTAGTAAAATACAATTTTTCCTAAACATCAATTTGAAAAACGAAACAAACAAACAAAAAACATGCTAATTTGGGTATTCCCAAAACTGTGAAGCACTGGGCTGCTGGCCTGGTTAGTCCTTCCTAAAGCTATATACCTTCTCAGCATTATTTAAATATAGCCTTACATGAGGATTTCCAATGATATGTAAATTAAACAGTATTTCACTTATAATCATAACACAACTATATGTTACTTGTACAAGTTGAAGCTGATAGAGTCTGTGGAGGGAGCAAAAGATTAGGATGATAGAAAGGAATTTGTCTCAACTACTTGGAGTTCATCACCAAAGATAACTACAAGGGAAAACACGCAAAAAGCTGGCCAGCAAATCTAAGAAGTGTATGATACTAATGACGTTTTTTCCATTGATTCTTGAGAAGAGTAGATTTCCTTTAAAAAGGGGTTTCTTTATCCCAAAGGGAAATGAAATGTTGTTGGAACTATCTGATTCAAAGAGTCGTTGTGGATGGTGATGCTGTGGGCAGGAACGATTTCCAGTAGCACTCCGTCTTGCAGCGAATCTGAGGAGGCCTCTGACTGGAGACTGTATGACAGTCCCATCACAGTCATGACATGCTAACAGCTCAATTTCTGGGAAGCAGAGATGATATTCCACAGTAACATGTCTTGGGTGACACCATCAGTTGTTTGCAAGCACTGCTAATCCACCTCATTTGCTTTTGCTGCTCATCTTTAAATCTCCGTCTGGCCTTGTGGTTAGAAAGCCGGGCAGAGGGACGTTGGTAGCGTTTTAACATGCGATTTATTGATACGTTAAAAAAAATAATATTAGATACATTTTTCTTTTTTAATCAATGCTCCTTTCATGATGGATTATCTTTTCAGAGATTCTCATCTTGTCTCCGATCAGAGGCAAACTTCCTGGTTGATATTCCTGGGGGATTACTTATTTCGAACTTAACTATACATGCAGCGACTAGCAGAGGCAGCTCAGGTCTTTGTGCAAGTACTTCTCAGGGTGTTATTTCCCCATTACATCCAGCGTGCCAGGTGTCTGGGTGTGACATGCATCCTTTTGGACCATTTCCAGTATATAAATCCTCATTTCCCAATACCAATTGGTATCTGATGTATTATGAGCCAATTGCAAATTGAGCTGGATATGTATGCACGCCTTTCTTCTCTTTGCATTTCCCTACAACACACACACAGCAAACCCTTTTGTTATTCTAACACGGTTCTATAATCTCTGTTTCTCCGTTTTTTAATTTTTTTTATTAATACTCATGGATCAGCTTGTGCTTATAGCTTTGCCCTTATTTGAAATTACAAAATTACAGCTTTCTGAAAATAACTGTGCTCTTTCAGTTCTTTGTTCCTGCTATTGCAGACAAATTACATATAATTGTAGTCACTCCATGAAGATTCTTTTTTAGCTTTGACCTTTAGTGTGTAGTAATAAAGAAAATGACGGGGGGAGCCTTAGCCTCTTTCCTGTCTCAGTCTGTGAGAGACAGATACGGGTTTCGGTCCTAACAGTTTATGCAACCAGCACTGCTATCAGTAACATATTTAAAATATTGGTTGTGTTGTATTTACCTTCAGGCACTATGAATATTGTTTCAGATTTCACATTGTTTGAATGCTAATGATCTTTCATCCACCTGACGACACCATTATCTTTCCGACCTGACAGGACGATTTCACTCAGTAGAGAAAGTATTTTTTTGTATGAAATCTTCCAAGTTTTTCAACCTTTCAGCACATCTGAGGATGTAATCATGTTTTTGCAGCACAAAGCTGACTTTCGCTGGACCCAGCAGGGATCTAGTGCACAATAACATTTGTAGGAGCCTATGGATTTGCCGTATAGAGAACTTGTTTGGGAGATGTTGGCCGTTAGAGTGGTGTCTTGTGAAGCCAGCATGCCTCGAGATCTAATAGCTTCACAGGGGAGAACAGTGAGGATGACTTCACTGTATCATCCAGGGGGGTGGTTAGCTGAATGAGAGAGTGCAGTAAGCCCCTCCGTCGTTCCCTTAAAGCAACATGAGGTTTGCTCCTTCCCAATAATCTGGGCTGGGACCTCAAAGCCACGATGGGGAGCATTGTTGTTCCCCCCCTCCGGTCTATGCACAGGCCCCAACAGGCGGTACGCTGCTCATTTCCGTCGCTACCCATGGCTTCTTGGAGACTTTTTCAAACAGTGAATGCTGGTTAGAGAACTAAGGCTCACAGGCGCCTTATTTTTTCCTGATATTGGCTGCACTTCGAGGTTTTACCGCACAGACGGTCCGGTAATGTAGGGGGGGGGGCAAAACGGCTTTAATTGAATTTTTTTTTTTTGTGTTCATTTTTTAATCATTCTCAATCTGAAGGATGAAACTAAAATTATAGTCAATAATAAAACCCTTACACAAAATCAGATATGAATATTTGAATAAATAACTAAGTAAATAACAAATAAATAATTTGTGAAACTATAAAAACCATGTAATGTAGTTACTTTCTTTGTGGTTATTTCTTTTTTGAAAGTGATCCATCCTGTGTTAAACAAACAAAAACATTGTTTGGTGGTAGCTGTCAGGTGGCTCAACCTGATCATCTCTTCTGTATGTTTCGTGCTCAGTCGGTTCATTGGTGGGTTTGAATGACCTTGGTCGGATGTTTGGTCTTGGTGCTTTGTGGCGTCATTGTCCAGGTGCTGGCTGGTCTTGGCCTAGGGATACCGTCCATTCGCTGTGGCTATTGGTGTGGTGCCCAGACATGGGTTGAGGGGCATCGGGATGTCCCTTGTGGGGATTGGCCCGGTGTGGCGGCGATGCATGTTGGCCATCGGCTGGCCATGGCCCCAGCGGCCTGGTGGCGGCATCGGGGGGTCCCATATCGGCCGATCCCTGGTCGGATCCAGGCTAGAGGGTGAGGCACCCTCGGGTCTCCGGGCCCATGGCTGCAAGGGAGTAGGTTTGATTTTGAGATTGGTGGGGACACAAAAGTGCTCCAAGGCTGTGAATCTGTCGGGCTTCTCTCTTGAGCACTAACTGTCACGGCATGATGGTGGGATTTGCTATTTTGATGCCGCTGAAAACTGGCAAGTGCATTCTTCCAGTTATTGAAGCCCTTTGATGAAAAGGCAGGGTCTGCCTTTTTGGACAGGTCACTTTTCTTTATGGTGTATGTTTTAACACAGTGAAACCACAAAACACACTTGATGGAGGTGCTATAGTGCAGCCATGGATACTGCTTGTACCAACTCGCTTGGAAATGGAGGGTCCTGTTTGATAGCTGTTGAGCTGGAATGTTATTTGGGTCAGGTTGGTTGGGCCTGTCCAGAATATCCACCAGATTACTGCCACTCTCCTTGCTACTCTCTCCAGGTGGATCAGATTCCTTAGGAATCAACCACAATATAAATTTGACAACTGTATAGCAACTACTGTAAACACATACACTAGTAATACATGATGAGGCCTCTTAGATATAAGGCTCTGGTTTCAAAGCCACATGGGTGAATCATTGTTATTCAGATCATCATCATACTAACATTTTTAACCGCTATGTTATATTATGTGTGTGAAGGCTTGTTTTATTCTCATGTTTAAACTGTTTTTATCATGTAAAGCACTTTGTGTTGCTGTTTGCATGAAAAGCGCTTTATAAATACATTTGATTTGATCTGTCACAGCGCTGAATCTCATGACTAACACATCCAGCATTATTTAACCTCACCTTGTGAATTTCCAGCCTCTTTTTCAGCTTCTCCTTCTCCTCCACCTCCTCCAGCCTCTCTCCCGTCATCTGCTCCAGGCTCTCTTCCTCTACCTCCTCTGGTCTCTCCTTCTCCATCTCCTCCAGCCTCTCTGCTGTCTGTCACTTTACAAAAATATGTTGATGCATGACGAACAGATTAGGGATAGAATGATCAGAGTTTGATGGTAAAGTTATTGCCTGAGAAAAAAAAGACCTTTACTTTCACACTATTATTATGTGTAATTTATTCCCCAAAAAATATGGATACATAAAATCACATGACCATCTAGAATATGAGGTTTTATTGTATTAACACCATACATTTTATTAATGTCTTTAAACAGTTGCGCTTTTCCACACGAATACATGAAAATAAGAATAAATGAGAATAAGAATTGAAAATAACTATTAAAAAGTGTATCTCTTTGGCATATTTTATTTTAATATTTTAATTTAATTCTAATTTTAAGTAACTTACACTATGACTCCTAAAGAAGTCTCTTATATCCAGTTTTCTTTTCTTTGACATTCTTCAAATCCTACAGCGCACAAACACACACACACACACGCACACACACATACATACACATACATACACATGCACACACACCAACACGCACACACACCAACACATACACACACACACACACACACACACACACATACATACACATACATACACATGCACACACACCAACACGCACACACACCAACACATACACACACACACACACACACACACACACACACCCACACACACACACACACACACACCAACACATACACATACACACACACACACACACACACACACACACACACACACACCAACACATACACATACACACACACACACACACACACACATGCACGCAAACAGACATAGACACAAAATGTAAATGACACCAGTAAAGTACATCTAGCCGACGTGACACGGGCAGAAATGCCAAACGTATTGACAACTTCCACTCGCTGATGCCTCTCATCCGGCCCAACTAGCAGTTGTAGTTTGAGACGTTAACAGATCAACAAGCTTTACCGCTCTGGGATTAGCAGATGGAATGACAGCGGGGACAGCCAATCACATGTAACTTAGCGAGAACCCGGCAGCCAATCAGGAAGCGATATTTGGGTTAGAGGCGGGATTTCTTGCAGAGACCGGCGACATTTAACCCATTGTGTGCCATAATCATTGACCAAACACTACGGAAAGCGGTTGTATTGATAGTGACGACACAGTAGCGGCTGAATATTGGTATTGGTAGGGACGTGTCCAATTCTACCCCCTAGCATGGCTGGATCCACCCTGGCATAGGTTACTACAACTATTGGTTGTGGTTATGTAGTTCTCAGTTTACATTGTTTGATTTGTTTTATCTTTGTTTTGTTCCCTCTCTCTGCTGTCTCTGCTGCAGGTGTAGAAGCAGATTAGGATGTTTTCTTGTATTTTCTTTATTCCCCTTCCTCTCTTATATTTTCAACTCACCCTGTACCTCTAAACTTTTTTTTCCTACTTCTCCTCATCTTCTTTCTTTTTTACCCTTTATTTTCCATCTCTGTGTCCATAATATCAGAAAAAACGAGAAAAACCCACAAATCATATATATATAAATATATACTGTATATATATATATATATATATATATATATATATATATATATATATATATATATATATATATATATATATATATATATATATATAATGTGGTTTACTGCTCCACGTGTGGTCTTAAACTTTTGAGTAAATAATGTACAAACTATGGTATTTGTACATACATTTATAGAAGTATGTAAGTAGCTGTGAATCAATCACGATTTATTAACATTCCTAAATATGAGTGAAAATGTACCATTTTCAGTGTAAATTAAGGACAAAACCGGATACAGTTGTACTTTTATTAAGGAAATACAGGAGAGATGCATGGAACTTTTCTTATGAATTAGGGTGACCATATTTTGATTTCCAAAAAAAGAGGACACTTGGCTTGACTTTTGATTTTAACATATTTAAATTGTGCATTCTCCATGTGGTTAGAATAAACAGTTAAATAGCAAACTTGTGTTTTTATGTGCCACCCTTAGATTATCATCTGGTCACATTTCTGAACATTTTCTGGATGCACCCCTGGTATTAGGGTGAGTCAGCAGAGCTCTGTTCACACTAGCACATCCACTCTGTCAGATTAATGTGCCTGTTTTTGAACACAATAATAAAAAGAAATGCCTCTGAATATTTTCGAATGATTAGACCCTTTCCTCAGCTTCAGAAGATTTTCTCACCCTTTCTCCTGTATTGTTGCAGGCAACTAAGATACGTTCTTCGTTAATGACCCACTCAGTCCATCTTATGAGGGCTTAAAGCATTCTTATCAAAAATTAGAGCTTTCAAACAGCTCTATTTAAGAACACAGAGGCTGAAAGCAGATTTTAAATGTTAATCATTTTATATGCGCAACCTGGGGCTTGCCTCAGCCTATGAACTGAAGCTTAAAAAGGTGTGGGCTTAGTCTGGCCTGAACATTGTTATTTTTTTTTATATCCATGCTGCAGAAAATCCAATTATTAGCAACAACCCAATTACTTTCCCTTCAGACTCAGCGGCTCAAATCCAAGGTTGGCTTTGCGGATTAGCGAGGTTTACCGACAGACTCCAAAAAAGGGGAAGCAACAATGTCGAATTTCCTGGCCGCCCGCGCTCTTCCGGGATTTGGAGTCAGAGGGTGACATAATCATTGAGAGGTGGAATAATGACAGAGTAAGCAAAGGAAGAACGAAGGACGGAAGGAAGAGAGACGAGCAGAGGATCGGTCCCCTGACAGCAGATCACAGTTATTTGAGGTCAAAAGTGCAAGTAGGGCCCGTCGATTCAGACCTAGTCACTAATAAAGTCATATTGACTTTACAGCTATAACTAATGCTGAGAGTTACTTGACAACTAAAGCGCCGCAGCATTTGTAAGTCAATTAGAGGAGGGGGGGGGGGATGAAGTGTATGGTTCAGCTGTCACTTTAAACTGAACAGGATAATGTTAGCTGCTGACCTTTGACCTTTGACAGATCCTCAGACTTCTTACACCTGCAGGGTTCTTCACTGCAGGAGCAGGATGTAAACGCTCTCAGTCATAACAAGTACTGATCCCAAAAATCAAGCGCTCATGATTACATGTGAATCCGAATTAATTCAAATATCGTCGAAAAGTTATTCTATTGTTTTCTCACAGGGAGAAACTCGTATATTCTATAGATTCATCACATGCTTGATTCTGTTCATTTTGACTACTGTTTCTTAAAGTTGATGGAAACCCAAAATTCAGTTTCTCTGAAAGTTTTAATTTTACATCAAATAAATAAAAACTGATTTTAAATCCAAAATTGTGGACCTAGTAAAAAGTAGGCAATCAGTACTTGGTTGGGGCTCCTTTTACATCAATGATTGCATCAAAGCAGTGTTGGGTGGACGTGATCAGACTGTGGTTCTGCTAAGTTGGGAAACCAAGGTTGGTGTCATAGTGGCCTTCAGTTTGCTTCGTTTTTGGCTCTGGTGTCTGTCATCTTCCTCTTGATAATACTCCATAGATGCTGTATGAGGTTTAGATCAGGCTGTTTTGGCTGTGATGTCATGGAAGCAGGTGTTGGTACTTTTAGTACCAGCAGTTTGGGCAGGTTCCAAATCCTCAAAATTGAACCAGCAATCCTCTCAAGGCTGCGGTATAACTTTTTTCTGCAATTTTTCCCTCCTCTTAACTTTCTAATAATTGAGTTGGATGCCAGATGTAGGGAGTTAGTAGTTACATTTACTCAGTAACATTTACTTCAGTAACATTTTGGGGGAAAATATTACTTTTAGGAGTAGTTTTTACTATACTATGCTTTTTACTTTTATTTAAGTAAGAATATTATGAAGTATTGCTACTATTACTTGAGTAAAGGTTCCTGATTCTTTACCTACCACAAGTAACAAGACTGAATGTAGTGTGAAGCGCTTTGGGGTCCATTTATCTTACTGAAAAAAGAACAAACATATTTTAAAGATAAATAGACACAGACACACATCTACAGGTTACATTAAAGAGGGATTTCTTGTTTGTACTCAAGCTTTGCTGTTCTAATGCTATTATCTATCGGCTGAACCTGTGATCCACCCTGTTCTTACACACACACACACACACACACACACACACACAGACACCTACAGACACACACACACCCACACGCACACACACACACACATATATATATATATATATATATATATATATATATATATCAATTTGGAAAAGTGTCACTTCTTGGTAATTTTTTTTATTTTGCAATTTTTATATATTTGTAGTAATTGTTTTCATTATATTGTTTAAAATACCAGTAACCGTAAAACGATCTTCTTACAAGACGCACAGTAAGCCTCCAGGTTGTTTTTGGCCACAGGCTTTAACCACTGTTTAAAATCCCCAACTTCTAGCCAAGAATCTGAAAATTTACACTTCACCATTTTTGGTAGTACTGCATAGTTTCGCTGCATTTCACCATCAGTTAGCGGAAACGTCCGGTACAGACGGTACAGAAACCCGGGCACACAGCTGGTACAAAAGAGAGAAAAATTGTTTCATTTTATTGACTTACATGCGTCTATGTTATGATCAATGATCAATTGATCAACTTTTAATACTTTACAAAACCCTGCGGATACCCTGTAATTGGATGGCTGCCAAGTCAGCAGTTATTCCTATGATTGTGTAGACCATAATATGAACATACTATGACATTGCTGTATTAAAAACAATGTTAACATACACATTTTCTTTTTTTCCCATTAAGAGCTGAATGACTGAAATAAATAAACCTTTTGATGATATTCTAATTGATTTAGTTGCACATGTAAACAGGAGAGCTACAGTGATACATTGAAGACGTTAAAAAGCCACTGGTGACTGTTTTTATTCCAAGCAAGCTATATATATTTTTTTCTACTTCTGTCAAAATGGGTCAGAAATTACCTGGAAACGAACTCATTTAAATGAAACACTTGAAGCTTACTGATAAGGAGACCCATGAATGATATGTGCCACCTGCTAAATTTGCAAATATCCTCTCTGAAAGCTTTGTAAGCTCTGTCACACTAATCAGAGTGGACAGCCACCAAATAGAATCTGCTCTAAATTCTCCATTTGAGGCTGTGCAGAGCAGGTGAAGTCTTTTGGCAGTAATATGTAAAAAGGAATGCCGTTTTCTATTAATGTGCAGAGACTCGGCTGAACCCCCAGTGTGTACCATTCGACGAAAAATATTACTAAAATAAAGCCAACAGTAATATGAGGTACCCCTTTCATGATTGACTAATTAACCTGCTAATAGCCTTGTCCTCACAGCATCGTCCCTTTAATTATCCGGTACCCAGTACCTCATTTGTGCTAAGATTAAATTTATGCCAGTCAGCTTTCTATCCAATCCATCTCTTATGAGATCAATTTCCACTGGCTTTATTACAACAGACTGTTCTCTTTTCATAATTGAAGAACATAGAATTTCATGATGAGGATATTAGCCTCCACAGCGTTCGTCTTAGACACGTCCCAGAGTAAGTGGTCTGGTTGCGGACCACTAAGATGTCCTTCGCAGTCAAGTGAACAAGTTGTACAACTGGAGAAAAGCCAAAAAGGAAAGCGTCATACCTCTTGACTGGACGTTAGTCACTCAGATGAGACGCTGTCTTTAATTATAATAACAACTGAGTGTGAAGGCTCTGATTCAGAGCCAGCGCATCAGGCAGAAACATTTTTGCCCGGTCAGCAGACCTTCATTTACATGCAACAGCATTTTACTCAACTTTCCAGCTCTAAGAACTCAACAAAGGCACAGCAATCGGGATTGTGAAGGTCAGTCTTTATACATGGAATTTAGCTTTCTTATTCCTTCTTAATGAATTCATTTATAAGTGATATGACTGACTTCATGCCTGCACATCGTTTTCTTCTTTTATTTGAAGACATTTACAAGTTGTCTTAAACGAGCCGAAATCTGCATTTCAGCATGATAATCACAGGTGGGTAATAACTAATTACATTTGCTTTAATAACTTTTTTAGGAGGAGTTTTACTGCACCGTACTTTATACTTTTACTTGAGTAATATCACGACTCTTACTTGAGTAAAAGTTATGGACACTACCCAGTGCAAGTAACTTCCCCGGATGAAGACCAAACACATTTTGACCAAAAATACATGACACAGAGGCAACCCTACAGTTTATGTGAAACTGAGACCTGCCATTGGCCGAGCCTGATGTGCCAGTTGTAGGTCAAAAAGATACAGCATACACTATATATTATCCCTGGAAGTACATATATAAGTTACTGAAATTAGAATCAATATCTATCTCTAAGTTACTGAAAGCGTTTCCAAAGTTTTATATTACAAAACATTGATTTGAAGATGTGTTTCTTCTGCCGTAATTTGTGATTTTGTAGTTATTTGTCTTTGTCTATTTACTCTTTAAAATTGACTTTGTACATAACTTTATTTTTTCTCACTGAGGGCATCATTGTAAAATATTAAGTCAGATATTATGAACAGTTGCTCAGTGCTTTAGTAGCCTTTTTTCCAAATACTTTTTTACTCTTACTTGAATAATTTGTTGGATGGCTACTTTCTACTTTTACTTGAGTAAAAATATGTTGAAGTAGTGATACTCTTACTTGAGTACAACCTTTGGGTACTCGACCCACCTTTGATGGTAGGCAACAATTTTGCCTTTGAAGTAGTAAAAATAAATTATAGAACAGTATGCTAAGTATGAAAAAACATAAAAAACATGAACAATTATCAAATAAAAAATCAATTAATTAATTGGTAAACAATGTTTTCTCGAAGCTTTTGAAAATATTTTTGTGGTGTATCTATAAAAATTAGACATGATTAGATTTTAAGAAATGAGTGCATTATAGACTACAGAAACAATCCACGCTCTCTACGCCAATAAATACTATGCCAGGCAAAAGCCCCTGGCACACAGAAATCTCTATGCGCTGAGCTCCCTGCTGGAGTACGTATCCCATCTGGTAAAAAGCGTACTCTCATTCAAACTGTGCCCAGACTTGACTGTGCTGGTTGCTGGGAGACTGAAGGGAGTTTTAAATTGTCCAGGCTGCAGTTCAAGAATTTGCTATTTTTCCACAATAGTATAGAAAGGGCTTCACAGTGGCGCAGTTGGTAGAACTGTTGCCTTGCAGCAAGAAGGTCCTGGGTTCAAATCCCAGCCTGGGGTCTTTCTGCATGGAGTTTGCATGTTCTCCCTGTGCATGCGTGGGTTCTCTCCAGGTACTCCGGCTTCCTCCCACAGTCCAAAAACATGACTGTTAGGTCAAAGGTATGTCTCTGTGTTGCCCTGCAATGGACTGGCAACCTGTCCAGGGTGTACCCCGCCTGTCGCCCTATCACAGCTAGAGATAGGCACCAGGCCCCCCACAACCCTGCGTAGGAATGATGGGTACAGAAAATGGAAGGATGGAGTATATAAGGTTTATCTTTTTATTGCTTCAACATCTTAAAGGTTTCATTCACTAGTCTTTTCAATACCTTTGCTGTGGTTTATAGTTTGGATTAATGTCTTGTGAGTCTTTTTCTCTGGAAAAAAATGCTCCTATTTTAGGAGGTTTCAGTTTGCTGGAGGAGTGGATGTGGGAAAAGGTCACGATTACGAGTCTCACTCAATAATATTCATGATATGCAAACGTCTTGCCTCTGATTGGCTAACAGCAATGCGGCTCTTATGCTGCCTCCAAACAAATAACTAACTTACTTCACTGGTGGTGAAGACAAATTCCAACAGTTTCTTCCTCAGCTCCTCTTTCTTGGGTAAAAAAATGCAACGCTGATACCTGTGTCCACAAATAACACAGGCCCGAACATGTTCTGCCTCGTTGTGGAGTTGCTAACAGTTAGCTTCCACCAGCCGAGATGCGCTCTTCTCTCTCTGGCCCCCCGCTTCCTGTGGGCGGTCGCAAGCCAAGGTGGGCGTGGCCAGGATACACTTCTATGTAGATAACACGACTTTTTCTGACTCGCTCGTTTTTGCCATCCATTTCCTTTCTGTGGCTAATGCAGGCAATGGGGGTGGGACAACAGTATCACGTGTACATGTCCTACTCAGAGTCAAGGATCGTATTTCAAAGAAAGTGAGTTTTAAATGGTTTCTCAGTGAATGAGACCTTTAAAAAGGGCCATCATCAGTGATCCCTACTGCTATTAAATTCCTCTTGATATTATTATTAGTTTTGGTTAATGTCTCTTACCTAGCTCGCTGTCAAAAATTGTCAATACGTCACTTAGAATAACCTTAAAGGGCGAAATAGTGGCTACAAATCCAAAAATGCTTAGGTTAGCAAATTATCTATCTGAATTTACATAATTTAGTTCAATGGTAAAGGTATTTCAACAAGGACCTAAAGTTAGCTTTGTAGGGACCATGAACCCCCAAAGGTCTGAGTGGATAGAGTGGCTCTAAATCCCTCCACAGCAATGGGAGATCTAATATCATAAAGAAAATAATGCTACAAGCTACTGGAACATGAGTTGTACATAGTCTGAATTGAAAGAGGGTGTAATTTCTTTTTGTAAGACCTTTAGGAATAAAATCCCTGTTGCTGCCCTATCAACTGAACTTATTTTATAAACCTGACACCTCAACCAGGATTATAACTGATCAACAGCGCATTATTTAAACATGTGTTAATTATTAATAGTCAGTTGTCACAACTTTCAACCCTCCCTGATGTTTTCACGAGTGCACCTTATGTTCAAGCTAGAGCAATATATTTAAATGAATTTGGCCATTAATCAGTCAGATATTTTTTTTTATATGATAAGGTTGATAAAATAGAAAAACTGCTGTAGCAACAGAAGTACCATGTCACTGAATAAAAAAGGGGAAAGAAGGCGACAGTACAAGTGAGAATGCTCTAATGTCGTTTCCCTCCAGACGTACAAGCAGTGGAGCATTTAAGTCGCTAGACATACAGCTAAGATTCAGACAAGTGAATTTGTGTGTTAAGTTGGTGTCCCCCTGCTTCCCCCTCGCTGTCTCAGAGGCCCAGCGCAGACAGCGAGTTCCATTAGGAATATCAAGTTGAATTAAGGTGCTTGGGGAGGACACATTAACACATGTGCCGCTTCTGTAGTTAAATGTCAGAATGGGAATGAGGCCTACGACTTTATATTCCATTAGCCACCGCCTCATGTTTCCCTGCTGTGTATCTAAATAAATAATCAAGACAGCCTCCAAAACAAGAATCATCTTTTCACAATAATAGAAAATTAATGGCTCTGCTCGGGTAAGTAAATTACACCAAGAGCATCCCACAGTCTAAATCACTGCTGAAAGATGATGACAAAGGATGCATTTATAGGCCACTGCAAAAAGGAACTCACTCGTCCAGAAAATTCAGATATCTGAATAAAACGTTGGGGCTTTCAAGCTCTTTACAGTCACCTTGCATGAAAGTCTAATTCAGTTTGGCTTCTCATTAATTCATAAGCCATTAGTAACATATTTCTCTTACAAAAAGCCCCTGACAATAAAAAAAAGCAAGTGTTTGGTAGAGGCATGTGCAATTAACATTTTAGCATTGGTGATTAAGAAGAAGTTTCAAAGAGATGGCTCAGAGTAAGGTCTTCAAATATGCAGAGCTAAACCGTTTTATGGGACATTAGCCAGATATAAATACCATTAAAGTGCCTTCTGTTTAGGTATAGTAGGCATACTAGTTGTCGAGTTAAATCATGACGCTTTGAACTTCTGTTGCAATAAAAGAGTGAGGCTAGAATTGATCCAAAAGCTTTAGCCGGCCCCATCATCAGGGTCTTCCCCCACTATCTTTTGGGGTAGATGCGTCAGAGCTGGAAATGTAAAAAATCTCAGCCAGCTGGTAAAGAAGGCTGCTTTTGTTCTGGAACCTCTGAAGATAATGGAGAGATTCTTCATAAAATGAAGGACATAACAGACAAGACTGAGCATCCTCTTCATCAGATTGTCATACAACAGTGTCTTCAGTCAGAAGCCTGTTCACTGTAATACAAACCCCTATAACAACTTTGAAAAGTAAAAAAAAAAACTGAATCAATATTTCATGAACCTTATTGCTGGTAGCTGCAACTTTGGTCAAAATGCTATTAGGCATAGGTAAGTATAATACATTATTTTTAACATATTTTGGCATTTTTCTGTGTTATTTTTAAAAACAAATTTTGACTTCGATGTTAAGCATGCTTCTAGGGCTTAAAATCAATAGAGCTTATAGAACCCTTGAATGTGCTACATCAAAACACCAAATGCATGGTGGTGTGGTGGTTTGCAGTGACAAAATCTCATCCTTGAAATTTCCACTAAGGATGATCTCCAAAGATGTGTGCTAGATTTACTGAGAGGTAGGAGTGTGTGTGTGTGTGTGTGTGTGTGCGCGCTCGCATGGTTATTCGGTCCTGTGCGCCTCTGTGATGGCCTAGCAACTAGAGATAGTAGTTGGATGGAAACCCAAATATCTGATATACTTCCCATCAGTGAATGCATCATACCAAAAGGTTCCCGGTTCACCTTCGCTCTACAGTGTGGCAGTTGATATTGCAGGAGGAAGACTCATAATTAGGTAGTTGGAGCTTATATGAAGTGTTTAAAAAAAACAATACAAGAGAAAACACACAATAAGCTAAACTGTTTTTTTTTTTTTTTTGGAATATCAAATGTTCATCCAGGCTGCTACAACAGAGAGCTAGACTTCCATAGGTGGTAGTGATTTTGCTCCTTCTCCACTGCATACGTTTTTTGCTGTTTGAGCAGAACTTCTGCCGGCTGGCCAGCTGCCACATGAGGTCACAATGTTTTGTGTTTTGAATCGACAAAGGAGGGATTCAAGCCCAAGTTGATCATAGTAGATGTTAGTAAAGCTAAATATATCCCAAAAAATTTGCTGTTGCTTTTTAGCTTTAGCCTCTGTTTAATACAGAACATGGCGGATTTGGAAATATTGGCAGCAATTTGCAAATCTAGTAAAACCAGGGAATGTATTTTCTAGGTAAAACACACAAAGACTGATGTTTACAGTTAGCAATTCAAAATGCAGCAATTGCGCTAATCTGAAAAACAAAGGGTAAAAAGGATCCTGAAGACAGTTTAAAATGTCAACTCTAACTCAGCTTGTCCTTATTTTAAATTAATAAACCATATTTCATCTCTCACACATGGTGTGATGTGGCCTCTGCTTCTAAGATGAATGATTAATGGTTGCTCATAGCAGAGTGGCTAGAGAAAAATGCATGCTCCTAATGATAATTCTCCAAAAAAAACTAAAATCAACTAAAACTGGAATGTGATTGGTGCATCTCTATGACAGACCCTTACTGATCACTGAGTGTCCTAATGGAAAAAAAACAAAACAAACAAGAAACAACATGGGTGTTTCTCAATGTCAAGGCACCTCGCCTACCAAGGCATTGCCTTGGCATTGCTTAAGAGGACACTGTCCTTCCTTAGTCAAAGAAAACTGTTAAATGGAACAGTATTACATCACGTGACCGCGGCTGTCCAGGGCCCGCCTTTTGCTTACGCGCTCTGTTTACGTCTCGCCCATTGTTATACTTTATACGTATAAGTTTCAATATAGATGTATAACGAGAGTTTTACTTTTTTAAATTGTGTATATATTGGTTAAATTAAATGTGTAACCGAGTTAGTACCTGCTAGCAACCGAAGCTGCAACTACTAAGGAACTAACCAACCATAGATAACTGCTTTGGATCTAAAAAACATTTTCCGATAGCTACAATTACTTGACTTACAATTAAATTGGAAATTTGCTCCCAAAGTTGCTGCTCCCCGGCAGCATGTTGTAAAATACCGCTCTGTATTCTGGGAAATTTTCGACTGAGGGAGGGCATCCAGGAACCTCCCATGTATCCTCGGTCAGTTAGCTAAACGGCAGACAAACGGAGGACAGACGCCTCGGTAGCACATGAACATTGGAACACGCCTTGGCGGTCCCTGATGACGTATCTCCTAGGGGCGCGACCAAGGCATCAAAGCGAGGTTCCTTGGCATTGAGAAACACCCTATGGTTGATCTCATTGCAGATGCAACATAGTCCTCCCAAAGTCCTTTAGTTGAAAGCTGTGTATTTAACTCTGTTGACATACTTGCTATACAAAACAGATATGTAATGAAAGACATATTCATGGCCTGAGTGTCTCAATAGAATCAGCACCAGATAAAAGAGCCCCTAAAACTGTATATACATAGTAGCACGGGTACGGTAATCCTGTACCGTTTTAATCCTAGCGCGTCATAAACAGTTCCTCATAATTTTAGGCAAATGTGTTAACGTGTTGAAAACTCATGTAATATAATTCATCTTTTATATAATTACACTTCAGAAGCAAACCGTGTAAGATTTTGTAATCAATAACTGTACTCAGGATTTAGATGTTTATAGTTTATTCAATGAACATACTTTTTCTCTGTAACATGACTGCTGTTTTATCAGCTGTTACAGATAAGGGAATAACTGGCCTTGGATGGGAGTTGCTACAATATTCCGCTGGCGGCGGATGTAGCTTTGAGAAACTAACCACAAAGAGTCACATGGTAACCTTCTCCTTCCCACTTGAGATCTTACTTGGACTTGTAGTCTGAGACTCGAGTCTTTGTGACAGTTTTATTTCATGTAATGAAGAGTGAAAATAAGCCACTATGTGACGTTTTACTGTGAAAGGATGAGCTTGATCATTAGCCAATGACATTGATGGATGATGGAATGTTAGTGACAAGCTGTTGGTGTTAGCTGTAGCTTCACAATAACAACTAAATTAATGTAAAATAACTTTACATCATTTAGGAAACAAAATAAGCAGAACTTATCTTCGTCATTCTCTCACTGCTAAGCTAGCTGCAATATTACAAGGACACCTTCGACTGAAAATATCAGAATAAAAGCACTTCCTGTTTAGTTAATTCAGAAGTTTAACAATCCAATTAACAATTAATTACATTATACACTTTGTCTCATTCAATATGTTGTAATTTATACCTTACATTTTAACCTCTTTACTATTTAAAACTGAGAACAAAGTTTCCCAATATTCTTAAACATTCTCCATCTCAGAGTGAGGAGAAAACCTTCCTATCCATAATATATAACAAAACAGTGAACAATACAACACTAAGAGATTTTAATCTCTTTCAATATTTTTCTTGCTCAGCTATATTTTATAGATAGATAGATAGATAGATAGATAGATAGATAGATAGATAGATAGATAGATAGATAGATAGATAGATAGATAGATAGATAGATAGATAGATAGATAGATAGATAGATAGATAGATAGATAGATAGATAGATAGATAGATAGATAGATAGATAGATAGATAGATAACCTTGTTCCACAGTGGTTGAGATGCTAATAGAATCTCATATCCCCACATAAACACCTTCCCCTCTCAAGGCCCATGAATTATTAGCAGGGATGCAACTGTCTGTTTACTTTTTAAACAGGATGAGCGAGCTGAAGTGTAGAAAAAGGCAAAGGGCTGGTCTCTGAGCCAGCACAGGTTACAGGGAGAGACTTGGGACGGATAACGCCAGGAGAGTCATGAATAAGTCACGCGGCCCCTGGACTTACCTCTGAAGGCACAGATGCTCTGACATGGAGCTTTTTCTTCAGATAGCACAGAGACAACTCAGAGCTGAAGGGAATGCAGATACATGCAAGTGAAGGTAATGTATATGGGGTTCACATCTGTGAATACATTTCAGCTCTGCTGATCCCACACCAATCTTCTTCATTCATTCTCTGGAAATTACAACACTGGTTGCCAGTTTACTTCTGGTTTCAGTTTTAAATATTTTTGGTTGCTTTTAAATCATTAAACAGTCTAGCTCCTCCCTATCTGTCTGAACTGCTCCATCACCATCACCCCTCTCGTGCGCCCAGGCTAGTCAACTTCTTCTGCATGTCCCAAAGGCGCATTCGAAATTCCGTGGTGAAAGAGCCATTGCCGTTGTTTCCCCTAGACTATGGAATGAGCTTCCCCTTGAAATTAAGAAGTGGTCACCAATAAATGTTTTTAAAACATGCCTGAAGACACACTGCTATAGCTTGGCATTTCACCGCCCTAACATCCACTTAGCATAATGGTGGCTTAGCTACGGGTGTCCCGGCACATTCATGTTTTATGTTTCTATTGCTGATTTTATGATTGATATTCTTCTTTTATCTGTTTCTTTTAGTGTTTTTATCTTTTATTTTCTTCTTTATATATGTATAAGTATATGTATATATAAAGAGGAAAACAAAAGTTCCCTGAGGCTGACGCCAAATGGTTCACTCATCTAGAGTGGTAACAGGCCAAGCTCTTCAAGGTCTTTCGTAAAAACTTTTCCGAAAGATTTATCCTACCTTTCATCCTCTTCTCAGATTCCTGCTCCGGATACCCGACCCACTTCCTTGAATCCTAGTTCCGGTTCGCCGAGCTTCATTCTCACTCTGGATTAACTCTGGTCATCCTCCACGCTGCTCCTCCCTGGATCCCTCAGAATAAACTCACCTGCTTACCACTCCAGTCGACCTCCTTCCTGTCCACCCTCCAACGCCAACTCCATCTGCAACAAAAGAGAAACTGAATGAAACACCATGCCCGCCACCTGCACCCAGCCAACCTCCACCACTGTAATCCTACTTTCCTCCTCTGGAAAAAACCTTCATTCATCTCCACCGTTAAGTCCTTCCACTTCAGTCATTTCACCTTCTGTAAAACAAGAGTCACCACCTATCAACTAACCACTTACCTGTCCTCCTCAGTCTGCTCCTCCTGTCCGAGATTCCAGCTGACGACCTCACTTCGACTTCCAGAACCGTGTTTCAGTAAACCTTTTAAACAATCATTACTGTCTGTGGTTGTTGCTTGGTTTTTGCCAAATCACTATAACAGCCTTCACATCACCTGTGGTGCTCTGGCCTGATGAAGGTAATGTAGAAACATTTACAGTGGCTTGCAAAAGTAATCGGCCCCCTTGAACTTTTCCACATTTTGTCACATTACAGCCACAAACATAAAACAATTTTATTGGAATTCCACATGAAAGACCAAAACAAAGTGGTGTACACATGAGAAGTGGAACGAAAATCATACATGATTCCAAACATTTTTTTACAAATAAATAACTGAAAAGTGGGGTGTGCGTAATTATTCAGCCCCCTTTGGTCTGAGTGCAGTCAGTTGCCCATAGACATTGCTTGATGAGTGCTAATGACTAAATAGAGTGCACCTGTGTGTAATCTAATGTCAGTACAAATACAGCTGCCCTGTGACGGCCTGAGAGGTTGTCTAAGAGAATGTTGGGAGCAACAACACCATGAAGTCCAAAGAACACACCAGACAGGTCAGGGATAAAGTTACTGAGAATTTTAAAGCAGGCTTAGGCTACAAAAAGATTTCCCAAGCCTTGAACATCCCACGGAGCACTGTTCAAGCGATCATTCAGAAATGGAAGGAGTATGGCACAACTGTAAACCTACCAAGACAAGGCCGTCCACCTAAACTCACAGGCCGAACAAGGAGAGCGCTGATCAGAAATGCAGCCAAGAGGCCCATGGTGACTCTGGACGAGCTGCAGAGATCTACAGCTCAGGTGGGGGAATCTGTCCATAGGGCAACTATTAGTGGTGCACTGCACAAAGTTGGCCTTTATGGAAGAGTGGCAAGAAGAAAGCCATTGTTAAAAGAAAACCATCAGAAGTCCCGTTTGCAGTTTGCCACAAGCCATGTGGGGGACACAGCAAACATGTGGAAGAAGGTGCTCTGGTCAGATGAGACCAAAATGGAAAACACTATGTGTGGCGGAAAACTAACACTGCACATCACTCTGAACACACCATGTCCAATCTCAAATATGGGGGTGGCAGCATCATGCTCTGGGGGTGCTTCTCTTCAGCAGGGACAGGGAAGCTGGTCAGAGTTGATGGGAAGATGGATGGAGCCAAATACAGGGCAATCTTGGAGGAAAACCTCTTGGAGTCTGCAAAAGACTTGAGACTGGGGCGGAGGTTCACCTTCCAGCAGGACAACGACCCTAAACATAAAGCCAGGGCAACAATGGAATGGTTTAAAACAAAACATATCCATGTGTTAGAATGGCCCAGTCAAAGTCCAGATCTAAATCCAATCGAGAATCTGTGGCAAGATCTGAAAACTGCTGTTCACAAACGCTGTCCATCTAATCTGACTGAGCTGGAGCTGTTTTGCAAAGAAGAATGGGCAAGAATTTCAGTCTCTAGATGTGCAAAGCTGGTAGAGACATACCCTAATAGACTGGCAGCTGGAATTGCAGCAAAAGGTGGTTCTACAAAGCTTTGATTTAGGGGGCTGAATAATTACGCACACCCCACTTTTCAGTTATTTATTTGTAAAAAATGTTTGGAATCATGTATGATTTTCGTTCCACTTCTCACGTGTACACCACTTTGTATTGGTCTTTCACGTGGAATTCCAATAAAATTGATTCATGTTTGTGGCTGTAATGTGACAAAATGTGGAAAAGTTCAAGGGTGCCGAATACTTTTGCAAGCCACTGTATGTTGCAAGTAACCTGACTGATGCTTTAAAATTATTTAACATTATTTTTTGCTTACAGCACAAAAAACAATGACACATTGATAACTATGATGAATTTGCAAATGATAATTACAGTATAGGGTTTTCATTGCAACCCTGTAGTAAGACCATTACGATGTTTGTTTGCCAAATGATTTTGTCTTCCATTCAAATAATAGGTGTAATGAAGTAATTAAGAGCTAGGAGGCAGAGAGGCCTTCCACATCTAAACAAACCCGCAAATTAGGATCCACCAGGGGACACAAACATTTATGGCTGTGACATATGTTTGCTCCCCTTGACATTGATAGGAATAGCTAATGCCAAAGGAACATAGAGAGGAATTACAGTATAAGCTTCATTCTTCCTAAAACCCCAACAGCTAAAACTATTTACCTGTCTGGTTATTTGGTAGTGCATGTGGCTCTCTGTTTTTAAACCAAGAGGTATTTAAAGAATAATATGTGGTTCATAGACTGCTTCTCTTTACAACACCAACCAGATATACCACGGTGAGAGGCTGGGCAGCAGCTAGGAGATATTTGCCATTTTCAAGTAGGAAAAAGTCCAAGCTGGCCTTACATTCAGAAATAACACAAGTTCTTAAACTATTGACTGCACCGAAGCAGCAGACTTCAAAAGGTCTTCTGACCTGTTTGCTGAGAAGCCTCAAACAAGTTTTTCTTCTTCGTCTTCTCCTTTCCCTCCCCAGTACTACACGTTTCATTATTAATATGTTTTTTCTCAAGTTTCTCTCTGACCCAGGACATTAAATAAAACATTGTATGGTTCATGAAAGATTATGAAAGAGCAGAACGTAAGCAGCAGGAGGTGTAAACTCAGCACAATTCATTCTGGTATATAATGTCAATGCCAGCAACCCCCCTCTCACCCTACCTCCATGCCCTGCAGGCATATTGGCGGAACTACCAATGGATGCTAAGCTTTTTCCGACAAAGCTCTGAAGATAAAGTATCTTCCTTTTATCCCTTCTGCAAATCAATTCTGGGCCTTACAGCAAAATCCCATAAAATAACTTCAAACACCACTACTTACTCCAAAAATTTGTATTATGGCTATATCTCTTTGAACCCTTACCAGTGAAGTTTTGGAGGAAAATGATTTAAGTGTTATCTGCTAAGACATCAGCATGTCAGCACTTCACCTCAGTTTTTCTTCACATGTCAACCTGAACCTTGTTATTTCTCTGCCTGTGTTTGGTTTGTGATTGCTTCTAAGCATCCAGGCCTGGTGATAAATACAAATGCTGCTTGTAAACTTAATGGCTGCAGTAAGTGCAAACAAGATGGTATGAACCCCTGGCGGTGGTACGTGCTCACTCAACTCCTGAAATATTAATTCCCTTCACTCCTCTTCAACAATATGATATAAACTGGGACTGATAAGGTGGGGAACTCTGAAGCAGGGTGTTGGCGTCATTTCCCAAAGACCCACAGAGGTGGCTTAATTGGCACAAGCCAAAGGATCTGAGAAGAATGAGATAACTAGACATCATTCTATACTTTGTGTTTGTATGTAAATTTTAATAAATACTGTAGTGTCACTGGGTAACAAGGTCTTTGCAGTATTAAAATGGCACAAATATTTCTCGTCAATGTGAAGTCTGTCTCAAAGGTAGTGTTCACCTGCTGTCAGCATGTGCCTTCATCTGGTGGGGTGGGTGCAAACCAGAAGCTGGACCCAAATTAATTCTGCTCTGTCTACAAATGTCTCACTGCATGCATGGTACCTGAATCGGGGTGTCCCTGGTTATCTTGAAGAAACTCTTGAAGATTCAGAGAGCATTTTCTATAATAAAACCTACCCTGTAACTCTCCACCTTTTTGCACTTCTCTGGACTCTCTTTCTACACTGCCCCCCCCCAATCACCGCTGACAGAACGTAAGGTCAGGTTCAAACGACAAGATTTTAAAAAGGTTGTATGATTTCCAAGCCTTCAGTGACCACAAGGCGATAAAAAAAATCACAGTTTTGGTCCTAAGGTGTGTGGCCACATTGCAATGACGATACACCACACATGAACAGATTTTACTCTAAAACATTCCCAGGTCAGAGAGGAAATCTCGCAGAACTTCACGAGATCAAACACTTCCAAGGCATATTTCTTCCCAACACCTCATTTTCTAATTGGCTACTCATCACATTCAACAGGCCACATGTTCGGTTATGCTTGGAATACATCACACACGCTGCAATATCGGGCCAAGACAATCCAACATGTTTATTATCCCTGATTTATGATCAGAGCGGTCTGACGTCCTTCCGAGCAGACCAAAGTGCTTTGAACACAGCACACACAGCAGGAATATCTGTGTGGATTATTTTAAGGGCCATCCAGATAATCAGGGCGCCCTTACGATTGTCGGAAAGGGCACATCAAGCCTGAAATCGGTTTAAAACTCTTGCCATGTGAAGCAGGCCTAGGAGTCTTCCTTCTACGTACATTATTTCTAGCTTCCATAATATTGCACTGCAAGTCCAGAGTCCCTCTGTATGGAGTTTGCCAGAGTGGGCTGGTGTTGAAATTCAGCCAAGAGCTTGGATGTTTCTTCTAATTCGGGTGGGTTGTGGATGAGAAAATTATTATTTTTATAAATATATCTCAAACTTTTAGGCACAGAGGCACTTATATTTGGAAACCCTGCGAGCTTAGAGAGCTACTGACGACTGGTAGCAGAAAACAATATCAAAATAGTTGGCATGCCAGAATATTTCTGAGTCGTGCACAGCAGTGAGAGGTACTAATTAGCTGCAGCAGCACCACTAGCGCGTACAAAGATAATCTATAGAGGAAGATGCCTCACTCATGTACACAAGCAGACACACAGCAGGATCATGACAGGGACTCAACCTCAGCTGCTTTTGGAGTACAAAAACAAACGTTCTGGCCACCGGTGCAGAACAGACCGGCCTTTTGGGAAAGTTCCCGAACTTCCCTATGGTCAGCCTGCCCCTGGAGTTTGCCTTGTCTGAGTACTCTGGCTTCCTCCCACAGTCCAACAGCATGTCATGCATGCCAGTTGGCCACTCCTACTTGGCTATAGTCCTGCGTGTGTGCATGCACTCACATTTGTCCTGCTTGTCTCCATGTTGGCCTGTGATTGGTGTGTTTCCACCTCCTGCCCACCCTGAGGCCTTACACATTATCATTGGGTAGAGAAAAAGGAACAGATTTTTTTACAGTGAGAAACTTTTAGGCTGCATAGCTTTTGTAGACAGTACGGTACTCGCAATTAACTTCTTGCGGTGTCAGCCAGCTGAGACGTACGGATCGGTTAGCGTGAGAAAAATGAACGCTTAGAAGGAAACTGCTTGTCTGTCTCTAAAAGATGAGGAATCCAGAAGAAGGGGTGAAAAGTTGTTTATTCAGCCGGCACACGCTTTTTTTTTCTAAGGAGTGTTCAAAACCTTTTTGTCTTCTAGAGACAACAAAGAGCAATAACAGCATTTTTACGAGATAGCACAGAATAAACACAATTTAAGGAATAATTGCCAACTAAATCTAAAGTCAGCACAGGAAATTAATTAATAAAGAACCCAGTTTGCCAGATTAAACAGGCTATTGATCTTTTTGTTCCAGCATCTATTTAAGCGAAGGTCAAGCAGGGCATGACTGTAGTATCTGTTTATTTGTCGCAGTAATTTAAATGTTTTACATAATTAAAACATTAAGAGCTCCTGCGACGAAGGAGAACGCTTTAAGCTTGACACTGTGTTCTTTTTTCGTTCTAGGTAAGGAAGTAGTTCTGTAGTTGCCCTGTTGTTTTAACGGGCTCGTCGAACAAAGACTCAGGCTGGTCAGGGGAACTCGGCTAAAACGCATTGAAGAAGTTTTCACCACATATAAATAATTTTTGCGGCAGCAGGTACTCAGCAGATTCTCGGGAGAGGAAAAAAGGAAGGGTGACAGAGTGATAGACCAGATACAGTCTGGGATTTGACATTAGGACCACCTTTGCGTACGTGAGAATTAAAAGCCGCAACACATGGTCGGACGAGTCAATTGCTGGGCTGAATTATTCAACTCTGATGGTAGATATTTACTTGTTTACTCTTGTTTGTGAAAAAAACTGAAATCTTAGATTATCCTGTTCTATGGACCCTGTTATCATGTAATGTCATCTCGTGAGCTGGATGCATTGTTACACCTCTTGTTATGTATGAAAATGGCTAGGTTGATGGATCTGCAGTGATCATGTCACATGTTAGGATAAATAACTCAATTTACTCAGCTCAATAGTAACTACTGCATTCAGAAGACAAATAAAAAAAAAAACCTCCCACATAATGTATCTTAATAGCGAATGCATGTTATACAGCCGTAACCAAGTAACTGGGGATCTGTAGACTTGCAAGGGTTCTAATCTTTAGAGAAGGCAGTGCTCCAAATGTAATGCTGCAAAAGAAAGCATTTCATATGCACTTTGCCTCTGCTGAGCAAGAACTCATGCAAAGGTGCATCCAACCTTTATCTCCTCAGGTGGCCTATCTGTGGGATGAGTGCCGGGCTCTGAGATCGGGGGAGGCTTGAAAAGACGAACTGACCATCTTTTGCACAGTCACACAGACTTTTTATGACACTCTGACCTCTGTCAGTAATACAACTCCAAAATTTCAACTAAAGAGAGAAGAGGAAACAGACGTTGCCCACAAAATCAATAGTTTCACTTTTGTGAGAGGATAAACACTTTTATTGCTCTCAGATAAATTTTCTTGTGGATGAGGTTTCAAATTAATCCTTTGAGTGAAAGATAAAGGTATGTCTAAAGCACAGAAACAAATTATGTCTAATGATGTTGTCATATTTCTCTTCTTTTTAGCCTACAATTAAAGCACCCAAGTATCATTTTTAACACAGTTAAACCCAAAGTTATGTACCTCCGGCACATTTAGAGTTAAACTTATTTTCATACATTTAAACAGTTTGCTTCTGATTAGAAATTAGACAGACATTTCTCAAAAAATAATTAACAATGAAAATTGAGTTTCACTTTTAAAAATATGCACCAATCAGTATTTCTTAATTCTTTGGGACCTTGAAAAACTCATGCATGTTTATCTTAAGTCGGATTGATTACTGCAACAGTGTCTTCACAGGTTTGCCAAAAAGTCAATCAGACAGCTGCAGCTGATCCAGAACGCTGCTGCTCGTGTTCCTCACTAGAAGCAGGAAAGTAGAGCACATCACCCCAGTTCTAAAGTCCTTACACTGGCTCCCTGTAGCTCAGAGAATAGACTTAGAATACTTTTACTCGTTTATAAATCATTGAATGGCTTAGCACCAAAATACATTAAAGATCTGTTGTTGTATCAACCTTCCAGACCACACAGGTCTTCTGGTTCAAGTCTACTCCACATCACTAGAATCTGAACCAAACATGGAGAAGCAGCTTTCAGTTTCTATGCTCCCCTTATCTGGAACAAACCTGCAGACCAATGCAAAGCTGCTGAAACACAGAGTTTCTCTAAATCAAAGCTAAAGACCCATCTGTTCAGAGCTGCCTTTGATCTGTTAATAACAATTGGAATGTCATAACAGTAATATGTTTTAAAGTACGTTTACGTTTTTGTTGTTGCTTTATTTTTCCCTCAATCACCCCAAGCGCCCAAGTGTGCTATACAAATAAAATTGCCGTGCCCATTGGCAGTACAGCAGTCAACCCTTTTTTTGAATTGCTGAGCAGCTCTTTGCACGTTTCTGTTGGTATTTGGATAATTTATCTTTGGTGATTAGCTCCAGGTCTTTGAGGTTGGATGACCTCCTTGCCATCACCCTCATCTTTAGCTCCCATCACAGACCAGAGTCAAGTCAAAACACTGGCTGGGCAACTCTAAAGCTTTCTTGCTCCTAGATAGGCCCATCTTAAAATGAAAAGATTATCTTAAACCTAAATCTTCCAGGGATATAAGCAAATGTGGGGTGAGCAATGTTCATTATATATATCATTTTTTGCGATATTAAGCCTCGTTTCAAACCTGTTTTGTGTTTCCTAGTTACTAGACGGTAAAGTTCACAAATAAAAACAAGCAGAGAAGTAGCAGTAGAATAGACAGTAGTATTCTATCTACTGTACCGGCGTAATCATCAAACCAACACCTCAGCCAATCTTTTAGGTCAATTTAACCTTGAGAAATGTATACAAAAAAGAGACACTCAACTCAGGGTCAGTTTATAAAATCAGGTTCCTTCGAAATTGATTTCATTAAATCACTAAAGATCCCTCCCCATATAGAATCAATATATTGAAAACTTACTAACTTACAGGTTTTTTAAAGACAGTCAAAATACTCAAACGTTACCAGCAGTACCAGCAGAACAGTGCACCTGAAGAACCTTCGATATACTGTGTAGCTTTCAAAAGAACATGGAAAGAGCTGTTTATACTGATCATCCAGCAGAGAATGAATTAAATATTGTGGCCTGATCTACTGTGACGAACAGGAATTACAAAACAAGGTGTTTCTCCATTAAAATAAATGTTATTTGCCATCCACTGGGTTGTAAGCTGCACAAGTATTCATAAAAATGCATTTAAATAATTCAGAGTGCTCTTGCCAACTGCTAAGGGAGGCCGAGTGACAGTCTATGCATTATTCTTTGATCAAGGGTTCCATAAGAGGGTTCCATTGGCCGCACAGGAGAGAAAGCAAATTCAGGCCAAAACGGATGCACAAATCCAACATGACAGAGCAACGGGGCTGTAAGCAACTCCCAAATCTTTTCAGTCGCTGAAGAATATGAACATGATGGGTTGGCACGGTGATGAAAAGCAGAGATCCATAAAAAAAGAAAAAAAAGAAAAAAAATTGCCATCTGGTTGATTTAGTGGCAGAGGTGCACAGGCTCACAGATTCATTAGGAAATGTATCTCTTTTTATTTTATCTTACACAAAGCAACAATAGTAGAGCTTCAGCTTTTGGGGATTTGTATTTACAGGATCCGTTTAGCTGATGAAGGATTAAGAGCTGGTTTGCCAAACACAGGGAGTCAGTGGAAACACAACATTTATGTTGTCACAAAAGGAAGAAGTTGGAATATTAAATCTCCTGTCACTCTGTTTCCCATCTTTCCATGTGTGCTGGTGCATTAGGCTTGAACATGAGAAAATAAAGGGGTATTTGTGGAACATATGTCTGGTGGTTTGAATGGACTAGCGCCCTAGCATTGGGACCAGGGGAGTGAAACTCACAGCGTTCTGCTGCATCAGGAAAAGGTACATTAATTAACTTAATCAGAAATAGGTCAAGCTTTCAGTTTTAATTTCAGTTGAGGTGAGTGAATCATCAGTGCAGACAGCATGGCGTAGCATGAAAGTAAGTACTGTTATTATATCATTGCTATGAGATTTTTGCCACAGTGGTTTTGATGCTGCAGTAGTGCCATATACATGGTCAGTGAAGGCTACAATGGTCACACCAGGGGTTGCGATAACCTAACATTTTCTGTATTTAACCGTTTTTTTTTAGAATGGTGACGGAACAATCTGAAGGCTGTCCATTATTTTGACAGGTTTACACCTCTGACCACTTGGTGCAAATGCGCAGACATTTTCAACTTTACGCACAGAGTAAAGGGAACTAAATCAATTGGTTTTGGAGTGCGTCGCTCCCAAGAGCCCAGTTTTTCCAACCATTGGTGCATGCTGCAGGATTTCCTTCGCTGAAGCGATAGCTTGTGGGTAAGGAAACGGCTCGCTCAGAGAGTCTCTCTGACTTCTGATCACTCCAATTAGGGAGATGTTCCCTCATTTCAAAACGTTGTCTGGAGTGGGGTTTAATTCCAGTCTCCAGTGTGGCAGCGGAGCCCAGATTCAGCCTCCAGAACAACATCCAAACACCTATGAGAAGTCCTCTTTACGAAGCAAAAATTCAAAGCCTCATGAAAAAAAACCTTTGCAGCAATCTCACTATTTGATTATGCACAAGTAGGTGAGCATTTCAGTCCCATGCAGGACAGGAGAAACTTGTGAGACTGGGCGTTAAGGCCACAGCATGCAAACAGTTCGTATGTAGTGCAAACATTTGATGTATGTAGTGCAAACATTTGATTTCATTTTTAAAATGTAGTTCTTTGTTCAGCTTGTTTGGATTGAATTTTTTTTTTAAATTAATAGATAAATACTTTTGAATATGTTATGGTTTTAAAACTTGACTGATGAAAACAGATTCTGACTGGATTTTAGTTAACCCGTCGGTCAAAATGGCGAACAAAAAAATGTCTAGTGTGACCACTGGGTCCCACAGCAAATCTTTTTAAATTGTCCAAAAAAAGGTGATAGCCTGGCTTGGCTGGCTTAATTTATTTTGTATATGGGACAGTGTCAAACACATAACGTAACTCTGGAGCATCTTCATTCTTTCTGTGGTATGAAAAGAAAAGGCTGATATGCAATATTGTGACCAGGGTATAAATGATAAATATTCTTGCCAGCAGAGAACGCTGCACCAACCAGAGACACAGCTATAAAACTCAAAAAGTCACCCGCTGTTTTCCAAAGCTTTATCATGGTAATAAAATGGGATTCATACAGTTTTTCGATGCGTCTACCCTTGTATTATGGATTGTGAGTATAATAAGTTCAGATGGCACCCAAGCAATCAAGTTCAGTTCAATTCTACAACCATTTGTTAAAGATAAAAGATGCATTTGATGCTACTATCTGTATATACATGTTTTATAGTCACTCTTGCTAAAGGAGCTAAAACCGCTTTATCACAAAATCCCACGGAGCAGCTTCTGGATTTTTCTGCTCCATCACAGCTTTCCAGAATGATCTGTTGTAAAAATCAGATTTGGATAAGACATGTGTAACAATCGGATATGCAAGACTCCTACTAAGAACGCAGGCAACCTTGAAAGTCTCTAAACCAAGTTTTGGGATTTATTTTGGATGTGCATGTGTAAGATTCCGAGACAGACATTGAAGATAACCTTAATCTACGTTGATCCTTAGCCGATTGATTTAAGGCCAACACTTCACTGTCTGTGTCTCAACAACAGGGCTCCAGGGCTGAGGAATCTCTCTGTAACAGTGCCGTTTGTTGTCAAAAAATCTACATCTTTATTCAGCGCTCTGCATTAAAAATGCAGAACCCTTTGTATCTCATGTCTCCCCCCCATCTTATTTCCTGTAAATGAACTTGGTCAGATTGAATAAGAGATGTAGATTGAGTCTAACAGGGATACGAGGGTAAATAGACATGTTCTCAACACATTTGATGCTCTGGCCTTTATCAGACAGCTCTGCTGTCATTTTACTTTGTGAAACATGTGAATCTGTTTCATAGCATATGCAAGGTTTCTGTCTTTTACAAAAATAGAAAGCATTTCCACACACTGCTCCAGTGGAGCATATTTAAGGTGTCCTAGGAGATCTATTCAATTCAATTCAGTTTATTTATATAGCGCCAATTCACAACAGATGTCATCTCAAGGCACTTAACAAGAAGTTATTTCAATACAATTATATAAACATTCCAAGCAGTTAAAAAGTTTCCTATTTAAGGAATCCCAGCAGATTGCGTCAGTCATTGGCGTGAGGTTGGGCAGATTTCCAACCACAGCAATCCTTCAGCAATCCCTCATACTGAGCAAGCATGTAGCGACAGTGGAGAGGAAAAACTCCCCTTTAACAGGAAGAAACCTCCAACAGAACCAGGCTCAGTAGGAGCGGCCATCTGCCACGACCGTCTGGGGGTTTAAGAAGACAGAGCAGAACACAGAAGGAACAGAAGATGTGATATAAGAGAACTTTCTATGTTACAGAAAGTAAAAAGTTGATAACAGGACACAGTGGATGTTCAGTTACTGGGAGGATCATCCCAGTCGATGCCCCCCGTTCAACAGGGCATTGCAGCCAAGCAGGATAACAGACCAGGTATATCTTCTATGGAGAGAAAAACACAGAGAAAACAAAGTTAACAGTCGAAATAACAGAATGTACTGTAATACAACTGGAGAGTCGTAGGAGAAAAGGAAGTAGCAGAGTGAAGAAAATTGGTAAGTCTGTCCTCCAGCAGTCTAAGCCTATAGCAGCATAACTACAGAGATAGCTCAGGATGACCTAAGCCACTCTAACTATAAGCTTTATCAAAAAGGAAAGTTTCAAGCCTGGCCTTAAAAGTAAACAGAGTGTCTGCCTCACGGACTAAAGCTGGGAGCTGGTTCCACAGGAGAGGAGCCTGATAACTAAAAGATCTGCCTCCCATTCTACTTTTAGAGATCCTAGGAACTACAAGTAAACCTGCAGTCTGAGAGCGAAGTGCTCTTTTGGGAACATATGGAACAATTAGATCTCTGATGTATGATGGAGCTTGATTATTAAGGGCTTTGTATGTAAGAAGAAGGATCTTAAATTCTATTCTGGATTTAACAGGGAGCCAATGAAGGGAAGCTAAAACAGGAGAAATGTGATCTCTCTTTTTAATATTCATCAGAACTCTTGCTGCCGCATTTTGGATCAACTGAAGGCTTTTAATGGCATTTTGTGGACTTCCTGATAGTAAAGAATTACAGTAGTCCAGCCTTGAGGTAACAAATGCATGGACTAGTTTCTCAGCATCACTCCTGGACAGGATGTTTCTAATTTTAGCAATATTCCGGAGGTGAAAGAAAGAAATCCTAGAAACCTGTTTTATATGGGATTTAAATGTCAAGTCTTGGTCAAAAATAACGCCGAGGTTCTTTACGTTGTTACTGGGGGCCAATTTAATGCCATCCAGATGAAGTGATTGACTAATCAGTTTCTGTTTAAGAACTTCTGGTCCAAAGACAGCAACTTCTGTCTTGTCAGAATTTAAAAGCAAAAAGTTTAGGGTCATCCATGCTTTTATGTCTTCCAGACATGCCTGTAATCTACCTAACTGACTGGGTTCATCAGGATTTATGGATAAATATTGTTGTGTATCATCGGCATAGCTGTGGAAATTTATCCCATGCTGTCTAATGATTCTACCAATTGGAAGCATATATATGGTGAAAAGAATTGGTCCAAGGACAGAACCCTGTGGAACTCCACAAGTAACCCTTGAGAGTGAAGATGATTTATCATTTAGATGAACAAACTGGAATCTATCAGACAAATATGATTTAAACCAGCCTAGTGCTGTTCCTTTGAGCCCTGCAACATGTTCAAGCCTTTCTAAGAGAATATTATGATCGACTGTGTCAAAAGCAGCACTGAGATCTAACAAAACCAGAACAGACACCAGTCCATTATCTGAGGCCATGAGAATATCATCAGTAACCTTCACCAGTGCTGTCTCAGTGCTACGATGAGCTCTAAAACCTGACTGAAACTCTTCAAACAGCTCGTTACTGTTTAGATGTTCACAGACTTGATTAGCAACTATTTTCTCAAGGACTTTGGATAAGAAAGGAAGGTTAGATATAGGTCTGTAATTCACTAAGTCATCTTGATCAAGGGAAGGTTTCTTGAGTAAAGGTTTAATTACAGCTATTTTAAATTCCTGTGGTACGTATCCGTTTACTAAGGATAGATTCATCGTATCCAAAATGGGGCCAGGAACCAAATGGAACACTTCTTTAAATAATTTGGTTGGGATTGGGTCCAACATACAAGTTGAAGGTTTAGATGAGGCTAATATTTTTGATAATTCTGAAAGCTCGACTGAATCAAAACAGCCTAAGCACAACTGAGGTTCTACAGTTCTTTCCGATACTGACTAATTTACTGAGGAAGAAGTAATCATGTTTGGGAGGGTGCCAATGATTTTATTTTTAATAAAATTTATTTTATTTATGAAGAATCTCATAAAATCATCACTGCTAAGAGCTGGGGGAATAGTTTGCTCAACAGAGCTATGACTCTGTGTAAGTTTGGCAACTGTACTAAAAAGAAACCTAGGATTGTTTTTAAAATGGTTACGTTTGTTTGAACTCTTGCAGTTAAATCAGACCAATGTTAGCTTGAGTTATGTTCTCAGCTTCACTGTAGCCTTGTGGGTAACATGTCTCGAGAATCCAAGGAGGCTCAGCAAACCACAGGTTGTATTGACCATATCTAGGTATTGAATTTCTGCCATGTGATTAGCTGAATCTAATTATAATGACAAGCAAATACACAGATGTACCCAAATAAAGTAGCCAGTGACTCTTATAAACTGTATATACTATACAAACTGTTGTGAGAAGTTTTTGGAAGGAAACCCAAAATATTTGACCTAAGTCCTACAGTTCAAAGGCAACACTACCAAATAGTTAGGAAATGTATGTAAACTTCTGATTTTGAAGACATTAAAAAATAAATAAAAACATTTTTTTTTTCTTATTATAATTTTGGCAATTCTAACTGACCTAAAACCAAAGAAGTTTGGTCTGATTTAACTTCAAACAGTGTGAGAAAAAAGGTCTATGTGTCTTTTTATTCGGTGTATGTAAACTTCTGGTTTCAGCTGTATACCAAACCCCAAAACTGCAAACTGTGGACTTGTCACTCTTTGTGACTCTGGTTTAGCAATGTCTCTTCTGCAGCCCACATTCAGTCTCTGTGGCAGCCAAGTACTGTATTGGCTGATGAATGGCGGTGGGGATTTGGGACAGATCTTTTTAAGAGGGAGTCATATAGAGCTTACAAACCATACAGAAGTATTTTTGGGGCTGACAAGTGATAAATTGGAAGCTAGATGTCTGGTTGGATTCAGAAACATTGCTATGGAGTCCGTTTAAAACCCCTGCAGAGCAGTCACTCTGTGAGTGCATCTAAAGCTGTAAATAATCTATCATGTTATCCATGGAATGAACACTGGCGGGAGAAAAGCAATGATGTTGTCACAAGAATGGTAGTGGGAGCATCATGTTGTGGGGATTCACAAAGTGGATTGTAAAGTAAGAACTAAATAACTTCAAACTTGTCCCCTTCTCCACAGCTCAACAGATGGTTCAATCTTGGACACAGTTGTTTGTTGCAACAGTATAATAATATAAGCAGGCAAATATTTAGCTTTCGAAAAATCCTTGTCTCTAGTCAAAGTATGTAGACCCTACTTTAATATCTGTTCAAGGAAACCAAGAAACATAACCAATCTACCAATTTTGCGAATAAGAGTGTTCAAATATCCACCTAGATTTCTGCTGGAAGCGTGTTAATAGCTACCAAGACTGTGGTCAAAGTGCAACTAACCCAATATGTTACCAACGTCTGGGCTAGAGATACTCAGCATAAATTAAAACCAATTATTGGTAAAGATCACTGAAGTTATTTGCTGTATAATCATCATCAGCATTATTGTATGAATATTGTTAGGAACATGTCTCCACCACTTTTAAAAGCCTGACGCAGAATTTCTTAACTGCGCAAATCTAACACCCACTTGTGGTTCTACAAGAATTTTCGTATAATCAGTATTCGACTGGACTGGTATTTCATCCTAATCATGTATCATGCATTGTGTAGTAGGCCTACACAGGGCATAACGAGAAGAGATTAACACCTCATGACCAGCTCCTGATCAGCTATTGTACT
This sequence comes from Valencia hispanica, assembly GCA_963556495.2. NCBI lineage: Eukaryota > Metazoa > Chordata > Actinopteri > Cyprinodontiformes > Valenciidae > Valencia > Valencia hispanica. The sequence continues at coordinate 9,119,125 of OY747705.1, read as the reverse complement.
GTCAAATAAAATCCAAACGATTTCTCCTTGTATAGACTATTTAATTTCAAGTTCATTGATCTCTCTCGCACACGTTTCAAATACAAAAGACTGCAGTAACAGTATACTATTAACTGGCGAGTTAAAGTTTATCCTGACATGTTGGCAAGGGTTGCCAAGAAAACGTATAATGATTATTATTATTATTATTACTTCTTCTTAAATTCAAGGCTACGATGTGTCATGAACAGTCTGGTCGTATCCGAGCATTGGGTTGCACAGTGTGAGAATAATACTATTAATATAGCCTATATTGTTCTTTGCGCTACGATGTGGATTTTAACTATCCTTCCTAGCCAACAGCCCAATGGTGGCTTTCAGTGCCGTTTGAAAAACAAGATAAAAGATGTCTGGCTTTCAATTTTTATTGATTGAATAAAGATACAATTTTCACACAGTTGTCAATACACTGCAGTGCATATTGTCTAACGTCTCACGGACAAAAGCTTTTATAAGACTTAATAATAATAGTTTGTACCCAGCACTCTTCAAACCACACTCAAGTTTATAGTTCTTGTCTCTGGCAATTTTAAGAATACGATGCCCTTGCATTTCCCCCTGGAAAAAGAATGGTTCGACAAAATTAATTAAAGCTCATCATTTATATGACATTCATGCCCTGGTGTGTGTATGTAAACTTCCACTGTATAGTTATTCAGACAACAGCAATTCTGCTTATAATATCACCGAAGTGTCTTTATTCCAATTACTAACAACATGATGAGCCACGTAGTAATTTGTCTTATTTGCCAGGTGGGTTTCCCTTTGAGCCTCCGTTTACTTGAAAAAGCATCAATAAGCTGTGTTATCTCATCTGGGCCTTCGGTGTCATGTATGCAGCGAGCAGAGGGTTGGCGGGGAGGCTGTGTAAACACAGCATTATTGGGAGCACACATGTCTGCCTTCTGAAACATCAGTCTCACACTGAGGCTGTCAAAGAAAAGGCAGCACAGACTCACAGCGCAGCACACACAATGGGAACGGACCTGTGGCATCACTTTCAAATGCAATCAGAGATCAGCAACCCGAACTACAAAATGAAACACACGCCACAGCTGGGTGTGTTTCAGAGCTGAGTGTTTCACTTTGGAGGAAGTACAAATAAGGGGTTTGCTAAAAAAAGGATCAATCAGGATGTAACCTGTCTTTTTTTAACAGTGAGGTGAACGGAACTGATTTTCTATTCTTTTCTTTCTTCTTGCATACAAAAGCCATTCACTGGATAGATATATCGGATAGTTGTGATATATAAATGAAAATATTCACCTCATTTTCTGTGACAAAAGAGGAACTATATAAAAAGCGCTCCCCAGCACTGCTGTGAAATGCAATCATTCTCGAACTTGAGGTTTTAGCAAAACTAGTAGGTCTCCTGTCATTGTTTCAACGCCGCCCACTCACAAGCCAAAAAAAGCCAACAGAAAGGGAGTGAAAACGGAGCCATTTATGAGATGCCTTATACACTGAGCACACATCCTGCCATAAGCTGGAATGTTTTCAGCTCTCAGATGTTAAAACGGTTCTAGATAATGACTACGAGAGACTTTAGTACTTTCAACCGTTCTCAGAGACGAGGCGCTCTGACTGTCACCTGTCTGTCTCTCTCTCTCTCTCTCTCTCTGTTTTTAATTGAACCACCTTCTAGGCTGTACCTTAATGCCTCTTTCACACTCTAAACTGTAGTTTGGCAGAGGAAGTTTTAGGCAGCCATGACGCTAAAAGAACCAAATCTCTGCGGTTATCCACAGCCCCGGAAGAAAGAAGGCTTTTTCTCTGTCTGTCTTCCTGGCTGTGTGACTGGCTTTGGTCCAGGCTTCCTTGTGACTGGGACATTCAGGGGAGCCAAAGTGATGGAGCCACTGTGATGTCCTTATTTTAAAACAGTTCTCGCTCCAAGTTGTGTGCACGCACGATCCTTTCGCTGCTTAGGGAGAAAACAGCCGCTTGAGAGCCGCTTTGATATGCAGTAAAAATACGAAGGCATCATATTTATCCCCGATCTCCTTCATAGAGATCGCGCGGTTGAAAGCGGCAGTGGGAGCGCGCTGAAGGATGAGGATTAACAATGACACAACATGAAGAGGGGGTCTGTCAGCTCAGTGACACCTCGTTTCGCCTGCCATTGTCTGATTACCCCAACAGCGGCCCACCAATGACAGGGATGATCACAGGAAGGCGGGAAGAACACAACTGTCAGGCTTTACGCCGCAAAGCCAATTCCCACCATTTCTGCTCCTACAAACCAGATTCTAGGTGAAGAATCAAGAAGAGCAACAGAGAGAGTGAGGGAAGAAGGGTGGAGGAGGAGGGGAAAGAGTGAGGGAAAAGGACACACGGACAGCTTACAGGGGATACAAACCAAAAGATTATGGTAATCTTCCCTTCTTTGTCCTCCGCGAAATGTTTTCGTACTACGCCTTTTATCTGTGTAAGAAGGGATGTGAACCTCTTCAGTTAGTGACAGTGGGCACTTTCTGTGTGGTTTCTGGGTAATTAGCACCAGTAGCAGGCCCTTTCTTTTTCTCTGCTCAAGCTTATGGTCTTCTTAGGGACGGCAACAGGGGATTTTCCCCCCTCCAACCCTCTGTCTGCTCTTAAGGAGCGATTCCCAGCCCCGGCCGAGCCACGACAACCATCTGTTAGCGCTAGGAGGATCAAAAACCTTCAAGACTCTCAGCACTGCTGACAATCAAATGGACAGCTTAAGTTCAGACAGGTGACTGAATTAATTATTCTATTCAGTGTGAAACTGAGATGTTTTCAATGGCGTGGTCAATGGACTGCTCATATGCCCTGCTCCGCTTTTTGTTCTAACGTCTAAACTGTGAAAAACACCAGCAATGTGATTCCTTAGGAATGAACAATTAACCTAAATCTTTATGTCTTTTTGAATATATGCTTAATACTTAAAAATGATGGTAAACAAAGCAGTTAAACTTGTCGTTTGTTTCTTGAGGTGTCAAAATCTGACTTTTTAATTTCTCTTGGTGGCCATTTTGCTGAAATGGGGGGGTGGTGGTTAACTGAACTGCTAATCTTTTTTCCCATGCAGAGTGACCAAAGGCAAAGGATAAATTGGCCGCCACCACCACAAACACACCTTTTCAATTTAAGATAATACCGATATGAGACCTGAAAGAACACCCAAAGCTTATGCTCATCATATCAACCAGGGCTTTTCAACATAAGGTCAAAGGTGACCCTCAGATAAAGTGCTAGACAAGAGATCAGTGGGACCGTCCCTTCTACACCTAAAAAGAGCCTTATAAGTGATACGTTTTCTTCATCATAAGTGCTGGCAATCCTGAGTGAATTTGTCTTCTTTTTCTTCAACCTTTGATGTTTTTTCTTCTCAGTTTTTCCTTCAACAACACCTTCTCGCTCCACTCCAGTGGATGAAGCCTCTTTTTGTTGTGGTTGAAGCTGCATCTTATTGTCTCTGTCACGGGTGCTTTGTCTTACCAAAGCCCACTGCACCCTCAGAAAAGCAGGGGGGCTTCATCAAAGCTCAGGCGAGATGGACTCAACAACAGTGGATTAAGGTCTTCTGCATGATAAAGTCCCTACCTAGGGGTGGAATTAACTTAATATGTGAAAGAATGTTATTGAGAGGGAATAAAGTGCCAAAAAGCTCTGTCATTCTCTTCGTAATGTCCTAATCCAGCGCCTGACACAGAGACCTTGGATTGGAGTTTGTTAATCACAGAGATGCCCATCTGTATTCCCTGTCCTTTAAGCTATTTAAACTTCGTCTAAACTCAATTATTGTCCCTGGGAGACCAAAATGGCATATTAAGTTACGTGAAAGGGTATTCAGATCAGGGGAGAGGGGGAAAAAAGGGTATCCCAGCCTTAAAATGTGGAGATGTCTACGCAGCCAATTTAAGTACAGCTAAACAGATTAAAGGCGGAATCTGCTGACCTGAAAAATAACGTGACAATGAGTTAAAAAGAGGAGGAATCTCACTTTCAAAGCATCCCCTAAACTGTTAAGAAACCTAGTCATAGTGGATCTTAGAGACGGTGCTCCAGCATATATTCTTCCAGTTACAGCTGTCACACGGAGAGATCCTTAGGAACCAATGCTCAAAGGGACACACTGCATTTATTCCACCACAGTTAAAGTTTATTAGATTTTTTTGGACAAAAACGTTGTCTAAAGGTTGGCATATTACATGCATGCTCCTTCTAACAGCCACTGCTTGGATAAAAAGCCAACAGCTAGTGCTAAAAAGTGGTAGTATTCTCTTGAAATTAGCTTTAATCTCTACAACATTTAGTCTTTGTACACACATATTTATTCCAGCTGGATGTACTTACCATGATATTTAACATGTGACTGTGATTGTAACAAACACAGACCAACAGCTTTTTCATTGTAAATAATGCTAATATCTCTTTCTATATTTCTTTCTAAATGTTAATTAAATAATCTTCACATTGAGAGGTGGGGTTCCACGGGGCAGTTTGGTCCAGCTAATGACTCTTCACATAACATGGAGCAGAGTTTTATCATCAACCAATCTATATTTTCAAACAGTGGTCCCCAAACATTTTTTATTTTTTTTGCCATGGACAGGTTTTCTATTAGACAATATTCACGTGGACTGCAGGATAAATGCAACAAAATAAAAACAAATGACCTGCATAAAAAACAGGGTTATTTTAAAATATATTAATACATGTAAATCCAATGTGTGCTCGTAACCTGTTTACCGTTTCCTTATCAAAAACATAGCATGGGTTATATCCTCTCTGACTCCTAGCTCTGTGGTGACTATGGTAACTTTAAACATGCCTTTAAAATAAGATTTACCACAAAAAGACATTTAAAGGGGATGTAAAATACAACTTATCACAACGCTGAATCAGTGGGAGACCTGTGGCTGTTTCTCTGTAACAGAACGGTTCCATCTGGGGAAGTTTTAAAAGCTTCATTGCCTAGTTAGAAAGTAGGTTGCAGCACATTATACAGAGCGGGGGCTTGGTGCATAGAAAACACCTGTTGTGATACATCCATATAGGAAACCTGGTATTGTCTGCTAAATGTAGCTTTCTTTTTCCTGGAGGTTGTAGGGTCTTCTGTCTCTTTACTGGAACTTATCATTTTCGCAAAGATACTTTTCAGAGACCTCTGTTTTTTTTCATTTTGCTAGCTTGTGGGTTTGTTTTTAGCGATAACCGAGGCAAGCGTCTTGCCAGGTGTCAAGAGTGCATTATAGCTAGGGTGACCATATTTTGATTTCTAAAAAAGAGGACATTTGTCACAGTCCTGAAACACGTCATGACTGTGACCAGACTTTGGACTTTACCATATTTAAAGCATGCATTCTCCATGTGGTTAGAATGAACAGTTTAATAACAAACCTCAAATAGGCGTTCACAAGTGGAAAAATGACATTAAAATCTCTAGAAATTAAATAATAATAGAAATAATTACTCTTCCAAATTGGAAAATATACCAGAAACAGTAATAGTTTGCTTTACTGGACAAAAATTTAAAGAAATCTGAAATAACATTCTGAGAAAACAGTTATTATTTTCTTTTCAATGTAATAATAAAATTAAAAATCAACAGTCTCAAAAACACAATAATGCCTGCTCAACTTTTTAGATTTTATCTTCATCCTCCTCAGTCAGTCTATAGATGAATTATTATTATAGGCTAGATTTCATTTCCATGTGGACCTACTAGATCTTTGCCACTTTTGTCACACACATAAACACATACGCCAGCTCTGTTTGTCTGTAAAGCTACACTTGCGCTTTAATATCTTGTAAACACAGCACAGTGAAGGGCAAAGTGGTGCAGCGCATCAAAGCCCGCTGTCTGTTAGTCTATGAAACGGTTCAGAACCATCCACAAAAGCAAATGTGTTGTATTGCATGCATTGCACCAGTCAATTTAAGTATGCTTATTAGTCCCCTTAAAAACGATGAAAATCCGGACATTTTCATCAATCTATGAAATCCCCCCGGACGCCCTGGACAGCAAACAGGAAACAGGAGGGTTGGTCACCCTAGTAATAGCAGGATTTAATGGAGAGAATTCGGTCAATTTTCAAACCAAAACATAGTTTAGTGTCTGATAATAAATAAATGGAAATACTGAAAGTTATTTTACATACAGTATTTCCATTTAAGTAAGTTATTTTACTCATTTGGTACTGAGCTGCCCTGTACCATTCCAGGTCCTTAATGTTTCTCTTATGCCCCTTTTCCACTAGGGTCGGCTTGGACTGGGCCGTGTCGGGTCACCCCGGCCCAGCACAGCCTGGTTGTGTTTCCATTGCCATCTCAGGAACGTGGCAGTGGGCGAGGACATAGGCTGGCTGAGCGTAGCAAAGTTCCAGTAAAAATCAGTCATCACTTACGTTTCCGGTATTACAGATGCCGATGCTGGAGCCGGTATCTAGCCTACTCTCTCTCCTGTTGCTCGCCGGCCTTTCACCGTAAATGCCGCCCATTTCTGCAAAGGTCTTCCAGTGCTTGCGGTCTGCCCCACACCAGTCGTTGTGGTCGCACTTTATTTGCATTTTATTTTTATTTTTTAGTTTCCCCCAGCAATGTTTTTGAACTCCACTGGCTTTGCCATTCTGTGACATCACGACACACTCACAACGCCAGGCCAATCAGTGGCTACCACTGCGTAGGTAGGAGTCAGAGTGACATCACTTTACGGGACTAATCAGTCCATAGGTGGGCGTGTTGGGTCGCCTCGGCCCACTTTGGACTGAGACAGGGGTTGTCCAAAAAAAAAAAAAAAAAAAGAGTCGGCTCGGCCCAGACAAAGGTAGTGGAATTAGTTACTGTAGCTTCGTCATAGCTTAGCAAGGTAGAATCAATTCTTTTTTCGTATGTTCAAGGTGAGGTCATCAAAGGTCATTAGATGCAAGGAGGATTCTAACTCCTCATGACCTCTCCACATAGCCCTATTTCAACAACACTTCTAATATCTCAAACTATTTTCCCCTGTGGAAGCCACTTTTTTCAGACACTGGGGAAAACTATTAAATTAATAAAAAAATAAATCTGCTATCATTAAGATTTGCATTAAAATGAAAAACATACATTTTTCAAATTAAAGTAAGGAGTTAAAATGGGGTTGAGTAGAAAAAAATTGCCCTGAAATGCAGTGGTTGAATAAGCCGGAGAACCAAGAACGCTCTTTCATATGTGCAGAAGACCATTAATCAGAAATCACCTCCTCCATGACTCCATCTCATTTTACAAATCAGCCTGTATTAGCATAATGGTGCCAGACCACAAGTACAGGTGTGTAAAAAGGTTGCACCGGCACAGCTTAACTCATGGCCATCCAACATGTGGAACATCCACAGACAAATTGGATTCAATTTCACATCCAGCAAAACTGATGAACACGATTCAATGTGGCAACAGCTCCTTTCCATATGTAGCCTAAATGTCCCTTCGTTTCAGCCAGGCGGTCAAGCGAAAGCACAGCGGCCGGAGCGAATGGACTCGGTTTGTTGCGTGCGGTGACGCTTGGGAGCACCGAGCCTCGGAGTCAATCAAATACTTAAATGGAAGTATTTGGCGACGGCGCTGGCCTCTTTCCAACCATTCGTCCAAAACAGCCGAATGAGTCTGAGTGTGAGGCGCGGTTTGCATATTCTGTCATGCGGGGAGTAAATAGCACAAGAGTGCTCCAAAAGTCTGCAGAGACCACTTTTCTCCCTGTGTGCCCTGGATAGTGTGATACCACTCAACAAAGGGTAAACAGGCAGATTAACAAGGTTTGCCACACTAAGATTCACAAGTTTGCAGCGAAGACAGGAAACGCCGTCCCTCCATGCGATGCTGATGTGAATTTATCAGGGCTTGCATGAAGAGAGACATGATTAAATTATCCGACCATGGACAATTGGAGAGTATATGTAAATAAATGTCCTGTCATATTTAATCCTACCTCCCTCTTTTTTTTGTTCCGTCTCACCTTCATCTAAAACTCTACACGGCTGTTAACTCCCACTTCCGTGTCATAATTACTGAAAATAAAAGCTGACATTTGCTTGTTTTGTTGAGGATTCCGAGCGAACAGGTTCGAGCAAGCCGTCACAATCGTGCTCTCGTCTCGTGAAGAGAGGGCTTCTGCTGACATGCTGTATGGAGACATTAACCTGGCCCACCATCGTGGCCATGCTGAAAGCTCCTGAATAAAAAGGAGGACAAGATTGTCACAGCTTGTTTGCACTCTTCGCTTCTCTTGTCTGCGCCACAAGGCCCTCGCAGAGCGGGGAGAAAAAGGCACAAACCGAGGGGCTCTTTGGTGGAACGACAGACGGCCGGGGATGTGAACGCCTGTTTCAGCTGGTGCTAATTTGACTGCAGAATCCATAACGTCTTTTTCATCCTGCGGAACCCTTAAACTACAAGTCTGTGCAACAAAATACCATCACAACCAGGTTGATTGTGTCGCTCTCAGTGGAGGAAGAAGTGCAGTATTAACACAGCCGTGTGAAAGCTGGCTGCCTAGCTCTTCCCTCTGGATAAACCTCTAAGCAAATACACCACAGGCTATATGTGATATGTGTGTCTGCTTAAGAGCTGAGTAAGTTTAATTACTGGGAATAAAGTGGTTGTATCGTGTGGCCTAAAGGGAACACTGCAGTTTCAAGTCTAAATGTTTTTTCTTTAATTACAGCTTTTAATGCTCTGAAAGATCAAAATTAATGAAATACGTAACATCTTGTTTAAACAAGGTTCACATTCCTGCCTTTGCTGCCAGAATTGGCCACATTTGTCTTAGAAATATCACTAATAGAGCACATATAACAAACAACCTGAGTTAAATTAAAAATAAATCAAACATATAAGGAGCTAATAAAAGAAAGCAGTGTTCAAAACTGACAAACAAGTGAAAATAGTATGCAAGTCATCACACTTACTGTAAAAGTTAGAGTAAAGTGCTGTGAAAAATGATTCACCTCCTCACTGTTTTCTTCCGCTTTTGCCATTTTTGTCACACTTAAATGTTTCAGGTCAAACAAATTTTAACATCAGACAACCATGACCAGAGTAATATACAAAATGTTATATCTACATAGTAAAATAATTAATTATGGGCAGAAGGCAAGCTGAAACAACCGACCCTATGTTAAAAAAGAATTACCTCTTAGATCTAATAACTGGTTGTAACACTCTTGGTGGCAACAGTTGCCCTCAAGCATTTGCAATATGTGGAAAAAAGTATCACTGTGGAGAAATGTTAGCCTACACCGCTTGGTACAAATTCAATTTAAACCATTACATGTATGTAGAGCTTTCAACCATGAACAGCTTGTTTAAGACCATATCACATCTTCTCAGTTGGAATTGAAACCAGGCTTTGAGTAGGCCACTCCAAAACCGTCATTTTTGCTTGTATTTCTTTAATCATTCAGAGAGTGACTTGCTGGTGTTCTTTAGATAATTGTTCTGCTGCATAACCCCAATGAGCTTAAAGGTCATGTCCACTGAGAAACTGTGTAATACTTACTTACTGACGTTTTCCCGCACCCTCTCCTCCGACAAACGATTTAAACGATTTCCAGAATAGGCCAGAAACCAATGCAAGGAAGCTGAAAATGGCATGTTGTAGTGATGTCCAGAGCCGTTCCAAGGTTCCATGAGGCCAAAAGTAATTTGTCGGTATTTTATCTTCTTTAGCGTTCAACTTGTTCAGCTTGCAGACAAATAAATGAGGACTGATTGAGTCCACTGTAGGGAGAGTTGCAGCGATCTACTTGTCAGGTGATATGCGCATGGAGAGCTTTTTAAAACACCTGTCATTGTCACTTTAGACACTAACCATAGCTGAATAAAGTCATTTTTATCAACAGGAAGAATCTGAGTATCAAAGTTAAAATCTTAATCAAGATGAAAGCAAGGTTTCTGACTGTAGGGTGGCAAAAAGAAGCTGAGGGGCAAATGCCATGATAATAGCCATCTGAGGCAGTTGTTCCCAAATACAACAATTTCAGTTTTCTTTAGGATTGACTTAAAGAAGCTGATATTCACCTAAGCTAATCTGTCTTTAAGACAGTATTGTAGACACTAAACTGAAGCAGTCTTCTAGGTATTTTCTACATTTTCCAGTTTGGATCAGTAGATTGTTTGCTGGACAAAGGCATGGCCAATGGCACTCTATTTGGAGCACTCTCCACAGTATGGTTCTCCTCCTTGCCCTGTAGTCTTACAGACAGCCAACATCAAATAAAGATATGACTCCAAGCATACACACAACTGATGTCACAGATTTTGCACATTTCTTCTGTTGGCACCCAATTCTGTAAGTTTTGTGTATGCTCTTGAGGAGTGTAATTAGAGAGATGAAATGGGGTCTGAGTGCTGGACAGAGCAGGATGTGGAGCTAACAGAATAAAAAGAAATGACCTCCGGATAGTCAAGACGGAAAAGAAAGCACACATCTCTAACTGACCACTCATGCTCCATCAGAATCGTATTTTTTCCACTTCATGCTTGGTTTGCCAATGAACCTTTCTCCCCCTAACCCCCCCCCACATAAACAAAACACATATTTGCACAGAAAATTACATATACAAGGAGATGTGCACGTTACACTCAATGCTTTGGACACTGCGGCTTCTCCAAATGGAGCAAAACAACGGGCTTTATGTGCCGTTATGGACAGAGTGCACTTCGGCATGGCTAAGTGGTTTTAGAGGAGGGGGGGGGGCGTAGGGTGTACGGCCGGAGGTGGAGTCAGAATCTGTCTTGACATTTCTTTGCGCCGCGCTTCTGTGGGGAAGAGAATTCAAAGACAGACGTGGATACGAACACAGACAAGCTTTAAAGAGCATTAAACAAATACAGTTTGGAATTCAAACCAAAGGGTGTCACAAATGCATTTCCTGAGACGAACGCAGTCGGAGACTCTGTAGGAAAATTTTGATGTTTATTGGTTATAATATGGCCTCCTTGTTAAACAGCCTGTGATGCAGCTGGAACACATGGCACAACAACTGGAACAGAATTCCATCTGACATGTATATATTCCAACTACAATTTATAAATACCTAAATAAATGTTACGCTCTCCCGCACTACAGTTGTGTTGCTTGGGAGATAAATGAAAGGAGACATTTGCCCTCTGTCTTCTCAGCACACAAAGAAAGGAGAGTTGTTAGTGGGTAGGTAAGCTTCCATCTAATATGGTAGGTTAGAGATAAAAGAAACCTGAAAGCCCAGATGGGAGAAAGTCTGCTCATTAAACCCAAATCTGTAAAAAAAAAAAGAAAAAAAAAGCTAAGTCAAGAAACAAAGTTCTTCGCATGTGTGCTTTAAAATATGCACACTTTTCTCTCAGCAGTGAAAGAGCCTGCAATGGGAAAAGGTCAATTAGCTCATTAGGGCCTATTCAGATAAAGGTGATTTTATGCTGTTGACGCGTACTATTCTCCCCCTATCTCTGATATGACAGAGCACTTACATGAAGTAACATTTGCAATTTACACTCAAAGGGAATGTGAAACCTGCTGTTCAGCATGGCAAACAGATCGACTGATAATATACCCGTAAAATAAGGGACTTTAGTGAATCAGAGATGTCCACATTTCCCTTCTTCTATTTTTTTGCTGGTCACCGTCTATGCCATGATATTCAGTACAGCCCCTTGACAAAGTATTCAAATAAAAAGCTTAAAAAGTGTGGCAAGCACATGGCCCTTTTATTCAAATACCCCCCAAATAAAATGGAGTGAAGTCGATTACTGTCAAAATCACCTTCCCAGACGTCCAGAAGGACGGACAGGACAGGACAGGGGTACATCCCAGAGAACTGTGTTCAAAAGGCCCATGATAACCCGAGAGGAACTTCAGAGATTCACAGCTAAGGTTGAAGAATGTATCAATAGGAACATGTAGTCAATAGGAAGTCGTATACTTCACAATCTTTGATGGAATATGACAGGATGATGGCGAGAAGAAACCCATTGTTGAAGGAAAGCTGTAAGGAGTCCCAATTGTGGTTTTCCACAACCCATGTAAGAGGCATTGCAAACATTTGGAAAAAGGTGCTTTGGTCAGGAAAGACCTACATTTAAAAACTGTATGCGTGGCAGAAAAGTAAAATGAGTACTCCGAACGCACCATCCTCAAGGTGAAGCATGGTGGTGGCATGATTATGCTAAGGGGTGCTTGAAAAAAACTGTTAAGACAGTCCAAAAGACTTGAGCGGGACAGTGACCCTTAACATACAGTTTAAGCTGCAATGAATCAGCTAAAAGCTAACATATATCCTTGTGTTAGAATGGCCTAGTCAAAGTCCAGACCTTATCACTAGTAAGATTCTATGGCAAGACTTGAAAATTACAATGCACAGATGCTCTCCGATCAGTCTGACTGATCTTGAAGAAGGATGAACCGAGAAGAATGGGCAAATTCCCCCATGTATCAAAGCTGTTAGAGAAAGACCCGAAAGGATTTGTGAGTTTAATGGCAGCAAGAGGTGGTTCTACAAAGTAATGACTCGGAGGGCCTGAATACAAGTGTACACCACACTTTTTAGACACAAGTTAATAAACCAGAGATCCTTTTCCTGGAGAAAATGTCATGTTTGTTGTCCTAAATAAATTGAGATTTTTTATTCATCAAAACAAACATGTCTAATAACAGTTTTAAAAGGAAAAAAATATATGAAATGTCTCTATGCTGCCAGCTAAATTACTGATATGAAAACTAGCAACATCTTTAGTTGAATTTAGACTGAATAAGTTCAACTGACAGCTTGCACAGACCAGAAAAAAAAAAGTCTAAGTAATAGAAAGTGGAACACTGAAATCTACAGCTCAGCCCCTCAGCAGCTTCTAACACACCAGGAATAAATCATGGCAAGGTGAAGAAAGGAAGAAAACACACACAATTGGAAAAAAATACCTGCTGGCATGTGCTGCAGAGAGGTCAGCTCATTGATACTGCAGGACTGTCAGCTGTGTTCTTTTTGAAACAAGTCCACTCCCTAGGGTCACTAAAAGGTAGCCACTGCCTGTCGACATTTGTGTTAGTTTTCACCAGGGATTTCAAAACAGCCAGCCAACACTGATCCCCTCACATTGATGGCAATAAGGAAACGATGCACTACTTACCACTTCCTGTATATGCAGTCTCTATGAAAAGTATTCACCCCCTTTGGATGTTTTGCCCTTTTTGTTGATTTTACATGTCAATCGTAGTTAACAGAATCTGGCTTTTAAAAACAAAAAATCAAATGGTGTACAAAAAACCCACTAATGTTATAGCGAACACTGATTTCTACAAAATAATGTAACTTAAAATAAGTGACTGCATAAACATTCTCTCCCTTTAAAGTGACTGATCTAATACAACAGATGTCTAGCCAATTGGTGCTAGTAGTCTCACAATGAGTGGAATGCAGGTCACCTGAGTGCAGTGAGTGTCTCAAGTGATTGTAGTATAAAGATAACTGTGCCTGGAAGTTCAATTCACTGGTTAGTCAGTATTCCTGGCTACAATCACAGCAGGAAGACTAAAGCACAATCCATGCAAATCAGAGAAAAGCTTACAAAAAAATGTCAGTCAGGGGATGGATATAAAAAAATCTCTAAAGCACTGAACATCCCCTTGAGTTCAGTTAAATCCATCATCAAGAAATGAAAGGAATTTGGCCCATGTGTAGACTACACTGAAGGAATTACAAGCTTCAGTAGCTGAGATGGGAGAGACTCTGCAGGCAACTGTTACCTGGGTTGCTCACCAGTCAAGGTGTTATGGGAGAGAGGCAATGAGAAAGCCACTGTTGAAGAAAACTATGATCAAGGCTCAAATAAGGTTTGTAGGAGAGCAAAGTGAAAGAAAGTTCTTTGGTCTGATAAAACCAACATGGAGCTTTTTCGCCATCAGACAAGATGCTATGTTTGGCGGACATCAAACACTCCACATCACTATAAACATGCCATCCCCACTGTAAAAGCATGGTGGTGGTAGCATCATGCTGTGGGGATGCTTCTCAGCACCAGACCCTGATAGGCTTATAACGGTAGAAGGTCAAATGAATGCAGCAGAATATAGGCAAATCCTGGAGGACATTTTGTTTCCATCCCCAAGAAACTGTACGACTTCAGAGAACATTTATTCTCCAGCAAGACAACGACCCAAAGCATCCAGCTAAAGCTACACAGAGATGGTGGATGTTCTGGAGTGGTCCAGTCAAAGCCCAGACATCAATCTGATAGAGAATTTGTGACATGACTTTAAAAGTGCTGTTCACAGCTGATTCTCCACGCAACCTGACAGGAAGGATGAAGAAAAACTGCAGTAGTTCCCCCAAATCGTATCCACTCAGAGTAACTTTTAACTTTCTAACTTCTGTTTTCTGAGTGGAGACACAGGTCGCACAATTGATGTTGGAGCATATTTGTTGCAGACAGTGACGTTGCGGAGCCTAAAACTCCAGTTAGCTCCTGCTATGGGGTTTAACACTGATACGCTTAAAACGGAGAAAACGCAAATCTTCACTTTGGTCAGAGTTTTTAGAAAGAATCGTTTTTTGATGCCCTAAATCTGTGTTTTCGTGTGGATGAGAGGCCATCTTTGTTTTGGGAGATACGTGTGGACAAGGCATCAGTGATCCTTGGCTCTTGGTTGATTCTTCTGATTGTTTCCTTTGACTCCTCTGTCAGATATCTTATGAGGAGCACCTGGCCCTGGGTGATTTATGGTGAGGTTATGTTCTTCCTGAGTTTGGCTTAAGCAGTGCTCAATGAAATATTCAAAAGTTTTAAAATTGCAGCTGTAACTGTTGCCATTAATATGTTTTGCAACAGTGATACTGTTTTGTTACCAAATGCAGCACTTTGAGGAATAATTATAATCCTTTTAATATGCCATTTGTTAACAATGAACCAGCTGATACCTTTTATGCCTTTTTATACATCCTTTTTTCATTTGTTCAATACTTTACGTTCTAATTTGTTTTGTGTACAAATTAAGACAGATTTCTTGCGAAAAAGGTAAGTGTGTTTAATACTTATTTTCCCCATTGCATTTTCGTGACATTCTACTTTTATTTGCACATTTTGCTAAAGGTAGTTCATATCTAAAACCAACCTTTTCTCCATCCACCTCTCTTAGAATCTTCAATAACACTCCATATCCATTACTTGGGATGCCTTTAGTGGTACTCAGAAGATAATTTGAAATCAATTGTTTAAAATATGTGCAAATTAAAGGTGATGAAGTTCTAATAATCACCAACAAGCTAAAAGTCCCAGTGCTAACTGAAGTGGACAGCAGTGATGAGGAGCAAGTGATGGTGGCTAGTTTTGTAGTCTTTAGTTTACCTCTGAATTTGGAACTTGAATCTGGAAATGACAAAAAACCCAACTTAACTGTGCTTCAGTTTCTAGTCTAGTGCTTGTGTAAGATAGATACAAACAGTCAGAAGTGCAGATAAAGGCGGTGTTCTGCAGCTGGCGCTAGTGCCTCGTTTCCACCGAGCAGTACAACACAGGTTGGTACGGTATTTTACAGTCCGCTATACTCAGGAGAGCAATTCCACCACCGGTTGGACTCTCACTGGGCAAGTGGGGTTAAATCCAAATGCCAAACACACTAGTATGTCTCATTCTTGTAGCAAGCAGTGATGTTATTCTGTTCCCCAATCAATGGACTGTGTTGTTTGAGGTCCTCTCTAACTGTACTTTACCAATGTTCTATGGTCCTGCAACTAAATGTGTGATATTGGCCCGTTGTATGCCCCGCTGTTACATTGGAAACAGACAAAGAAGGGTACCGCACCACACCGACCCGTGCCATACCGCTCAGAGGAAACGAGGCGTAATGTTACATTCAAGGCAGCCTTATTGGATTGTGATCTGGAGGGGGTTGGTGAGAAACTGTCGACTGTTGAGGTATTTTTGTGTAGATCACTCTATTTTCGACATAAGTCACGCGTCCAAAACATTGTCATATCTAGCAGCTTGTGTTTGGGATTTTGTTAATTCGGTCACAATACAGAACTCATGACCACAGGGGAGGGTCAGAATGTAGACAGAGAGGATAAATCAACAGGTTCACTTCTTATTGCTTGGCTCTTTCTTCACCATGACGGACCAGTGAGGCGGTACGTCTTACCTCCGCCAAGGAGGTTATGTTTTCGCCAGGGTTTGTCTGTTTGTCTGTTAAGTGGCTGGTGGTGACTGTGACTCAGCAGGATGAGTAGTTGTCTTGCAATCAGACGGTTGTAGGTTTAATTCCAGCTTCCTCCTGTCACATGTCAATGTGCCCCTGGGCAAGGCACTCAACCCCAAGTTGCCTACCGAGCTCTGTATCGGTGTGTAAATGTGCGTGTGCTTGTGAGTGCGAATGGGTGATTGCGGCCCCAGTGTAAAGAGCATTGTGTGGTCAGTATGACTAGAAAAGTGCCACATAAGTCCAATCCATTTACCATTTGGTTCGCAACATAAATTAAAAAAGTTATGGACAGATTTTGATTAAATGTTCAGGAAATTTCCGCAGTGGGACAAGTGATTTGATTTTGGGGGTAATCCGGATCACTGTTTGGGGTTGGAGGTGACTCAGCAATCTTGGCGGAGATCTGTGCTCTCTGAGCGCTTTTCCAGTAACAAGTGGTTTGAGAACCATCGATCTCTGTCATATACAAAGTGTAACCTTTTTTGGAGTGCAAAAGAATCTCCATCACTAAAACAAGCTCCTGCTCCTCCGCTGTTCTGAAGTGCCGATGAGCTGTTCAGGAGCACGTAATCCTAATATAGATGTTGTTGTTGTGCTCCTGCAAAGGGATTTAACACTAACACAGGCAGCCAGGCCCGCTCCATCACACCGTCCCCCTCTAATGAACAGTGAAACGCTCCATTGAACGGGAGAGGGGAGGGCGCCGGTTTGAGATCGCAGCAGTTCTGTCGACAAGGCTGATGATCATTGCGCTTAAATCCAACTAATTAGCCACATGCATGCCTGCTGAATTTGATGCTGGTCTCAGACATCCGACCCGAAACACTGAGCTGGTGGTTTTAAACATGGAGTCAAGCGCATGAAAAAAAAAAAAAAAAGAGAGAGAGATTCCCCCCAAAGGCTATGGTGGCAATGTTCATGGCACCCAATATAAGTTAAAGACATTCACATGCTTATCAGAAAGGGCGGGGAGTGTAATTTAAATTCTGTTGACATTTACTGTCAGGGTGTATTAATTCAGAAGCAATCTTTTGCTGCACGGGGCTTACTCAGCACCAGCAGGCCGCAGGCTCTGGAGAAAGACATTGCTCCCTGTACTGTAACTCCTAGCAGATTCCCCTCAGACTGATGCTGCGATCGCAAGGCACACAACCCCCCACCCCATAGGTCACCACGGGAAAATGGAGGGATACAGCCTGGTGGAATGTCATATAAATACAGGTTGCGTCCTTTAAGCGTAGAGACACCTTCAGACTGCATTTTAGCTGTCTGTCATCATCTCATGCTACAGCGGAGGAGGCGGTTCCATCTTTTGTTCTGTTTACAGAAAAGTCTGGTATCCGTGAGATCTACCTCTGCTCAGACTGAGACTGTAATTGGGCTAAGCACCAGCAACTTCCTGGGGGTAAAACTAGAAGAAAAACACATTTATCAAAGACCAGCTTTGTGCTCTTTGACAACTGCTGCAATTCATGTAGAAAGAGTTTCAAAAACGTTCAATTAGATCTGACCTGATTTAATTCCTTAACACATACCACAAGTGGATAAACTGAGCAAGCCCGCTTCACTATTCCATTTTATTTATTTAGGTTATTTTCTTTGATTCCTATCCATGTTTTGCTTTGATAAACCTAATATCCACATGAGTTCATGGGTTCTTTAAAGCCTAATTTACCATGTACAGTTGCACGGCTAACCCTTGAAATAAAGCGCAGTGGACAAGTCATGTGCTGGCTTTGGCTTCTAGCAATGACACAACCTTGAGTGAATAATGTAGCTCCAATCAGCCCATGATTCGGGGCTAAAGCCTGGAAGGGGGAAAGAAAAAAAATCAACGCCATTAAATGTAACAGAGAACAATTACCTATCTACACACAGCTTAAAAATAACTAAAAAGATTTAATAGAAAAAATGTGTTGTGTACGCTTAGAAATGTAGACTTTTGGGGGTGTTTAACCTTTTTTATGATTGAAAAGCCATAAAACTGCAAAAAGAGTAAGAAGTTGAAGCTTTCAGGAGTATTTGAAGCTCATTCTAATAACCAAACTCCAAAGATTCTAAACATAAACAGAGAAAAAGCCAGTTTTTTCTTTCTGCTGGTGGATTGTGACCTAAATGGAGGATTAAACTGTGTATAACAGAGCCTTTAACTGCCTGTGCTGGAGCTGTGACAGGTCCTTGGGAGATACACAGAGACTGCTTGCAACACATGTCATATATCATAGCTTCAATCTGTACCCCAACTAGTACCTGCGAGCTACAAATGTGCACTTCTCCTGTCATTTCTGCAGAGACAGAGGAGAGGGGAGAAAATAGAGGTTGGGGGGGTTGCTAGCTTTAAAAAACAACAAGTAGCTTTGCATTGTTTGTTATTGTCTAGCCTACAGTGTTTGAATGTGGGAGAAAATCAGTGCTGCGACTTAAAAACATAACCACGCAGAGGTTTTTTTTGTTTTTTGTTTCCCCCTCTCAACAGAATGGTGCC
Organism: Valencia hispanica; assembly: GCA_963556495.2. NCBI lineage: Eukaryota > Metazoa > Chordata > Actinopteri > Cyprinodontiformes > Valenciidae > Valencia > Valencia hispanica. The sequence continues at coordinate 9,100,430 of OY747705.1, read as the reverse complement.
TCTGGACTATGTCTTCATCATGAACGCTTGCTTAGATGCAATTATTGTTGCGAGGAATAACCCCTAGCAGCCATGTTGATGGGCCTAATTGGTTTACAGATTTAGAAACATTGCAGCTGCGAGCCTATATGCCGCAAATTAGTTTCAAAGACAATTCAGGGACGGAAACCCAGCAGACTAATGTGATTATACACTCTGCAAAGATGTTTTCTTAAAGAGCAATTTTACAGCTTATCTGCAAACAGGGATGGAAATTAGCTTCGGATTTCTGGAGACATCCACAGGCTTCTTTAAAAACCTCAGTCATTTCTCAAACAATCCTCAAATATTACGTTTGTATCCAAAAGTTGTAATCCGACCCACTGTCATATTGGATTCTGACATTTTATTATGTTTTGCAAATGGTAGCAAAAAGTGGCAGTTATAAATTTTTGTCTGACAAAATCCAATCCAGTTGTTGTCGGCATGTGATTTCCTCTGTTAAACCAACTCTAAGCTATTATCATGAGCCACAGATTTTAAGATGTGAGAACTGTTGGCTTGACACCTCATTGCATCCAGGTTCGAGAATCACATTTAAACCAAGAGAGAAAGTCAATTCAGTGGACTAATTAAAGCCACTTTTAGATCATTGTTCCTCAATAACAACATAAGCACAAATATTTTGCTGACACTTTTTTCTATATGAACATTTTTGTTCTCACACCTAGAACACTTTCATCACATTTAACATTCAAACATGTCTAAAAGCCATTAAATGCTATCTATATTTTAGCAAATCTAAATGTTAAATCTAAATGCGAATGTTTGACCTAAATGTTGTGATATGCAAATTTACCACGCCCCTTGAACTGCTCTCAGTGCTTGGTACTACACACTCAGTTACATTCACTTTTACTTTTAGAGTTATTTTCGGGGGGGTTTAAAACTGAGCTGAATTGTTCTTAATAGAAGAGAGATTCTTTCAAATACAGTTCAAATTTTGGACCCTTGTAATTAAATAAAATTTTCTTGCCTTGCCTTCATTCATCATTTAAGCCTTGTCAATTGTTTTTTGGCATTAGGACACCTTAGAAACACACAAGCTTTAAAACAGCAATACATAGACTTGTCAGACCTGGACAGGAGCATTCTACACTAAACCTTTTGCTATGACGAGAAAAAATGGATACCATTAGTTTTACCAAAAATATTGCTAAAACCTCATCTCCTTTTTGTAAAGGCCAGGTTGTGTTTTGTCTCATAGGCTGAATTTGTCATTACACCCCCCAATGTTAATATTTTCAATAAAAAATGATGCCAGTCACACAAAATCAATATCTCACCCAAATCTAATATACAAAGTTTAGATGCCACCGCTCATAACCTCAGTACAGTCGTTTTGGTCAGCCAATGAAAAGTAACCGAAATGACCAGACATTTTTAAAAAACAAAACAAAACAAACAAAACAAAAAAGGGAAATTTCTGATTGACTACAAATTGGAACATTTTCAGTTCAGCTTGTTGAATTGTTCAGGAGTAAGTTCCACTCTTCCTACCTCACGTCCTACATACAGGACGCTTACATCCTTTCTTCACCAGTCAAATAACTTCAGCTTCAAGTAACACTGGAAACAATAAGCACTGTCGAGTACTAGGAAGAATCTGGCATGATAGCGTAAGGTGTAAAGCACACCATCCAACTGCAGGATGCTGACTACTAATGATTCCTAAATTAGAGAAGTCAAGCTCAATTCCTCATTTCCATGATTGAATTGTATCCAAAATCAGTATCTAAAAAGAAAATGTCAAGGCTTGCATATTTGAGAAAACAACTGAGCTGCTGCCTTGGCACCACAAATAATAGTGATGTCCTTTTTGGTGTTTATACGTAAATCACTAGTGTGTTGAAAAAGATGAAAACACTAGAATTTCAAATGAAACACACATATACCAATGGAGGCAAGCCAGGTTTTTTTGAACAGCACATTTCAGCAACAGGACAATTCAAAGTGCTGTACTTGATGAAAAAAAAATAAAGCAAGAAACATTCCTGACAGTAAAAATCATTTGGAACGAATCTGGTCCGGAGCCCACAAAAGTTCTGGCACAGATCCACATAATGAATCCGGGCCAGTGTCCTTTGGTATAACAGGGCCAATACTGGTCTGGATCCATTTTTCCCAAAAAACTGTAATCTGGCCCCATTCCAGCCCAGATCTAGAAAACTGACATGGTTCCGCCTCCTGAAGCCAACATCCTGGCCAGCTCTGTGTCAGTCATAGAACAGATGTGACTGAAGCGTGGATGTAAAGGGTCTAGAATCGAGTCTGGTACAGAGTGTGCTGCTGTCTGGGATTACATTGCAGTGGTAAAATAAAGGAAAGTGGTGAATAGTTAAAAAACAGACTCAAATTAATGATGTTATGTATGTTAAGTTTTTCGAGGTCCTGTTGTGACATCAGTCCTTTAATCCTGGAAATGTTCTTTTGGTGATAGAAGGCTGACCTTGTTATTGAATTTATGTGACCATGTCAGAGTCCATCACTACACCTAGATTTTTGGCTTCATCAGTAGTTTCTAGCTGTAACAGCTGCATCTGTGGTGACCCTTCTTTGTTTCTCTTTTGGTCTAAAAACAATTACTTGATGGAACCTTGGGGTTCTCCGCACCACTTAAGTACTGTGCCAGAGAGTCCAACCCAGCTCTCCAGTGACTTTAATAATCTGCCATGGTCAAGAGTATCAAGTGCTGCACTGAGGTCCAATAGTACTAGCACTGTGGTTCTACCATAGACCATATTTATGCTAATGTCTTCGAACGCTTTGACGAGAGCAGTCTCAGTACTGTGGTGAGCTTCGAAACCAGACTGAAAGACTTTGAAGCGGTTGGTCATTGTTAGGAACCTTCCTAACTATTGAAACACAGCTTTTTCAATAATCTTACTGACGAATGGAAAATTGGATAATGGCGTGTAATTCTGCAAAAATTACTTGTCCAGATTGGTTTTTTTCCAGCAGTGGTTTGATAACTGCTGTTTTTAAATCCTGGGGGAAAACACCTGATAAGAGGGATGAGTTCACTGTTTGAATCAGATCAGACGCAATGATAGGCAAGACTTTCTTAAAGAAATTATATTGAGACAGCAGGAGGAGGAGCTTCATTGATGTACAATGTCTTCTAAGCTTTTGTGACTGAGTTTGTAGAATTGTGTCAAAGGTTTGCTTATTTTTATAGCTTAAGCTATAAAAGGGTTGCTGTCAAACGAGGGATTTGAACCCATATCTTCAAATGGAGACCAAAAGTCATATGTCACATCTTCCTATGAGTGAGTCCTGCTTATGCAACAGTTTTTCAGAGAGAATTGTGCTGACACAGCCATGCTAACTAATGGTGAGGATAAGATTTGTTGACAAAAATGTGTCTGTTGGAACGTATCATGTTTCAGCTGATCACTCCTTTTTGCTCTTAAGTCGGTCAAGATGTCTGGTCCTCCAAGCTAGTGTTTAAAGAGGATTCAGCTAGACAGTTTTCCTCAGTTCTTTGGTCCTTTTTGGTGAGAGAAACACTTCAAGAACCCTTTCAGTTGGAAGGAGAAATGTCTTCAAAAATGTCAAGAAGATGTACAAACTAGACTGCAGCAAAGCAAAACAGGTCAACGCTATGACTTAGTTGTGGCTGACCTTAAAAAAAGTTAAAGATTTTTTTTTTTGAACATATTTGACAGCAATTTAATTTCTGATCAGCAGATTTATCAAGGACAGCTGTCTGCCAGCAGCTTTTGCCTCACGCTTTCAGGCCCTGGTCTACACCTGGAAAGGATGTGTTGTGAACTAAGTAGTTAAAATCAGCTCTCACTCTGTTTGAAAAGAGCAGAAGGAGCAGTTTAAAGGATAGGATGTCCCAATTATGATGATCTTCCTTTTACTAAAAACAGACTGGAGGATTATCACGTTCACTCATTTTGTCTTAAGGCAAGAATTTCAGTATGAGTTCAACTTGAGTTTCCATCTTTATTCAGTATCAGCTGAAATCAACCTCCATAAACCTTTAATGTGAAACAATTTAGACAATACATGTTGAAGAGAACCAATTCATCATCCCATCTTGTATTCTGAGCCCCTTTTATGCCAGTTGATTTTTTTTAAGTTAATTAATTTGATTAATTATTAATGTGGCAATTTTTTAAAGGTTTTCTACCACCAATTTCATTTCATCAGGACACAAATGGAATCCAATGAAATAGACATCCATCAATACATTGTCTGTACCTGCTTATCATTGCAGGGTTGCTTTTCCTCAGGGTCAAATTGTCGAGAAGCAGGGAATGTCCTGGACAGGTCTAGTTCAAACATAGGATTTTCTTTGATATATCTAAACATGTAAACCTTTGGAAAAAGTGTTTCAAACATTTTTTTTATCACCTTGGAACCCCTTACCATTTAAGGAAAATGAGGTGGAGAAAATGGAAAAAAGGCAACTGTGCTGGCACAGGCTGTGTTGATGGTTTCTTATTTCTTTCATTAGCATCCACCAAAAAATTTTTTCTTATTTTTTTGCTTGCTGTTTTGTTTTCTGCAGAGCGGCAGAGGATTTAAAGAAAGTAGCAGATGCCCAAGAATAGAGCCCTGTGGAACCAATTCCCCCCCCCCAAATCACTTCACAACAGGTTATCTCTGCCAAGTGTGATCTAAGCCAGTCCAGTAAATTGCACAAATACCCACACAATGTTCCAAACAAGATATTTAAATATTGTGATTCACTCTGTTGAAGACAGGTGTTTAATCATGATGAAACAGAATCACATGGTAAGCTGAATCTGAAGCCAGTAGTGTTCTGCTAGCAAAGCCCAGTCTTTTACGAAATAGTGCTATGTTGTGTGGTAGCATCGTTGTTGGAAGACCTCTGGTATATAGAGCATGGAGACACTGCAAGAGGAGGTCATCAGGGATGTAAAAAAACAGGAAAAAACTATTAGCCATGGAGTAAGTGACATTGAAGAAAATATCTTCTTCCTTTAACGAGGGTGAGGCTGCAGTCAGATATATTTATATTTACTTTTTTATGTATATATTTAATAAGCGGATCGGCCAGAATCATATACATACAGGGTCCCAGAGCTGGGCAATGTTCGAACTCAGACACATCCTCCTATTCCTAAAACCTAAAAAATAAAAATAACCCCATATTATCCTCCTCAGTCACTACTACGCTGTCTAGATATCTATTCCCCCAAGGTTAAAAAACATTTAACACTGCACGGCAAAAGGGAAAGAAGTCAGAATGCCTCCTTCTCAAATCTGCTCCTCACTGAAGTCTGTTTAAACATGATCTTTATATGACATATTACCTAGATGCATTTACTAACATGTAACTGATCAAATAATTCACCTTACTATGAAATATCCCCCTCACAGTAAGAAAAAAAAATTAAATGATATTTGAAATGGATAAATGAAAACAAATAAGTGATTACTACAGTGGTTACGACTGTATATGGCTTTTAAAACTCATGTTCAAACTACGTTGTTTTGTTTTTGTATTTTTAAGAATTTGAAGTTGCTCCTTATTAAGGACTAATTTCTACACTGTAGTTAAATTTGACTAACAAATTTATGTTATAAAGTCTGTGCTTATTTTCTATTGTAAACTTTGTAGCAGTTGCTCATATTTAATATAGAAATTCCACAGATAATCCTAGAAATGGCCCAAAACCATTAGATCATTGGTATTCTTTTTTTTAATCCCAGATTTCTCCTGCAGGGAGAACTATTCTTACTTTAATTAAAAATATGAGTAACCCCATGATCATGTCATCCAAGAAAATTTTTATTTCATGAATTCTAATCTGATCCCTGCCATGGAGAATGAGCAGGCTCACGCTGGTTTCTTAACTGCTGACACGTCCGGCCAACTAGATGATTTCTTTTCCTCTCCACGGGTGTTTCTCGACTTGAAATGGAGAGCATTGGCAGGACTTAAATTGGTGGCATTTTGTGGTCTTTAAAGGAAAGGGACTCATTAAAACTAACCCAAGAAACCTTCAAGTTTCCCTCCATCATTAGCCAATGTAACAGCATATCAGGGAAGTATAATTATAGATCTGGGTAACTTGAGTCATCAATTTACAAGTGATGGAGCTGCATAATCTCCAATCTTGTAATGTGACCCTCCACCCCAAAGCATCATCCTTGTTTTTAATGAGGGCTACCCTGACCAGAGGTATACACCCAGAGAAGCCACCGCTGATAACAACCAATGCCGTTGCAAAATCCTGTTTCTTCTTATGTTTTACTGTGAGATAAAACATATTTAACCCTTTCCCAAACAGAAGAAAATGCACTTTAAAACAGAAAATATGTACAAAATATCTTGTATTGCACCTATATTGTGGTGCCTGTGACTTCAATCATAATTTCTTCCCAGAAACAGCATTATAGAGTTCCACTATTTCTTTTTGTAATAAATGACAGCGGTAATTTAAAATTGAACTTTTAAAATTAAGGAAACAACTGGGAACAAAGAATCCAACAACAATGACCCAGTGTTGTAGCCATTGCGGAAGTCATGATGCCATTTACTCCAACATATTTTAAAGCGATTGTGAAAGGTACCACCATTTGTGCCACTCGTGTTTTGTTAAAACATTTGTGCCCCAATGGAAAGTTGTTATCAACTTAAAACTTACTGCAATGCCCTGTTGGACGGGGGGCATCGACTGGGATGATCCCCCAGTAACTGAACATGCACTGTGTCCTGTTATCAACTTTTTACTTTCTGTAACATAGAAAGTACTCCTATATCAGATCTTCTGTTCCTTCTGTGTTTCTGCTCTGTCTTCTCAAACCCCCAGACGGTCGTGGCAGATGGCCGCTCCTACTGAGCCTGGTTCTGTTGGAGGTTTCTTCCTGTTAAAGGGGAGTTTTTCCTCTCCACCGTCGCTACATGCTTGCTCAGTATGAGGGATTGCTGAAGGATTGCTGTGGTTGGAAAGTCTGCATCAACGGGGCCCAACCTCACGCCAATGACTGACGCAATCTGCTGGGATTCCTTAAATAGGAAACTGTTTAACTGATTGGAATGTTTGTATAAATGTATTGAAATGACTTCTTGTTAAGTGCCTTGAGATGACATCTGTTGTGAATTGGCGCTATATAAATAAACTGAATTTAATTAAATTGAAAACTTTATATTTTTTGTTTACTATTTTTAGCATCTTTTTCTGGATAGCAGTTAAAGCTGCTATGGCAAATCTGCAAAACAAGCTATCTTAAAAAAAAAATGTCATGCCTCTTAGCAACGTTCTAACATAGTATATCTATAAATGTTTTGTGGAGATTAAAAAAAAAAATAACAAAAAGAAATAATGAAGTGGTTCTGTTGCATTTGTCCAAAAACCTCCGCCAATTACATGGCTCGCTTTGAAACCAACGATTGGACCATGCGGGAGTCTGTCTCACCGGACAAGCACACTTCCATATTTACCTGGCTCCTCCACTCATTACGCGCTCCCGCATTTTGCAACAGAACACCACTGATGTGAGAGGTTCTCCGCTCAATAATGTCAGACAAGGAGAAACAGCCGGCTGCTTTAGGACAAACTAGAGTCCCAAAAAGAAAAATTCAATTTGAAGGGAAAACAAAAGACATTTCCGCCATATTACTTCACTTAAACTGCGACCGGTGTTTTGCACTCTCTCGTTTACTGTGGCCGTGCACATTCCCTTATGGGGGGGTGGGCGTCCTAGGGATGATAGCCGATGGGAGGGGTGTTTATGTTGAAACGTTAGCTTGTTCTGCAGATTCGGTATAGCAGTTTTAAATATGGCCAGTGTTGTGTGTTTACCAGAAGTTTGTAAAAAAAGAGCACAAGAGCTGTGTTTAGGTTTAGCCACCAAGACATCCAACCAGCAAATGTTAAAGTTTTTCAGTCAAAATTGCACAACTGGACATTTCTTCAGCTGAGTGACAAAAAACCCCATTAAAGGTTGTAAAGCTTTAGCATCAAAAGGACAAAAGGAACAAGTAAATCATAAAGTTCAATTATAGTCGAAGTTCAATTTTATATATATATATACAATTTTTAAATGTCCTGGAGACAAGAAAAAACAAAACGCAATTCTAACTTGTATCTTCAACTTCCTCTAACTTATTTTTTGAACTAGTTTAAAAAATGCCCAGCATGATTAAATATTAGAGGATATAACTCAAGTGGGCATTTTACCATGGAATTGCAGCCAACACCGAGCCCTCCCCACAAAAAGAAAAAAACAGATCAAAAGGAGCTGCACAGTAGTGCCACACATGTGGTGGAGGCTTTAAAAAATTAGCAATGCTCAACTGGAACGGAAGTAGCTTGCAGTGACTGCCACAGCAGAGTTCCTCTAATCATATGTAACCTCTACCTTTGAAACGTAGTGGAGGGAGTTTACAATAAGCTTAACCCCTACTTTTATATTGCACTCAGCAGGTTCTCCCTTCCATGTTGGGAACTTTGAACACTATTTTGTTATTCTGGCTTCACTCTGTTTAATAATCCGCTGTTTCCTGGTTCTGTAGTCTTTTTTTTCAATTCTTTTAAATTCTATCTCACGGGCCTTTGATGTTTTGAGGAGAACACGTGGCCTTTGCTGTAGGAATTTGGCGTTTGATGGGTTGAGTTTTGGTGGAAAAAGACTTAATCTGGAGATTGCATTTTCTGACCTTGTCATTTGTTGCTAAAAATAGTCTTAAGTATGAAAACGGACTTTTTAGTAAGGTCGTGGTGGTTAATTTGCTGGTGGTGAGAAAGCTGCCCTCTAAATGACTCTGCTGGCATCACCAGGCAGAGGCAGCTTGAGAATTTGGCAGCCAGTGAGAGGCAATGCATTCATGTTAGAAACTTTAAACTGAAAATAAATGCGTGATGAAAACTAGATCTGAATCAGTTCTGCATCAACAGTGTCCTCTGTCCCTGCACCGAGCTGTGTGAAAGACACAGGGCTCGACAGCTCAATATTCATCTACGTTTCTCCCATTGGATAGGCACAATATGGCGGGCTTAATTAACTTCTGTCAAAGGTGAAGCAGACCACACCATCTGCTGTGAGACAATCACATTTGTATGCTCCCCTGAATAATCCCATGACTCCATTAAAGCAAAGCAGTGTGTGGTAGAAGAGAAGTTGGCGAAGGAAAAGACAAAAATCACTCAATTATAGATGACTTTGGAAAGCTAAAATGCCTTTATACCCTTAAGATATACAATAACTGAGGTTCTCGATAGATCATCATCCTTGATGCTCCCCAAAATGCTGACAAATAAGCAATTTAAAAGTGGCAGAGGCTTCTTCTGTGCTAATGTTATTGTGTTTTTGGCTAGCCCAGTGTTTTTATTATTAGACACTATAGGACAGCACGCTTTGAAATAAGAATCTCAGGGTGTCAAGCCTTAAAGTTCACACCAGAAAAAGTACATGGTAACAGCAACTAAACAGCCTTTATTTTCAGTGGATTTTTCTTCTTCTTCTTCTTCTTCTTCTTGCGAGATCATGTTATACTGGTAACAGGTAATTGTTTAGCTGTTAGATGGTGGTAGGGTAGGTTTACTACTTAAGATAACCTATGGTTAGCTAAAAAATATTATGTAGTAAAGATGATTAAATGCAGTATAAACTTAAAAAAAGGGTGAATTTTGCCCTTTAGTTTAGCGGTACTCAGAAGCTACAATGCAAGCGGCTAACGGTTAGCTAGCCTTTCACTCTGTCACCAAAAATAAGCCTGTTAAAAATAGTCGAGACGGACGGACGGACAGACGGACGGATGGACGGACAGAATCCATCCCTGTCCATGCAGGTTGTCTTCCTTGGATAATTACATACATGTTTTTCAAGACATTAGGAATTCTTTAATATAACTGAAGGACCACACATCACAATCAAGGGCCTGCTGAACTTGCCCTAAAGCCGGGTCATTATTTGATCTTTGTGCATCTTAATCTGATTATCTCTTTGTGAAGGTAAACTTCAGACTCAATCTTGTTAGCAGCTGGCCGAGATGGATTACGATGGCCAGTGAGGTGGAAAATGAACTGAGCAGTTCAGCTTTGGCCTTGCTCTCTTTCAAGATCTTCACCACCACTACTTCAGCTCCTTCTGCTTTTCTTTCTGCTGGCCCTTCAAACAAGATATTATCCTCAGGAAAAAGCACTGGAACCCCCACATCCCTCCTTTCCCCACACCCCCTTTTCTTTATGTCTGACGCTTTAACTAAGTGAGGACAAAGGCAAAAAAAAGGACCAAAAAAAAGAAAAGAAAAAGAAAATCCTGACCTCTCTTAAACATCAAGATTTTCAGCCACGTTGTGTGACGACAAGACGTTAAAGTGGGCAAACTCCGCAAACACACAAAAAGAGAAATCATACCCTGAAAGACGTGAATTCCAAGACTTTTCCATTTCGGCCACTTGCAGGGCCATTTTGACCAAGACATGCAGTTAAACTAATAGGTCGAGAGAGGTAAGCATTGCCTCGATTCTCATCTAAAATGAGGAGCGCTGGTTTCTTGCCTTTTCTCTTTCTCTCCCCCTTAAATTATGCAAATGCCTCAGATGTGTGGTCCCGCTTAAGACACTCAGTTTTGCTTGTGGTCTTATTGCGGTATTGAGTGCCTTTACAGTGAATGCGCACCACAATCCACAGCACAAAAAGTCCCCCTAAAGGCTGAAAGGAGTTCAAAGCATTCAAAAGACAAAAAGTTCTAAGCTGGGATTTATAAAAAGAAAAAAATTTTCATGTACACTGAAAAGAAGAATGAAATATAAGTTCCCCATCGGTGCCTGTTATGGCAGTAGCAGTCATATTAAAGCATTATGTTAGGACAAAAAGGTAGACTAAAATTCTGCTTGGGCACCATATGCAAAAAAAAGAAAAGAAAAAAAAGAATTTGGAATAATTCAAAGAGGCGTGATCTTGCAACACAAACTGCTGAATGCTCTTTTTGACACACTATTGAGGGAACAAGGAACTCAAAAGAGGTCATATTCGATCAGGTTTTCTGCCTCAATAGGTTATAATCACTCCTAAAGTATTGAGCACTACACAGAGAAGAGAGCTTCTAAGGAGGCTAATCAGCAGGTTTTCTCCCTATTATCGTTTCCCATCTGAGGGTAACGGCGCACAGAAGTACCCCCATTCTATTGATTATCTGGACTGGAATTTAAATATTAATACACTGCCCGGCCCTGCTTGGCACTCTCCCTAGAGCTGGGCTTCATGGCAAAGCACTCATTCCCCAGATTAAACTCCTTCTTTTTTTTTAAGCACAATCCTGCTCTCTTTTCAGCTGAAAGAAGAAGAAAAAAACTTCAAGGGGCAAGTTGAGAGGAAAAAGGGGCCAGAGCTCTGTGCTTCTGCACTGAATTCAAAGACAACACTTTTCCTTCAGGCCTGGGTCTGATGAAGATGCTGGAATCACACGGCAAGCATTTAACTGCTGCTGTCTGCGATGAAGAAATGGAGACAAAGAAGCTACGCGCTCTAGTTGGCTGCTCAAGAAAAGAAAAAAAAAGGAAAAAAGGCGATTCAGTGAGCTTTAAGCACTTGTTTTGTCTGAATTACATTGGAAAATGAAACCGGTTTTTGAAGTAAAACTGGGAAATGTAAACAAAACAAGAGTCAGGCGAAGTAGTTGAGAAAGCAGCTCGATCCCGACGTTCCAAGACGGCACCCTGTCTGTATGTTCCGTACACTACATGTGGCCAAACACCCTTAGCCCTGTGAATGCACACATTTGCCTGCAGGGCCTGGTTTCATACGGAGGGGACAGAAGCGCAATGACATCAATATTGGCGAGGCAACCCAAACACACAAGTTATGGCCCCACTTGACATGCCAAAAGTTCGCTCCGAAAGGGAAAATAACCACCATCATGTACAGCGCTGTGAACGAGTATTTGCCCGCTTAAACGTTTCCTTTTTATATTCATCTTTTGTCACAGTTTCATATTTCAGATCATCAAATGCATTTTAATATTAGACAGAGAGACATTTTGAAAAAGTGATGTTATTTATCAAAGAGAATGCAACTGCCCCTGTGTGAAAAAAGTAATAGCTTCCTTGTTAAATAATAATTAACCATGATTAGGAACATTTTTGGCTCAGTGTCACTAATCTCACTCAGTTCTAAATACTCCCTAACTTTTAAAAACAAAAAAATGACCACATGAAGTATCCAACCTTTCCAATCCGTTTTTACCCTTCAGCCCAACTAAATAGTCTAGAGCCGCATATGTTACATGAGCTTTTAAAAAAAGAAGATTTGTACTTATTAATAAATACATACTACAGGAAATTAGATGTAATTTTTAAATAAGCCCCATATTATTCATATTTTGTGTTTTAAAATAAAGAAAAAACATGCAACTTTGGCAAAAAACGAGAATGTATGTTTATTACTCTGTGGGACGTTGATATTTGTCAAAAATGATTTTTTTTTTTAAAGGAGAGATTAGATTTGAAGAAATTTAATTTCTAAAAAATATTATATATTATTATATAATAACGTCCAAAAATATTACTGGTACTTTAAGTGTTGTTTTGTTGTGGCAATTAAACATTACATTTGTTATTATATCAATATTATAAAACATTAATTGGTTCTGTATCAGTTTCAGCCAAACTTATTAGGAACCGATATAGAAGGGCCGAAGAGCCACTTGTGCTCTAGACCCTCAGTTTGCTGATCCATGATGTACGATAAAAAAATCTAAAAAAAAATATAAATTTATAAACATAATTTTGAAATGGCCCAGTGAGGGCCATCATCCACAAATGGAGAAAACAAGGAACAGTTGAACTTCCCCATGAGTGGCTGGCCTGCCAAAATTACTCTAGCAGTGCACGACGACATAATCAGAAATCAGAGATCAGAAAAGAACCCAGTGTACCATTTAAAGCACTCCAGGCCTCACTTGCCTTAGTTAGGGTCAAAGTTCATGATCTAACAATAAAAAAGAGACTGGACTAAATGGATTCCATGGGAGAGTTCTAAGGCTAAAACCTCTGCTAACAGAAAATAAAAGACCCATTTTACATTTGGTGGTAGGCTGGGGCTGCTTTGCTTTGATTGGCTGCTTTAGAACCCAAATAACTTACCAAATACTGTAATTGATGGAACCATAAGTTCTGCTCTTTTCCAGAAAGTTCTGTAGGAAAATGTCCAGCCATCAGTTTATGATCTTAAACTCAAACTCACTGGAGTTATGCAGCAGGACAATAATCCAAAGTGTTATTGAGATATTGTAGCATGATCTGAAATAGATCACTCATACTTGAAGACTCTCTAATGTGGCTGAATTAAAAGAATTCTGCAAAGTAAAGTGGGCAAATTCCTTTACAGCGATGTAAAAGACTCATTGTCAGTAATTATAAACAGTTGGCAGAAATTGATGCAGCTGCAGGTCAAGTAACCATTGCTTTTTCACATAGGAACAGGTTCATTTGGGTGGATATGTCCCCCCTAATAAAATGAAAACATAATTAGAAAACTGCATTTTGTATTTATTCAAGTTATCTTTGTCTGGTTTTAAAATGAGTTTGATGATCTGAAACTGTCACACGTGACAATAAAAACAAAAACAAAAGTAATCTGTAAGGCGGTGAATCATTTTTCTCAGTATGGTACAGTATACACCACAAAGGGGATAAAAGTTATGTGAAAGGTTAAATTGACATGACGTTTATAGAGACATATAGTAAGGGTGCAGATGACTTATATTATAAATCAGAGCGACTGGCCAAATCTTGAAGTAATCTCTGTAGAGCCGCAGAATAATGAAGAGATCAGCCAGGAGCACAAGGCAAACAGTTTAGAAGGATGTTAAGTCTGTGTCTCATATAGAATAATATGTACAATATTATACCGATCTCAGTTTGCATGCAATCTTGGTAAGCCCCCAAGTCAATCATATCTGTTCACTATGAAACAGGTGTCCATGATACATAAATCTATGTCCCTCTGTTGGAGATTTATTAAAGCCCTAACAGAAACTGACACGGAGTTTGGGATAAAATAACTCTGCCTCACAACCACAGTGGCTAAACTAGAGATTCTATCTTTTCCTTACAGGGATATTCCAACCCTAAATTAAATTTACTCTGTTGCTATACTCCACAGTGTTAGGTTAGTGAGAAAAAGCATTTTGTTACCAGCCCAGTCATTCTCCTAATTCTCCTAATCTGGCAGCAGTCCGTTTCCTTTAGCTTAGCATAAACAATGTAAGTGAATGGTAACAGCTAGCATTTCGAGTCATAAAAAGTACTATACAGGAGTTTCTTACTCATCATGCGGGTGCTGTGTCATGTCCTTGCGCCTCGCAAGCGGTGCCATGTCATAATGTAGTCCCAAGTCTAAATCGGCTCCTGCAGTTCCTTCGTGTTACTTATTATTTTCATTCGCAATCCATATGATTATTGAGGTCACCAGGAATAATTAGCATCATTATTGATTAATTGTCTTGACTTTTGCACTCGAAATGCTAGCTGTTACCATTCACTCACATTGTTTATGCTAAACTAAGGCAAACGGACCGGTGCCAGATTAGGAGAATACTAATTCTGGGGAAAATGGCAACAGACTAAATTTCACTTAGGGGTGAAATATCCCTTTAATGGCCTGCAAGTTTATTTTTGATGAGCGAGGAACTCCTGTAGAGTTTTTTTTCATATTGTTTCCATTTAAAATGAGATCTGTATTAGTTCTGTGTTCAGTATTTAAAAGTGAAGGTGAAGTTACCATGTCTTCAGAGGTCAAGCATGGCATAAAGATTATAAACCTGGAAAAGCTACAGCTAGCAAGCCTACATTAATGAAATTTTAGAAAACTCTTAGAACTCTAAACCACATGTCTGTCACAGATTATGCAAAGTAATGTAATCTTATCACTCTGCATCTAGGTACTACCTTTTAAATAGTTATTTATAATTAACCCCTAAATTCTTATGTAGATAAACAGTTTATAAATCCTAAAATTATTCAAATATAAAAATGTGATCATTCTGCCAGGAGACTACCATCTGCGCATATTCTTTTTTTGACCTTTGTTTTTTAACAGTTTATTAGTAACTTTGTTAGTTTTCTATTTTAGATACTATTGGACAATATCCAAACAAGACAACCTATATGGACTGGACAAAAATGGTATTTTAGTTCAGCCAGATAAACAGACATAATTGTAATCAGTACGGAGCAGTTTAAGTTTCATTTTGCACACATTAAAAGCCACATTGGTGAAGGTGTCATGAGCTACTTTGACTGGGTCCATCTCCAAAAATCTCCAAAATTACCTCCAAAATGATTACCTTTTTTCTCACACATCACATAGTAGCTCAACAATTGTAGCAATATTACCAAAAATGCACAATGCTACTAAGCATTATTTGTATACTTCAGTAAACTACAGTTTCACAAACAGAGAATAGGAAAGTAGGCCCTGGAGAGCATAGCCACACATTGGCTGGGGATTTAGGTTGCGGTTGACACAACTTATCACAATGGACCTAAAACAGTTATAGGTAGTTGAGTTTTGTGAGGGACTCCTGGTCACTATTATTTTAAAATGCCAAAATCAGAGCCCAAAGACAATATGTTGGATTGGATTGTGAAATCCCTAATAAACACTATTGCTCCAAGGTGTGGACCCTGTGGAACACCATAAATAACTTTTGCAGCTGTAGAAGAGTAATCAATAACACAAACAAACTGGAATCTGTCAGAAAAGGATGGCCTGATGCCTCATCCCTGCAACATGTTCACTCATCTGCGAAAGGTTATTATTCAAAGCTATAAGAATATCATTAGTGACTTTCAGCAGTGCTGATTCTGTGTCCTTATGTATACTTAAACCCGACAGAATTTCTCAAACAAATGATTTCTGTGTAAAATTCTCAGAATGTTGCTGACACTCAAAACTTATTGGATATTTTCATCTCGACTTAATCTTAATCTCTCTTAGTCTGTCTCTCTTATACACACACACGCAGACGCACCCCCCCACTCACCCCCCCCCCCCCCCACACACACACACACACACACACACACAATGACATAAATGTATTATTTTGTGATTATATTAAAGCAGTTTTTTATCTTTCTTCCTCACAACTGTTCATCCCTTGCACATTGCAAACATTAACCTCATTCCAAGTATTAGAAGAGCTTTCTCTGATTAAACTGTCTCAGAGAGGTGAGGTCCTCGTCATACACCTCTGCCACATTTTAATGTGACAGCAAAGGCCATTAATTCAAGAGCACAGAGGTCATTAGCATCGCTCCATGGCGTAGCATAAAGTAATCACCTTCTGAGATCTGTCTCCTGTGACTGCTGTTCTATCTGCCCTCCTTCTTTGGTTATTCTCTTTATGTGTAAGGTCATTTAATGATGGTGGACAGAGATATCTGACCAGGGGAGCGGCTCTGGCAGCTGATTATGCTCCGCTCCTGACACTTCTTAATCAGCCTCAGGATGACAAGGCTGACACTGTTAAGGATTTTAAACATTCCCTGCTGCTCATCAAAGATGCCACAATCAGAGCAGGCATACTGAAGTCTCAGCATAGCATTAATGTAAAACTATACCTTTTGAATTTTATAGCCGTGTTTTTATCTTTCAGCTCGCAGCTACAAGCTGGTTTGTGGGAAACAAGGGTGTACACATGGGTAGTTGCTACACCAAAGCTCTGCAGATTTGCAGATAGATATTAAGAAGGAAAAAGACAGAACTTACTGTCAAAATGACTTGCATGTGACCATCTTCTTAACACCTGTAAGAATCAGTGATATTAGTATTCTGCCATTTTTAGCTAATTCTGTGAAATACTTCCAGTTTTTCCTCAAATTTGCATTTAGCTTAATTATACCCTGTCACATTATTGCATTTATATTTGGATACCTTGTACTTTTGTCCTGTAAGGTCATATTCTTTCTTTGGTAAATAACAAACTGATGCCTACCGATCTGATACTGATGCACACATAAGCATCACACCTGTATGCACGACTGCTACGCATTCTGAGCAAGTGGTACTCAAATGTCACAGCAGTGTCACAAAAATGTAATTACCTAATTTCACATTTCACTATGCAGACGCTTTGTCTCCACTGATGAACCTCTGCAATTTGAATGCCTATAAGTGGTTCCAACTTACAGCAGATCAACCAATCTGATTAATTCAGGTAATAACTATTGAACCCCTTTGAGGTGCTCATAGAGCGCTGGAGATTCCTTAGATAGTCAGGTTACAAATGGCACTTTAATGCACTATCATGGGCCTGGTACATGTGGAGCCACTCACTAAAAGCTCTAGTATCACAAACAACATTAACTAGTGTAAAGCACAGATATACTAAACACATAATCCCAAAGAGCATGGCACCTTAATCACGTGCTTGATTAAATCAAATTCAAAAATGTTTCATTTATCCCAAAGGTAAATTAAATGTTGTTCTAACTTATTTCATCCAAGTATCTTCAAAGAGCCGTTGAGGATGTTGATGTTGTGGACAGGAACGATCTCCAGCTGCAGTCAACGTAGCGACAAATCTGAAGAGGCCTCTGACAACAGAGATGATATTCCACAGTGACATGTCCTGGATGACATCATCAGTTGCTGAAAAGCCATGCTGATCCACCTCATGTGTTTTGGTCGCTCCTCTTTAAATCTTTGTCAAGCCGTGTGGTCTGAACAACCCCAAAACAAGTTTGCTTTGTACTGTGTCGGTGCCTCATAAGTTTATGTGACCCGATCTTGCCCTTTTCATCTCATGGTCCTGATCCACCTAGAGAGGTAGTCAGCTGGCTAAAACAGAAGGGGCATAACCTTGGATTTCCATTCTGCATGGACGCCTCTTAGGTGAATGCGAGGCGTAAAGAAGACTTCTAGATTACTAGTTGAAAAGCAGAGAAGAATGAGAAATCAGGCATAGTTTTATAAAGAATCAGAAACTGGGTTTAGAATATTAATCCGTGTAAGTCTATCTGAAAATCTGATCTGGCAGGTGCTAGATCAAACGGACAACTGCAATAAAACGATCTGTTACTGTATCTTCAATTACCTAAAACCTTTACCTGTTGTGTTTTTGCAAATGATGACTTGTCATTCATATCTGTCATAGGTGTGGTCTGCATATGGGGAAGGTGATTGCATCAGAACTGACAAAAATCACCAGATTTTACATCCAAGGTTCTTTTAAGTTCCTTCAAGAAACCCAGAGCGGCATGTTAACAGTGCTGTTACAGCGCGGAGACCAAACAAAAGGAGACAGCAGTGACAGTTCAAGCATGGATGACAAAGATACAAAAGAGAATATCACACCAAAACTATATATCACCAGAGCTGATATTTCTCCTTCACACAAATGGCATCCAAGTCATTTATCTTGGAGATGTGTGAATGATGTTTGCCATCATCCATCATAAAAAGGACATAATATAGGCTGGGGGAGTCGGAGACACTTGGACACTCCAGGGAGCTCATTACTGGACCTATTAATCTGTTATTTGACCCCAGTGAGAGCATTCCCCCTTCTGAAAGAGGTCCATGCTTCCTTAATCCAAGGATAAAAACAAAACCCTCTGCTGTGTCTCGGGGATCATCGTTCCAATTCAAACAACAAAGCACAGAAATAACATCAATGCCTCAGATTGGTTTGTTCTCAATGTTGGATAAAAGTGAGTATATATATGGGTTTTTTTTCTTCTGACGGCGTTCTTTTGAAAATGATCTCCAAGCAAAAGCTAAATTATTTATATCCAAGAGAAATCTGAATGTCGATGCTGAAACGCAGTGCAAATATAAAATGAAGCAGCAGAGAAGGAGAGCATGATAAAAAAAAATCTCCATACCACAGCACAGACCTTTGTTATGGCTGAGCGTTGGACTGTGATGCCAACCACTTCCACTTTAAAGAAGAGTCCTCCTGCCATTTTTTGTATGCATCCTTCCTTCAGGGCCGATTGTCTCCTTGTTAGTGGTCTGCTGTTGAGCTCAGCACTTTGCCAAGTCAAAAACAATGTCATGCCTTGGAGGCCTGTGTGTCTCTCCCTGTCCTTTTGTTGGGCTTCTGCAACACTCAATTAAATTTCCCTCATACGGCAGAAAATGAGCAGGGATGTTAAAGAGACGAGGCTGATTTTCTGCCATCATTTTCCTGCAAATTGGCTTTCGGTTGCCGTCTGATTACAAAGTTACAGCAAAGTAAAACATCCATGATTTTGTGACGTGTCCTGCTCAGTTTATCTCCTAACAGAGGTGGGCACACGAGAATCTTTCGAACAATACCCCCCCCCCCCCCCCCCCCCCACACACACACACACACACACACCCCACACACACCCATCTGGGCTTTCCAAAAATTCACAAAGGCACAGTGAGTCAAAGCGAAAGAAAATATTTTAAAAATAAAAATGGCTGTCGGTGTTATGATGTGCAGGTAAAACTGCTGTTAGGGTCCAAATTACCACCTCCAGTCACAGTCTACAGCTAAGGTGAGAATGTATTGATTGAGTGAAACAAACATTTGTCAAGAATTACACCAAACTCTGTGTAAGCCGACTGAGGAAACTGTGGAGGTGTAGATATACAGGCACAGTAAAACCTGGGTATGCTTTCTGAATTTTAAACATTTTATCTGGGTATAATAAAAAAGAACAATAATTTGGTCTTTACAGAATTCCAAAGTTAATGTAGGGATAGAAGATAAACCTTGAACTGTTTCATAATAAATCACATTGCAACCAGAAATGTCTGTGAATTGTATTGTGATTTCAGTTGATAGACCAACACAAAGAATATAATTGTATAGCAGAAGGAATAAAAATGATTCATTGTTGTCAGTTTTCTGTCTTGCCATGCATTTGTATTCCCCTCCAGCTGCAAGGCCAATCAGTTGTGCAGGAAAGAATTCGCAATAGGTTTAGACTTTGACTGGACCATTCTAAGAGATTTATATGATTTTGGATTTTACAGTATTTTCCTGGTTATTAGGGTTTTTAGAGGAGCTCACACAGAGTTTAATGATTCATGTCCGGATGTGGTTCCTCACTCTGGGAATACAGAGGATCCACAGTAGTTTGCAGACTATGAACAGAAGAAAATTAAACTAAATAAAAGATTTTCTTTTTCATTAGTGTCATTCTGTGGTCGAGTTTGAATGCAGATATTGAACTGACTTAAACAGAAAAAAACTACTATAATTTTTCTTCAATAAGAAAATACACTTAAACCCTGCTCAGTTCTACAAAATCTTTGAGCAAAATACTGACAAGCCACTCCGTAGTTAAGTACACATACATGCACACAAATGCTTTAAACAAAGAATTCTTTCAAAAAATGTGTGAGTGAATCATTTATTTTCATCAATCAACAAAAAGCAGTGAATGAACAAAAGAGAAATCTAAATCAAACCCATATTTGGTGTGGCCACCCTTTGCCTTTAAAACAGCATCAGTTCTTCTAGGTACACTTCCACACAGTTTATGAAGGAACTCAGCTGGTAGGTTGTTCTTGGAGAACTAACTACAGATCTTCTGTGGATGTAGACTTCCTCACATCGTTCTGTCTCTTCGTGTAATCCCAGACACACTGGAGGATGTTGAGATCAGGGCCCTGTGGGGGCCATACCATCACTTCCAGGACATCTTGTTCTTCTTTAAGCTGGTACTCAAGGACTTTGGCTGTATGTTTGGGGTCATTGTACTGCTGGAGAATAAATTTAGGGCCAATCAAATGCCACCCTGATGGTATTGCATGATGGATAAGTATCTGCCTGTATTTCTCAGCATTGACAACACCAATAATCCAACTCCATTTGCAGAAATGCAGCCCCAAACATTTAAGGAACCTCCACCATGCTTCACTGTTGCCTGCAAACACTAATTATTGTACCGCTCTCCAGCCCTTTGACAAACAAAGCGCCTTCTGCTACACCCAAATATTTCCAATTTTAACTCATCAGTCCAGAGCACCTGCTGCCATTTTTCTGCACCACATGTTTTCATGCATACTTGAGCCGCTTGGCCTTGTTTCTACGTTGGAGGTATGACTTTTTGGCTACAACTCTTCCATGTAGACCACTTCTGGCCAGACTTCTCCGGACAGTAGATGGGTGTACCTGGGTCCCACTGGTCTCTGCCAGTTCTGAGCTGATGGCATGGGTGGACATCTTCTTATTTCAAAGGGTAATGAGTAGGGATGTCCTGATCCGATCATCTGATTTTTATATGATCGAATCGTGTGTAAAGGATCGGATATAAACTCTTAAAACAACAAACATGAGGTTTTAAACTCCTCCTGAGATAGAAATTGTCAAATGGATTGAAAGTGGCTTAGTTTTAATTTCAACAAGTTCCACTACATCAATATTCACTTTTGCATGGACGACAACAACACAACACACAATTTACGGCAGGCGGGGAATTGAGACAGCACAATAGTGAGCTGCTAGCTGGTATTTTAAGCTGAACAGCGAAGGCAGCATAGCAGCAACATGTAATGTGTACAAATTGGGCCTTTCACTTGGTGGAAAAGACTGAGCTGCATTCAACACTGTGAATCTGATTCGGCACCCTGACATAAACACTGAACCAGCCGACACCAAAAGATATGTTTAGAAAAACAAGTAGAATTTGCCAACGTCAGGTTTTGCAGTCTCCTGGAGCACCTGAAGTCACGGTATGAGATGTCTTCTTTACAGACACAGCTCATTCACAACAAGCTACGTGACGACCTGCTATTTCTTTTATCAGAAGTGTCTGATTTTGGGGTTACCACAAAGACGTATGGAGTCTGTCTGTTTGTCCGATGTCACTGCTAAGCTTTACTGCACAATGGGTCAACTCAAGTTTTATTTACAACGTGTGACCTTGCATGTGCAGCACTTTAGTGAATCTCACACAGTAGAACATCATATGCATAATTTTAAAAAACTTAAAAGGACAACTTGGGTGTGCTGTCCTTTTTCTTTTTATTAGTTTAATTTATTGTGGAAGGATCGGATCGGGACTCGGTATCCGCAGATATTTAAAATCAAATGAGTCGGGCTCGACTAAAGGGGGAAAAAAATATGATCGGGACATCCCTAGTAATAAGCTTGATGTGTCTTTGCTCTGCAGCACTAAGTTTTCTTGGCCGACCAAAGCACATCTTGAAACCCCAGTCTGCTTTAAAATCTTTGTCTGGGAGAGACCTTGTTGATGCAGTATATCTACCGTGTGTCTTGTTACTGTGCTCAATCTTGCCATGACACGAAACTATTGGTTGATCATACACCTGACTCTAATCCTACAAACATCCTGACTTTGTGCAAGTGTACCTATAAGAATTGAACACTAGATATCAATTTGATTTCGATTTTTCTTTTGTTTGCTCACTTTGAATTTTGTAAACTGATAAAAATAAACAATCATTATTTATATTTCTGTAAGTATTCTTTGTTAACAGCATTTTTTGTTGCACACCACTCTGTGTTGATCTATGACATGAAATCCCCATAAAACATATTGAATGTTGTGGATGTTTTAAGACCAAACATTCAAGGGATCAAAATACTCTTGCAAGCTGTTTTATGCCGTGACTGCTTCGCTGTAGCAAAAGCAAACTGGACAGAACCAACCTTTGAGTTTTGCATTTTGTGTTCTCACCATTTATTTGGTTTGAGCGGTGCAGTGGCTAAAAGAAATGGACGATTTTTCGAAGGTCGCAGAAGGCTGAAAGGTAGCAGGTTAGGAGAAGCTGACACCGTATGGACATTTCAAACTGCTTCTCTCAGAAACTTTTGGCTTTGATTTCTCCCTCAGATGACTGGAATAAAAAGGACAGTTATACATATTTCAGAGAGCGAGGTTTCACAAAGGGACTTAGGAATAAAGAGGTATAAACCTTTGAACTAAACAAAGGTCCATCACCCACATTTCATATCAGATGTGCTGTGTAGCCCCTTGTAAAGATGTGGATGTGGAGGGATTGTAGAGAGGAACCAGCGTGGCATGAGCAGACAGCTTGTCTGAGTGATGTCTGCCTGTCCCATGACCCCCATCTTCCTTGTTCCTCTGCTTCTAACCCCCATAGCACTTGTTGGCAGCAGAGGTCCGGGGGAAAAGCCTCAGCAGTGGTGTTACCCATCTGTGGGCCTCTTTGAATTGTGCAGGAGGCTCATAACAACAGGCTGTATCAGTTGCATTAAGTTGATTAAAGTGGTCGGCGGACGCAGGCACTTGTGCTCTCACAATGCTAGATGAAAGAGCAGCGGCGGCGGCCTCTCTGCTGGCCGTCAGAGAATCCGCCTTTGCTCTCAGCAGAGGTCAACAAAAGAGCAAATAATACGAGAGTGAAAGCAATCGAAAGCTTCTTTGCCAAATGATCTCTAATTGGGCCTTTCTTCCCTGTGGATCCGTCCTATGATTTTGGTGACTGCAGACTTACCCACAATTGTACCTCTAAAAGCTTCTCCTCAAAGTGGACTACTTGAAAGAAGTGACCATTACCTAAACTGCGATCAAAGATTTTTTTTTTCCAGTGCATCCTTAAAAAGCAACAAATAATTTAATTGCATTTATCAAATAAGCAAAAAAATTTTGCTGTCAAAAGGAACAGATGACTTTTTATTTGGTAAATTCAGAGTGCATTAGAAAACAAAAAAAATCCTGAACGTGATCAAGATCAGACGGCACTTTCAATGTGTGATAATTTATTAAGATAATAACAATGAGAGATGTCATCCCCCACCTTAACCATCAAAACATTAACAACGAGCATTTGTCCCTCCCAAGCAGCTCAAGAGGTGTCATGGCAGGCAAGCTTTCTTTCTCATTACAAACACCATTTGAGGAGCACACCACGCTACGCTTGTGGAAAAAAGTCAAGACGATAACTGTCACTGTTGGAGGAAAAAAAACAGCAAAAAAACAAACAAACAAAAGCTCTGGCACTAAGGAGCTGTTGCAGGGATGATAATAGAAAAAAAAAGAAGAAGGAAAAAAAGGCGAGGTGATCAATGCTGCTCTGGATTTTGATAACGCGTTGCTCCTGCCTCAGACAAATGATGGAAATTCTTAAGGAGGAGAGGGGCCTGCAATATGCCAAAAGATGCTCCAAATTAGCCTTCAAGAACAACTCTCGCTGCATATATGGAAGCTACGTGAGTAAATAAAGGGCCAGCATAAATTACCTTTGGATGTCAATCGTGATAGCTCGCCCTGTTTTCTTGTTGTTATCGTGTCGCCTATTCGTCTCGCTGGCGGTTGACATGAAATGAAAGTATTCTCTCTCCAGCACCACCGACGGTACTAAGAGCGCTTTCTGACACTTGAAAACGCTACGGGTTTGTGAAACCACAGCTGGGCCCCCACTGATTGGCTCGCCACGCCGGCTGCTGCTAAACTTTCGCTGCTTGAGGAGTTGTCTGCGCCGGGACAGGTGGTGTTTATGCAGATGAATGAACACATTACTGTGTGCTCTTCCTTTTGGTTTAAACATTAGCGTTTCAAATGTGACAAATCAGATGTTCATCTCCTGCTATAACGCAGCCTCTGTGTGTGCCGCTGGAAGACCTTTGTATATGTATTCCCCAAGGTGTTGATGTGCACGTCCATGATGCATGAAGGACGTACACAGACTCGGGCTGATGTGTTCTTCGAATGCCAACATACAGGCATATGGCAGCAACACTTAGCTGTTTGTTAGTTAATATTCCACATACACTTTACCTGATACCACAGTTCACAACCACTGTAACCACAGGCCTTCTTTGCGGTGTGGCGGCTAGAACGAGCAGAGTGAAATGGATCTTCAGAGCAGCGGCTGACTAAAGACATTGCTGGTGGCGGTTCAAGCGGGGACGGCAAACACACTGCAATTATCTCCCTATTATTGCACACGTGTCCAACTATAATTGGGTCTCTACCCGTTCACTGTGGATGAGCAGGTAAGTGCCAGTGAAAAGGAAGCTATGATATTACATTATCTGCATGTTAAAACGACCTAAAGGTCAACATGCTTCTACACTGAAAGTTGAAATAACTTGAGACATTCATTCTCCCGAAGACAGAATCCGCTGATGTATAGCTTAACCTCAAACTCTTCTGGTGATCGTTGCATGGAAGAATCAAGCCATTTGAGACAGCTGTTGTGACAGAAATGTTTTACATTTTGGCTGAAAAAATGCTTTATAGTTCTAAAGTGTATAATAAGTGTCTTTGAGTCAGAACATGGTAGGACCATCCACCCCACACCTTTACATCATACTGTCTTGGGAAGAGATGATAGACTGAGTTGTGTTCTCAGCTACAGCTAAATCATCAATTTATTCATCTTGCACATGAAATTTAGATTCCCTCACTCTTTTTTAGGGTGCTTTTAAACCATGTTTTCCAGGGTGGAATAATTAGAATTGTTTCAATTTTCCTCTGGTATTCCTTTTGTGTGCACAGTGGCGCTGTTGGTGGCGCTGTTGCCTTGCAATAAGATAGTCCTGGGTTCAAATCCCAGCCTGGGGCGTTTTTCCATATTTTTCCTGTGCTTGTGAGGGATCTCTCCAGGTACTCTGACTTCCTCCCACAGTCCAAAAGCATAACTGTTAGTTTAATTGGTCATTCTAAAATTGTCCAATTATGTGTTCATGTGTGTTTGTCCTGTGTGTCTCTGTTGCCCTGCGATGGATTGGTGACCTGTCCATGTTGAATGCTGCCTCTCGCCACATGACCACTGGAGACAGGCACCAGCCCCCTGTGACCCTGCGAAGATAAGCGGTTATAGCCATGGGATGGATAGATGTTTCAAATTTACATAAAATATTTAATTTGTTAAAGGCAGAAATAAAACAACTATTCAAACCAACTTGGCTTGATGCGGAAATATCAACTTATATCAATACCAACTTGCTTAATAATTAATTGACTGTGTTCAACCACATATTTTGGTTCAATCTCACAAGCTCCACAATGGCCTGATCACTATCAGACCTGCAGAAGTCAACGAATCACTTAAATAGAACCTGGCTGACAACATGGGCCTGTTTCCACTATGGGAACTTCAGGGAAATTTTTACCGGACCTTCATGGTATGTAAGTGTCTCCATTTCACAGGGCCGGCCCAAAAGAACAACTTTCCGGGTCATTTCAGGAACCAAAGGAGCACCTGCCTTGAATATAATGCCCTAATAGAGTTGCAGGGAGGGACTTGTGGTTAACTCATGCTGATTGGTTGTAACTCTATCAGCAGACTTCACCAAACAACCGTCATTTGTAAAATTGGAAGAGTTGCTGGGAAAGCAGTTTACAACATAGCAAACAGAAATGCGGCACCCATCCCTGCTTCTTTCATT
The DNA here is from genome assembly GCA_963556495.2 of Valencia hispanica. NCBI lineage: Eukaryota > Metazoa > Chordata > Actinopteri > Cyprinodontiformes > Valenciidae > Valencia > Valencia hispanica. The sequence continues at coordinate 9,074,099 of OY747705.1, read as the reverse complement.
GTCAATCTCATGTTATTCTCTGCTGCTTTAGGCACCTATTAGCGCTGATCGGTGACGCCACTCGCTGCCGAAAAAGTACCAACACGCTGACGTCTTAGCAAATTCCTTAAATGGACAATGTTTGTATGGAGACAAATATGGCTGAGAGGACCGAGCCAGCGTATTTCCCCTCCCAAAAAATGTCTCGGAACTCTTCTAGAGGAAAAACGTGTTATAAAGTGGGCTAAAAGATCTAGACAAACATCACTTCATGCAGCAGTCTGAAAAAATTCAAGAACAGATTAGAAACAAAGTTGTTGACATGCATCACTCTGGAAAGGTTTGCAAAACTATTTCTAAAACTTACGGACTCCAGTGAACCAGAGTGAGGATACAAAAGGAGAAAACCAGAAACAGTGATGAACATTCCCAGGAGTGGCTGGCCTACCAAAATTACTCCGAGAGTGCATCGACAACCCAGACCAACATCTGAAGCACCACATGCCTCACTTGGCTCACCTAAGGCGAGTTTGATGATTCAATAACAAAGAGACTGGGCAAAAATGGTATCAATGGGAGAGTTCCAGGGTGAAAACTCCTGCTGACCAAAAACAAAAGCAAAAAAAACCCACAAAGGCAAATCTTTCATTTGCCAAGATGTTTGGAAAGAAATTATGTGGACAGAGAGGATGAATGTGGAACTTTTTAAAAGGTGTGCATCCTGTTTCTAACACAGCATTTCAGAAGAAACACAGTAGGACAGTTATCTGAGGTGGAGAGAGGCAGAGGCATACTCTTAAACAGGCAATTGTCAGACATCTTACAGTAAAATAATTCTGCAAAGTAAAGTACAATTTCTTCACAGTTGTCTGTAAAAGACTCAGTTATCCCGAATGCTTGATGCGGTTAGTTGCTAGGGTTGGCTATACCAGGTGTTTAGAGGGAGGCAATTACTCTTTCATACAGAGCCGGTTTGGTTTGGACAGATTTTTTTCTCTTCATAACTTAAATCATAATTTGAAAACTGTCTGGTATTGAAACTAATGCAATTACCTGAAACCTTCAAGTGTAACAAAAAAGAAAAAACCAAGATACATTTGTAAGGGAAGAAATACCTTTTCAATGCGATTTGAAGAATAACTGTGAATTTATCGTGTTTTTGTTTTTTCTAATCCACACAGGGTAAACACTACATATTCTATGTTTACCCAAAACTTTTAGTAGTAAATGTTGTTCACGAATGTAATTTAACAAGGTAGATGCTATTGGATTTATCATTGCTGTTAATTATTTCTGTAGGTGCCAATACATTTTGCCAAAATAAAAACAATTTGTCTGACAGCACAACTTGGACAGAGCAATCTGTGCAACGTCTGGAAAAGACCAAGGAACTCAAAGGAATTCATAGGAGTGTAGGGCCATTTCTAAAAACAAAAATAAAACAACTGCAGATTCTAAGATTCTAATTCCAGACGGTTGTAAACTCAGCAAAAAAAGAAACGTCCTCTGACTTTCCGCTGTTTTTACTTTCAGTAAACTTAATGTGTGTAAATATTTGTATGAACACTAAAAGAGTCAACACCATAAGACATAAACTAAAAATGTTTCCCAGACATGTGACTAACAGAAATAGAATAATGTGCCCTTGAATGAAGGGAGGCTCAAAATCCAAAGTACCAGTCAGTATCTGGTGTGGCCACCAGCTGCTTGAAGTACTGCAGTGCATCTCCTCCTCATGGACTGGACCAGATTTGTCAGTTCTTGCTGTGAGATGTTACCCCACTCTTCCACCAAGGCACTTGCAAGTTCCTGGACATTTCTGGGGGGAATGGCCCTAGCCCTCACCCTGCGATCCAACAGGTCCCAGACGTGCTCAATGGGATTGAGATCCGGGCTCTTCGCTGGCCATGGCAGAACACTGACATTGCTGTCATGCAGAAACTCACGCACAGAACGAGCAGTATGGCTGGTGGCATTGTCCTGCTGGGGGATCATGTCCGGATGAGCATGCATAAAGGGTACCACATGAGGTAGGAGGATGTCTTCCCTGTACCGCAAGGCATTGAGATTGCCTGCAATGACAACAAGCTCAGTCCGATGGTGATGTGATATACCGCCCCAGACCATGACGGACCCCCCCACCTCCAAATCGATCCCGCTCCAGGGTACAGGCCTCGGTGTAACGCTCATTCCTTCGACGATTAACACCAATCCGTCCATCACCCCTGGTGAGACAAAACCGTGACTCATCAGTGAAGAGCACTTTTTACCACTCCTGTCTGGTCCAGCGAAGGTGGGTTTGTGCCCATAGGTGGCGTTGTTGCTGGTGTTGTCTGGTAAGGACCTGCCTTACAACAGGCCTACAAGCCCTCAGTCCAGCCTCTCTCAGCCTATTGTGGACAGTCTGAGCACTGATGGAGGGATTGTGTGTTCCTGGTGTGACTCGGGCAGTTGTTGTGGCCATCCTGTACCTGTCACGCAGGTGTGATATTCGGATGTACCGATCCTGTGCAAGTGTTGTTACACGTGGTCTTCCACTGCGAGGATGATCAGCTGTCCTTCCTGTCTCCCTGTAGCGCTGTCTTAGGCGTCTCACAGTGCGGACATGGCAATTTATTGCCCTAGCCACATCAGCAGTCCTCATGCCTCCCTGCAGCATGCCTAATGCACGTTCACGCAGATGAGCAGGGACCCTGGGCATCTTTCTTTGGGTGTTTTTCACAGTTGGTAGACAAGTCTCTTTAGTGTCCTGCGTTTTTAGAACTGTGACCTTAAATGCCTACTTTCTGTAAGCTGGTACGGTCTTAACCACCATTCCACAGGTGCATGTTAAATAATTGATTATGGTTAGTTGAACATGCATGGAAAACATTGTTTAAACCCTTTACAATGAACATCTGTAAAGTTTTTGGGATTTTTACAACATTATTGTTGAAATACACAGTCCTGAAAAAGGGATGTTTCTTTTTTTGCTGAGTTTATGTGTTATGGTGTAAGGTAAATGAGGACCTGATTCTGCAACGTTTTATTTCAGTTAGAATTTTCAGCATCGCCCCCTAACTCCCTCACAGGCTTTTCATTTTTGTTTGAATTAAATGTCTCCGTCTAAGGAACGACGAGGTAGCTATTTCGTTTCAGTAGCAATCTGATAGGTATGCTAACATTAGCGTTAGCACAACTTCACGTAGGCTGTACAACAATTACCGATGAAATGTTACTAAAGCAATGAACTGCTAACAAACTAAAAAGTACAACAATTGAACAATTACCTATCAAGTAGATTAACCGCCAGTTTCACGTCCAATTTTAGTACAATCCTCCTGATTTCTTCTTTGGTCATTTTTGTGTTTTAGTTCCCTCTTCTCTTCCTCACTCTTTCGTCTTTTGGGCTGTTTTGCAGTGTATGTAGTTACAGCCACAGCAGGTATCACTACTTTCCGCGTAGATCCTCCTTCGTCCTCCATGCTGTTCTGTTTACGAGCTGTACATGCGCTTGAGGAGACGGCCTATTGGCAATAGGACCGCCCCTCGTTGTGCAAGGGGACAAGAACTAGCACAGCCTGAACTCATACATACGCTAAATCAATGAGCGCAATTTTTCAATGTAATTACTGTTTTTAACACAAGTTGTATGTTGCAATACGTATTTTTATGAACTCTATATAAAATAAATAAGGTATAGCGCCTTTAGACGCAGACGGGTATGGTGTGATTGGAATTAATTAATAAATGAAGGCAGACTTGCAAAATAAACTCAACAGGAATGCTTGGGTAACGTGGAAAGGAAACATGGCCAGACTTACTATCAACGTTGGGGTGTTACGTCGATGTGTGTTCCCCCATCGAGATATGTTTTGGCTTCACCCACAGAACTACAATTTAACGCATTATGGGTCAAGATCCTGCCTTTTTCGTTTCTGATTGGCTGACCGGTTGATTTCTTAGTAATTGTAACATTCGAGAACAATTGCCTAACCCCAAGTCCTTTTCTAATCCTAACATTGGAGGAGGATTACCTAACCATAACTTGACTATTTTTCTAATCCTAATATTCGGGAACCAGTGCCTTAACCTAATGTGATCCATCTGCTCAACATTCACGAGCAGCAGCCGCCTCAGAAAATCAGAAAAAATGATCATCCAGCAGGGGAGTGGAGAGAGCAGAGATAGTGGGGAGGAGTGGAAAACGGCACAGAAACCGGATGAAGATATTTAAGAGTGACCAGATGTAGGTGTGTGAGTGAGAGGCAGCAGGGGAAGACTGGAGATGAGTTGCAGCTGGGACATGAGGTAGAGTGGCAGTAGGAAAACAAACAGAGAGAACGAAAGGAAGGGCACAAAAAACACTAAACAGGAAAAACACAAGTAGGAATTCAAAATGCCTAATTGTAAACAGAAACTAATACAGAGAGATTATTTCAACCGACTAGACCTAAATAAAGAAACATCAAAACAAAAATAGAAAATAGAAAATGAACACTTAAAATCAGAACAAAAGAATCTAGAGTCCAAACAGAACCCAAAAACAACCCAGAATTGTGACAGTAGGTAGGTATAAGTTACTCATCTGTGTTGCCACCTTGACCAAATCTGGAAGAAGAGGCCTGGCATTAACTGAAAGATGCTAAAACATCAGTGTTAATGTCCACTAAGAACAAGTTTTTTTTTTTTTTTACTGCCATGACCTGAGAGGGGTGCCAACCAAGAGAGGACAATGTCCCCCAAAATAACCACCCTCGAGCTGGACTAAAATGTCCAAGTGCGCTCATGGACAAGTGAAATATCTCCTACAAAAAGATGATATAGTCATATAAGACAAAGATTGGGCTGTTTGGACACAATGAAAAAAGGATGTTTCGAGTCAAGGTGATGCTATCCAGAGCTAAAAACACCGTACCAGCAGTCAACCTGGGGTTGGCAGCATCATGCTTAGGTGTAACACAAAATTCATAGAATAAAGAAGGGGGAGGAAAAATACATCCAAATTCTTCCACTTCAATTCTATAGAAGATTGACATAACAGCATTCCAACAGAAGAACGATCCCAAACATTCATCAAATCTAGTTTTGGGATGAATGAAGCAGACTAACAAAAAGCTGCCTTAGCTTTAGCATCCAGTCTTAATCCAACTGAAAATGTGTGGACCATGTTAAATGTTTTTTTTTTCCCTAATTGAAGTTGTATGGTGAATATTAATTCCACCCTTGAAAACAAACTATTTAATATTATCAGTAACCGCTAACTGAATTGACACGGCATTCATGCCCACCATGAGTTTTTTGGGGCAACTTTTAACTGCAACTGTATAAAAGCGGCATTTAAAATATCAAGCCTGGAGAAAATAGTTTAGTGCAGCATTTTCCCAAAATATTGATTCCTTTTTTTTATTTTTTTATTACTAAAATGGATGAAAGCTCCGCTTGATGAGAATTAAAAGATTAGACGGGACATTTATAGACTGAGGCCACGACTTTATGAAATGTTTGCTCCACTTGCAGCGAGAGCCTTTGTTTCGGCGACACTTTGTGCTTTTGGGTGAGACACTAAAGTCCCTATTGTTTAAGTCAACTTGACCTGACCTAGCTGGTTAAGCTGGGGCATTGTGAACAGCAAATCGCTTCAACTAGGGGGGTAGCTTCTTTGTGTGGCTATGGGGAAAATAACCTTATAAAAGCCTATACCCTTAGTTAATGCAGAGAAAGCGGGCCAGTTTTGTCCCTAGAAAAGCACTGTTTAAATTCAGCTGCCTGTGGAAAACACGGATATTGTTTCACACACCGTCCTGATGCGCTTTCTGATCCGATCCTCCTTTATCCGTTTTGCAGCGCTTTTAGCGTTTTCAACAGAGTGTGCACATGTGTAACAATTTGTATGGTTACAGCTTTGCAAAAGCACTCTTACTCATTGAACTTTTTCACATCCTCTCATGTTAGAACCACACACTTCAGTTCTGTTTCATGCCAAACACAAAGTAGAGCACAATTGTGATGTGGAAGGAAAGTGAGGCGTGGTTTTTTGAAAAAATGAACACACCATACTCTCCCTAAAATGTGGTGGTGGCAGCATCATGCTGTGGGGATGTCTTCCCTCAACAGGGACAGGGAAGCTATTCCGAGTCTATGGAAAGATTGTAGATACTGAACAGATATGCACGGCACACTTTTCAGATTTCTCTTTGTAAAAAGTTTTTTAAAATCGGGAATTGTCTTCCTTCCACTTAAAAATTGGCCTGGTATTGGTCTGTCACGGTGTACTGAGATCTGTGGTTGGAATGTGAGAAAAAACATCAAATATAAATATTTATTTAATGCTTAATGTTAAATAGGAAAACACATTCAAATTGAGCCCCCCGTGAAGACTCTGCGATCATTTCGTGTGTATTTTTCTCCGCCGTCTTGGAGTTTGCAGATGCATATCCAAACGCAACAAATGCCAGCGTGGCTCCCATTCGATCAGCGAACGGAACGGAGAAGAAGACGAAGCTCTGAGTGTTAGAAACCTGTTTACGTGTGTTAAAAGGAGTATAAAAGCATCCTGCTGGAGATGATGGTTGGGAAATATTTGCAAACACAGTCGAGTTCAACAACTCACACTCTTGCCTGCAGCTGCAATGCACTGAGAGGGCCAGACCAGACAAACCCCTGATCACGTGTCGGGGCCTCGGCAGGCCGCTGTGTGCGCGTCTCAGGTACTCCTGTAAGTCCTTCTCCTTGAACCTTGTGCCGCTCTCAGTGCCTCTCTCAACCAAGCTGACTGGGAGACAGGCTTCATTTGGAATGTAATTAGCCGTGCCATAACACGACCGCCAGCGAGCACTCGTCGCTTTATTCCTGTGATTGGAAACAAAAACAAACATTGTGAGGGAAATGAGGTTAACAGCATCACACTCAATTTATGGAACACTGAAACTGGATCCAGCCCCGGGGCCCGTTAGAAGAAGATTTTCTTTATCTGATGCATTACACAGCCATCAGGCACCAGGGGCATCTCAATCAGGCTGGATTGTTACCTTTCCTTCTTCTGTGAAAATCTGGTCACCTTTAAAATAAGCAAATTAAACAGGATAAATAACTTACTGCTGCTTTCATAAAGCACCGGCATGGCCTCCTGGGACGCCTTGGCACGAGTCTTCCCCTTTGTGACTGACATATACACACTCACTGAGGACTGATCGACTGTGAAAACCATCAGACGAGAAATTAACTGGTGGCTGATCTAGACCAGTCCAAACTTGTTTGATTGTCTGAACTGGTCACAGCTCCTGTTTGTGGTCTCCCACTGCCTGCCGAGTGAGCCCTGAAGTGGGAAGGGGGAAGTGAGACGACATTTTCTCCCCATAGGCTACACTGCCACCTCCTCATTCCCTGCTGGACCTGCCTTCGAGACACCTTCCATTCTCTAATTACTGCAGTATTGGTTGATGTTGTTGCAGTGGCGCTGACCATCCTCCTCGAGAACCCTGCATCCATGAAGTACACCACTAATTGTTCCGTTACATCAGCTAGAAAGTAGCTTAGGAACAAAAGACGGGGGGGAACAAAAGGTAAGGACCAACTTGACGTGCTAATTTCCATTGACCCTGTTCATTCTTTTCTTTCATCATCCGCCCCTCCACCCCGCCAACGTGCTTGTACGAGGTGCTGAAGAACGCAAATTATCCACGAGCATTCCAGCTACCGCTAATTATCCAAAGAGCTCCTCATTAGGCTATTTCAAATCCAACCTTAGATCAACACTTACTCAGACCTCAGGGATGCTCGAATCCCAGCAGCGGTTAAACAAACAATCAGTTCAAAGGATCAGGTATTCCACTTTAAAGGGGGGACGAGGATAAACAAGTGCTCATTTAAAAAGAAATGACTACAGTGGCTCTCTGATCCATATTTCATTTCTCTGTTAAACTGAGTTCATGACTTGTGAAAAAGTTCAAATGCAACGTCATCGACCTAGTCAAGGTGCAAGTTAGAGCTTTTTTCCTTCACCTCTTATGGTTGCCATGCCCTAAGTTTGTCATTCACCAGACTATGGTCACTTTGTGTCATGAACCATCATAAAAATGACTTTGATTTTGCCGTTCTTCACTATCAGCCAGATTTATTTTCTTTTATTTGGTCTTGCAGTACTGCTTTACATATAGGACACGTGTAAAACCAAAGCAAAGAGAAGGTGCACGGCATGATTCAGGATTGGGTTGAAGTCACCAAATGTGCAGACAGAATGAACATCAGTGGATGATCTTATTGCTGAGTACATAAACGTCTTCCTGTTAACGTTCACTAAACAAAGTGATGATCATATTCATAAAGAGATAGAACGTCTAGAGAGAGCACCACCAACGCATCATTGGTCGGGGTCTTGAGTAGAGCAGTTTCAGGAGCAACCAACAGCACCTGACAGAATTTGGCTAGGTTGTATTTTGGTTTAGCTCCCGGCTTGGTGGCTGCTTCGTCCAGTCGTAATGTTGGTGGCACAACAGAACCGCTGAGCCTGACGCACAAGGTGACCTCTATACCAGCTGTTTTTGTCAACACCTGATGATGCTGTCTGTCTAGTCTGTGAGTCACTCTTTGAGTTTGGTGGCTTTCACTCCTCCTTTTAACTGGCTGATTCAGCCACTGCCTGATAGCGCTGTTGCTACAAACAGAATGCCTTCGCCGGCGCTTTCTATTGCCAGTTTTAGATGTAACAGCTGCTTGCAAACTGAATCATTTACATACAGTCAGAGGTGAGTAGTAACTAGTTAAATTTACTCAGCTACATTTACTTGAGTAACTTTTTGAAAAAAAAAATTCTTTTGGAGTAGTTTTACTAGAATGTACTTTTTATTTAATATTTTTATGAAGTATCACTACTCTTACTATAGTAAAGTTTCTGGCTACTCTACCCACAGCGAGTAACTTTACTGAATGCTTGTTTTAACCAGAAATGCATGAGACTCCCACATTGAGTTGATGTTAAAGTGAGACCTCTTGTTTGTACACAAGCTTAATCATTTTATCTACTAAGGCTGTTGTGCCATTTGGAGGTCGAGTCGAGGTCTTACATCAGAATCAGAATCAGAAAGGGTTTTATTGCCAAATGTTGGGTAGGTTTACAACATTAGGAAATTGCTGCGGTACTTTGTGCAAACGTACAAGAACAAACAGACAAACACTTAAATAAAAACAAAAATATAATATGCTAAACAGATTGGTATATACATGAGTGCAGGTAATGATCGGTGCAAATCAGACAGGTGCAAACATACATAAATATATTGCCTACTTTAAGTATTGGTTTCACTAGTTTTACTTTAAAATAAATTGATTTGAAAAAAAGTTTTCTTTTAGTCAAATTTGTTATTTTACAATTATGTCACATATTTGCACATAACTTTATATTTTTGTCCAATTACATAATTTTAAGTATTAAATGATGTGTTACGATCTCAAAACAAGTACTCGAGTACTTGAGTAACCTTTTTACCAAATACTTTTTTATTGTTACTTGAGTCATTTTTTGGATGACTACTTTGCACTTTTACTTGAGTAAAAATATGTTGAAGTAGTGCTGCTTTTACTTGAGTACAATGTTTGGCTCCTCTACCCACCTCTGCATACAGTTGACAGGCCTGCATGCGAACTGCAGTGAACCCCCACCTATTCACAAACCAGAATTCATGAATTCACCAATTCACAGATTTTTTTTTCGTGGAGCATATCTAAAATATCCGACAGAAAATGCCGCTTGTGAAGCTGAAATATCTACGCACGATGCGTTCTTGGCTAGTGTTTGCAAAGCAGCCAATCCAGAAGCACCATTCATTGTCCTTGCCGCTGATTGGCCGTACCTCCAGGAGCACAGATAAAAGCAAGACTGTAGATGTTAGCTTCTGTGGTAGAGCTAAAACGGTTTCCACTGTGCGTCTTATTGCATATTCAGGTATATTTAGTGTTTGAACTATTAAAATAGGCAGTTATAAACGTCTTTGGGGGCAACCTCAAGTATTCCACCTATTCACAGGCAGTTGTGGCCCCTGTTCCTCGTGATTTCCAGGGGTCCACTGTATATTATTTCCAAAGTAGATCATTTGTCAGACTTTTGGTGCCCTTTCTTAACAACTACAGATTCCCCAATCATTGGTTCAAACATATGTGTGAAGGTACATATGGTTCCCGACTTTGGAAGAAAATCCTGTCAGCCTCAGATGATAGGAAAGTGTCTGTGATGTTCAGATATAACCCCGGAACCTTCAAGGCTCACACCTTCGGTGAAGTGGAACCTGCTGTGACCCCAGTGTCACCATCCACAGTGAACAAGTTTCCCCACGGGCTGAGAGGTTGCAGAAAAGAGAGAAGTGCCTGCTCTAAAATCCACAGCTTTAAGCTTGACTGAAATTGTTTTAGCTGTCCACCTGGACAAATCCAATGTCTTTTGGAGAAACACTTTACTGTCAGGTAAAACAAAAATTCACCTTTCAGAATGTTTGTAGGAGTCTTTTAAACCCAAGAATACTGTGCCAACTATCAAGCACGGTGATGGTAGCACCATTCTGTGGGGCTCCTGCACTACCAGTGGTGCTTGTGCAATGCAAAAAGTGGATGGCATAATGAAGAAGATGGACTATGTGCAAATTCTTCATCTCAAATTATCATCTAGACAGATGAAACCTGGACACATATGATCCCTAAAACACAACGCAGCTGGTTTTAATATGACATTTTTGAAGCTTTTGTCTCATATTTGGCTTCTTCTCTTGATACACTGTACGGATCCACCATTCAATCTTTACAAAACCATTAAGCTAAAACATGTGAAGAGTCCAAGGTTTATCAAGTATTTTAAAGTTCACAATGTAGAAGGTATACCTGGCTTAAAAAAAGATGCTGCTTAATTTTCTATAACATTTTCTATAAAACGGAAGAAAACTTTTGATGGAAACTTGAGACGATCTAAATAAAAATAGATTTTCCATCCCTTTTTATTTTATTTTTTTAATTGACTTAGACAGGCGACTCGGAGAGTTCACGTTACATTGGGTTTGATTCTCCTCACGGACACGGATCCAAACATCGGCGTCTTTAGGTTGCTCCTAAAAATCCCTGCTAGCATCCCTCCTAATGTGGAGTAATACCAACTGCATCCTCCTGAGCACACTCCGTCCACGTCAGAGCTGTGCTCTGTGAAACAGCACCAGAATCTGAGCTTGTCACTTAAATTACAATGCCGTCAGATCTGGTACTTTAACCTTGAAGCAATTAGTTGTTGCTGAGCCGTAATGAATCCTGACATCACTCCGCTGTGATGAAACCCCTAATTGCTCTGTAAAAATTGAAGCTTTTGACATCACTGCTGACAGACTTTTTTTTTTTTTTTTCCCATCCTTGCTTGTGCCGTCGTATGTGACGGCGCCTGGTTGAAACTTGAAAGGTAGCGGAGCTTCTCTGCCATCAGCTGTCCTGTCACTTGACGAAAAGAGAGAGGGAGAGAGAGAGAGAGAGAGAGAGAGAGAGAGAGAGAGAGGAAAACTGGCTGGATTTGCTGAAATGATGAGGCCATTTAAAGTATGATGTGTCGCAGCTATGTGGCATCACTCAGCCAGGACTGCTGCAGATGGCCGCGTTAGCTGAGGCTCAGTCGGGGGGTGAGAGGATGGCTTCACTCAGTGCTCTCACCTGTTAAACTGTTGGAGAATAACAGGTCAACAAAGAAAGCCAGCAACGCTTCCCTTTATTAATGTGCTAAATCAGAGCGGGGAATTTAGACGGAATGCAATATTTGATCCAAAAACCAAAAGTATGTTTTTCTCTCGTTCATTTATTCAGCAGAAGAGGCTCAAGGCACAAGCGGAACAAGCGGCTGCTTAGAGTCCCCCAGACCAGGAGGGGGCCCCAAGAGATCTTATGTTCTCTACCAGAAAGATCTTATTGTTTTTTTTTATTAGGAACCGGGGCAGCTGATTCCTAATGAAAAAATGACATTTGAAATAATCAAGATTTTAAAGAATCATGTTTGAATTTCAGATTATTTTGAACTTAAATGAAATGTTATTTATGATTTATATATATTGACATTTTATCAATTGTAATTATCCAAAGGAAGATTTTAATAGTTCGATAGTTTGTTAACAGTCACAATTCATCGTTTGTTTTGTTGCTGCCATATTCATCTTTGCTGCTTGTGTCTGTGCTGGTGTTTGAAAATAAAATTCGGTTACATCTAAGCCCAACCATTACAACAGCTTGCATTCAAATGCTCCACCCATTGAAAAGCATCCCATGTACTGTTAAATAAAGACAAATGACTGATCACATTCGGTTATGCAAGGAATTTGAGGAATTTATTGCGTGACTCACCAGCTACCTAAATATGTAATTTATGCACGAAGAACAAACGATCAAGCTTTAATGGTTTGTAAGAGATGTTTGTGATGCTGTGGTAAATGGACGGTGAATGATGGAAAATGCAGAGCCGAACCAAGGCTGTATGAGTCCCTGGGCAGAAGGGGGGGGGGGGCTGGGGCATTTTAGGCAAACCTAACAGTAACCACAGCAACGCTGATCTTTAAAAAAAATCGGCTTTTACAGTAAACTACTGAGCTATGGCTCTGAACTCAACTTTCAAGCTGCAAAAGTTTTTTCCTGGCCATGTGTATAAGTGGCATATTTGCGCCAGAACAGCAGTGGGCCCTAAGGAGTAGCAAAGGCTGCTTGCACCTTGGTGTTTTTATATATCAGTTGATGTTTTTATGCATAAAACTATATTTGAAGAAATCAAGAATATAATGTCATGAAATAGACTAGGACTTTATTGTAAAAAAGAATACCTTGTTTCACTTTTATATCCAGTGGAAAGGTTGTCAAAAAACAGAATAAACAACAATACTGATTATTTAGATTTTAAACCATTAACATAAACTAATGCCTATTATTTTTCAAAGCTGGAACTAAATCTGCTTTATAAGACCAACAATAATTATACATTAGAAACATTAGCACTATTTATTAAGCCTTAAATCGAAGACACCTGTTACTGCTAAATGTTTTTTTCTTGAGAAGATTTCTATTTCTTTATTAAAGAAATGTCATGTTTCATTTTAAGCTTATTGCTGAAGGCAGATGAGTTGGGTGAAGAAGTCCCAATTGATAATACAGTAAAGGCCTATATATATATATATATATATATATAAATATATATATATATATATATATACATAAATATATGTGTGTGTGTGTGTGTGTGTGTGTGTATGTGTGTGTGTGTGTGTGTGTGTGTGTGTGTGTGTGTGTGTGTGTGTGTGTGTGTGTGTGTGTGTGTGTAAGATTATGAGCACGGTCAATTTGCTTGATACACTGTTAAAATCTATGTTGGAGGCTATTAAATACAAATCATAATAATAATTTAGAATTTAATGAAGCATGTTATTTTGTAAGTGCAATGTTCCATAATGGTTAAAAATCTAAGAACATACACCACTTTGTTTTTGTTTTTTGATTAAATCTGGCCTAAACATTTGGACCAGAACTGAACTGTAGATGTAGGTTCAGTCAACAGAGAATCTCATTGGCCCCTGTGTGGTGAGATAAGGCTGATATTAAATAAAAGCCAAGAATTGTCATTAGTTTTATAGTTGAGAACGTTGCTGTGTAGGAGCAGCACTTAAAACTTGTATCCGGCTGTAGCTAGTTTAGAGCACTAATATCAAGTTAGCAGCTGGGTTTCTGGATGATCAGAAGTAGCTAGATGGTTGTCAGGAAAATTGTTTACAATTCAAAAGAAATGTAAAAGTTGTTTTTCTGTAATGCTTGAAAAATCAACAAACTTTTTTTTATTCTTTTTTAACACTGGAGAACAAAAAGTAAAATGTTCTTACTAATTTGTTAGAATTTACCTAAATAAATGTATTAATAATAATAAAAATTATAACAATAGGAATTTAACACGGTTAATTGTCTTTCAGCTGATGAACTTACAGAATTTTTACACAGTAAGATGATTAAAAACTACTCCAATAGAATCCATGGACATTTTTCCACCGATTAGTTGTTGTTGTTGATGTTGTTGTTAACCAGAAATATCGGTGTCCATCTACGAGTTAGGATTTTAAGTTTATTGCCCTTTTTAAAGGTCCTACAGCCTCTCCGTTATCCGGGTCCTCCCGCAGATTTACGCATAAACAGCGTCTTGTTGCACAAAATTAGTTTTGGCTTTTCTTTCTTGCTTTCTTTGATTGTGGCTGCTGGTTGGGGGGGGGGGGGGGGGGTTAAATTTGGTGTTTAGTGAGTGATGCAGGAGATGTGATAACGAGAGGCCAAGGAGAGCAAGTGTTGCCTCATTATTGTAATGAAAAAACATACCCCGCCATTACATCAGTTGGAAAAAGTGGCAATTAAAGTCCCCAACAAGGTTCCTTGAGGCAAGAAGAGGAGGGAAACGAGCCTCTGAAGCCCATCTGTTCTGGATAATATGCGCCACGGTAAAGAAAAGGCCTAATCCTCTTCATTCAAGTCTGTTGCCCCCTTTTTTTTAGTATTACTATTATTTTCCACCAGTGATTAGGACAAGGAAAATCGTCATATTGAAAAATCTGTCCCAAAAAAATAATCGAACTTATTTTGGCAAAAGGAAATGTCCAAATTCGCAAGTTAGAGTGGCAGTTGCAATAACATCGGTCTAATTTAATAGTGGATTAAACAACACGAAATGTATGGATTATAGCCGGGCCACTAGTAGCAGTCCTATTAATTCAGTGCTGCTGTACTGATCTCCTCCTCAACCCATTATTAATGAATTGGAAACAGCCGCTGTAACCACCGACAACCCCCCCCCCCCCCCAACCCTCCCTACCAGCAGAGCGCAATAAATAAATAATGGCGCAGAAGTCCTGCATATGAACAACACGCATGCATGCACAGGGCTGCCACCGAAAGCTGCAGGGTCAATGCGGTGGGCTAATATTTGTATTATTATTATTATTATTATTTATATTTTCTGCACAGAGAGGGCCTGAGCTGTTACACTCAATCGTTGTTCGCCAAGGCCGAGACTGCGGAGGGTTTATTTATCCTGCAAAATCCTGAGATCCATAACGCCCTTTTTACGCTCTGGGACGTGCGGATCCTTCTAGTTTTTGCGTCCTATGATCATTTTGGGCCAGTATTCATATAATTGGTCTGTATGTTGGCTGAGACGTGTCCGCAGATCGGCTGACAAGCAGGTGGCTTAGAGAGCATGTGTTCCAAGAATTAAGGCAGAGCTGAATTTGATCCTGCGTGTTGTTTTGCAGCTTCCGAATGCCAAAGCGACGCTGTTCGCATACGTTTCGGATTATGTGCAGAATTGTGCACATGTTGCGGAAGACTTGCGTTAAAACACTGCAAAGCTTTTGGCATATTTTTTTTTTAGCGGAGCAAAAAAGCGAGGGTAAAAAACAACAACAAGAAAACAATTCAAATGCATACTGTTTCCGTCGCTGGATATTAAATATGCAATATTTGTTCTTTCTTTATATTCCAGCAAAGTTCAATTTGCCTCACTGTAATAATAAAAAAAAAAAAATGGTGACACAAACAAACGCACCCCGAGGCGCTAATTCACACCATAATATGCGGAGCTGCGTTGCGCGCTCAGAAGTGCAGCACTAAAACCAACGTGTTTGTTCAGGTTCTAAAGCAGCAACACAAAATATGAGCAGCAACTAAAATCATCTAAAAACGAACTATCGACAAAGATTATCGGTGCAACGTAAATCATGGGATTATTTCCCACCACCTCCTCCTCCTCCCCAAAAAAAAAAAAAAAAAAAAAGTTCACTCACTGCTATTGAGAATGCGCAGATTATTACCCCCCTCCTCCCCTCCCCCCCTCCCTCCCCCCCTCCCTCCCCCCTCCCGCCATCCCTCCCTCCATCCCTCCCCTACTTTCTTGCAGGCGTCTTGTCTCGTTTTTCCTGCGCTGAGAAATTCAGGCTTATTGTCTGCTGCTGCGCTCCCAGGGAACAGCTGCCAAGCCAAGGCCGCATTCCCAGTGTGTTAGCTACCCGACATCGGCGGGGACCATTCACCCCCATGCACCACCACCACCACCACCACCAGCAGCAGCAGCAGCAGCAGCAGCAATCAGATGCTGCTGCGCATCCATATGCATGATGCCGCTGGTAGACAGAAACATAAAGGCTTGTGCACAGTGACCTCCAGCCACCGATCACTAATTCTGGATGGTTCAACTTAAAGAAGCATACGCTGCAGGAAAGAAATGATTTACCCCGAACCGGTTCAGTCAAATTAGAAATAATCATAATAAAAATAAAAAAAACGTCGTAGGATGTAGGTGAGAAAATATGAGCACGCAAAACGGTAGCATTTAAATGAAAAATATTACGCGTGGTAGATCTGATAAAAAAAAACAACGAAATGGATGCAAAAAAAAAAATAATCAAACTATTTCAATTTGGACCCATTGTGTCAAAAAGCGTCTACAGTTCCATTAGTATCATTACTTCTTTATTCATTCACTTCTTCTCCATCTAATAAACTTTATGTTTATTTGCTAATGTGAGTGTATTTGTACAAAAGACAAACAAACAATCAGACATGAGCAGAGTTGTTGAAGGAGTGGGCTCAGGCTGGTGCCCCCCCCCCCCCCCCCCCCCCCTCCCCCCTCTCCTCCTGAAACTCTTCCTGCAGAATGTCTTTAATAAACCTGTCTCTGTTTTTCTCTTGTTGCTGTTTTGTTTTTCTGTGGGGAGCGTGAAAAGTCCTGCAGTGATGCTTCCTTTGCGCTTTACCCACATCACGCGTCCAAGCAGCGTCCTGTTTTTGGCAGAGTTTTTCTTTTACTATATTTGTTCTTTTTTTCTTCTTTTTATCGCGGATGTGGCGTGCCGGGCAAGGGGTTTAGCGCCGGTTGGCCCCCGGGCCCGAGGCCGTGAATGAGCACCCGCGGGACCAGAGGTCTCTGCAGGCTGGGGTGCGGCGCTGAGGGAGTCCGGTACATGCTGCTGTACATGGCCGCGGCCGCCGCAGCCGCCGTGGTGCTGTCCACGGTGCCCAGCAGGCTCGGGTGGTAGAAGTAGGGCGAGGGGAACATTCTCTGTAAGGCCGAGTAGTTTCCTGCTTCAGCCAGGAGCTCCAGACCGACCGCCGTCTGCCTCTTCCACTTCGTCCTGGAAATCAGATCAAAATCCAACTGATCAATTATTGAATCACTCTCACCGAGTCCCTGAACGCCTCTTCAATCGGTATGCAGAGGCCTAATTACTGCAGCCAGAATATGGGGAAGGTTTAATTAGGCAAAAAATAATAATAATAATAATTAAATTAATTTATTAAAAAAACACACATAGACGAACTATATATGGTTAACTCAAACGTCTGCAGTTCTTCATTTCTATGCTGTTTAAACACAAATCAATACAGGCTTTATTCTGATGGGATGGTGAATGTAGAAAATCTTTATAGAAAAAAAAAACAAAACATTTCACACACACATACCAATTTTCTCTGTTTGATTTTGATGTATCAAACGAACACTCGTGTTATAGAGTAAAGTAAAATGGAGATTCATGACATGTCTTGCATATCAGTGAAGCAGACCTCAGGTCTGAACCAAAAAGAAAATCAGAATAATGGAAAAAGCTCAAACATCTTTGAAAAGCCAAATGTATGTTATTTATACAAGCTAAATTATATTTCTTTCATGTACAGTTTATATATATATATATATATATATATATATATATATATATATATATATGTGTGTGTGTGTGTGTGTGTGTGTGTGTGTGTGTGTGTGTGTGTGTGTGTGTGTGTGTTATTTGTTTGTCTTTATTGTTGCTCTGCTGTGACAATGATGTCTATGTTTCTATATTTCTCTCCTAAATAACAGACGCTTATGTCATTGATGGGTGAGAACATGCAAGATAAATTTAGATGAATTTAGAAAAGTAACCGATGGTTTTATTATTATTTTTGATTCACATATTTTTGATTTTTATTTAAGCTTGTTATTTTTAGGTTTTTCTCAGAGCACCTATCTTTATTTCTTCATCTTCACTGACTCCTAACGTTAGATACGGTAGCACAACTGACCAAATTATTTTTATTGTTATTATTCCAAGTATGAGTGACGTCAGTTTAAGTCATGGGAACTTTAAAGAAAATTTTAGTTCCAAAAAATTCTTTGTAATATTTAATGTATTATTGCTATGCTCACATGCTTTGGATACAATTACTACAGACGTCTAATAAAATAGTCCCGGTTCAGTTATTGTTGGGGTTTTTTTTTTTTTTTAATTCCGCTGAAACCAAATAATTGTTACTTCAGTATCATCATTATTATTATTTATTTATTTTTGTTCTGTTCATAAGAACCTCGGCAGGTTTCTTACCGTCTGTTTTGGTACCAGGTCTTGACTTGCGTGTCCGTCAGGTTGAGAGCCGCCGCCAGGTCCATGCGGTCCTGCACGCTGAGGTATTTCTGTCGCTCGAAGCTCCTCTCCAGCTGGTTGAGCTGGTGGTCCGTGAAGGCTGTGCGGGCTTTGCGGGGTTTTTTCGTGCGCACCGGCGGACTGTCTCTGCTGCTGGAAATCTCCCGGTCTCCTTCTTCTTTAGTGCCTTAAACGTGCGAGAGATTTTCTAATTAAACGTCAAAAAAAAAAAAAAAAACCAAACAAACAAAACAAAACAAAAAAAAAAAACCAAAAGCAGGAGATCACAATACTGCGCAGTGTGAGACAGAATTTCTAGTGCTTGTTCTGTTATTATCCACAATCGTGCATGAGCAAGAAAGTGTGCCAAACCAAACTTTCACCAACTTAGTGCAAACAGTCCCTTCTAGGAGAAGAAACTCGTGTGTTTTCGTCACCTGAAGTTTTTTTTTTGGTCCTCCTCTCTCTTTCAAAAAACGAGACATCAATCTATCAATCTATCTCTATTTGTAGCCATGTTTCAACGCGCCATGATCCCCCCCTCCAGGAAGAACAATAATCTCTCTAATTGACCCACTAGGGAGGCCCACGTAGTATGGGGAGAATCACAAAGCTTACATCTGTTTTCACATCTATTACAGCAAGAAAGCATGCTGATTATTATTATTATTATTATTATTATTATTATTATTATTATTATTATTATTATTATTATTATTATTATTATTATTATTATTATTATTATTATTATTATTATTATTATTATATAAGGGAATTTATCCAACGCATTTTTAAATTCTGTACTACTGTACCAATTGTTTAAAATACATATATTCCAGAAAGCTAGAATAAAATAAATATATTAAAACCAGATCAAATAAAAGCAGCCTCCCTCTCCCCCGGTATATAGACACTCTGCTGAGATCTTACCGTTGCATTTCATTTCGCTTTGAATATCGTCCCTTTTGTCCAACTTGCTCCTGTTTTCGTCCTGCTCCAGCTTGGGCCTGAACACGTCCGGTCCCGCGGCACTTTCAGGTTTGGGCGTGTGATGGGGCGAAGAGACGCTGGTGCTGTAAGGTGCGCAGGCCGCCAGCGGTTTGCTGTCGCCCAGGATGTCTTTGATTAAAAACGAAGAGGTGGCAGTCCTGGGGGCGCAGCCGGCCCCGCCGACCTGCTGCTGCTGTTGTTGCTGTTGCTGAGGAGACAGGGGCAAGCTCTGCTGCTGGCCGTGGTGGTGCTGCTGCTGCTGCTGCTGATGGTGGTGGTGGTGGTGGTGGTGGTGCTGATGCTGAAGGCTGTCCGGGACCAGATGCGGCTCGCCACCGTGCTCCATGGTGACCGAGATGGGGGACGAGGGGGCCGTGCCCACCGTGTCTATCTCCGAGCATGGTGAAGGGGTGGCCTGGCTCCTGAAATCCGCTGTCCGGCCGAAGTCTCCGTTCATGAGGTTGCCAGAGTTGGACGCGCTGGATAAAATAGTGTCTATCCCAAAACTCGCTCCGCTGGATCCTTCCATATTAAGAAAGGACGGATGAAGCCTTCATAACAACAGCTGGCTGCTTCTCCCGCGGTGTGGGAAAACAATTAAATACAAATAAATTCACAAGATAGTCAAGAAAATAAAACTCTTGAGTGAGGAGAAAAAAAAACAAAAAACAAGGATGAAGGGAAGAGTTGAGAAGTAAACCCTGGAGAGAGAAAGAAAATCCACGTTTGTGCGGCTCACACAGTCTGGATGGTCCAACGTTACATTCAGTGAAACAAAGTGCGCCTCTGCTGCTGCTGCTGCTGCTGCTGCTGCTCCTCGTCCCCCTTTTTTTCTGTTTGGATATTGAACTTTGTGTTAAAAGTTGAAGCGCATGGAGAGATATACACAGGGCTGACTCCTCGACATCAGGCTCCCTCTTTTTGCCGCTAATCGCTCCGATGTTGCTCCACAATGACTTCCTATGCTGACGTCACGGCCCACGGCGAGGGGGGGAATTAATATTTTCTCCTTTATAATAAACACTCCACGCTCTCTCTCTCTCTCTCTCTCTCTCTCTCTCTCTCTCTCTCTCTCTCTCCTCATCACCTACCAGTGCACCCATCCACCTTCCTTTGCCCCGCTGCCATTGGCTTGCATCCTGACCGGCTCCTCCGAGTCACCAATCAGAGACGCGTTTTCCTCATTCACACGCATCCTGGCGTGCGTTTGCAGCGAGTTCAGGAGCCGCGGCTCTTTTCTTAAAATACAAAAAAAAAGGAGGAAAAACGGGAGAGAGCAAAACAGCTGCATGCGCTTCATTATGGCCAAACTGGAAATATTTTTATTTTGCGAGAGATAAGACAGAATGTTGGATTTGTTTCTTCCTTTCTTTGAAATTTTTGTATTAAAAGGGAAATCAGATGCATGCCTGGATTTGTTTTTATAGCCTATCAGGGCATAAAAAAACAGAGACAACTCCGTCATCATGGTAGGCAAAAATGAGAAGTATTTACTTCCGTAGATTTGTATTTTTTTTTATTTTTTTTTAAGTCGTCTTAAAGTTGCAAATATTTGCTTAAAGCTTCCAGCGTCGCCGTTTTAAACTACAGGCGCAGTCATATGCGTGAAATATGACCCCAAAAAAATCAAAAGAACCGCGCAAAGATCACCGGCACCTGACGTGAATCCGTGAGGAGACGTTTTCCCGGGGAAGGTCGGGCCGTGGAGCAGTGACTGTCATGACAGCACATCCTGTTAATAACCGCGTCACCCTAATGAGTACAGTAATTATGAGGCGCTAATGAGCGTTACGAGGTAGTAGGAAATTCAGCACTTTTCCCCCCAGTCCCGATGTGGATTTGAAAGATGTTGAACAGAGGTAAAAAAAAAAAAAAAAAAAAAAATCAAATAAAAAGAAGATGACAGAGTGTCTGCTTGGAGAGCTTCGTGGTTCTCACTATGCGCAGAAATGTAATTTGTTGAGTGTTCCTCCCAGGTTTCTGCCAGATTTTACGGCAAAATGTGGAAAATCGATTCCTGCTTTATTATATGTTTCTTTGAATATTGCAATAATCCTCTTTGTTTTTGTTTTTCCTCCATCAGGTCGGTAGAAGAGACGGTGCATTTGATGTTGGAACTGCGAAGCAGAATCCCGGATTTGGAGGTTCGTTCCTAAAACACTTTACCACAATTACCGGTTCATTTTGCATTATATTTTAAAAAAATAAAAATGGTTTAAATTAATTAATTTTTAAGTGCTTCATTAAAATGTTAACACTAAGGAATTTTATTTTCCCAGGAAAAAAATACTTTGCTTTTTTCTGTTCTTTTTTGGGGGGGCTTTAATGAAAATATAACATTAAATGTTATAATTTATTTTATAATTGATATTTAGACGTTTTATGGTTTCTGTTCATTATGAAATGGTTTGTTTAAAAAAGCTTTATTGTAAGCTAACCATTTTTTCCTCTCTATCTCTAATTCTCTAATTGTATATATCTAATTAAAATATTCATAACGCAATACATAAAATGTTCCCGGATGATGAACTATGGGGCTGTTTTTAAATTGAACTTCTTTCTGGACCCGTCTCTTTCCTCCAGCCTCCCCGCCCGCACAAGATGCTCTGGCAGAGTTCGACCACAGGGCGGCGACAAAGCGAGGCCAAACTCTGCCTGACTGGAGCTTAGCAGCAAACATGAGGCCTCGGCTCGGCTGCCCTTTAATGAGCCACGATGACGCGTTTTCACCTCCGCTGTTTGCTTTGAAACAATTAGCGTGCACTTAAGAAGACATCGGCATGATTTTATGAGCAGGCAGCTTTATCCACGCACAGAATGCAAAGGCAAAGCAGAGCACCCTGTAATTAGAAAAAGCCCTCTATCTTTACAAATCGCCCAGGTCAGATCAAAGCCATGCATAAAACACGTCAGTCAGTGTGCGGACAGGCGCACAGGCTGCACATCATCCTGCAAACAGGAGCAATCAATCTCTTTATTAGGGCTTTCTTTCTTTTAGGGGGGCGGCGCAGGAGCAAATTGAAAACTACCAGTTAGGGTATTGCCTTATTGGCCTCAGCTGATGGTCGATGATGGGACGTTGCACACACACACACACAGACACACACATAGTGGGTGCTGGCACCACATCGATTCTCTGGCGGCTGTGCGTGGAAGCTGTCACTTCACCGCCTGCGACCTTTGTGGGGCTGCACAGTTGCAGCGTTTACAGAGACACCCCCGCATTTAGACTGTCAGGCGGTGAGGGGTCGGAGGGCTGCCGGGAGGACGCGCGAACATCCTCATGCACACGCACTAACACGCGCACAATCACACACACACGTAGGAGGTTGTTTTTTCTTTGTCTTTTTTGTTTTGTTTTGTTTTTTTTTACAAAAGTTTTAAGCAATGTGTTAAAAGCCACTTCTGAGTTTCAGTCAGTGAAATCGATCGTTTAACCAAAATTCAAGATATACTACCTCTACTACTACTACTAATAATAATAGGAAATAAACAGTTCGAATTTAACCTATGTAAACAGTGCAGACAATTTGCAGATAACTGAATCAAGGAAGATCACTTTCAAAATCTCTAATTTAAAATTGTAACAGCAAAAAGAAAAAAAGATTAATACATTTCAACAATTAAAAAATGTGTATTTACTCAATAACACTAGTTAAAATATCTCTGTTTGATATAATTTTTATTGAAATGATTTAAATAATTCAAATGAATTGGTTCTAAATATGTGTTGCTCACCTAAACTGTTAGACACTGCAGGATATATCAGTACATTTATGTTTTATTAATGAGATGAAAGTACAAAACATCTGCACTTTCAGAATCATAACAACAGGCTACCACCACATATATGACATTTCTCGGTCTCATTCTGGATCTGGGTTTTACATTGTATGTTGTGTTGCAGGTGATCAGTTTATTTTCCTGGCAATATTAGCGTCCCATTTATTTGATAACAGTTCATTGAGTTTTACTGAAATTGCAACAAACTATAACAGGTCATTCAAGTGGTAGAGAAGGAAAATGCTCATGGCACAAAACTGAACATACAAATTCACTTGGATGAAATTAAAATAATAATGATTTTGTAAAGGAGGGCCACCCCCCCCCCCCCCCAACCCCCCAACCCACAGCCATGCATAGTTAAGTGCCCCACCTGGGCCAAACCCTTTTTAAAATGCCTGGACATGTCACTAACCTTAATATCTAAGCTACTTTTAAAACATCCTAGCTCTGATTTGTTACCAGGGTTTGTTTCAGTGGGTACAGACAATGTATCACAATGTAGAGCTCTGCTGGATCCTCTGTGACAGTAGAACTATGACTAACAACACCTTCACTCTTTTCATCGTGAAGTCATTTGGTTTGTCCTTCCATGTTATAAAGAAACCAAACAACTCTGTAGGGGCTTGTTATTAAGCATGATATTTCTAAACTACATATATCCAACATTCAGATGTTAATGTGTTTAATAAAGAATATTTCATGCTTTCCAAAATCCCATTTAATGGTGTAGAGTCTTTCTTTTTCTTTCAACCACACATATTTGTTTCAAGCCAACATGTATATTTATCTCCCCCTGGGATCAATAAAGTTTTTTTTTTTTTATTGAATTGAATTTTCAGTTTCTTTGAGCAAAGATATAAACAACAGGATCTAATTCGCATAAAGAAAAGTCCTTTTGATAGTTTCACAATGAGCAAATAAAAAGTTGTCATTTTTCTACTTAGGAAGAGTCTAATTTTTAAAGTATGCCATCAATATATTTTAAATGAAGTATGCATAATAGCATTGTTAAAATCCACCAAGTGTGAGCTATAAAAACTGTAAATTCTAACCATTATTTCCAGGCTGATTTTTTTCAGCTACATTCTCTTCTCGTTTAATACCATCTATTTATACCATTCTATGATCTATTTAAAGTCAAAGTTGTGTTGCAGAGAACAGCTGAAGTTATGTGATTAGATCCGAGCAAATAAAAAAAGAGATCTGAGATTTTGAGGAACTCGGGTTTTGCACACATGATCAAACCTAAAAGATGACTCGGGGAAAAGTGCTGTTTCATGAACGCTTTATGTGACTAGGAGGGAATGAAAGAGCTGCGCTCATCAGTTCACGCTGCTGTGGCATGAAAAATAGCAGAAGTGTCAAGAGTCAGCATGAGGGCCGTAACTGACCGCCCCGTCAACGTTGTCCTTGACAGATGGTTGGGGTGGAGGAGGGTTATATTGATTAAAAGCTACGGACAGGACAAGCTGTCTGATGATATGTGATGAAGTCAGTGGCCAATCAAACCTGTACTGTATCTTTCCCTCATTCGTTCTGCTTTCTATGTGTTTTTTTTAAATTTTTTTATGAAAAGATGCATAATTGTTTCTTCTGTGTTGCAGGAGCTTTTCCAGATCTTCACCGACCCGAAACATTCCAACCAAGTTGGAGCTTCAGCCAAGCAATATATGCTCAACATTGTTTGGCTTTCATTATAGAGAGTGTGACAGAGTGTGTGTATGCAGTCAGGGTAAGAAGTGATGGTTAACAGGATGAGAAACAGCTACAATGCTGTGCTCCCTGAATGTTTTCCATGGGAGGTTGACACAGTTGCCAAAAAGAAAAAAGAAATTATCCGGATTATTCTATATTTAACTTCCAAAATGTGGTTTCTTCTCTGAATTTAACTGTTGGACTTGAGCATTTCTAGCCCATTTTTGGGGGTGTTGAAGCATCCCTAAATTGAATCCCAGCACCCCTCAAATTTGAGATTTAAAATTTTTTTTATTTATCTTTACTGTATGCACTGTTTTCTTTTAACACACTAGTAAAATATAAAAACCATACAGTACTTGGTTGAAACGTTATATTTTAACAACACAAATAAAGCAAACCTCCCCCGCCTCTAAAATGGTTAGATCCCGCTCACCTTTTCCAGACGCAGGCTCTCTGTGCACAGAGCGAGTGGCTGATATGCTCTAGTAGTGTAAGTACCTGCCTTAAACCAGGTTATGTGGCACAATTCTTAACTTCTACCACTCAATACCAACACCTCACTATTAGGGCTGTCAAACGATAAAAAATTGTAATCTAATTAATCAAAAGGTGGCTGTGAACTAATCACGATTAATTCCTAAATTTGACTGAAAAAGTAGGGGTGTCAAATTATCGCGTTGTTTGCGATTAATTAATTACAGCCTCATAGCGCGTTATGTTTTTAATCGCGTTGATCTAATTTTTTATCTTTATTTTTACTGTTTCTGCATGCAAGTTGGCTTTAAATAAAATCCATTTTTATGTTTTGGGCTTCTTGTGTTAACATTTTCTGAATGTAAAGCTGACCTTTTCTTATTAACTTTGGACATCCCTGAGCATCCTCTTTATGGGACTAACCTACAACAACAGAGTGTCTTCAGTCAGAGGCATATTTCTTCACAGAGTGCTACAGGAGATCCATCCTGCTCACAGCCATCAGGATCTACAAAAACCCCTTGAAGAGTTAGATCCTTTGAGCTACAACAACACTTAATTTCTCTCTGGGATCAATAAAGTACTTTTGAATTGAATTTTTCAGAACATTAGAGGGATTATTTCTTTATCAACAGAGTGATGGGTGCACAGTTTGTGTCTACTGTGCTGTTTACATGATGAGCAAGCTTGGGTTGAATTGTGGCAAAAACAGGACGGGTCAGTCTGTGCATGCAAAAAAATGAATCGCGTTAATTCTACAAATAAATCAACCTGTGTTAACACGTTAATTTTGAGAGCCCTAGCTATTATCCTTACCAGTCCTTGTGTTTACTGCTTTTAAACTTAGGTTACTGTTTATGTTATTAGGTGGGAGTTAGCTGATGTTTTTTCTAACTAAGAAACATTACAGGTAACCTGCAGTGTTGTCGAAAACACGTCGGACGTTAGCCTCTCTTTTATAACTTTTGTTATTTTGTATTACTATTATTTTGTAGATTTCAAGCACTTTTTTACACTTTTTAAATGGATTAAAAGTTAAGCCAACAAAAGCAAATTATGGAAATCTACACAATAAATACAACTTTGACTGAAAATAAATCTATTAAATGTGGTTTATTAAACATAAGATCTCTCTCCTCAAAGACTTTGTTAGTAAATGACTTGATTTGTGATAATCACATTGATTTCCTTTGTCTCACAGAAACCTGGTTGCAGCAGGAGGATTATGTCAGTATAAATGAGTCAACTCCTTCCAGTCATTTAAATTTTCACATTCCTAGAAATACTGGGCGAGGAGGAGGAGTTGCAGCCATTTTCCGTTCTGATTTACTAATTAGTCCCAGACCAATTGATAGCTACAGTTCTTTTGAGCATCTAACCCTTAATTTTCCTCATCCAAGTTGCAAAACATTAAGACCATTTTTGTTTGTGGTTTTGTATCGTCCACCAGGCCCTTACTCTCAATTCTTGGATCAGATCTCACATTTTTTATCTGATATAGTATTAAATACTGATAGGGTTATTATAGTGGGGGACTTCAATATTCATGTGGATACTGAAAGTGATAGCCTAAATGCAGCCTTTAATGCTATTTTAGACTCAATTGGCTTTACTCAAAAAGTACAGGGATCGACCCACTCAGGTAAACACACTTTGGACCTTGTACTGACATACGGTATTGAGTGTGAGGAAATAACAGTCCACCCACATAACCCGGTCCTGTCTGACCACTTCTTGATAACTTTTGAATTTACTTTAACTGACCATCTTAAATCTGAAAGAAAATTTCATTATAGTAGAACTTTATCAGACAATGCTGTAACAATTTTTAAAGAATCTGTACCATTCTTACTTTCCTTAGTGTCTCAGAGTAACACAGTGGATGGCAGCAATTCTATCTCTAACCCTTCAGAAATTGATGGTCTGGTTCACAGCGTTACGTCCTCATTGCGTTTGGCATTAGATAGTGTAGCCCCATTAAAAAAGAAAGTGGCTAGCCATAGGAGGCTGACTCCTTGGTTTAACGCAGAGTTGCGTACTTTAAAGCAGAATACTAGGAAGTTGGAGAGAAAATGGCGCTCTACACATCTAGAGGATTCCTATTTAACCTGGAATAACAGTCTACTGCTGTATAAAAAGACCCTTCGACAAGCTAGAACAGCATGTTTTTCATCATTAATAGAGGCGAATAAAAACAATCCTAGGTTTCTTTTTAGTACAGTTGCCAAACTTACACAGAGTCATAGCTCTGTTGAGCAAACTATTCCCCCAGCTCTTAGCAGTGATGATTTTATGAGATTCTTCATAAATAAAATTAATTTTATTAAAAATAAAATCATTGGCACCCTCCCAAACATGATTACTTCTTCCTCAGTAAATGAGTCAGTATCGGAAAGAACTGTAGAACCTCAGTATTGCTTAGGCTGTTTTGATTCAGTCGAGCTTTCAGAATTATCAAAAATATTAGCCTCATCTAAACCTTCAACTTGTATTTTGGACCCAATCTCAACCAAATTATTTAAAGTGTTCCATTTGGTTCCTGGCCCCATTTTGGATATGATGAATCTATCCTTAGTAAACGGATACGTACCACAGGAATTTAAAATAGCTGTAATTAAACCTTTACTCAAGAAACCTTCCCTTGATCAAGATGACTTAGTGAATTACAGACCTATATCTAACCTTCCTTTCTTATCCAAAGTCCTTGAGAAAATAGTTGCTAATCAAGTCTGTGAACATCTAAACAGTAACGAGCTGTTTGAAGAGTTTCAGTCAGGTTTTAGAGCTCATCATAGCACTGAAACAGCACTGGTGAAGGTTACTAATGATATTCTCATGGCCTCAGATAATGGACTGGTGTCTGTTCTGGTTTTGTTAGATCTCAGTGCTGCTTTTGACACAGTCGATCATAATATTCTCTTAGAAAGGCTTGAACATGTTGCAGGGATCAAAGGAACAGCACTAGGCTGGTTTAAATCATATTTGTCTGATAGATTCCAGTTTGTTCATCTAAATGATAAATCATCTTCACTCTCAAGGGTTACTTGTGGAGTTCCACAGGGTTCTGTCCTTGGACCAATTCTTTTCACCATATATATGCTTCCAATTGGTAGAATCATTAGACAGCATGGGATACATTTCCACAGCTATGCCGATGATACACAACTATATTTATCCATAAATCCTGATGAACCCAGTCAGTTAGGTAGATTACAGGCATGTCTGGAAACATAAAAGCATGGATGACCCTAAACTTTTTGCTTTTAAATTCTGACAAGACAGAAGTTGCTGTCTTTGGACCAGAAGTTCTTAAACAGAAACTGATTAGTCAATCACTTCATCTGGATGGCATTAAATTGGCCCCCAGTAATAACGTAAAGAACCTCGGCGTTATTTTTGACCAAGACTTGACATTTAAATCCCATATTAAACAGGTTTCTAGGATTTCTTTCTTTCACCTCCGGAATATTGCTAAAATTAGAAACATCCTGTCCAGGAGTGATGCTGAGAAACTAGTCCATGCATTTGTTACCTCAAGGCTGGACTACTGTAATTCTTTACTATCAGGAAGTCCACAAAATGCCATTAAAAGCCTTCAGTTGATCCAAAATGCGGCAGCAAGAGTTCTGATGAATAGTAAAAAGAGAGATCACATTTCTCCTGTTTTAGCTTCCCTTCATTGCCTCCCTGTTAAATCCAGAATAGAATTTAAGATCCTTCTTCTTACATACAAAGCCCTTAATAATCAAGCTCCATCATACATCAGAGATCTAATTGTTCCATATGTTCCTAAAAGAGCACTTCGCTCTCAGACTGCAGGTTTACTTGTAGTTCCTAGGATTTCTAAAAGTAGAATGGGAGGCAGATCTTTTAGTTATCAGGCTCCTCTCCTGTGGAACCAGCTCCCAGCTTTAGTCCGTGAGGCAGACACTCTGTTTACTTTTAAGGCCAGGCTTAAAACTTTCCTTTTTGATAAAGCTTATAGTTAGAGTGGCTTAAGTCATCCTGAGCTATCTCTGTAGTTATGCTGCTATAGGCTTAGACTGCTGGGGGACAGACTTACCAATTTTCTTCACTCTGCTACTTCCTTTTCTCCTACGACTCTCCAGTTGTATTACAGTACATTCTGTTATTTCGACTGTTAACTTTGTTTTCTCTCAGTGTTTTTCTCCCCATCGAAGATATACCTGGTCTGGTATCCTGCTTGGCTGCAATGCCCTGTTGGACGGGGGGCATCGACTGGGATGATCCTCTCAGTAACTGAACATCCACTGTGTCCTGTTATCAACTTTTTACTTTCTGTAACATAGAAAGTTCTCTTATATCGGATCTTCTTTTCCTTCTGTGTTCTGCTCTGTCTTCTCAAACCCCCAGACGGTCGTGGCAGATGGCCGCTCCTACTGAGCCTGGTTCTGTTGGAGGTTTCTTCCTGTTAAAGGGGAGTTTTTCCTCTCCACTGTCGCTACATGCTTGCTCAGTATGAGGGATTGCTGAAGGATTGCTGTGGTTGGAAATCTGCCCAACCTCACGCCAATGACTGACGCAATCTGCTGGGATTCCTTAAATAGGAAACTTTTTAACTGATTGGAATGTTTGTATAATTGTATTGAAATGACTTCTTGTTAAGTGCCTTGAGATGACATCTGTTGTGAATTGGCGCTATATAAATAAACTGAATTGAATTGAATTGAATTTTTTATATTGAAGTGTATTTTTTATATATTTCTATTAAATAAAGTCAATTTCTGTAAATGTGATTTACATGTCGTGGATTGTATTTCAAATGAAAGTTCTAGTTCCTTACTATACTTGGTGCTCACTATGATTCAATTCAATTCAGTTTATTTAGTTATATAGCGCAGATTCACAACAGATGTCATCTCAAGGCACTTTACAAGAAAAGTCATTTCTGTACAAACATTCCAATCAGTTTAAAGTTTTAGTAAGTTTTCTATGTAAGGAATCCCAGCAGATTGCATCGAGTTATTGACTGGCAGTTGTGCCCCGTTGATGCAGACCCCAACCACAGCAATCCCTCATACTGATCAAGCATGTAGCGACAGTGGAGAGGAAAAACTCCCCTTTAACAGAAAGAAACCTCCAACAGAACCAGGCTCAGTACAAGCGGCCATCTGCCACGACCGTCTGGGGGTTTGAGAAGACAGAGCAGAAACACAGAAGGAACAGAAGAACTGATGTAAGAGAACTTTCTATATTAAAGAAAGTAGAAAGTTGATAACAGGACATGCAGGATGCTCAGTGACTGGGATGCCCCCCCGTCCAACAGGACATTGTAGGTATACAGGATACCAGATGTAGGTTCCATTGAGAGAAAAACACTGAGAAAAAACAAAGTTAACAGTTGAATTAACAGCAAATGATGTAACTGGAGAGTAGTAGAAGAGAAAAGTAGCAGAGTGAACAAAAGTGGTCAGTCTGTCCTTCAGCAGTCTAAGCAGTATGAGCATCATTATGGGGGCTGGTTTACTCCAGAAGCATTCATAATGTTTATGTGTATGTTGAGGAGCTGCTGTATGAAAATGAGTTGTATTACCCCAGAAATTAGGGTTACAAAATGTTTACAAAAAATACCAATCCATTCTTCTTTTCCTGTGGCTCAGCACTCAACACTAAATAGTTTTTAACACTTTCAGCTATTGCTTTCAAACTGGTTTCAGTTGTTCTTGAGCCAGAAACTCTGAGTAGCTTCACATGGGACGGCCCTCAGCAGCCCTCTGCTGGCCAGAAACTGCACTAAACAACTTTGGTGGTCCAGATAGGCACTAGTGGGAGGTCTCTACCTGCTTTACGGCTGTGTCTATGTCAGTTCAGTTTTACAGTTTCAAACCATCTAATAAAGAAGCAAGCAAAGTCCTATTTTTTATCTTTCTTTCTAAACTGCTAATAATCATGTATTCATAAGAACATGCAAAATACAGTACCTTGTCTGACAACATAATCTGCAAAGCTGGTGCGAGCAACAACAACCTGCCGCAGGGCTGTTTACGACAGTTGTACTTCCGCTTTCAACCAGTAGGGATGAGAAGCTGGAAACTTAAGTGTTGCTTTAAATGACCTTTATCAGATTTGATGGTTTAGTTATAGACTTTCCAAAAAAAGTGTTTTGATTTTCTTTCACAAATGTGGGAATGAAATGGTGTTAAAGTATACAAAACAGTGAAATGTATCTTGCCTGGTCGGGCAGCTCTGTGGGTGCTCAGCATCCCTAAACCTCTGATCCTAGAATCGCCCCTGCTGATGGAGTACCTCAGCGGAACTATGATTCAGATGACAATGTTGTTTCACGATGAGGAACCTGATGTGAGGGATGGGGATTCAGCAGTTAGGTCAAGTAAGTGAAAGAATAGGGGGGAAAAAGGAGACACATAAAGTTCCCTACAAGCTGTTCATAATCTTTGAACCTTTGAACATTTGAACATGTTACGACCAGAAACCTTCCTGTATTTTGCATTTAAAGGTCTCATTCACTCGTTTTATTCCAATAGATTTGCTGTGCTCTCCGGTGTGAATGAATGCCTTGTGTCATTATTATCCTTGATATGCAAACGTCTCGCCTCTGATTGGCCAACAGCAATGCGACTCTCACGCTGCCTTCAAAGAAATAATTAACTTTTCTGGCCTTGTTCCAAGACAAATTCCAACAGTTTCTTCCTCAGCTCCTCTTTCTTTGGTAAAAAAAAAATCCGACGCTGATGTTCTATGTCTACAAATAAACCACGCCCGACCCCGTTCTGCCAAGCTGTGGGGTTGCTAACAGTTAGCTTCAGCTTCTAGCTCGACATGCTCTCTCCAGGCTACTAAATTAGCCTTCCCGTGGGCGGTCACAAGCCAAGGTAGACAAGACCATCAATACAAATTTTCCCTGTGACGTAAAAGGGACAGGCTTTTTCTTACTCCCTGGTTTTGCCGTCTATTTCCTTTCTGTGGCTAATTCAGGCAATCGGGGTTGGAGAAAATGTTCACGTGCAGCATGCATATGCATCTCAGAGTGACTGATCGTATTTCACAAAGAACAAGTATTACACGGTTTCTCAGTGAATGAGACCTTTAAGTGAAAAACAAAGAATGTGTAGTTTTAAAAACTATTTACAGCTAAGAAATAAATAGAAAATTGTGGAATGCTTTTGTATTAACTTTCCCTTACTCTGATGTCCCTAAATTAATCCCAGTTCAACTGATTGCCTTCGGAAGTCCTGTGCGTAGTACCTCAAAGAGGTTCTGTGAAGGCCTCAGAGGTTTGTAAGAGAACATAAGTGAACAAACAGCATCATGAAGACCAAAGAAGAGACTGATCAGGGATAAAATAGTAGAGAAGTTCAGAGCAGGGTTTGGTTGTAGAGCAAAAATCCAAGCTTTGAATATCTCACAGATCTCTGTTCAGCCAGTCATCAGAACATGGAAAGCTTATGCCACAACTGCGATCCTACCTAAACTGACAAACTGTCGGCGGTTCCGTTTCCGGTTTGCTACAAGCGGTGCACACAGGTGGAAGAAGGTGCTCCGCTCGGACGAGACCAACATGTCACTTTTTAGCCTTCACACATAACCCGAGCACACCACGCCCACTGTGAAACATGGTGGTGGCAGCATCATGTTGTGGGGATGATCTTCTTCGGTAGGGACAGGGGAGATGGGCATAAATGCATCATTATTACATCAATTTAAATAAATGTCATCATGAACTTGAAAGGTCTTAAATGAAAAACTGGATGATGACATCAGCTGCAAATGAGGAATTCGCCATCTGGATTTTCTCAGATCCTTAAATAATGTTTCTTCGGTGAGAAACAGATAAGGTTTTATATATTCGTAGGTCTGGGTAAAAAAGGTTGAGATTAAATGATGAGATGTTAGGATATGACAGATTGAATAAATAAAACACAACATGGCTTTCCTTGGATTTGACCCTGCACTGTGGGATTGTTCTGACATTTAAGGTGGACTTCCAGCATCTACATGTTGTAAAGTAGTGAAATGTGTGACATTCATGTTCAGATCTAAAGTGCGTACATTTCCAAATGAGATACATCCTGGAGGAATGTAAAGTAAACTTATTTCTAAAAAGGTTGGGTGTATCACTTCGGGGCTGCTGTGAAAAAAAGAATATACTAAAAATAAGCACTCTGGCTTTTGCAGGTTATTATTTTTACCTATTTACTGCCACAACAAATATTCAAAGAACCGAAAATGTTGAGTTTCCCCTCCTCCTGGTGTCAGAGGAGCACGATCAGAAATGCTCAGGACGCGGAGAACACATTGATTCGAGTGTGTTCCAAACACGGGCTGGCCCTGACAAGGTTGTGCTAACAGTCGGTGGGGTCTATACAATCGCTTAATCACCAAAGCTGTCAGTCAAATCGGGCCGCTGCTGGCTCCATGCATGGCTGCGAGCGGCGTTCCACTAGCAGCCTCCCTGAGTGATTGATCCATGCTGATGGCATCGCAGAAATAATTACAAGTTGTCCCCTGATGTGTGATTCCGCAGCACATTCACGCTTCACAAAGGTAATTGGGAGGGATCAGGAGGGGTCAGTGCCATTTTCTATTACCTGGAGTCCGAGCAAAAAAGGGTAAAACAATGCAAACAGAGTGAGGGGGAGGGTGGGAGAGGGGGGGGTGGAGGAGGATGGAGGGGTTGGATGGTACAAATAACTGAAGACACTCATGTGTGCTTTGTCAAAGAGCTTTTGGGTGATTTATGTCCAATCCCAACCATTTAGAGCCTAAAAGCTACACATAGTGAGGCAGACTGATGGAGTCCAACATTGGCAAACAGGAATTTAAAATAATCTCTGTTTATTTAGTTTATTTTCATCACAATGGGGTCAACTGTTGAAGACAATGTTGGGATAAGCTTAGGTTTGTGACCAACCAGGGGGTCAGCATGCACTGGAATACAGAATCGAGCAATTGTATTTAGAAAAAAAACATTCTAGTACGATTACAAAATAATAATAAAAATA
Organism: Valencia hispanica; assembly: GCA_963556495.2. NCBI lineage: Eukaryota > Metazoa > Chordata > Actinopteri > Cyprinodontiformes > Valenciidae > Valencia > Valencia hispanica. The sequence goes on along the minus strand of OY747705.1, from coordinate 9,039,781 downwards.
TATGGTTCTGCAGGAGGCAAAAGGCCCAATGGACTAACTTTGGTTCAACTGGTATGTTGCATGTTGTACTGATTGATAATTAAAGTAATCCAAAAAACAATAGCAATATCCTTTATGAAGGTTATCTCAATATAAAAAAATTTTTTCGAGCATATATGAAATTGAACATAAAAAACACTTCATTAGATTTATGTGAGAACAATAAACAGGCAACTTAAACAAATAATATGGAGCGTACCTATTCCTGAAATGAGAAGTACCTCAGTAAATACTACATTTCCTAAGTAACAACATTTTGACTAAAACAAAAACCCTGATTGGTTGAATTATGTGTACCCTTTTCTATGTCTTTGGATTCCTTTTATATTTCGAAGAAGTTCAAATTTCCAAGTTTGAAGTTGGCAACGATGAGCACAAAAGGTCCCTAGAATGTATATTGCTGCCCCAACCTTAAAATCCAATATGGTCGCCCTGCATGGTAAATCGTTATCTGTGCTTCCGATGGTTTATTTATCTCTTTGAATCTTTTATGAATGCAGTGCCCTAATAGCTCCGGGAACATGTTGCTGATACCTGTAACATAGTTTAAGACTCATAGTTAAAGTATACCTTCCCCCAAAAACTAGCGATTCAGAAATTCATCTGCATCCGACTGAAATTGGCCAATTTTTACCATGATACATAATACTGAGAAACCTTTTGGGGGTTTTTGTTGTCTCAAAGATGTAAACTGAAAGTTCCTACCTTTTATGGTCCGTAAATGCATCCTCGAACATCATGAAATTTGATATCAACTGTTTTCAGCTTAATAGAAATGGGATAAAAGTTTGGGAACTTTGCTTTTTTCTATGAATGGGGGTCATTTTTGAATTCCTTTGATTTCTCGGGGACTAAAAACTACTTAGTTTAAGGAGGAATTACTTTCTTTCCTTTTGTGCAGCGCATTTTTCTCTTTTATGTTCAGTGTTTGTTAAATGTAACTTTTGAATAAGAACAAATTTAGCAGAAAATAAGTTTGTATGTGTTACAGCATTGGCCCCCAACCCTGTTCCTTAAGGCCCAAAGGTCCCTGTATGTTTTAGATACGTCTCTGCTCCAACCCACCTGAATACCATATTTGCATTACCTCCCAGGGATGCCATCAAGATCAGCAAAAGCCTTGTAATAACCCATTCATTTCAATGAGGAAACAAAACAGAACCCTAAAACTTGCAGGGCAGTCGGCCCTGAAGACAAGAACTGGCAACTCACTGATCTTAGAAAGAAAATACAAACTGGTCAAAAACTGGATTAGGCAAACAAATAGAACGGGTTGATTTAGTGCAACTCTATATTTTCAAACTGGATTTTGAAAATAAATAGTTCTACAATCAATATTTTAAAATATAATTTTGAATAGATTTTGAAATACAGGTAGAATTGCACCACTCATGGTGGGTTGAGGCATTGGATGTAATTATTCCCTCTGGTTCTGGATTCTGTGCAGCTGGAAGGATTTTTTTTCTTCATTTTTTACTTTCGGAGAGTTGTTATGATGGGTAACTGTGGCAGGAAGGTGTTGTTTTTACAACCTGGAACTGCTGATTAGCATCTCAAAGCTTAAATAATACCTGAATTATGACTCCAAATACCAGAGGAGTTGATAAGGAAGCCCCATGGATGCAGAGCAGAAGTTCAAACCATCTCTTCTGTCTTTCATAATGGACAAAGATCATATTCCCAACTCTAACGCCTCTCTGCTAGGCTTTCTAACCTTACCGCCAGATAGAGATTTCAAAAGGAGTGGCAGAGGGAAATAAGGTGGATTATAAGTGTTTTTCCTATCAATTTCTTGTGTCATCCAGGACCTGTTACTGTGAAATATTATCGATGCTGCCAGAAATTGATCTGTCAGCATGTCATGACAGTCATGACACTGTCATACAGCAACAGTCTTCAGTCAGAGGCCTCTCCAGATTTGTTGCAAGACAGACTGCTACTGGAGATCCTTCCTGACCACGGCATCACCATCCACAACGACTCTTTGGAGATACTTGGATTGATACGACAACATTTAATTTCCCTCTGGGGAATTGACCTGAATTACAAATTGAAATAAAAAAAGAATAAATTAGATTTTAGTTACACCAAATCAAAGCAAAACGACATAAACTGGATTTAAATTAACACAGAGCTGCATTTAAAGTTTGGTAGTGCCATAAGCCCATCGGTTGAATTTGCGATACAGAGCAAAATTACTTACATTATAATCTGAACCCTAAGTGATTTTTGCATTTGATTTTATGTACATATTTCTAAAAAAATATAAACAGTATGTATTCTGTCCTGATGTTGTTGAGTACTAATGCTGATCATCCCATAATTACAACTCAATCCGCCTCCCTTTCACATTAGAGTGACGCATCAGCAATTTAATCTGGCAGCTGACAGGCAAAAGAAGCTCCAAAGTCACAAGGAGAATCTGGCATTCTGTTTTAAAAAAACGAGGCCTTCATATTCCTGCAGAAAAGCATTAACCTTTATTAAACACCTCTCTGGTCTACACAGGAGCAGAGCATAAGGAGGAGCTGTACGACGCATTACCCGTTCCTAAGTCTCTGACAGCACTCACTCCCTGCATCAGAAACAAACAAACAAAAACAAAAAGAGAGAAAGAAACATGCAGAGAACACAAACAACACAGTGTAAAATGGGAATCAAGCAAGTAAACAACGTGCGTATGATATCTGCACTTCAAGGAGGCATCCCTTCTGTCTCTCTCTGTGTGTGTGCGTGCATGTGTGTGTGTGTGTTTGTGTGTGTGTGAGAGAGAGAGAGAGCAGACCGGCGGAGGCATGATGTCATTAATGAACCCCGAGAAACGCGGCGGTGAATAATGAAACACAACACTGCATTTTGCAACAGAAAGAAGAAAAGGTGAGATCATCAGCGAGCAAGGGAGGCAAGAGTGAAAGAAAGCAAGCAATGATTAAATGATCAAAAGCTGGCAGAGCGAGTCTCTGTGTCACTGCGAGGCACACTCATCTACCCACAAGTGAAAGTTAGGTTTCAAGCACAGTGTAATTATAGCTGGGGATGTCAGTTTGACATTAATGCAGCCAGCAGAAATTCTCTAATTGGCCTCAGAGGAGAAAGTGAACCAGAAAATATATTAACATTTTAAAAAAGCATATTTTGCCTAATCCTTTCACTTTCCAACAATATTTGAAGACCAAAATGCCCCAGGCATGAGAATTTAAATGAGCAATTTTGTTTTTGAAGGAAACGGCCAATGAGACAGAAAATAGACTAAAGGGAAATCATTAGTGTATGAGAGATCCTGACAGGCTCGCCTTGCTGACTGGCTGGCCTGTCACTAGGAGTCTGTGTTCTTCAGCTCCACGCTATGAGCTAAGCTGATAACATGAAAAGACCCATAAACGTGCAGCCAGAAGTCAAAGCCTATTATCTAGAAATTCAAATGCGGGGGTAAGGATGAGAGGGGGAAATAAACCCATGGAGGGGTGATGGGTGTGGGGAGGGAGACATAGCTCTCTCCATCTCCTGTAGGGGAAAACTGGCCAGAGCGAGAGAACTTCTAATAGGCCCTGTTATCTGACACAAACGTGTGCCAGAAAATGTTGCTGCAAATCATAACATCGCTCAAAAAAAAAGAAAGGGGGGGTGCGGAAAATAAAAGCCGGGAGAGCGTGGATGGCAACAAACTGCTTGAAGTTAAGGGAAAGACGCAATGTCACATGTGCCCAGGCTGATGTGACATGACCGTATCAGAGAAACACAGCTAAGTGCAGTCAGGAGACGTTAGCCCGGTCCCCCGGTGATGAAGCAGCTGAGGCAAGCATCGCCCCTGGCGTGGGACTGCAGGGCAATCTGCTCAGGCTGCACAAGCCTTGCCCTTTTCAACAAAACAGAGAGGAATGGCCAGGGGAAGCTGGTCGGCCCCAGCAAAAGGGGGCAGGTTTATTTCCTCCAGCGATGGAAAGAAGAAAAAAAAAGGAATGACTGAGAAGACAGAGGAAAGTGAGAACAACAACAGATCTCAGAGAGTGTGTCTCTTTTTGCACGACAACAAAGGGCATATGATATTCCAGCCTCCCTTCCAGCCGGCTGGCCAGAGGTTTCTGCAAGCACCTCAGACACCCCGCGCTTTATTCTGCTCATAATCAGACCAGGACTGCTCACAGAGGGATGGAGGGATTTCACTCTTTTTTTTCTCTCTCTCTCTCTCTCTATTAGGCTGTTACCCCGAACACAGCGATTTAATCAGATCCTTTGATAAACATTTGACACAAAGCAGTGGGCTTCTGTCTCTGCTGCCTACAGCCCAGGGCAAGAGATTGAGACTGACGAATTTTCATCCACAATTTTCTCTATTTTAACTCCACCTGTCACACTGCATGCCAGTCAGTGTGACACAAAGATGGAGGAAATCAAAGCATCTCTCATCTTAAAGGAACACACATGTGTGCAGGGTTACGAGTTTGAGGGGGGGAGTTACAGTGGCACATGGTTGATGAGCGGATGCAGATCAAGTGTCAAAAAATTGGATGTTTTGGTCATACTCTGACATGCCGCTAATCAGAGATCATCAGGCGGCCTCTGCTGAATTCACAAGGAGCTCCTAGAGGAAGCAGCGCCGCCTCCTCCAGCGAAACGTCAAGAAAAGGCCAGAGACACCTTTTCGGCTACGCGCTCCAGTCCTCCCAGATCTCTGCAGTCATTTGCAAACGAACATCTAACTAGCGGAAACTGCAAACCCCAAAACCATTTGACCCTGCAGCACAGAGTATGGAGGAGCAGCTCTTTTAGCCAATGGGAGCAGACTCAGGTCGCCAGGGTCAATACCTTCTTTACTGAGCCTACAGCAGGATGGAAACCGCAGACTACTCGTGGAAGCATCGGGGGACTTAACATGGCCTGAGAGCTTTGTGGACCTACATCAGCAGCGCTCCCTTGAAACCACGATGGGAAGGAAATCTACATGCAAAATGTGATTATCTGTTGATTAACTCCTGTAATTGAGGCAAGGAAAGTGTCAAAAAATCTGATTTGATCCTCCCTCCTGCTACCAGCTGACTGTGCAACACTAAGAGGTTTAAAAAACACACAAACATCACATCCAGCATTCCAGAGGCATCAATGCTGAGAATAAATGATAGGACCTCTGGCAATGTGATGGCCTTCGAATTTAAACCTCTTACCTGACCAGCAAGAATCCCCCCTTCTTTCTAAATTCCTCCTGCATACCAAACTCCTCCGAATCCCATTTCCATGAATCTTTTGATTCCTTTCAATCAGCTTCAAGGACTGTAAACAATGGGGCCGGGCGAATATGATGGGGAAGTAAATCTGCCTCGGCTCAATTAGGGAGCAGCCCCGCAGCCTCCCGCGGCCCTGAGAGATGGGAGCTATAATTAGAAGAGGGCAGTGAACTTGCAGACATTATTGATGATCCGCTCCGGACGCCTCCCTCGTGTTAGCATTAGCATTTTCCCCAAGCAAGGAGGCTTCACTGTCAGGAGAGGCAGGTCTCTCTGAGTCCGTGTCAGCAGGAGGTGGGGGGGGGGGGGGGGGGCATATAGGAGCCACAGAGCCGGGGCCACATTACGGCTGCAGAGTGGATGAGAGAGGCAGAGAGAGAGAGAGAGACTCTCCTCCAGGCTCCTCTTGGTGCTCGTCCACCTGATGGGAACACGGAGACTTGGCTGTTCTCCCCCTCATCAATACAGCAGGGCTCTTTGTCAGTAATTTGCAATAAGTGTCCACGCCACATCTTAAGGGACCTGGGAATCATTACTGGCTGAGGCCCTACTCTGCTACTAATTGGATGCGTTGGGCCTTATCAACCGAGGATTTTCCGAGACCTTTGACAGATACCAATTCGAAAATCATTGTTCAGTTGTCAATTTAAGAGACCGTTAAAAGAGCTTATTTTAATTTTAATTGGAACTTCCTCCTGCCTTCACAGTGAGCCGCTAGGATTAAAAATGAGCTCAGGGCATGTGTGAACGTACGTGTGTGCGCGCGCGCGCGTGTGTGTGTGTGCGTGTCTTATATTCCTCTGGAAAAAGAGGGAAAGCTATGCAGGTTAAATTGACGGCTAAGAGTTCTGAGCAGCGTATGAATGAAGGTTGAATGTAATGCATGTTTAGTTTACAAGGTCCTCACAGCCTTCCTGGGAGCACATCATCAGCATCAGATGAGTCAGAGTCTGAGCTGCAAGGGTCCGAATAAAGCACAGAATTAAATTGCAATCTGCTTAAGATGTTTGTTGGACGAGCGCAGCGGGACCATCATCGATCACCCTTGGTAAACTGACCGACTCAGGGTCCTGCCCTAACATATAAATGGGCCGCACTGTCTCAGTGATCCTGAACTGATGCAGTCTCTTGGTTTTAATAAGGCCCAGGAAGGATTGGTGTGCAGCTATGTAGTAAGAATGAGACATACATGACTGCAGGTGTCGTTCTCACGTTCGGACGCATAGAGACTCTTTCAAAGAGTACAGCATAGAGTCAGCCCTCTTAACTCTGGTGCCCCCTCAAAAAATGGAATGCAATCAACTAATCAATTAATTAATTAACATTTGATCTTGGTATAAATACAGTGGTGCTGTGAAGGCTCACTCAAGCTTCTTCAGAGCCCCAAAAGAAGACTTAGAATCCCATTTTGAGAAGTTTCGCCCTGTGGTTGTTAATAAACTTGTTCAAAACTTCCACCTTGAGTTGTGCAATTTTGGGTCCATTCAGCTGTGGTACTAGACATTACAAAAGGGAGGAGGTTCTGGGAAGTTTAAAGCAGGGTTAGGTTGTAAAAGAAACCCCAAGCACAGAAACATCTCGCAGAGTGATGTTAAGTCCGTCATCTGACAATGGAAAGAATATGGCACAACTGAAAATCTACCAAGGTATGGTAGCTCAACATAAAGTGGCAGGCAAGAAAAGCATAAATCGGAGAACCAGCTAAGAGCTGAACAGCAGAGATCCACAGCTCAGGTGGGAGAATCCGTTTACGGGACACTCCACATATACGGCCTGGGCACCCTGAGCACATTGTGAATCATGGTGGCATGCATCATGTTGTGGACAGAGTTGATCAAAGTGGATGAAGGTAAATGCAACCCTGCCAGATACTACTGTAGATTTGAGATATGGGCAGAAACGTATCTTCCATCAAGAGAACAACCCAAGGCCGGATCTAGTTTAGATTAAAGCAAATCCGTGTGTTATAATGGCCTAGTCAAAGCCTAGAACTAAATCCAATTGGGAATATGTGGCAAGACTTAAAAATTGATATCTTAAGATGTTCTTAAGATGATCTGTCTGAGCTTGGGCTATGCAAAAATAGCATTCCCTTAAAGTATAAAGGTGGAGAGATGCCCTCCAAAGACTTTTACCTGCAGGTGGATTGCTGCAAAAAGTGGATCTACAAAGTTTTTACCTACAGTGGCAGACTGTAAATGCACATCACACTTTTCTTAGTTTTATTTGGAAAACAGTTAATCATCAACCATTTCCTCTCCACTTTACAGCAGTATGCAATGCTTTTTGTTGGTTCATCACATAATAATAATAATAATAATAATAATAATAATAATAATAATAATAATAATAATAATAATAATAATAATAATAATAATAATAATAATAACTTTCTCTGTGTAACATGACACGATGTTCCCAGGATGTGCATACTTTTATAGAGCAATACATCATGGGTGGACTGTTACAAATTTACACATTTAGGGACATCAGGCAAAGAGCACACGGGGCAGGCCACAGCCGCTAATGGTGACATAACCCCGCAGTATCAGGTTGCGTTGGTCAAGGAATGGGCACAAAAACAAACTGCTCAAGTCGGCAGCATGGCTCTGTTGCATTTGTTCTGGTTGCTTCTTTTTCCAGACTGTCGTTCATTGTTAATACATTGTTCCATTTGTTTTTGGATACTGTGCAGCTGGAAGGATTTTTGATCTTACCGTTTTCTTTTCTTTCTTTTTATTTTACTTTCGATCAGTTATGATGCGTAAAAACTGGGAGCAGCTGATTGGTTTCCCCAAAGCTCAAATAATACTTGAACTACGACCCCAAATCCCAGAGGGGTTGAGACAGAAGCTTCGTGGACGCAGAGCAGGACCAAACAGGAGAGGCAGAAGGAGGAAGTTCAGACCTTATTTTCATCGATCATAGTAGACAAGGATCATATCATCGACTCCAATGTATCTTTGTCCGACTTTCTATCTACATGGCCAGATAGAAAAGAGCAGTGGCAAAAGCAAATGAGGTGGATTAGCAGTGCTTGCAAACAATTTATTTAGTCATCCAGATAACGGTGGAATGTCGTACCTACTGCTCTGGAATTGGGCTGTTAGCCTGTCATGACAGCCATGAGATTACAGCAACAGTTTTTAGTCAGAGGCCTCTTCCGATTCGTGCAAGACTGACTGCCACGGAAAATCCTCCCTGCCCACAGCATCACCATCCACAACCACTCTTTGAAGACACTTGGATGATATGAGTTACGACAACATTTAATTTCTCTCTGGGATAAATAAAGTATTACTAATTGGGATTTCAGATCAGTTTTTCAAGATAATTACGTGCTGTACAACTTTAAGCAGAAATGTGCAATAAGTGACCTCAAAATGAAATGGATTTTGTTCCTAATAAACAGATGTGTCATTTGAAGTCCCCCACCCAGCATTTCCTATATGACAGAATCTCACAGCATCCGACCCACCCCGTTCAGAGGGTAATAAGTGCCTAATTAAGAAAAAAAAAAGACAAGAGGGAAATTGACAAGGTATAAAATAGCTTTCTTCTCTCCTGCATTTTCACAAGCATGTCTCTGGGAGCTGGCGTTGTGTTTGCCGGCTGTTTTACTCGCTGTCAGAAAGGATTTGAGGCGAGGAGCCATCTAAGCATGTGTGCGGGAGGATTCATTTGACCTCATTATACATCAATAAAGAAAGAAGCGGGTTTACTAAATATCACCCCTCTGCCCACACTTCATGTCATATCATCCAGGAGTGTGCTAAAAAGGACGACTGCAGAAGCGTCTGGTGGAGGGAGAGAGAGAGAGAGAGAGAGAGAGAGAGAGAGAGAGAGAGAAAGGATGAAGGGAGAGGATGGTGATGATGAAGAGGGAGGAGGGGGGGAGTGTTGAACCCTGACTAGCCAGGAGGGATTCTGACAAGCACAGGAAAAAAGCAGATACGCAAAGCCCTGTTTAAGAGCAGAGCAAGTGAAGAAAAAGATTTATGCTTTTAATTAATGGCAATTAAACCATGCCCGTTGGGCTGGCCTATGGCGATTGTTCTCTGTAAAAAAAAAAAAAAAAAAAAAAAGGAGGCCGAGTTGGTGACAAGCATTTGAATCCACTAAGTTCCACCGAGGGAGCCGACACTGCAGGCATCAAACCTTACACTAAATCAATAAAAGAATTAAACTTTTATAAATTGCAATTTTTTTTTTTTTGACAAGCATCAGATAGCGCTTAAGCTTTGATATCCCCCCCCCAACTCCTCCGAGGTGACGCAAACGAGGAGAGGCGCGCTTTAGAGATCCGAACAATCAAAGGGGTCTCGTTAGCGCGCGCGGTCGCGCTGTCAGATTGCAGCAGCGCTATTAATTACAACAAATTAATGTGACTCTCTCCACCTTCGCTGATTGGAATGATAATCAGGCTCGGCTCCGCGCGGGGAACATATGCAACCCTGCCAAAAATAATAAGGACAGAAACAAACAGACGCTCCTGATGCTTGTGTTTACAACCCCCCCCCCCCAAAAAAAAATAATGGAATGCTTGTTGATTGTTTTTTTATCCTGCAGCAACACACACAGAACAATGCCATGCCAACCTGCAATGCAGAGCCAGTTTGCCATGCGTGTGTTGCAATGTACACAACACGTGAAGTTCTCCATGCGGGAAAGGTTTTAAGGTGACCGATTAATGCACACAAAAGTAGTTAAAATGAGCAATATGGGTTCAGACAAATGTAGGCGGGACTCTGTCTAGAAGTGGAACAAAACAAAACCAAAAAAAAAAATGGAGGGAGAGGGGGGAGGGTGGAAGAGAGGAGGCTGGAGAGTGTTCAAAGCTGGCATGACAGCTCAAACATCCTGTCACTTAAATCACTGTTCATATCTGCACATCTCCAGTCCAGAAACGCATCCGGCATCGCGGCGACGTGCTGCGCCCGAGCGCCAACGGCCGTTCTAAATGAGACTGAAAGCCGTAATTACTGCACGCCCCCTCGCTAAATTGTTTACCATGCGACTGATCCAGCGCGCTGGTGCTGCTTACTCGCCCACTCCCCCGCCCCCCCCCCCTCCCTCCCTCCCTCCCTCCATCCTTTAATATCAAATATATTTTTCGGTGGCATTCAGCTAACACCAGCACGCTGCGGCTCACACCAGCCTAATTTGTTCAGCGGTTATGTATTATTCATCATTACTCAATGCATTTTCACAGTGATTTGCAAATTCTTTCAGTATACTTAAGTTTACACACATAATACAAAATGTACGATTTCATGTTTCCCCACAATCGCTTTGAGGGGAATACATTTAGCAGAAGTTGGAAATGTAAATTTAATGGCACAGATAAATGAATAGGCTATGTCTTGTGAACATTAATATGTGGGAAATATAGAAGTAACCAGGAACAGTAAATGCCCAGCAAAGCGTTGAGAAGGGGAAGACCTTGGTGGGTAATGAGTTGCAGAGGTAATGCCTTCATTTTCTCCCTGGCAGGTGAGTGTCTTACAGCAGAGAAAGCAGCCGGCCTACATGTGTTTGGCCATCCCCAAAGAGTGGCCCATATGATCTCACGCTCATGATACAATTTTCCCGGGTTGCACCTGGCTTTGGAACCCCCGAGCCCTAACAGATCATCCCAGAGGACCCTGATCATGACCCCGTGGCGGCTTACACCGTGCTATTAGTCGTGGATGTGTGAAACCGCCGTGGTTTGACTGAGCGAAATGAAGCCTGTCATAGGGCTAGTTCAGAAAATTTGAAATGAGATTGCATTACAACATTATAAACAAGAAATCAATATCTTACTTAATTTAGTATAATGTAGGTTAGTAGGTCCTGGAGTTTGAAACTAACAGCTAGTCTGAGGGGGACCACAACCAAAGATGACCTCTACCATCTAAAAAGCTTTAAAATGTCATGACGGGTTATGCAAACTGTAATATGTGTATGGGTAGGGTTACACAAACCTGATGATTGCAGTGGACCCCCACCCCTTTGTGGATTTTTGTGCGGAACGCGTCACAATCCGGCTCAATGGGTCATGACAAAAAAGAAGACACACCATTTTTAGCTGCAAATGTGAGTGTTTTATTATAAACTCAGCAAAAAAAGAGACGTCCTCTGACTTTCAACTGTTTTTACTTTCAGTAAACTTAATGTGTGTAAATATTTGTATGAACACTAAAAGAGTCAACACCATAAGACATAAACTAAAAATGTTTCACAGACATGTGACTAACAGAAATAGAATAATGTGTCCTTGAATGAAGGGAGGCTCAAAATCAAAAGTACCAGTCAGTATCTGGTGTGGCCACCAGCTGCTTGAAGTACTGCAGTGCATCTCCTCCTCATGGACTGAACCAGATTTGTCAGTTCTTGCTGTGATATGTTACCCCACTCTTCCACCAAGGCACTTGCAAGTTCCTGGACATTTCTGGGGGGAATGGCCCTAGCCCTCACCCTGTGACCCAACAGGTCCCAGACGTGCTCAATGGGATTGAGATCCGGGCTCTTCGCTGGCCATGGCAGAACACTGACATTGCTGTCATGCAGAAACTCACGCACAGAACGAGCAGTATGGCTGGTGGCATTGTCCTGCTGGAGGATCATGTCCGGATGAGCATGCATAAAGGGTACCACATGAGGGAGGAGGATGTCTTCCCTGTACCGCAAGGCATTGAGATTGCCTGCAATGACAACAAGCTCAGTCCGATGGTGATGTGATATACCGCCCCAGACCATGACGAACACCCCCACCTCCAAATCGATCCCACTCCAGGGTACAGGCCTCGGTGTAACGCTCATTCCTTCAACGATAAACATCCATCACCCCTGGTGAGACAAACCCGTGACTCATCAGTGAAGAGCACTTTTTGCCACTCCTGTCTGGTCCAGCAAAGGTGGGTTTGTGCCCATAGGCGGCATTGTTGCTGGTGATATCTGGTAAGGACCTGCCTTACAACAGGCCTACAAGCCCTCAGTCCAGCCTCTCTCAGCCTATTGTGGACAGTCTGAGCACTGATGGAGGGATTGTGTGTTCCTGGTGTGACTCGGGCAGTTGTTGTGGCCATCCTGTACCTGTCACGCAGGTGTGACATTCGGATGTACCGATCCTGTGCAGGTGTTGTTACACGTGGTCTTCCACTGCGAGGATGATCAGCTGTCCTTCCTGTCTCCCTGTAGCGCTGTCTTAGGCGTCTCACAGTGCGGACATGACAATTTATTGCCCTAGCCACATCAGCAGTCCTCATGCCCCCCTGCAGCATGTCTAATGCACGTTCACGCAGATGAGCAGGGACCCTGGACATCTTTCTTTGGGTGTTTTTCACAGTCGGTAGATAACTCTCTTTAGTGTCCTGCGTTTTTAGAACAGTGACCTTAAATGAAGATCTGTAAAGTTATTTGGATTTTTACAACATTATTGTTGAAATACACAGTCCTGAAAAAGAGACGTTTCTTTTTTTGCTTAGTTTATATGTATAAAAAATGGAAAAACCAGCCTAAATGAACCAAGACAAAACCAAAAACCAAACTAAGCCAAGAATCAAAACCAAAGAAGCTTTGGACTACCTGCTATAGATAAACTAGGACAGCCATTGGGACAGCCATTGACGTGAGGAGCAGCCAGGGTTTTTTAGACTGGGAAGATTGGGCAAAGTGTTCCCAGTCAGCACCACTGTACATATTAGTTCATATTATGATATATTTGGTGTCTGAACTATTAAAAAAGACAGTCAAGCGTTTTTAGAGGGGTCTTAAGTACAGCAGGGAGCTGTGGTTCCTTACCCATGCAAACACTTCACAGTATGTACAAAGGTAATTGTAGGAGACTATGGACTACCAATAATCATACTGTATGTATCATGTATAGATACTGGAATATGCTACATGTTTCATTCAGAGAAACAACAAAATAGCTAAAATATGTCGGTGCTATAAGACATTAACATTAACAGGATTGTTTTGGAAAATTGAAAAAAAAAAAAAACTTTTTTTAGTTGTTACATCTGATTTCAAAGAATCTTTAGCCTAGCTTTAGCCATCCTCAGAATCTTTCTCCTTTGAATTCTGATGTGGCTAAAATTTATGTTATCACCACCTTTTGGCACAGGCATACCTCTTGCAGTGTTTTTGATGTTATCTCATGGACGGAATGGAAACAGAAAAAATGGATCCATTCATTAAGAACATCTGGAAGAGTGTAGCCTGGGCCTTGGTGGATGCTTTTTTTAAATGAAAGAAACTGCCATGTTTTCCATTCAGATACTCTGACTTTTTTGTTTACACTTTGTTTTATATGGATAGTATAGGATTTTAAAGTAAGGTTTTACTAACAGGTTGGTCCTGGAGGTGGAAACTAAACATGACAAAATCCACCATCTTAAAAAAAGTCAATTCTCAAAAATGCAACAGTGGCATTTATTGATGCTGTTTTTTGAACCTGTAGACTGTTGTCATGTTTACATTGGGCAGTGGTTTACAAAAAGCCATTGATGATTTTCCAGGGAAATGTTGGTTGAGGATGGATTGGCATTTCTGTAGATTACTTCTAGATGCAAACATGTATATATGGTAATGTACATGTATATATGCAAACATGCACACACATACCGGTATGGTTTTGGCCCCTTCCAGAGTTCTCATTGGTTTTGTTGTGTGTGACTATCTGGATTTATACCACATGAAGAAGCCAAGAGAATTATCTACTGCGGATTCACATATTAACTACTAAAAACCTTTTACCAGAACCTCACTTCAGAACATTTCCAGGATTAAAGGACTATTGTCCCAATACGACCTCAAAAAACTCTATTAGATTATTTTTAATTGGACTGGTTACTGTAATGGTGTCTTCACAGGTCTGCCTGAAAAGTCAGACAGCTGCAGCTGATCCAGAACCCTGCTGCTAGCCTCCTTACTAGAACTAGAACTGTAGAGCATATCACAGTTGTGAAGTTACTACACTTTCTCCCTGTTGCTCAGAGAATAGACTTTAAAATACTTGTATTTCTTTTTAATATCACTGAATAGCTTAGCACCAAAATGAATTAACGATCTGTTGTTGTATCAACCTTCCAGACCACTCAGGTCATTCACTTTTTATCTGCCTCTAATCTGGAAGGAACTTCCAGAAAACGGCAAAACTGCTGAAACAGAGTTTCTATAAATCAAGGCTAAAACTCCACTTGTTTAGAGCTGCCATTGATCAATAATCATTGGAACATTGTTAATCCAAGTTGCTGTTTTTCGTTATCTTTCTTTAATTTCTCCCTGTAACGTCCTTTTTTGTTTGCTCATTGTGTTATGATTTTATCATGGAAAGCACTTTGAAGTGGCTTGTTGTTGAAATTTGCTAAACAAATAAACTTGACGTGACTTGCCTTCAAAAAATTTGAACTGTCCCTTTAAGGCCCCAGCGGCTGAGGAGAAAACCTCTTCGAGGTGGACCCTCTGATTTCCACGTCAGCTCTCTGATCTCGGGTTAAAAGAGAACCCTCTAATCTTTTCTGCACAATCTGCCTAAAATCCAGGTTATCGGCTGTATTTTTAATTTCTGAGAGTGTCTTTATAAGGAAATATGTAAAGCAAAGGAATGACCCTCATGTTGGGTGACGGACCTGTTCAAATTTTCAAACAGTCATGAGATGTTCAAAACCTAAAACCCGGTTATAGTGCAAGAGTGAGACATAACATATGTATTGGTGAAACTTTCTGGTTGATAATAAAGAATGTGTTGCATTATGAGTAATTGCCTTCTCTGGTTTTTTAATGCTTGGTATTTATATGCAGTTAGACCTCATTATGATAATTTGATATTTTGACTGGATGGCCAGAGGCAGGATTATGAGAGAAGACTGTTTCAGAATGTTAATGTGTGCCTTTGAAACTAACGCATGTATTTATTGATTTTTCACTTCTAAATCTATCCTTCTTAAGTTGTCACGGCATTGTTGGAGGGGCTGTAAGACGAGGATTTTTTTTTTCTTTAAGCAAATTGGCCAAACGAAGGAATGCAAGCGCAGCGCTATCATTAACGTTGAATCTCTCCCTATCGTAAGCCATACCTTCAATGTCACATTTCACAGATGTAGTATTAGCTGCGAGACATAAGCGAAGGCAGGAACGGGGGAGGAACGACCTGGTGGAAGGGGGGGGGGGGGTGATCTGAGAGACAGATTAATGCCTTGCTGCTACTCAGTGTATCAGGACATGGATTACGGCGATAACAGCTGCGCCCGTGAGTCCCCTGACTGAGAAGAATTACAAGTATTATCACCAACATCATTAAAGGAGGGTTCATAGATGTGGAATGGCTTCAATCAATTCATCCCAAGATAACACAGAGCCAGCTGGACCCCCTGCGTGAGAACTTGACTTAATTGGCCAATAAGTGGTAGGGAAGGGTGCACACTATTTGATCAAATTACAGGGGCCCCCGATGAAAGGATTACAGTTTTCAGATGAGTGCAGGAGGAGGCTGGAGGCAGACGTGGACCGCAGGTCAAGGCTACAGTTAGCATAAGCCTGTCCATGGCTAAGTGTGAGGCCGGTGAAAAATGGTGGCCCACTTGGCACTGGGAAAGGGGAGGAAAGAAGCAGTATTCAGGTCAGCTTTTTGCTCGGGGAAATATACTCATTCATCATCCCCCCTTGGCCTCATTTCAGCCTGCTGATACTTGTAAACTAATAAGTTCCTTGTGCTATTTAGTTTGGCTCATTATGCCACAAATTCAGCTGCTATTACCTTTACATACCGTAGAACCGGGCAGAGAAAGAAAGAGAATGATATAATTAACACTTAAAAAAGCAACATCTCTATGAAACTCCACGTGTCTCATGAAAGGAAATCAAGGTTTGGATATGAAGAGCTGAACTACTCGTTCAGCTTCATATTTAAATGTTTAATTAGTATTCAGAATTGCAGTTAGTCTTTTATGTCCATTATGCATACACAACAAAATCTGCTCGACTAACCAGAAAACTAGCCCACAAAACTAGAGAGATAGCGGGAATCTAAATGAGTTTAAATGCCAACGCTGAAATTACCTCTTTGAAATATTCATAGATGAAATGGCTTGGCTGAAAGGCATTCTCATTACCATTATTCCTATGTAGAGTATAATTTAGTCATCAGTGCCCGACTAAGCAAAATTCGTCTTCCCAGAGGTTGCATGGGTTTCACCATCACCGGACGATACAGTTAAACGATGCTAATTGAGTAACAGTTGAGTATACTGAGGTCCTGAAAAGCTAAAAAAGTGCATATGGATAAATCAGAATATCATTATAGGATTGTTTATTTCAGGAAATCAATTCAAAACCTTAAATATGTATAATATACTGCTCCATTAAACCGAGATTGATATATTCCAAGCTTTTATTTGTGTTAATCTTGATGATTATGGCTCACAGGTGATCAGCCTGTGGTCATGCTCAGGTCTAAAGGAAGCCCAAGTTGACTTGATAGCAGCCTTCAGCTCATCTGCATGGCTGGGTCTGGTGTCACTCTATCTTCCTCTTGACAGTAGTATCAGTCAAGGCCAAGAAAGGTCATTATAGCATTCATTGCTACTTTTGGCAGTGTGGGTAGATGCCATGTCTACTGGATAGAGCATGCATAGGTATGCATACCAATAAAGCTTGCAACGCTCTAAATGTTTCAGGTAGATGGCTGTGTTGACTGTGGACTCGATAAAACACAGTGTACCAACACCAGCAGATAATATGGCTCCATAAATCATTACAGACCACAAAGACTTCACTCTAGTCCTCAAGCGGCATGGATTGTGTGCCTCTCCACTCTTCTGCCAGAGTTCAGGAGTGGCCTAACACAAACAATGTGACAGTTGAAAACCATGTATGTGTGTGTTACGGTCATTGAGGAAGCAACTTAGCCAAAACCCACACTCTTGAATGGGTTTTACTTCATAATACTCTTTCACATTGTTTGCTTTCTTTTTTTTTTCTTGCACTCAACTTTCCATTAGAGTGCTTAAATACAGCACCCTGTGAAAAGACGACTTGTTTAGTGATGACCTTTTGTATAGCTTACCTTCATGATGTGACTGTACAGTATACTGTAGGTCATAGCAAAATTTCAGCCATCATAATCTGTTTCCATAGTTTTTGGTTTATGCTGGAATCCTCACAGAAAATGAATTTTTGGCCTTTATTAGCTGTAAGCCATAGTCATCAAACAATGTATTTAAATTAAAGCTGCAAACAGGCTCAAACAGAGCTCTATGAGGAGTTTGTTCACGACATGTGTAAATGCCAAAAAATGGAAGCTTTGATCCAAAATGGCTGACTTCCTAGGGGTTTGGACCCTGGCTTCAACAGAGTTTTATTGTAGGTCTTCAGAAACTACATATATGTTCTGAATTTCACAATCCTAATTGAAAGAATTGCTTGAGGCTGATTGTTTTAATGCTTTAAGGGCTTGCTGTGAAGGAATTAGGCCACGCCCACAAGATATTTGCATACATATCTGTTAGGGGTTGGGCTCATAGCCATGTTGTTGAATTTGGTGAACATCAGATGATGTATGTGGAAATAAGAGCCAACACCGTATTTCCATGGGGTGACGCCATGCTTCACCATGCCGAAAGAGCCACACCCCATTTTGAAAACTCTCAGTACTGGACAGCAAGTTACCCCAACTTGTTTTCAATCACTGACCACAGCTAGATGTTGATTAGGTTAATGGAGTCATATATGGACCTCTCCTAAGTAAAACATTACACTTCCTGTTTTCAGGGGCAGAACTTAGGTTACATGAGCCGATGAATGTGTTGAGTGCTGACATTTGATGACACACAGAAAGTTTGGTAAAGCTCTGTCCTTGTTTGTGGAAGTTACTACACCAACTACTTTAACGGTGAGAAGCCATAGTTTGAGGCTTAGCCATGCCCACATGCTTTGACACAGCAAAATTATTTTGATAAATTTTGATCCCCAATGCCTTAAGACTATCCTGACTCATTTTGAAGTCTGTACGTCAAAAGCTCTAGGAGGTGTTTGTTCAAACACAACATATCTAAATGCCACAAAATGGTGGGTTTGATCCAAAATGGCCAACTTCCTATGGGGTTTGGACCATGGCTCCAATATACTTTTTTGTAGGTCCTCAGACTCTACATATGTTTCCCGAGTTTCATAATCCTCGGATAAAGTATGGTTTGGAGCTGTGTGTCTGAGACTATGACTTCTTAAGACTTTTAGGTTGGTCTTGGGAAGATCTACATGTGTGCCAAATTTTTAATAGCTCTATAATAAAAAAGGTAAATTGGGAGGGTGTTTTGAAGCATTCGGGGGGGGGGGCTGTTGAGCCATTTCAGAAGCGACTTTTGTGAAACTCTTAAAATGCGTAAATTTCATGCATTACTCTTGCATCTGCAAGTTTGCTGAGTTTTTAAATATGATAAAGCCTCCAAATAGCAAATTGATTTTCAGGAAGAATAATAAGAAACAATACAGAAAGAATAGGCCTTTGCAGCGCTTAGCTGCTCAGGCCTAATAGCCACTTTAAATATATCTTTTAGTGTAATAAAACTTGGGTAAGTTTCATGTTTTGACTTGAAATAAACTTTTGAATGCTTTTCTAATTTAATCTGATGCTCTTTTAATCTAAAATGATGATCTAAAATGGAGTCTGGTCTATTTATATTATGGATGACATGTAAAATAATTTAAGCCATCTCTTGTGAACATGTTTGTGTCGTGAGAGAACAAGACCGGCCTCTGTGGTGTCTTTCTGCAGCCATTTCTCAAGATAATTTCTTGCTGGAGAGCAACTATGTCATGGCTGATAAAGTGTGCTGCACATTAATTCTATTTTTTTTCTCTTCCCTGCTTTTCTTTTTTTTTTCCTAGAGTGTAATTCTGGCAAAATGAGCGGCCCTCCTGGGGACCCTGTGTGTAGACTAACTACTGGACAAAATTAGACTCCACAATGCCAGCTATTCATAATGTCATTAATATAAAGGCAATTAAATGAGTTTTTAACCTCCAACCTGCTGTTATTAATGAACAAGTTAACAGAATGAAAACCCACCCGAGATGAAGTTGGTAATTATGTTTTGCATCAGGTCTTTGAAACAGGTTTGAAATTAAAGCTAAGCAAATGAATTGTTGGGGTGTTTTCTTCTGGGCGAACCCAGAGGGAGACTG
Organism: Valencia hispanica; assembly: GCA_963556495.2. Lineage (NCBI taxonomy): Eukaryota > Metazoa > Chordata > Actinopteri > Cyprinodontiformes > Valenciidae > Valencia > Valencia hispanica. Next base: position 9,020,351 of record OY747705.1, on the reverse strand, counting down.
TGTGCTTTAATTTAATCACATGATGTCATCCTAGGAGGGTTAATTAGATGGGCTTTTATTGTCGCTGTGGCTTAGTGGCCAACTCGCTGGCCTCCTAAAACACACAGCATCTCCCTCTGCTATCAGACTGTCAAAATGGTCATTAGTATCACACACTCTTTCACTGTAAATCGTGAAAAAACTTCCCGTAAGCTCAGAGTAATTAGGAGAGGATGGAGTGCCTGAAGGTCTTGTCTCTTTATATGCTCATTATAGTTTTCTTACAATGGTAATTATGTAAGTGATTGTGCAGCTCAGGCAGTGTTAACAAGTTCCTAACACATTGACATTATGAAATACCCCGGGTCAATTTCACACACATATATACGCACACATACACACAGAGAGAGAGAAGAAATGTTGCTTCTCAACACCAGACACAGACACACGCAGACACAGAACATCTGCGAAAGTGGCGTAAAACTTGTGCGACCAGCAGCAAAGAGCTCAGGGCAGGTTCTTCCTCCCCGACCCCTCCCCTGCTCCCCAGACGGAGTGGGCAAAGGTCAGGGGTCACCATCACTGTGTATCTTCTTCTGCAAACAGCTCATTAGCGAGTGGGCCGGCTCACTGCTGACAGCACTCATGGGAGCGGGGGTCACACTGGTACCTGCTCCCCGCCCCGTTTGTTTAGGCGTCTCTTTAGGGACCGCTCCATGCTGTCTTCACCCCTGCTTCTTGTTTAATTAATAATTTACTCATCTCCACGGACTGTCTGTCTACTTTGAATAAGACATGAAAATGCCTCTGTGTTGTCATTATAGTTCAGCTGTTTTGCGTGTCTCTCAGCCTTCCTTTTTCTCCTATTTGGTACTCCCAAGAACATAGAAGAAATCACAAACAGAACAAATTCACAAGGGTTTTATTTTTATGAAACATCTGATATGTAACCAGTTTGTTCTAAAGCTTAAAATGATCTTATTGTCGCTCCATATTTTTACTTTATTTGCCTTGATTCATTTTAATATTTTCTTCCATTTTATTTTGTTTTTTCATCTTCAAATTACTTGCTGTATATTGTTTACAAGTCTGAAATAATTTGACCTTTAAACTGAACTGAAATGATGCTCCTTTAAAAAGTTATTCCAGAGGTTCCGCAGATGAAGATGTTTAGTGTTTATGAACAGCCATCCATTTCTACTCATTATTCATGTCAATGGTAGTCAAAGGGGATAGACGGAAGCAGGAATGCTTGTGCTTGCCTACTCATACACATAATCGTACTGCCAGAAAACTCTGTGAAATATATACAATATTTCAAACAGTGTCCTCATATTTAACTTTATATTAACCGAAAACACAGCAACAAAACAAAACAAAAAGTACATAAAATGGCAGATTTTGCCAATAATTAAAAGGCAAACTATCCCGTAGCTACATTTCTGTTCATCTTCTCTTGTATTGTTTTTTTTTAATTGCTGTTCCAGCTACTGTACTATCTTTTTCTCAACAGGAAACACTCTTGGTTTCTTCCTTTAGTATAAAGGAAGATAAGCAGAATCTGAACGGTTAGTCTGAGAGAGACCAAGAACAAAGTGTCTTCTACTGACTTCAAAAAATCTCTTAAATCTCTTAAGTAGTTTGCACAAGTGTTATTTTATGAACATTTAAAATGTAAACGGGACAACAGTTACTAACTTTAAACCTTCAAAAGCCAATGATTACTTACATGGGAAAGGGATGTAGGAGGCTGTGTACCAACAATGGTCGTCCTGTGTTAAACAAGTAGACCAAAAATGTCATGTGTTTTTGGACAGAGCAACCACAGAGTCAGAGGCATTTTTACACTAGATTTTCTTTCTATCATGACTTTACTGCGGCCGGAAACACTTTAGGTGTTTTCATCATCAGCGGCACACCGCCTCCAACCTCGATGCAAACATGATGATTAACAAGCATTTGCGTAAACTGCTATGATGTTATTGTGACTCGAGGTTTGGTTTAAGTAGTAGATCTTGCCCCCTTTCAGACTTACTGTAGATTCAACCCCGTAGAAAGAACTGATCTGGATTTATGTTAAATTAAGTCGTCATAAGACTTTTCTGCTGCAGGTAAGACATTAATTGCTCACAACTTTTTAATAGGACCTCCCTTCGCAAGTCCTGAACTATCTATTTAATCTCATCATTTTAAGTCTCACATCCTCCGCGTGGCACTTTAGAAACATAAGTGTGATTTTTCACAAATCCTTGGACGGCTAACTAAGCTGTCAAACGGCTAAACTGCTTTTCGTCTCACTGACAACAATCTGCGAATGAGCTAAACCTAATTTACTGTCATTACAGCGCTAAAGCTGCCTCCCCCCTCATTTTTGTCTGTCTCTAACAAGAGGACGTGAAGGCTACTCAACAACAAAACTCACTTCGGCTCATTTGGCGAATACATTTGTTTAAAATATAGCTGTTCTCTGAGCGATAAGAGACAATTATTGGTGAAATGAAGGGAGACGGGGTCAGAGCCTGACATCTTTATCACCGCAGCCTCCCGCCGCAGAAGGCCCGGCTGCGACGGGAGAGCGAGGCTTGACAGTGAATAAATCTGTCTGTCTGAAGGTCAACAGAAGTGAAGAGGTTCCTCGACCCCCTGACCCACGGGTCCAACTTGACAACTCTATCTATAGCCTGTGCCCATGACAAAGGCACAGCTGACAGATAGAAGGAGAAAATAAAAGAGCAGGCTGCAGTTAAGGTGACCTGAAAGGAATCTTTTCAAGGAGGATAATTGCATGGTTAAATGTCACTCCTACAGCCCATTCTGTGTGCTTATGATGTTTCAAGTTTTATGTTAATGGGTTTCTCATTTTGTTGGAGTGTGATTACATAAGACGTTCCATACTGGATGAGAACTAAAGTCATCTTTATAGTGCGTAATAATTTATTGGATCTAAGCTGGCAGATTTTGCTGTCTTTTTACCATTTTATTACACTTTAAGTAAAAAAAGAAAAAAGTTTGTAAATGGTTGTCATGATTTTTGTTCTTCAGCTTCAGTGATTACATAAGTTTAGTTGTTGTTCCGTTGATTGTACATCAAAATGTATGATAAATTCAAATGTCAAGCTATAAGACCCTTGTAAAGGTATTTATAGCCTTTAAACTTTTTCACATTTTGTTTTCACATAGTTTCACATTCCAACAGACTTTGATATATTTTCACTGGATTTTTACATGATAGACCAACACAACGTGATGTATAATTGTAAAGTGTATGAAAAGGATGGATTGTTTTCACTTTTTGTTTAACTACTGATTAAATATGAAATGTGTGTTTTGCATTTGTGTTCAGCCCCCTTTACTTTGATTACCCTAATGATATCCAGTGCAACCGATTGCCTTAAAAAGTCCTCTAAGTCCACCTGTGTGTAATTTATTTATGTAGAAATCTGACTGTTCTGTAAAAGGTCTCGGAGGCTTGTTATAGAACATTGGTGAACAAACAGCATCATGAAGACGAAGGAACACAGCAAACAGGTCAGGGAGAACGTTAAGGAGAAGCTTAAGCCCTTAAATTTCCTGCAATTTTTACAAAAAATGCGTTTAAAAGATCATGCTTACGGAACTTACAATAAATACTCAATGAGATGCATTTGAAGTAAATTTCAAAGGTTTTGAGATTAAGTTGGATTGTGGATGTAAGACTTGTGGACTAAGTATTTTTTTAAATACATGAAAAAAAGGTTTTTGTTCAAGATGACTCTGTTCTGTCAACGGAATGATGCTTTGAACAGTGAGTTGGACATTATTTTGAATGGCTTGGGAAAAGTGAATCCTGTATCTGTATCCTTGATTTGCCATACATCATTGGAATCTCAGGAATCGTTTCAAACTTTTCAATAACGTATAATATGCATGAAGTAATTAGTACGCTGAGCGGGTAAAGTATTAATCAGCCAGGAGCCCCATGGTGACTATGGAGCAGATGTAGAGATCCATAGCTCAGGTAGGAAAAACTGGGAACTGTGATTGGAATACTTCAAACTATTGTGAATTAACTGATTAGTTACATATTAGTAAATGCATCTAGGGGATGTGTCATGTAGAGATCATCAGAGTGCTTTAACAGATGTCAGTGGGGAGCAGATTTTAGCCGGACGCCATTTGACCTCGTTTCCTTTTCTCTACAGTGTGAAGTGTTTTTAACCTCACTGGACCGGACATCATGACTGCGTAGGAGGGACTAAGGAAGATCATACTGGATTACTTTAGGAATAGGATGGTGCGAAAAAGGTCGAGCACTGCTACTTATTAAATATCAAAAACGCCTAACGGACTAACGAACATCACAACTTTAAGTTGAACACTCCACCAATTCTGTCTATATGCAAAATCTGTGGCAGAAAACTAACACTGTTTATAAACCTAAATACACCATCCAGCAACAAAATATACCACAGGAATGCTTACCTTCAGCAGGGTTATGGAAGCTGGTCATAGTGATTAGGAAGTTAGATGGTGCTAAAGACAGGAAATCCTGGGGAAAAAAACCCTGAAAACCCACAAATCCTGAGACAGTGGTTTAGATATATAAAGTATGTTTTATGTTTTAAAATGGCCCAGTCAGAGTGTAGACCTAAACCCCCTAAGAATCTGCCTAGACCTGAAAGTTGCTGTAAGCAGACACTATTGTCTGACTGAGCCTAAGTTAGCCTAGCAAAGAAGAATAGACAAAAATTATGGAAAAAATGTAATTTTCCCAAGGCTATTACTTGCATACCTCAAAATAACAGCAGCAGTACTTGTAGCACAAAGTAGTTCAACAAAGTATGAACACAGGAGAGCAGAATACAAATTGTCACTGAAATTCTTTAGATCTGTATTTTTTTAATGATCTATCAACATTCCTTCTACTTCACAACTGGGTGTGTTAGTTTCCAACATAATATAATGAAATATGCAATTGCAATATATGAAAAGTTCAACAGATACAGATGTAGCTTACTTGTGTTTGACGTTATGCAACAATGCTACCCTTCTAAAGCTACTAAGGTTATTCATTTGTGTTACATAGAAAACGATTTAATTTACATTTCTTTAGGTGGGTTTAAAACATCACATTGAACTGTTTATTGCTATAATGCCATTTAAATCTGTCAGACAACCTTAACTTGAAACCTCAATCCAACGCACTCTGATTTGGTGATAGGGAGCAGGAGACTATCATTTTCTTTGAAATGGTTATTTTTCCACAGTCTTCTGTCCAGACCAAAGAACAGTATTTTACTCTTTATTTCACATATTTCAAGAAAGAAGTTTCAAGAACACGTACGATTTTGGCCACATCTGGCTATTTTCTTTGAAAGAAAAAACAAGGCGTCTCCAAACTTTTCACTTCTTCTTTATCTAGCATTAAACGTCAGCTTTAAGTCTGATCTCAGATATCAGCAAATTGGAGAAAAAGGGTGGAAAAACATGAGGAAAAACATTGGCATTTTTACTGTAAAACTAGGGCATTTACAGTCAAGGGTAAAACAAAGTACTTGCTCCTTCGCATCTATTGTTTTACATATCATGACAGAATTTAAATGATCAGCTTCCATTCTGCTGACGACCAGAGTTGTTTACCTTGTCTAAAAATATATAAAGCAAGCACATAAAAACATACAACAGATTCAAAAATGTCAGAATTCCAAAGAGAAAAAGAAAGACAAAATAGGAAATCTTTATCACAATTATTTGCTCTAAATTGAAGTAGCCATTTTCTGTCTGACTTTATTCGTTTCTCACATTATTGTGGAGGAATTGTTGGCTGACTCTTCTTCATGCAGGAGCCAGCATTGGCAGACATCACATTTGACTGTAGAATATTTTGTTGTACAAGAGGAGTTCATGGTCAATGCGATGACTGCAATATGCTTAGGTCCTGTAGCCACAAAGCAAGCCCATATCATCACCCCCCACTACCATGCATGTTGATGGGAGGTGTTTGTGCTGATATGCCGTATTTAGCTTTCTCCAAACATACCATTGTTTCTTTGGGCAGAACATTTCTAACTCAGTCTCATCTGTCCAAAGGACGTTGTTCAGATTCAACTTTGCAAACCTAAAGACAGTTTTACCACAGAATTAACAGCTTTTGTCATTAAAGAATTGTGAGAGAACATCTAATTGTGACCTTGAATTGTTAGTGTGTAGTCATTTAATAGGGGGAAAAAATGCTCCCCAACATTCCTCTGACCAAAGACGACCTATGACGAATATCAGTGCCTTCAATCAAAGGATGACTGCTGCTAAAGGCAACATTTTAATATTGTCGTCTTTTTCTCAGTCACAAGTTTCCACACCAGTCTTCTTTTATTTATCCTCCTCTCCATTTTTCCAAAGTCTGACTATAGTATTATAATAATAGTATAATGACATAATAGATTTACAGCTTTTAACTTGTCCATTCAGATAGTTTTGTCAAATCGTTTTAACATGATTCTCCTGGATATTCTTCCTCTGTATAATGTTATATGAGATTCTAGTTAACAAGATTTTATCTTATTGAGCTCACGCTGTGTCATATGTTCAAATCCTGTATGATTTTTCTATCGGACTTTGTGAGCCGGGCTTAAATGATGCAGCCATATTCTTTTTTGTAGAGAGAAGAGCTTTCTGATGGAAGCCCTTCCAAAGAATCCAAACTTATCCAGTCGTTTTCTGATTGTCCTGTCATGAACTCTAACTTTTAACATGTTTAGAAAGGCCTTTAGTCTCTGAGATGGAGTTCTTTTGGTCTTTTTGTTTTTTTTTGCAATTTCACTGAGCATTGCAACATCTCGTCGTAGGCTGAATTTACTGGGATGCAGGTATCTTAAATCCTTACCTTTAGGAGTAATCTATCTGAAATCTTTCTGAAAAAAGAGACTTTAAATTGTTTTAAAATAGCCCCATAGGCATTCTGAAATGGTTAAATCTTTTTAAAAAACCTGCAAGGGTGAAGTTACTTGATCCCTTTCACAGCTTTTCTACTTTGGCTTTAGTTTTGTTTAATAGAAATGATGGTGTGTGGAATCTGTTCATAGTTAAACACTTGAGGTTAGAATTAAATGATTTTAGAACCTGGTAAATATAAATGTCCTGTCATGTAAAATCCTTGAACTGAAAAAGATCAATTGTTCTTTTTTCCAAGAATAAAAGTCATGCATTACAGAAATTATAATAACCTGGTTAGCTGTGACCATGAGGCCAGCAGCAGGTCTTATTGCTAGGCATCTTTTTCAGTCTGGACAGTCACATGTGAGAAAATGTTCAACAATAACCAGACAAAATGTGCAAAAAGTCTTCTGATGTGTCTTTGTGTAATTTACAATTGCACGCTGATGCCCTGGGCTTCTGTGGCTCTGATATCTTTAATTGACTGTCTTGCTGTGATTAATGTTCACATGTTAAACATGCACATTGTGGACATTCTTACACAGATGTGGAAGGCACTTTCAGGGAGTGGGGGCTATCTCTGGAGAAGCACTTATCTTCGGCTGTGAGCTCAGCATTTGGGATGGGATGGTCTGATGGCCCCGATGTCAACCTACGCCGCCTCGCAGTGACATTGAGGATATTTAAAGAAATAGCTTTCCTCCCCCAAAGGCTTCACACATTGGGCTGTGGCAGAAAAGAAAGTCACACTTGATCCACAATGATATGCTAGTAAAATGAAACTTAAATCTGCTGTCGCAGTGCCTTCTATCTTGGTATGTGTACTCGCATATTGAAAAGGCGTATTTCTGCGACCTAAACGTGAAGAAACGTGAGAGATTTTTGTGAAACATCAAGTCCTGTCATATTTCCGAAACATGCGTTGCTTTTGATGCACTTGAATAGTGTGTTTGTGATGGGATCATTGGTGTGGGATTCACAGTGTTTATTATTTTTGCCATCGGGTCACTGTCTTGTGTATGTATGTATGTGTCATTAGAGGTGTAACAGCATATAACAGATCATACTTCAGTTTTAAGGTCACTATTCTGAAGCTACCCTTTCAGTTCGATTCAAACAAGAGAAAGAAATAAAAAGTAGCCACAATTCACCCGTTAAACACAATCACACTACTTCTACACACACCCACACTCACAGATATACAATTAAACCAAATAGTCAAAAGTCACAAACAGAAGTTTCTATTACAGCAATGTGGTCTTGTTTTAAAGAAGTAAGTCATGCAATTATGCCCCATCTTGAGATATCTTTTTTTGGAGAGCATATGTAGTCATCAATTCAATTCAATTCAATTCAGTTTATTTATATAGCGCCGATTCACAACAGATGTCATCTCAAGGCACTTAACAAGAAGTCATTTCAATACATTGATACAAACATTCCAATCAGTTAAAAAGTTTCCTATTTAAGGAATCTCAGCAGATTGCGTCAGTCATTGGCGTGAGGTTGGGCCCCGTTGATGCAGACTTTCCAACCACAGCAATCCTTCAGCAATCCCTCATACTGAGCAAGCATGTAGCGACGGTGGGGAGGAAAAACTCCCCTTTAACAGGAAGAAACCTCCAACAGAACCAGGCTCAGTAGGAGCGGCCATCTGCCACGACCATCTGGGGGTTTGAGAAGACAGGGCAGAGACACAGAAGGAACAGAAGATCTGATATAAGAGAACTTTCTATGTTACAGAAAGTAAAAAGTTAATAACATGACACAGTGGATGTTCAGTTACTGGGAGGATCATCCCAGTCGATGCCCCCCGTCCAACAGGGCATTGCAGCCAAGCAGGATACCAGACCAGGTATATCTTCTATGGAGAGAAAAACACTGAGAGAAAACAAAGTTAACAGTCGAAATAACAGAATGAACTGTAATACAACTGGAGAGTCGTAGGAGAAAAGGAAGTAGCAGAGTGAAGAAAATTGGTAAGTCTGTCCTCCAGCAGTCTAAGCCTATGGCAGCATAACTACAGAGATAGCTCAGGAGGACCTTAGCCACTCTAACTATAAGCTTTATCAAAAAGGAAAGTTTTAAGCCTGGCCTTAAAAGTAAACAGAGTGTTAAGCTTTTCTCTAGATGGGATCCTGTGGGCGGTACTGATTTAAGAAGACCAATTACACAGGGTCAGTGCCGACCTTAGGCTCACTCTAGATTTTTTAAATGAAATATAATTACATAGTCCTGCTGGTTGCCCTGCGATGGACTGGCGACCTGTCCAGGGTGAACCTCGCCTCTCGCCCCGTGACTGCTGGAGAAATGCACCAGCCCCCCCTCAACCCTGCATCGGATGGATGGGTACAGATAATGGATGGATGGATGGATGGATAGTCCTGCTGGAGCGAGACGTCATGCAGTCTGACTGACTGAAATCTTGGGCCGTTCAGTGCGACACACTTGTGGCAGTGTGACATAAAGCAGTCCTTTGAGACAGGCGAAAAATGCACTTTGTGAACCGGGCATTAGCCAAAGAGCTTGCGTCTCTATGGCTCTCCATCTTTCTCGCTGTCTGTGTCTCTGTGCCACTGTAGCAGCGCCAGCCACTGTCAACATGTCAATCACAGCCCAGACCTGAATGAATATAAAATAAATGATCAGTTTTACTTTCAATTCCAAGCATACATCAATCTGAGGTGAGTGGACATGAAAAGGGAGAAGATAGAAACCGAAACATATGCAGTTTTGGGAGTGGATTGTGAGTTTATGATACTTATTGACATAGAATAAATTTTATTTCCTTACATACTACCCATTCAGTTAATCAATTGCACGGGACCAGCTGGTTGGAACACATTCACGAGTGATACTGGTCTAAAACACTCCCAGTGGGAAGGGACATGCTGCTATACTCGCAGGGAAAACTTTTCTATTACGTTACACACTGCTAACGTGTCCGGTGGAAAGCAGGAGTAAGCTACAGCAATAGGGCAGATGTGCAGCAAATATGACGTATGTACATTTGACATATTCTGAAAAGTCCTCAAAAGTCCTTGGCAGTCTCCCTTATCTAGTGTTCAAATTCTGTGTGCTTCAGTGTTAAATACATACTTAGGTCACGGCGAAAGGTTATTGTTTTATGGCAATTTTTTTACCTATACTGTACCATTGAAATGAAAGGGAGTCATTGCATCAACGTGACAGAGTATAAATAATAATTGCAATTTTTATACAGAAACAAAAAAATGATAAGTGCCAATATAATAAATTATAACCAAGACTGAATTACATCCAGCAATTCCCTTTTAAAGGCCTTAATGTTTACAAAAATCCCCACCCTGTGAACTTCTTTAAGTGATTACAATCCTGTGATCCCCTACATGCCTTCATTTGGTCATCACTACAGATTACAGAGCTTGCAACTGATCCAGGCATTAAGAGATTCGCCACAGCGACAGCATTTACACAGTGGGGTCCACATGGCCGAGCTCTGTATGGAAGCACAGGCCAGCATCAATCAGCTGAACACCAGGCCGCCACTGGCCATCACGACCAACCACTGTTCGGACTGATTATCAGGGTAGCTTTTACATCATTAGCCCAACTCCCCTGCCCTATTCCCAGCCCCCTGATGACTAACTAGACTTGGCAGGCTGCAGCTGAAATGTCTTGGCCAACATAACCAAGAACCCACCATTACCAGGAGCTGCACAAACACACAACTGTTTGACCCTGTTTCCAGTCGAGGGAATGCTCAGGGAGAATGGAACGCAAACCAACACAAACCCCTCCGATGAGAGAGGTCAGTGTTTGAGACTGAGCTAATTGAAATCAACATCCACGATTGGACACGCAGGCTGAGGCAAGTTGGCAGCGCGTCTCATGCCAGCATCAGTCACTGTTCAAACACTGCCCTGGCGGCAGAGAGGGCAGCCTGCTGAGGAGTGGCAATGGGTCGTATGGCTGTCATGAGTTTACAGAGCAAGAGATCACAGGAACTAGTCTAACATCAGTGGTCATCTGTGCACATGCATCAGTGCTCCTCTGCAAGGACAATGAATATATGGATCAGAGGCAGCTGCAAGCCTTCACCCCAAGTCGGGACTGGACCGGGTCTGCAGCACTCTCGCCTCCCATCAGGCTGCCTATAGGCCGGTCGTTAATGGTGGCTGTGCCACAGAGTCCTGCCAGCCCCCAAAGCAACTCTGGAACCACGCTGGCCCAGGGCTGCACACATTAATGTAACACTAATTAGCAAAGGAGCTGACCAACCAATTATGCACAGTTCACTCATAATGCAGAGGTTAAAGGGTAGAGTTGTACAGCGTCACACAAGACTGCAGAATCCACATGTGTATGCGTGTGTATGCGTGTGTATGCGTGTGTATGCGTGTGTGTGTGCGTGTGTGTGTGCGTGCGTGTGCGAATGTATGTGTGCGTGTGCGTGTGCGCGTGCGTGTCTATACATGTGTAATACCTTGCATTGGACATGCTGTATGCAGTATGGTGTGCATATGTTACAACCATAAACTTCACTGTATCATTTGTGATTTTATGTGACCGACCAATAAAATGAAGTGATGTCAAATGCAAGATAAATGATCAAGGAGTTTCATATTTTTTTTACAAATAAACATCTAAAAAATGTGGTGTACATTTACATTTAGTCACTTAGAGTCAATACTTGGTAGAACCTCTTTTTGCTGAATTACAGTTGCAAGTTTTTGTGGAATGTATTTACCACTTTTGCCCCTGTACAGACTGAAATTTCGGCCCATTCTTCAAATTCAAATTCTTTGGTGCAAAATTTCAGTCAGATTGGATGGAGAGAATCTATTCAATTCAATTCAGTTTATTTATATAGCGCCAATTCACAACAGATGTCATCTCAAGGCACTTAACAAGAAGTCATTTCAATACATTTATACAAACATTCCAATCAGTTAAAAAGTTTCCTATTTAAGGAATCCCAGCAGATTGCGTCAGTCATTGGCGTGAGGTTGGGCCCCGTTGATGCAGACTTTCCAACCACAGCAATCCTTCAGCAATCCCTCATACTGAGCAAGCATGTAGCGACGGTGGAGAGTCCATCTCTGGACTCTGATTATTTAACTCTCACCACCATTCTCAATTGGATTAGGGTATATGCTTTGACTGGACCATTCTAACTAATGAATATGCTTTGATCTAAACTATTCTACTGGAGCCCCGGCTGTATGATTAGGGTTATTGTCCTGTGGGAAGGTGAAGCCCTAGTAAAAGTCTCAAGTTTTTTGCAGCTTCCAACACGTTTTCTTTAAGGGTTGTCCTGTATTTGCTCAAGCCATCATACCATGAACTCTACCCAGCGTATGTCACCACTGTGTTTGACCAAAGGGATGGTTTGTTCGGGATGAGGTGCAGTGGTAGTTTTAGTACCACACACAGAGAGCCCCCTCCATATCTTTGCAGTGTCCTCTATATAGCTTGTGGCAAAACTGTCAAAGGAACCTTCTATGGTTTTCAACAACGTCCTGGGCAAAATTTCAAAGGATATGAATACTTTTATAAGGCACTGTGTGTGAACATGAAGGGTAGGATGTTCACATGCGGTCAACGTGCCTTACTAGATGGATTTATATCTCCCAAATTCACACCAACTCTGTTCATCAGCAGTGTGGCAGTGAACATGGTAGCAGTAATTGTGCAACCACAACGTGGTTGTTACACCACAACATTATGTTATGTTTAGGATGAAACGAGAAAGTGTTTGTTGCATAAATTATACCACAAAAGCTGAGTTGCCGGCAGCAAGCTTCTGGCACAAGACAGACTTTTCCAAATTCAAAGTGGCACAGTGATTATTACATTCCAGATTAGACCTTGTCTCTTTCACTGTCAAAACAACTATCCAATTTCCATCCAATTACGCCATATCATTGTGGAGCTAAAGTTCATTCATAGACCTTTTTTTGTGGACAGTAGACATTTTGGTCTTGTTATTCAGACCATCAGTTCAATCACCACATTTTAAATGGTATAACAGCTTTATTAAATGGCTAGCTTTATTTGGCCCTATTAAAGCTAAACATCACATGAAGCAATGACCCATTTCTGCCACATTCCTTTTATCAGCGGTTTTCACCCTAGTATGGTGTGCCTGTCCCATAGCAGGAAGTATATCTGATTGACAGAAATATGATAAAATACGTACATTTATCATTTCCTGAGTCACAATGGGCAATTCCTATGACAAATTTGCTTTGGTTTGTAGGTATAGTATGTATTTTTGAATATAAATGATGAAAAAATAAATGAAAAAAATATTTATACCACTACAACTTTTCCACATTCTGCCATGATACAACCAAAGAACATCAGTGTATTATATTAGGATTTAATGTGAAAAACACAAATTAGTGCTTATGTGTAAGGAAAAAGCTTAAAAGATTTTAATATTTCTATAATAAAAATTTTAAAAGTGTGGCAAGGATATGTATTCAGTTCCTTTTAATTTGATGCTGCTATATAAAGTCCACCTGTGCGTAATTTAATCCTAGTATGAATCCAGTTGTTCTGTGAAGGCCATTGTGGTTTGTTAGAATGTTTGTTGTGAACATTAGAGAACACACAGCATAATAGAAATGAGTCTGTGGACAGGACAACTAGTAGTTGTGGATTCCACAAATCTATCCTTGCAAGATGGATCGAGCAACAAAGAACAGTCCTGGAAGAAAACGTGTTAAATGCTGCATAAGATTTAAGAAAGAGACAGTGGTTAACCCAATAGCAGGACAGCAACCCTAAACATACAGTCAGAGCTACAATGGAATGGTTTAGATGAATGCAGATTAAATTCAATTCAATTCGATCTAATCCAATTCAGTTTATTTATATTGCACTAATTCACAACCAGTGTTGGGGTAGTTACTCAAAAAAAGTAATCCATTACATATTACTCATTACTTCTCAAAAAAGTAAACCCTTACATTACTTAGTTACTGTTTTTGGAAAGTAACTTAGTTACATTACTAGTAACACTACTCTTGCATCGTTCTAAAACATACCTGAAATGATGAAAATGGAGGTGATTAAAAGAATATTATGACAGAAAAAGAGTTAGAATATATATATATATATATATATATATATATATATATATATATATATATATATATATATAAAAAACTACAAATACAACCCACAAATATATTTTAGACACATCTATGTACACATATCTACACAAATATCCATTATATATATATATATCCATTATATATATATGTATATATATATATATATACGCACAAAAAGATGTGAACAAAGAAATTTAAAAAATTTATATACACAAACATCTAAGAACACAAATAAAAAAGAAAGCAGCTATATAAAATGGCTGACAGAGCATTAGCTAGTAGGGACATACCTCTCTTCCTCCAGTAAAATTCGGTTTTCCTCTTCTGATGACGAGTCCTCAACACAAACCTCCGATTAACTATCATTCCAAATAATCGCCAGGGCTTCGTCAGTGATGATTCTCTTCTCTTGAAGCGCCATTTTTCAAACGCAAACGAAACAATCGAAGCTGAATCGTCACCTGCTCATCTGCTCACCTGATCAACTGCGTCACAGCGCTCGCCCCCGAGGTAAACAAAATATCTGTTTTTAGAATGACGCAGACCTGTAACTCCAGTTTCTATTGGCCGATTTGGATGATTGACATATGGTTAGAATCGTAAGATCCTATAGAATCACGCTGACATCAGAACTTTGAAGCAGATTGGAAAAAGCAAATGTTTACATAGGAAAAGTTCACAGTGTGCATGACAGACAAGGTTGAGCCTCCTTGAATCAAATGTAAAAAATAATGGCAAAGGATTAAGTTTTTTTTACTTTTTCTTATCTTAATACACACTGGGTATTTTAGTAATTCTGGAAATACAGTCACATCACGGTGGATTATTTTTTTCAGCATGGAAAAAACAAAGGTAAGAAAGAATTTATGCTCTTGTTTTTCAAATGCTGTACGTATTGTTGGGCTTATTTTGCTGTTCATTTTGCACGTAGCGTGATGAAACTTGCAGCTTTAGAATCTGTGAGATACTGGCTTTCAGAGAAGGCAAAGTTTGCTTGGTTCTGTTCTGCAGAGTGACCGACAGATTTGGTTGAATGTGTTCATGTAAAAATCGCAAAATAGCACAACTGTTCCTTTAATTGCTTTTTTTTCTGGTTTTGGAGGTCACAGAAAAGATTAATGAGTCTTTAGCTGAGATTCTGAGGTTTATAATGATAGGACATGCTTAGCAATCAGTGACCACAGGTCAACTAAAGTCTGACATTTCCCTGCCCTTCCCCCACAGTGACCCACGGCGGGGGCTGTGGGGTGGAACAGGTTATGTAACGAGTAACAACAACATAAGTAACTGTAATGTCATTACAGTGTTTGCCGCAGTAACGCCTTACACTACTACGTTACAAAAATAGTAATGTCATTACAGTAACTAGTTACTTTGTAACGCGTTACACCCAACACTGTTCACAACAAATGTCATCTCAAGGAACTTTACAAGTCATTTCAATTCAATCAATTTAAAAAAAAGTTTTCTATCTATAGAAACACAGCAGATTGCATCGAGTCAATGACTTGCAGCATTCACTCCTCCTGGACAAACATATAGCGACAGTAGACAGTCGCCAGCATTATGTCGTTGACTTTACAGCAATACCTCATACTAAGTAAGCGTGAAAGCAACAGTGGAGAGGAAAAACTCCCCTTTAAAAGGAAGAAACCTCCAGGAGAACCAGAGTATGGCTCAGTGTAAGCTGCCATCTGCTAGGACCGACTGGGGGCTTGACCAGTTAGAGCAGAGACACAAAAAGAACAGAACAACTGATGTAAGAGTACTTTCTACGTAAAAGAAAGTAAAAAGTTGATAACAGGATAGGGAGAACTTTCAGTTACTGGGATCATCATCCCAGTCGATGCCCCCCCTCCAACAAGGCATCAAGGCCATGTAGAATCCCAGACCATGTGTATCTCCTATGGAGAGAAAAACACTGAGAGAAAACAAAGTTAACAGTTGAAATAACAGCAATTAATGTAATTGGAGAGTAGTAGAAGAGAAAAGTGGCAGAGTTAAGAAAAGTGGTGCAATAAAACCTTTCTGATTTTGAAAATGTTTAAGGGGAATGCATCCTTTTTCAGGGCACTTCACTCACATTTTATGTAAACCCCACAAATTTAAACAAGGTTTGTTTTCTTTTTACCGTGACTATACCTACTGAGAAATGTTAACGTATGACTAATGGGATTAGCTTGCATTGTATTATCACAGCCAAAAGATATACTCAGCCCTAAAAGCAGCATGGCCATAGTAAAGAGTAAAGACTGTGTCTGGAGTTAAAATAAAGGTGTTCATGGATTTCAGGGATTGACATTAGCTGAAAGCTGAAATCTAAGAATTGAGACCCCCTCTAAAAATTGCTAAAAACTGCCGACTTTAATAGTTCAAACACCGAATATGCCTTAAATGTTTATATGTTCTTTTGGGGGGCTGTCTGCTAAAAGAGGAGCAGCTGCTCTCTGTCTCTCTCCAGATCCGTTCACTTTATTTTATTTTCTGTTTGCTTTTCTTGTTTTCTTTCTTAACCTTTTCTTAGTTACTTTATCTACCCAGCCCCTGGAGTTACTGTATTGGACCGGATCTGACATTGAAACGGATCTGGGCATTGAAACGAAGCTACGCCGTCTGGAAATTAATTTTGATCTCCACTGTGATTATGGAAACGACACAACTTTACTTTTGAATACAAACAGCCCGGTGTTACATCGGTCTAACCATGTCACAGAGACTCCCTACAGGCGCCTGAGCAGCAGAACTCCGCACTCTAATAAAGACTGGCCAGCTTTAAAACGCAGGGAATCATCAACCCCAGCCTGTTCTCCGAGGAAGAAAAAACGAAAGAAACTCCGGCACAGAGAAACCTCTGAACCCAGACCTCCTGCTGCTGCTAAAAGTAAACAAAAGAGGTTTCAGCCAAAAACAAAAGATATTTCTCCACCTGGAATCCCGCTGAAAAACAGATTTGCAGCCTTGAGTTCCCCGAAAGATGACGCAGCTCCCGGGACCAGTCAATGCCACCAGGAGAAACCCAGCCGCATCAAACGGACACATAACAAAGTAAGAGCCCCCCCAGCAAAGATTGTTATCATACAAGACGGATCAATTAATGGAATTGAGGCTTTTTGTAGCAAGAATACCAGAGTTTATGGCTACTACAAAAATACAGTGAGAGAAGTATCAGAAAAAATCCCAAAAATCTTGGATCAACATCTTGCTTTGGAAAAGCTCGTCATTCACGCTGGATCAGCAAATATTGCGATGAGACAATCAGAGATTCTGAAGAGAGACTTTTCTGATCTCCTACAGAGACTTGATGGACTTAACGTAAACATCCTCATCTGCGGACCAGTCCCTGAAGGGAATGATGAAAGATTTAGCAGACTCCGCATGCTTCATAAATGGTTGAAGAAACAATCAGCTGAGAAGTCGTTCACATTTATTAATGATTTCAAAGTATTTGGAAGTGCTAATCATCTGTTCAAAGCAGGCCGTTATCTTAACAAGGCCGGAGTAAGGCTGTTAGCAGCAAACATTTTCTCTTATCAAAATCAGAAAGCAAAACACTTGCTCCCAAAAGCTGACCTTGAGGCGCCCATGGATATCAGAGAACAAAAACAACAAGTCATGATGACACCACAGGACTGCCCATCCTCACAATACTTAAGTTAGCTTTATTAAACATTAGATCTCTATCCGGGAAGTCTTATCTTATCAATGACATCATCACTGAGCATAATTTACACGCCCTTTTTTTATCAGAAACTTGGCTAGATGAAAATAATGAAACAACTGCATTAATAGAATCTACTCCTCCAAATTATAATTTCTTAAGCGAGAACAGAAAGCACAGACAAGGTGGAGGTGTAGCCACCATTTTTCACAACTCAATGAACTTTAAAAAGGTAACTCTGGGCACATTTGATTCTTTTGAATACCTAGCCACCCAGATAAATGAGCCTAACAAAGCTTTATTTCTAAGTTTATATAAACCACCAAAACTTAACTCTAACTTCTTTAATGATTTCAATGACCTTCTTTCTGTAATATGTATCGACTATGACCAACTAATCATTGTGGGGGATTTTAACATCCATACCAACAACCCCCAAGATAAACAAGCAAAAACATTAGATGATACTCTCCACAACTTCGGCCTGATCCAGCATGTCAAACAACCAACACACCATAGGAATCACTCTGGACTTAATTATCAGCAAAGGTTTAAATATTTCCAACATCTCTGTAATTAATATTGCGTTATCTGACCATTTCTGTATTTTCTTTGAAAGTACCATCTCTGCTAAATTATCTAGCCACAGTAAGACCACTATAAAAAAGCGTTTTCTAGGGGAGAGCTCAGTTGAAACTTTTAAACGTATTTACCCTTCCACTACATCCCCCTCATCTCCCAACTCAAACTCAGTAAATAAGTTGGTAGATAATTTCCTTGCGAAAATCTCAGACATCATGGATTCCATTGCTCTAACTAAAGGGAAAGTAGTCTCAGGTAGAAAGAAGTCTCTGTGGGCAAGTAATCCACTGGTATGTAGTGAAAAAAGAGAATGTCGACACGCCGAGAGAAAATGGCGGAAAACTCGACTCCAGGTTCACTGTGAGATCTACAAAGAGAGACTTAATAGATATCAGCTAACTATAAAAGATGCTAGGGAATCGTTCTTTTCTGAAATCATCAACAGAAACATTAATAATGCACGGACCCTATTTGCAACAGTGGAAAGACTAACTAATCCTTTAGTGACAGTAGCTCCTGAACTAAACTCTACCAGGGCCTGCACTGAATTTGCCAGCTTTTTCACAGAAAAGATTCTAACAATTAGACGGTCGGTCTGTACCTCAATATCGAACCCACAACCAGCGCCATCCCCAATCAACAACAATGTAGAGAAAATGTCTGAATTCCACAAATTAAAGCAGAACAGCCTTGAAAAAATCATTATCCAATTAAGCTCCTCCTCCTGCTGTCTTGATATCCTACCCACAGCTTTTCTAAAGAAAGTTCTTCCTGTTATTGGGTCTGATCTTGTTCAAATAGTGAACTCATCCCTGCTATCAGGTGTCTTCCCTCAGGCTTTAAAAACAGCAGTTATTAAACCACTGCTAAAGAAGAAGAATCTGGACAACAAGTTAATGCAGAACTACAGGCCAATCTCTAATCTTCCATTCATCAGTAAGATTATTGAAAAAGCCGTGTTTCAGCAGTTGAATAGCTTCATAACAATGACAAACCATTTTGATGTTTTTCAGTCTGGTTTCCATGCTCACCACAGCACCGAGAATGCCCTCGTCAAAGTATTCAATGACATCCGCATAAATACAGACTGTGGAAGAACCACAGTGCCGGTTCTGTTGGACCTCAGCGCAGCATTTGACACTGTTGATCATGATATTTTATTGGAACGACTGGAGATCTGGGTCGGACTCTCTGGTACACTACTTGGCTGGTTCGAATCTTACCTAAAGAACAGGGACTTCTATGTTTCAATAGCAAACTTTTCATCAGAACGAACAGAAATCACATGTGGGGTGCCCCAGGGCTCCATCCTGGGGCCCCTCTTATTTAATATCTACATGCTCCCACTAGGCAAGATTATAGCAACCAATAACATTAGCTACCATAATTACGCGGGTGACACTCAGCTTTACATTACAATGTCACCAGGTGACTCTGAACCCATTCAAACCCTAAATCAATGCATTGACCAAATAAATGGATGGATGTGCCATAACTTTCTCCAGCTGAATAGAAACAAAACTGAAGTGATTATTTTTGGACCCAAGGAGGAACGATCAAGAGTCAGCACAAAGCTTAAATTAATACAGCTAGAAACAACTGTTTAGGCTCGAAACCTAGGTGTAGTAATGGACTCAGACCTGAACCTCCAGGGTCACATAAAGGCAATAACAAGGTCAGCGTTCTATCACCTGAAGAACATCTCTAGGATTAAACAACTGATGTTGTAACACGACCTAGAAAAACTCATCCATGCGTTTATCTTTAGTCGGATTTATTACTGCAACAGCATCTGCACAGGTCTGCCTAAAAAGTCAATCAGACAGCTGCAGCTGATCCAGAACGCTGCTGCTCGTGTTCCTCACTAGAACCAGGAAAGTAGAGTACATCACCCCAGGTCTAAAGTCCTTACACTGGCTCCCTGTAGCTCAGAGAATAGACTTCAAAATACTCCTACTAGTTTATAAATCATTACATGGCTTAGCACCAAAATATGTTGAAGACCTCTTGTCATGGTACCAACCACCAAGACCACTCGGGTCCTCCAACTCTAGCCTACTAAACATCCCTAGACTCAGAACTAAACATGGAGAAGCACCTTTCAGTTTATATGCTCCCCTTATCTGGAACAGACTTCCTGACGATTGTAGAGCTGCTGAAACTCTGAACTGCGTTAAATCGAGACTAAAAACCCATCTTTGCCTTTGAGTAAATGCTTGATGTCATATGTATGAAATAGGTTCATGCTCTCTTGCTTTTTTTTGCTCTTTCTCTTGCTTTATTGTGTATCATGTGTAATGTGTTTCTTTTACTTTTAATTTCCATTGTTTTTTTTGTTTTTTAAATCACCAAATCATGTAAAGCAACTTGAATTGCCCTGCTGTTGAAAGTGTGCTATACAAATAAAGTTTCCTTGCCTTGCCTTGCCTTAAATGCATTCATACGCACAGTGGAAACTGTCTTAGCATGACCAAAGAAGATCATATGTACAGCCTTCTTGGTCTACACGCATGGGGATACAGCCAATCAGCATCAGGGAAAATTAATGGCGATCCTGGATTGGCTGTTTTGCAAGCACCAGCTAAAAGCATGTCATGTAGTATAACGCCTAGGTATTTCAGCTTCCCAAGCTGTGTTTCCTTTAGAACATTTGAGATATGCTCTACGAAAAAAATCAGCAAAACAGCTGAAATTTCTGGAAATATTTTAGAGCCGTTTTTTAAATTTTATTACGGCCAGTCTTAAACATGAACCTGTCTGGGCCAACGGTCGAACTCTCTCTAAAATGTAAAGAAAAGAACAGATCAGATCACAGTGCACAGTGTTAACTAGAGTTCTTGTCATAGGACCAGCTAGGTCTTCTCTTGTAATGTTTATACATAATCAATAATCAAATGATGTCTTTCAATTTGAGAAGTAAGTTTTCTGCATATACTTCATCACCAAGCGAAATTAAAGCACTTTGTAAAATATTATACAGCATATACAGTATTTGTGTTTTGACGGCTAGAACACTTTTGCTGTATTACAAGCTCCTAGCACTGTGTGTTTGAATATATATATATATATATATATATATATATATATATATATATATAAATATATATATATGGAAAAGTTAATTTTTTTCCATAATTTCATTCTAAATGTTGAACTTCCATAGATTATATATTCAACGGCCACAACTTAAACGATTTCAAGTATTTTATCGTTTATTTGTACAAAATGTGGGCTTCCAGCTCATAAAACCCATGAAAAAAGGAATTCAAAAGATTTGAATACTGTGAAGAAATCACTATCTACTTCTCAGTTTTTGCAGAAAGAAAGAAAGAAATTAGGATCACATCAGTTAAAATATGGCTTCACTTTGGTTCAGTTGCCTTAGTTAGGTTCAATATGGGGAAGACTGCAGACTTGACAACTGGCCAGAAGACCATAATTGATGCCCTCCATAGGATGGGTAAGCCACAAAAGTTCATAGCTAAGGAGGTGGGCTCTTCACAGAGTGCTGTGTCCAACCATAGCAATGGAAAGTCTAGTGGAAGGGCAAAATGTAGCAGGGGAAGATGCACTAGCAGAAGAGGTGACCGTGGGCTTCAGTGGATTATCAAACAAAGATTCATGAATCTGGCAGAGATCCAGAAAGAGTGGAATGAGGTGGGAGTCACAGCTTCAAAAACCACCACATTCAGATGCATCCGGGAGATGGGCTACAACTGTCGGGTTCCTCGGGTCGAACCACTTTTGAGCCTGAGCCAACGTAGGAAGCGTCTCAACTGGGCCAAGGAGAAGAAGGACTGGACTGTTGGCTAGTGGTCCAAGGTCCTCTTTTCCGATGAAAATAAAGTGTGCCTTTCATTCGGGAATCAAGGTCCAAGGGTTTGGAGGAAGATGGGTGAGGAACAAAACCCAAGCTGCTTTAGGCCCAGTGTGAAATATCCACAGTAAGTCATGATTTGGGGTACAATGCCCAGTGCAGGTGTTTGTACACTCTGCTTTCTTAAATCCAAGGTCACCACATGAGTCTACCAGAATGTTTTAGAGGACTTCATGATTCCTTCTGCTGAGGATCTGGATGGAGATGCAGATTTAATCTTCCAGGAGGACCTGGCCCCCTGCCCATACCGCCAGAAGTTCAAAAACCTGGTTTGATGCCCATGCCATCAAAGTGCTTGACTGGCCAGCCACCTCGCTGGACCTAAACCCCATTGAGAATCTATGGGGTATTATCAAGAGGAAAATGAGGGGCACCAGACCCAAAAACAAAGAAGAGCTGACAGCAAGCATCAAGGAAATCTGGGCTTCCATAACTCCCAGGCAATGCCACAGGCTGATTGCTTCAATGCCACGGTGCATCGAGGCAGTGATTAAGGCAAAGGGATTGAAGATTGACATATCGTTTTGAAAGTACTATATTTTGATTGTTTTGATGTGATCCTAATTTCTTTCTTTTTTCTGCAAAAATTGAGGAGTAAATGGTGATTTCTTTACAAGATTAAATTTTTTTGGAAAGGGTCTGTATATATGTATGTATGTATGTATATATATATATGTATATATATATACATTGCCCTTCTTTCACTGCTGACTGGTAGAAAAGCACCCTCTATGTGTTCTAGGATGCTGTCATTTACAGAAGCTCCATTTTTGTTCTCAAGATACACATATACGCTGTATAGGTGTATTTGTAGAAACTTGCAGGTTCTCCTTTGGCCTCAGAGCTTAAAACGATTAGAGTTGAAGTTGGTTGAAGATGCAGAAGAAGAGTACAGAGGTGTACGTCTAATCCTAAAAGGGTATTTGATCAATTGTGAAATTTTATTTTTATTACAAAATCAGAGGCTGTAACATGAGCAACTGAAACCTAATTTTTTTGTAGGACCTGGATTAAAAAAGAGAAAATCAAACTATTTAGGGGAGGGAATTTATACAGATTATTAATTCGATGAGAAATTATTTTGAGGTTCTAATTTATTGTTAGGGCATGCTTTCTTTCCTCCCAGAAATCAATTCTGGACTAGGTAAAAGAATGAAATGGGGACGTTTTCACCGCTGTACTCTATAGCAAACAATGCAGAAGCTGCATAAATATATGGCAAGAAATGTTCTACGTATTTCAACAGTCTGACATGTTTCATATATTGTCTAAAATAGATAGATAGATAGATAGATAGATAGATAGATAGATAGATAGATAGATAGATAGATAGATAGATAGATAGATAGATAGATAGATAGATAGATAGATAGATAGATAGATAGATAGATAGATAGATAGATAGATAGATAGATAGATAGATAGATAGATAGATAGATAGATAGATAGATAGATAGATAGATAGTGGAAAATAATAATACATTTGATTATATTTTCTTTTCATATATTGTAAATTTTACTATAATAATGTTAATAGCAGTGCAGTTAATCATAAAAGTCCAAGAAAACGAAAATAATAACAAAAAATAAGATAGAAAGAGAATTTATGCAAACATTCTTCTGACAGCGCCATGAGGCTTCCAGGTCTTCTATATTCTCAAACAATATGTTCTCAAACAGCATTCTTTGACCATATTTCGCATTCGGCTAATCAGGGGAAAGTTAGTCTCTTTAAGAAATTCTTAAATCAACCCACAGCCCAATTAGCACAGCTGTTTAAAAGACCAGACTTGTGACCAGAAGGTTGGAATCCCAGCTGGGACGCTACTGTGTATCTAAGGTACTTAACCTGAATTGCCTCAGTAAATATCCAGCTGTATTAACAGACACAGGATATACAAAGGGAACCCTCCTCCTCTTCGTACCGGCTTTAATGGCCAGCGGGAGCCCACTGTCAGTTTTGCAGCTTTCCTTGAATAACTTCGCAACTTTGCACAGATGAAAAGTTTGCTGCCATAAAAGCGGCAACAACAGCAGGCAATGTGTTATCCCAGAGGCGGCTATTACTGCGCGCCTTTGTCCTACCAGGATCCACAGTTCACTCTGACTGTGCCGCAGTCATTTGTATTCAGTTCAGATGACACTGATCATCTGCCACCATCTGCATAGTTTTACAGCCTGTGATCATGGAGCTGTTCTGAGGGACTGTCATTATGCTTTACGGCATTGTTAAAGCCTGTCAGGGTGTGGCACCGGAGGAGATGGCTCACTCAAATGTGCCTCTGCGTCTCCCTGTAGGTGACTGGATCAAGGGTTACAAAATACACCTCATCTGCTGCACGCTGCGCCCGGAGATAAATCTGACCAGCACTTTGCAGAAGGATGCACAGAACCACCGAGGTGAGGTTTTAAAAGGTCTACTCTTTGAAGAGCTGAGAGCAACAGAGACTTGACTTTCTTTTTCTCATTAGAAAGGCGGTGGCATAAAATATCCTGTTCACGGATGAAATCCGTGAGGTTCCCCATATTTCCAAGTGATATACTACAAACCCAGAGTTCCATCTAATGCCGCATTACCTATGCAATGTTCATTAATCATACTTTAGCATGCTATGAAAACAAAAATATAGAACTTCTTTGAATAATGGGTTTCGAGTGATTTAATGCTGAAGTATCTTTCCTTTTGAGAGTCCCAGGTGGTAGCACTTTGCATATTGTTGTGAATAACATCCGTTTGTGTGATGGGGGAGAATGTAGCATTGCCCCCTTGGCAATGTAAAGCAGTCCTTTAGTGTGAATCACATAGCTGGAGGTTATCACTTCATATTCTTATAGTCACAGGCATATCAAAGATCTGAAAACGCAGCTATTCCAAACACAGTCGACAATTTTGTAAGTGTGATTGTTGATCTGTGCAGCTGTAAACTCATTTTCAGCAAGGTTTTTTTTTTTCTTACCAGTTTGCATCATGGTAAAAGTATGTGATTGCCTATGCTGGGCTTATATCTTTGGTAAAAGCTTCCTGGTTTCAAGAAAGAAAACCAGTGCCAGTACAGTGTGATAACAGGACAGTTTTTTCTACAATACATTGATACTCATCAGTCCAAAAAGTGGCTCGCTCATTTGGCATTACATTAAAATAAATCTCTGGGTGCTGAATCAGCTCTAACTAGATATCCCTTTCAGTGCTTTGAAATCAGGTATGAGTTATCACTATGTTATGGTCCCTTTTCCAAGTTTAGTCCCAAACTTCAATAGAATTTACTAGCAATACAAAGTATGATGCATGATTTAAACTTTTTAAAATTAAAATCTGAAAGGGATGATGTGCAATCAGTTTTTTGTTTTTGTTTTACCCATTCCTATTTGCAACCTAGCTCAAGCTCAGTTTGATTGGATGGTGAGCATCTGTCAACAACCGTTGAAAATTGCGCTACAAATCTAATAACTTTGACTGGGCCGTTCTAACATGTTAATATGCAGTCTCAGGTCTTTTGCAGCCTCTAACAGGTTTTATTCCAGGATTGCCCCTTTTTTGTCTGTTCCATTTACTTATCGTCAGCTCTGACAAGCTTTCTGAGCCCTGCTGGAGAAAAACATTCCCACATCCTGATTCTGCCAACACCATGTTTCAGTCTTTGGAATATAAGCCAAACGGTTTGTTGGCTTTCTGCTTGCCACTTTACTTTGCAGGCCATGATAACAGAGTAAAGATCTATTATGGTAGATTTTTTTAGGTCTTGTTATCGTAGGTCTTTGCTACAAGACTTGTGTACCTTGGATCCCTGAAACTGTGGTTAGGGCCCACAGTTTCCACGAATAGCTAAAATCTGCAAAGACTTGAGATCCCACTCCAAAAATTCCCAAAACTGCCTATTTTAATATTGGAAATATTGAATATACCTTCATATGCATTAAAACGCACAGTGGAAATTGTCTTCAAGTAAAATGAATTTCCCTCCTGGATTGGCTGCTTTGCAAACTCCAGCCAATAGCGTGTCAAGTAGCAGTGTATTAAGATATTTTAGATTCCCAAGCTGCGTTTTGTTTCAAATATTTTAGATATATTGTACAAGAAGATCCACAAATATGTGGATTGTTATCTGCAAATAATTTGCAGTTATTTACCACAGAAAAGTCAGCGAATGAACGAATTAGTAAATATCGGACCCTAAGTAGGCGGGAGTGTGTTGTATGTCAGTCCAGTCACTACAGCTAACATTCTGAAGGTTTGCTTCCCAGATGAAATATGCTGGAGAAAGAAAGGTGCCCCAAGTGGAACGATGTTGTAATCTCTTTCAATACCATAAAACTGTTCAAAATGTTTGAACTGAATCTTCCAGGCAAAAAGTAGCAGTGAATTGAAAAGGAAAGTTATAAGAGACCGTGAAGGAATTTTGGAGCAACTTCATAGGAAGCGGAACTCTAAAAAGCTCGGGAAGCCTATTGATTTCTAAACTACATTTTAAAAGGTCCCATGCCCGACTTTGGTTTGACAGCTGGATTTGTGAAGACTTTGAACTACTACCAGAACAAGGCTGCTCAGATAACGCCTAACAAGACAGCACTGGTGTGGACTGGGCTAAGAGGGCCTTAAGGAGTCAGTCAGAAACAGCTGAAGACTGATTTACTCGGCACGGAGGACCGACCCTGGGCAACAGCCGCTAATGGTATGGGAGGATGCTGGAAAAATGCTCAGCTCAAATTTGCATTTTTTTTTTAAATGAGGGAGGGGGGGGGGGGAATGCCAATGGCAAATTTGGATAACAAGACAACAGAAGAGGACGAGGAAGACGCAGAGTGGGAAGAGTCAGCAGCATCTTTAATAATATCAGGGAAAAGTCAGAAAATGAAAAATCTGCCTATAGGTATGGGGCTAATTAACAAAGTTTTGTATGAAAGAGGAATCCAGGGCAAAAGGGAACAGTTAGATTCAATATTCCCCAAAGATTGTCTTCAAAGCTTAAACCGAGGATATTAAATGCATCAGAAATAATAATAATGCAAGTGTGTGTCACTGCTGCCGGCTCCTGTCTCTTTGAACAGGGAAGATTCACAGTGTGTGTGTGTGTGTGCGTGTGTGTGCGCGTGCGTGTGTGTGTGTGTAAGTGCGCCCGTGTGTGTGTTAGTATCCTTTTGTGTGGGTTGAATGCTTTAAACTCCTGAAATACTGCATTGTTCCCAATCAGCAAACAGCAGTTTGCATGAGAGGGAGGAATATTACCATATCTGCTTGCATTCACAGATAATACACACACTTAAAGCAGCTCCTCCTCTTCCTCATCCTCCTCCTCTTCCTCATCCTCCTCCTCTGTGGGCACTGCGCCCTGGAGATCCCCCATTACAAATTAAAGCTCCTGAAAAAGCATTTGTCTGTCTGGGACATGGTCACCGTAGGACCCCTGTGTGTTGATGAGAAGAGGAACAGCGCAGATGAGCAGAAGTTTATTTTTTAACACATTCTTCTACAGCTTAAAGACAGCCACATTTATCTTCACAATAATTGAACCTGGTCCCATGACAGTCTCTCAGTAGTCAGGTCAGGATGGCTGGTCTAATTCAAATGTGCTTCCACAGAGCCACTCGCATGCTGCAAAGTTAAGGCATCAAATTTAGATTTGTCTTTATTAATATTTTTGGTTTCACGTCTCTGAGAGTTAAAGCCTCAGCAAAGCTCGTTGACTTCCATGATGCCATGCGGAGAATCATT
This sequence comes from Valencia hispanica, assembly GCA_963556495.2. NCBI lineage: Eukaryota > Metazoa > Chordata > Actinopteri > Cyprinodontiformes > Valenciidae > Valencia > Valencia hispanica. Next base: position 8,992,530 of record OY747705.1, on the reverse strand, counting down.
TTACATTTAGCTGTGGGACTGGAAGAAGCTGTAACGAGGAACTTAGCTTCAAATATTTTGCTTTCTTTTTTCTTTTAAGTGTGATCTCTGATGTAAGTGCTTATGAATAATCAGTGTCCTAAGACTCCAGTACACAAAGCAACATTAAGAACAAATGTCACGTCACGTTAGAGCCATCCATCCAGGGGAAAAAAACGCATCTGAAACCATGGCAATGACTACAACTGGTGGCTTGGATATGTTATCTGGCTGGAAAAGAAGACGTAGCAATCCTGTGCAGAAGACAGTAGTGGAACATGTGACTTAGTCTTGCTGACAAATAAGAATAAATTACACAGGTCTTCTTTTTGTTGTGACTGTCGCCTACAGTGCCCCTGAAAAGGTATTCCTACCTCTGAACTTTTCCAGGGTGCCTTCAGAAGCAAACCAATCAGGAAACATAGTCCATCTGTGTATTAATTATTCTCTGTATGAATCCAGCTGTTCTTTGAACTCCTCAGTGGTTTGTTAGAAAACATTAGTGAACAAAAAGGACAAGGACTTAGGAAGAGCTGCAGAGATGCACCCCTCAGGTGGGAGCACAAAACAATAGTACTATTAGTTGTGCATCACGCAGAACTTCCTTTTATGCAACAGTTATATGGTAAATATTATTGTTGAAAGAAACAATAGGCAGTCAAATTTTGCAGTTCACAAGATTGTCTTATTTTGTAGGGCCCCTGAATGCAACTCAAGAATGATACAAATTTGGTGCATGCAGATGCTAAAAAGCAGACTTTGATGAATCTGCTTTTAAATTAATTTATCAAACTTGGCTAAATACAGTGAGTGAGCCAAACCTAGTTTTTTTTTTTCAATCAACCCCAAAAGAATGGAAAATCTTGCTTAAACTCAATATATACATATATATTTTTATACACTTAATTTAATTTACTTGAAAATCTATGTATGTCCACATTTCTATCCAATGTTATAAGCAGACAGTTGACCTGTTCCATAAGGCAGTTCGACTGGAGAATGGGTCCCAGATAATATGCAACGAGTCAAAATCAAAGACAGCTTGTTTTAAAGTAGCTCTAGAAGTTGCCCAACAGACTGTTAATTCTGTGTACGTGTTTACTTACTTCTAGAGACAGAAATAAGTCTGCATGCAGGACATCGTTGACTCAAAGCGGGCTAAAAAAGATGTTTCTAAAGCAACGTCGCTAATGTTATTTGTTTTGCTAAGCTAATACTAATCATGAGAGGACCCCAAATTATAAAGTGACTCAGGCATGTTGTTGAAGTTTAAATTAAGGAAAAAAATCTAAAAATATTTTTCTTACAAGGGCAAGAGCTCTTAGGATGTTAATCTCTGATCTTTCTTTGCTCATTTGGAATGCGCTTAGAAATTACAACTTGGTCGCTGTAAGAACAGTCTGTGTAAGATTAGGGGCTGAAACTTGACATAAACTTGAGGATAAGCAAAACTTACAAGTTACTATCAAAACCCTGAGGGACAGTGAATTGTTGGAAAGTCAAACAACTATTAATTCACCACAAATTCTTGGAAATGTCAAATATTCTTAGACAGCAAAGCCCTTGCATTACACAGGATCCAAAGCAGAAATTCCTCCAAGCTTTTATCAGCAGGAATCTATCTAAACGATAGTTGCAGCAGGAGAAAGGTCTAGGCATTTTAGGTGAAATAAACCGAACTAAAGCGCAAACGCTATCATTTCTTGGGCTGCTGCTGTAGTTGAACAAAACGCTGGTGTTGTGCTCCTAACACAAACATTTCCTGCTAGGCAGCCCTCAAATATGGAAGGCCAATTCAGCATGGCAATAAGTTAAGAATTACCATGGAAGAACTCCTGATTTGAGCCCCTCAGCCCTTTTCCCGGCAGCTTGTTTACAGTCGGACTCACTGAAGGTTGACCCCAACTCTTGTCAACCTTGAGCAGGTCTCTGACTCCAGGCCAGTCCCATCTGACGCCTCTGTCCATTTGCAGAAACTCGGAGGGCTGAGGGGTCAGCTCCGTTCTTACACCGTCAAGCCCCCTTGCCTAGATCCTCGCTCTGCCAACTCCACTTACTGTCTCCTGCCCCTTCTCCTGCTCCCTCTCCAATCTGCTGCTACCTCTGACCGACCCTAATACATAGCAGAGCACCACAAGACGTGCTTCCCTCTCAGCCAAAAAGGAGGGTTATGTGTTGTGTTATCTCTTGCTATCTGTGCCTTTCTCCACTTTTTTTCCCAGAACTGTCGGCTCACATTGCATTACAGCTCCTTGCTATAAGACTCCGAGCCATTGCAAAGGATCAGCTTCTATTAGGGCACCTATTATCATCTCAAATCAGTCGTATTTTAGCATTTAAGTGTCGAAAGTTCATGCTGGATTTTCCAGCACTATGCCTGAAGGTAAAGAAGGCACATCAGGCGGCCGCTGATAACATGTTCTCTCTCTTTTTTTCTCCCTCGTTCTCTAACATGCTGACTGTTTTTGAAATTACAAGAGATTTCACAAGGCCAGTGCTGGGTGTGATGAAATGCTTACTGAAAGTGCCTGGCACTAGCAATAAACGTTCACAATATTCCGCCAGTTGTTGAACAGTGCAAGCTAATCAGTCACTTTTGTCTTCTAGGCAATGCTGGATCCCTCTTTCACAATTCTATTTACCATTTCAAGTGAAGCCACCCCCTCCTGTGCCCACTGCCCACTCCCTGCATCCAACCATATGCCCCCCCCCACCTCCCATCTGACCCGAGGCTGTTCATCTCTAATGAAAGAGAAGATAACACGCAGACAGCCGGGATCACACACCAAGAAGCCTGCCCTACATATAGACCCTTTCTGTCCACCACATACTTCACAAGATGTCACTGACATTATTTAAAGTGATTGTATTTAGCAGGAGTGGATGTCATGGAACGGCACAATTACTCTCAATTTAGCCCTTCTGACAATTTCCCCCTTACAGGTTTTCTCCCTCGCTGCGTGCTTGTAAACCCTGCGAAACACTAAATGAGCCGTTGTGGGTGCAGTGAAACCCATATATTGTGAAACAAAGAAAATGCTGGCTTATGTCTCAATCCAAGAGGAAACATTCGCTGTCAAGTGAGTTCATTTCAGTAAATGACATGAGAACGCTGGTTCAGCCTTGGAACTGCTTCTCTACAACTCTCTCAAACTTTCAGTGTAAAATGGATCCCCGGTATCCGCAGGGTTTAGTGACCACAGACGCCCGAGAATAGTTGAAATCTGCTAATATTTGAGACCCCCTTTAATGACGCTCATATTTTAATAGTTAAAACACCAAGTATACCTTAATATGCAACAATGTGCACAGTGGAAAGTGTCTTAGAACAGCCACAGAAGCTAATATCTACTGTATTGCCTATCTCTGCTCTTGGAGGTACAGCCAATCAGGGGCAAGGAAAATAAATGTTGGTCCTGGATTGTCTGCTTTGCAAACACCAGCCAATTAAATTAAAAATAATTACTATCATTATTATTGTACCAGAGTTACTTGTGGAGTACCACAGGGTTGAGAGCTTGAGACAGTTCTCTTTACAAAATATATGCTTTCATTTGTTAAACTTGTCAGGCAAGATGGGGTAAATTTCAATTGCTATGTTTACATTACTCAGCTATGTTTATTTATAAATCTTGATGAATCTAGTAAGTTAATTAAAACCTGGATTCCTATTATTTTTCTGCTACTTGCCATCTCCGGACTTGGGCCACTAAAATTAATGGTGCTTAGTCAGTCACCTACTCTAGATGGCATTAATGTTGTCTCCAGTAAAACTGTAAAAAGCCTTGGAGTCGTCTTTGAGCATTTAAATTCTATATAAAACAGATTTCTTGGACAACATTATTTTAGCTCCCCAATATCGCTAAAAGTAGAAATATCCTGTTCCAAGGTGATGCTGAAAAACTAGTCCCTGAATGTGTTACTTCAAGGCTGGAATATCTAAGTATTTTACTTTAAAGGACCTCCAAAAAAGTCCGTAAAAAGCCTTCAGCTAATCCAAAATGCTGTTACAAGTGTTCTGATGAGAAATAAAAGGACTGATCATATTTGAGCTTCTCTTTGTTGGCTCCCTGTTGAATCCAGAACGGAATTAATTTTGAATGCAATTACACCAGAGATCTGATTGTTCTATATGTTCCTAACAGAGCACTTTGCTCTCAAACTGCAGGCTTACTGGTAGTTCCCAGGATTTCCAAATGTAGAATGGGAGGCAGATCTTTTAGTTATCAGGCTCCTCTACTGTGGAACCAGCTCCCAGTTTTAGTCTGTGAGGCAGACACTTAAAATTGTATTTTTCAATAAAGCTTAGAGTTACAGTCACTTAGGTCATCCTGAGCTATCTCTGTAGTTACAGTATAGTGCTATAGGCTTCAACTGCTAGAAGACAACTGGTACTGACCAACTCTCCAGTTATGGATTATCTGCAGTTATTGTGGACAATACCATTAGGTTTTTTTCTCTTTACAGTTAGCGGGCTGAAAACAAATATCATCCACACTATTTAGATTTTTATTTGTAAAAAAAAAAAAAGTGAGGACCAAGGAAGTTTATTTTCTGTTTCACTATCTTTTGAAAACGTAAAATCCCAATGACACAAAATCTTGAGTCATCTTGCATTAGTGTATCACACAAAAGTTTATGACTGTGAAATTTCATGGGTTATGATTATTTTGCAAGACACTGTAATATTTCTAGCTACATCCAGAAAAATCTACTAAGCCCAAAAAAAGCAGCATTATAATAATAATCTAGGCACAGGCAGACATGAACATACACATAAAGTCATTCTTCCTTGCTCCCATACACACACACACACATGCACGCAATAATTGAGATTTTTTTTTTCACAAGGACATGCAGAGCCTGCAGCAAGTGCTTAATTGCACAAGCTATCATTACACAGAAAATCAACAATTTTAAAAATACACCGACCACCTTTCATCTTCACCCTCCTCTAATCGCACCAGTAAGAGCCGTCTGGAAGGGAGCTTGATGTAGTCAAACTATCTAAACAGCGCCAGAGGGTGCCTCGCAATCAGTACCACTGATGCAGATACTTTTGGACACGGCAGAGTGCTGCAACGCCGCCTTGCGCTGCTGCCATCCTCTCGCCATCTCGTCTCCAGCGGGGAATCAGATGTGACCCCGTGTGCCATGTTTGCCTGTCTCGCCCGTAGTGAACAGCAGAGAAATAATGGGCCAGAATTGCAGAAACCGACACAAATCTCTCCCCACCGTCGCGATGGTCTCCGCTTGCTTCTGAAAAGTGATTCTGGAGGCTGTTGTTGAAAACGAACTGTTATCCGTTTCTGTCTTTTTATAGTGGCAAGGATGCTCCTGTCACCCTTCATCCTGACTGAATCACTGGTCTCAGCCCTTAGGGAGATGATATAATGAGGACCTCTATGTCCTCTCTTTGCCTTGTTGCAGCTGTAGACGCTTCACCCAGCCAGTGCTTTTGACCAGTTAAGGAAGAATTATCTGGCTTGCACTGAATATAGCAGTCCATCAGGTCCATGTAATGTGTTTTCTGAATTTACACTGCTTGTACATTTGCTTTCATGCTGTTTTTTTTGTTTTTTAATCAGGCCTTAATGGACCTACTCACATATTAGAAATTCATTAAATAACTGGTAGTTTTTTAGTTGACTTCTAATGGTGAAAGCCAGTAGGGGCAAAGACATCTATTTAGAATGTTTTTTTTTCTTTTGGTACTTCTAAATAATTGAGCAGTTCTGTTGAGTTTTTTGTGTAGCAATTAGCAGAAACCAGCTTAGGGATTGAGCGGCATTCCAGGTCAAAGGTGAACTCACATTTGAGGCTGCCGAACACACCCAACTCCCAATTTACACACATTGGCCCAACCTCTTAGCCTTAATATTGACAAATGCATAACAGCAATGTCAAATGCTCAAGGGTGATCTTCTTTTTTTCCTTTTCCTGATCCGGGGACTCCCTGGAGTATGGTGCAGAAACATATTCTCTTCAAACAATCCCAATGACAGCCAAATAGCCTGCTTGTCGCTGGTAAAAAACCTTCTAATGATGCGAGTCAGGGGAGCGCCCTGCCTTGTTGTAGCAGACGACTCCCCTGTGTAGGAGAGAAAGCAGAAGAGAAAAAAAAATAATCATGTTTCCCCAAATCATTCCTGCTCATGAAACCCAACGACACAGGAGCATCTAAACAAACCTCTTCTGAGACGGTCTCGAGACTCCTTCCCTCCTGCTTTTCTGATCTGCTAAGTCAACATTCATTACAATAACCATTAAATTTCCATTTTCAAACAGCATTTGCACACAGTCGCAGACTGGAAAATCTATTGGAAAAAAAATTGGACATGATAGGTACATGAGTGGAAACAGGGGCTCTTCGTGGTGCCGTTGCCGCTGTGTTAACATGCCCCCCCCCTCACCTTTCATATGAAAATTAGAACAAAGATGTGGGATGTTTGCCGTCTGGGGCTCAGGAAATATTTGGGGTAAAGAACGTAAAATCACCTTCATGTATCCCTAATGTGATTTCTTGTTAGAGGTTGTAATCGCAGCCACGACATGTTTGCACCTCTCAGGTTTGGAAATGCTGGCAGCTAATCTTAGATATGCACTTTTTTTTTTTTTTACTTCTCTCCCTGTATTTGTTAAAGGATTTTATTTCAAGGTGTATGGTTTGCTCTTATGATGATTTTCAATTTGATTTTGTAAGTTAACTGACAACAGTCTATGAAATTATGCAAAATAGGTTATTTTAAAACATCTGTGGTTGCATATATTTGCATTTTCTGTTAGCTATAGGGTGGGATAATAAATCCAGCGAGTTCATGGAAAGTAGATGAGACCAGACCAGACACTTTGCAAAATTTTAAGATAACTAAAGCTACAGAGTAGGCTACAGTAAACTGTTACTGTTAATCATTGCAGGTTTAACCCGATTCATTCAATTCAGCTTTTATGCATGCCTAACTCTAAAGTGGTTTTAATATCTTAAAAACAATAATGAGGTATCATTTTTGTGTTTTCACAAATCAAGGTTGTAGAAATCCTAATCTGCGTTTTGAACAATCTCGGTCTAAAGTAGAGGATCTTAATGAGTCTAGGTTTTTGATTATTTAGAACTGGAGGTGGCCACTGTAAGCTGTAAGCATACCTTTGGTTTACCACCAATAGGAAGCTTTGAAGCAGATTCCAACATTAGCGTTGTTAGCAGCTAACTGCTAACCAGTCACAGTCTCTCACTCTTTCTCTTTCTTTTTTGTGTGTTCAAAATGTTTGTAGAGGAGTTATTTCGACAGCTGAGCATCTTTATTAGCCAACTCTGTCAATACAGCAGGGCAACAACTAGAACTATGTCCTTTTATTCTTCAAAATAAGAGTCTCAAACATAAATATAAACAGTTGTTGAAGTTAAAATACACACCTTTATATTAGGATTCATAATAAAAGCACCAGACAGCAGCTGAATTACATTTTGCAAGACAGTCATGTCTCCAAACACTGGACCGCTATAGACATCTTTGTGATGACTTTAAGAATTGCCTGTTATAATTTTGAATGTAGCCCAGAAATAAATGTTGACAACTGAACTTTTTAGCAGTGATTCTGTCGAAATTTAGCCTAGACGAAGATATTGACAGTCAGCCCTGATTAGCCCATTTGAATCACCCCAATCACCTTTCAACCATGTTTAGACATCTGCAGAAGTCTTTTTGTGGACAACTCTACACCTTTCTAATACCTTTTAAGCTAATATGTTTACCATTAGTTGATGGCAACATCACATTTTCTATGTCTACTCAACAAAAACTTCCATGAGGGGATTACTTTGATGAGAAATATTGTGAAATGTAATATTGCGAGATCTAGTGTCACGAGATGTCATTTGCCTCTACAATCAACGATCTGATGATACCGAAAGGTTTAAAAAAAAGATTTTAATATAGCCAAAATTGTTGTCGTAAATTTCCACTGTTTATTTTTTAATTGTTCATAAATTATTAATTTGCTCTGATTAACATAAGTTAAACTCCATTTAGATGCTAACCCCCGCGAAAATGACCAAACACATTTACAGACTAATCAGAAAACTGGAGAGCTGATGTGGATGATCCCTGATCTTAGGGGAGCAGGCCAGTTCACTGTGGGATCACACAGCTTCTAATAAAAACAGATCTTTTTCATGTTCACCCAGCACATGACAGGGCGGCCAATGAGACCGCAGTGCAGGAGGATCTGTGCCTTAATGCCAAGAAAGTGAGAGTGCTAACGGGTCTTGATTAGCTCCGTTTATCTCTAATTAATTACCTTTACCTAATTAGATGCTCCGTTTCAGCTAGACACGGAGTCAAGTAGACTAGATTATTAGTGTGCTCATTGTGCCTTTATAAAGGATTGAAATTAATGTTACGTGCAAAAGAATCCGCTGCTTTAATTGCACAGGTGTTGCCTTATGGCAACACTTCATCATCCGCCGGCTCCCCAGGATTATTAGCAGGGATTCTTACAGAGGGACTCCTCTGTGAACCGAACCATCGCAGCAGCTCATTAGTTAGGCTTGTTATTGTATTATTTATTACATTTGGCCTTCCCCCATTGCCCATATTGATTCATAGGTCCTGTTTTTTTTTAAACTCCCTTTCTTTCTGGTTGTCTGTTATTCCACAGCCAGTTAGCAAGTTAATTTTCAAAGACTGAAAAAAAAAAGAAAAAAAAAACACTGGGAGCTATTTAAAAAAAAAAGAAAGAATAGGAAAGAAAGAAAATGTGGAAGAGCATATTCGCACACTAATATCTCCTTTTTTAAAGATAAGCCCCTATGCATTTTTAAATAGCTTCCTGTGATAAACAAGAAAAACGCTCAAACAGAAAAAAGAAGAAATATGAGGGAAAATTAATTGGATTATAGCTAACATTACATTAATAATATAAAACATTTAAATCCCTACAGTGGGTATTTGGATATATATAAAAAAGCTTTTCTATTAACTTTAAAGGTACAAAATAGAAATCCATTATACATTCTAGGTACCTTGAAGATAAACTCAACATTTAGGACTGATAATCTTGTTTTACTTGTGTTTAATGATTCCTCAAGTATTTGCCAGGTTCACTGACCTTGGCAAAAAACGTCAAACTTCTACTGAAAAAATAATGACGATAAGAGGGGCAGGATATAGTGGTTAACAACTGAAAACCACCTGTCCACTGGGCTTTTTTTCCCCATTTAAAGCTACCACCTTGTTGGATATATTGTTTGTTGTTGTAACCTTTCATTCTGACGTTTTAGTTGAGTTTGAGCCACTGTAGTTTTGTTTAATACAACTGGTGCCAATATTAAGAGAAGTGTAGTCTATTTCATGCACCTGGAATAGCAGACGTGTACATGAAGTAAAAAAAACAACCTAGTTTTTCTTGGGTTCACTGAAGAAATTCAGCAACTTTCTTCCATGAGCTCCACCTCCTGGGAATCCCTACGTTCTGTACTGGTGGATCATTCAGATGTCTGGAGACGGATCTGATTACAGTCTCACGGCTTTAAGTTCATTCATTTTTCAAATGCACCAGTCACATTACACACACAGGTGTACACTGGTTGCAGAGGTTTAGGATGCAGATGGAACTGCAGATGGTTGGCGTTCGAAATGTAACTTCTGTCATTGATGCACAGAACAGCAGCATAATCAAGCTAAATCTTTAGTTGAATTTGACATTGTAGTGTCTTTCTCATGTTTTTTCTGGAATAACCTCTGGGATGGCACGGCAGTTGCCCTGATCTCAACGGAGAGTGTTGTGTATCAACAACACAACAACAGTTTCAAAAGAGGTCCTTAGTGAGTCCAATTAGAACTTTGCGAACTTAGAACTATTCTTGTATTTGTCTCATCGTTAAATTACATTTTGATTGGAAGGACATGATCCTATCTTCTTTTGTGGTTGTCCTTTATTGTTAATCAGAACATCTTAAAATGCTGAATAAAAAAACACAGAGAATAGGAAAGAACCATTCAACCTTCCATTCGTCAACCAAACCTGCCTATCCCTACAGGGTCCAGGGTCCAGTGGTCATTGGGCGAGAAGCGGCGTACATCCTGGACAGGTCAAGAAAGAAGCAAATCAATGTCAAAAATGAACTGGCTGGGACTACCTGTAAGATGACACTGTTAATATCCTTCTTGATTCATTATTTTATTGTTATGATCCTTTGGTGTTTTAGATTTGGTTTCATCTGTCTTTCTGTTTTGATCATTTCCTTGTTGTTTATTTACATTCGTAGATGTTTATAGCCATATCAGTTTATTCACTTGTTAGTTTATTTCTTCGTCCATTCTGTTGTTTGTGCTTTCAGATTTGGTTCTCTTCAATCAATGTTACCCCCCCCCCCCCCCCCCCTTGAATTGTAACTTATCTGAGTCCCAGTTGAGCTCTCTATTTATCATTTACCTTCACAGCTGTTATCTATCACCAAATTCTCCACTGCTCGTATTTTATCTCGGTTGTTCCCATTTGCCTCTGACTGGTCGTTCTGGTTGCTTGTCATTTCCTCCTCGGCCTCAATATTTAAAACCCTTAATTTTTATTGTTCTTTACTGGATCCTCCCGCAACATTAGTCATTCTTCTTCTTCTTTGGATACACTCTGGTCCTACCAAATAGCCCATCATGACACCTTTATCTATTTAAATTTTTGACATTTGTTTGACAATTGGACAAAAGAATATGAATGATTTATTCCAGCCTTGGACAGTATGGAACTTAATGTTTTTTGTTGTTTTTTATTGTAGGAAAAAGGAAAATGGAAGTATAAAATGTTATTTTTTGTATATCTCTCATTCATAATCCAGGTCCTAAAACAGGAAATTGAATTTTCGAAAAACGCATAGCTGAAAGAGCCAGAGTATTTGACATGGTGTCTGTTTGTTTTCATCTTATGCTTCATCCCCATCAAGTCTTAAATTTAACATTTTAGAATGGGGGTTTTGGTCTGTTTGGTGGTTCCCCAGGTGATCCACTGGAGGGCACAGCGGAGACATCAGTTTCTCAGTTCTGGTGGGTTGGAGACTCGTTGGTATGCTTCTGCACACCTCCAAGTCATCAGAAATCAGCAGGAGGATAGAGGGAGCTGGAAGCCAGTGACTCACTGCCTGAGTGTTTTCCTCCATGCCTCTTTGTTATTCCCTGTGTTTACTCCAGAGCCTTACCTTCTCTTTCTCCTTCTCCTCCTCCTCCAGGTACCCATTTTAAGTCCTCTCTCTCCTGAGCTCCAGATTTCTCATCTCCAGACTCATTCCTCCTTTCAAGGATTACCTGGTTCCTTCTCCACGCTGGTTCCTGCCTTCATCTACTGCTTCCTGCTGCAGATCGCTCCACTCACACTCGCCTTCTCCGTTGTCCAACTGGATTCAATTCTCATCATCCTCCTCATTCTGCCTCCTGTCTGCCCTCCAACACCTCTCTGTAAGATACTCACTCAGTCCCTAAAGAGTAGCTCACCCCCCATCCAGTTTCTTACTCCGTCCACATTTCATGTTTGAAAAATGCGCCAAAAGGAGGTGTTGCCTGGAGGACCAGCGAACACACTGGGGGAGAGGGCTGGGCATGGTCTGGACTGTGAATGACATGTTGACAGCAACGCTGCTGCAGTGGCACAGAGACACCGACAGTCAAAAAGATGGAGATCAACTTGAGCTTGTTTGTCTCAGAGCGATTTTTTTGAGGTGGGGGATTTTGTCTCCACCTCCTTCGCCAGAGGAAAGTGATGAAAGGGAGAGAGGTTCTGTGGATGAGGTGTGGGCGGAGACACGGCTTTTTTTCTACTCCACACTGGTAAGGTTGGCTAATGTTAGCCCTCACCGCAAAGCGAATAGCAATGCCCGTTTCAAATTCAAGTGCAGTGTAGAGGTTTAACCTGAAGAGGGCACCACACTGAAGGTTTAAGGCAGAAAATTACTATTCTTACTAAAATGCACTAAAATACCAAAATAATGACTAGACATGTAGGTAACACTATTAGACACTTATTTATACAGTTTATCAGCAAAAAAGGTTGATTTGGGGGTGAATTGCTCTTTAAGGTGCAACTCTGAGATGTGTCTTTGCTTCAGCACACTTCAATTAAAGGGGTCATCACCCGAAATTTTCATTTTTTCCATGTGAAAATATGTATAGTATGGTTTCCTAATGATTTTACACTGGGCAGTAAGCCAACATTCAAAAGTGTAGCATTTGTTTACCATTGGCTTGTCTAACCACCCTTCGTGCACTTCACGTGCATACGCCCTCAAAAACGTGGTTTTGATTTCTGTGCCGGCATTACGTCAAAACGACAGGATTTTACCATTTATGAACATAGCAGACCAATGCTGCTGGAGATCGCCCCCCCCTCCTCACCCTCACATTCAGCCGAGCCCCACCGCCATTACTGAAGAAGACTACATTGCTGTTATTGTGATAATCGACTTTATAAGAAGGCAAACCTATTTTGTAGAAACTAACAACAAGCGTTTTATCACGTTATTGATCAAATGGTTGCCTTTACCATTCCGATACATCTTGCTATAGACGTCCTTCCATCTGTTCGACATCTTCACTCTCCAGCTCTGGTTCGGAGTTGGGCTCGTTCATAAACGGTTGGATTCCGTAGGTCGCGTTCATTCATAACGTGCGCCATGTTGTTTTTGTGGAGAGTGTTGCAGTGCAGCGTCATCCCCCCCCCCCTCCTTCCTACGACCAACCAACGCGATCCTAATTTGCATTATTATAATGAACATCTGGGAACGCCGAAATATCTCGTGCACTCTCGCGAGAGTGCTGAATGGGTCAGAAATGCACCTTTAAAATGTTTTTCTTTGACTAGAATTTATTTTAAAGGCGTGAAAGACTATGATAGGGAGGAGTTATTCGCTTTAGTAACAGGTGATGTCTCCTTTAAATAATTAGAGCAACAGCAGGACTCTGTAGGACCTGACTGCTTCCTGAGTAGGTAAGTCAGCCATTTGATTCAGCTGTGTTAGACTAACTCCAATGGTGACCTGTCTAGGGTGTACCCAGCCTCTCGCCCAATGACTATTGGAGATTGGCTGAAGCCCCCCACCCCCACCCACCCTTGCAAAGATAAGCGGTACAGACAATGGATGGACGGATAGATGGTCTAACAGTTTTAGGACATCGGACCACGCACCTCTAACAGTTTAGTCAACCAGGGAGTTTCTATTTCAAGTTCCAAGATTCAAATTAAAATGTAGAGATCAGTCACTTGCTGAGGCCTCCCCATGATTGTTGATTCCCTTACCCCTACACGTTCCTATTTAGCTCAGAATCATTCAAATGTTAGCTAAGAACTCTTCACTTTTCCCTTTTCGTTTAATCAGTGGACAATTGAAACATTAGACACCAGCTTTAAGAAGTGGCTGACTCTTCATGTTTTTCATTTACTTTATATTTTATTTAGCTTCTATTCTGTGTTCTATTTTATAGTTGATTTTGTAAAATCTAAATAAAAGAATGTTGTCACTTCTTTCTGATTTTAAATGTGCTATATAAATACATTTGACATTTAACACGCACTTTAACCCAGTTGCGTATATGTGCACATCCTTGATGGACAACCTTTTGATTTGATTTTAACATCTTTTTGTCTTTACAATTGACAATAACTACACTGATGTTTTTTTTAAATCATTTTTTGATTTCTGTCCTTTAAAACATGAATAATTTTCAAACATTTACTGTATACATACAGTGGATATAAACAATTACAAACTATAAATGTAAGATTCAGGTGATTTTTTCTCAATGTCCCTTTTTAGTAATCCAAAGAACTCAGCCAAAGAGCAGACTGAGCTCAATTATTGTGCAGCAGACAAATATTGTTGTCAGGGCTGAAAACCATTACAATGCATCAAGGCCAAATCTGACCAGAGAACTTTATTCTGATCATCAGTATCTTTCCTCTTTTTTCTCCTTCAGTTTCATCATCCTTTTCTTTTTTTCATCCAATTTCACGGTGTCTTGTTTCAGAGAAAGGAGGGGGGAGGCTGACAGCTTGAGGAAGTCTGATGTCCTGGCACCTAAATAGCCCTGGCAAAGAAGTGCATGATGCAGTGGAGGGAGGAATGTGGAGGGAGAACGAATGACAGCCTGGGGGAAGCGCTCCTCTGGACGTGCATATGGTCCTCTCCTGGTTAGCTTCTCCACTGGTTCCTCCTCACCACTTATGGGCCCTTGCAACCTTGTCTTATGGCACCTTTGCCAACAAGAATGGGCAAGGCAGCAGAAACCAAGCATGCTCAAGGCCACTGACCTGGAAATGTGGCTCAACCTAGCAAGCCCACTCACTAACCCCTTCTGGATTTGTATAGCCAGGAGAATGTAACCCCCCCCAACCCCTACCAGCCAGCCAGTCCACCGCCCCCCACCCCATGAACACACAGCATATCACGCTCATCTTCCTGGCAGTGCTATTATTGTCCTCCAATACATGTGCAAACACTCAGTCTAAATATGTATACAAGCATGACAAGACAGATAAAAAAAGCCAATATCCTGCAACACCTTTTGTCATGGTAGCATCAAGCATTAGTGGGAGCTGAGGTGAAAGCTTTAGAAGCTTGGCAACTCTACAGTCCGTGTCTTCTTTAAAGTCCTCAGCTGTAATTGTCTTTGGTGGGCTGTGACGGACGTCTAGATAAATCTCCAGCACCTCTCTATTCTTACTTCAGGATATCACACATTAAAGCAGCTTCTAGATTTCAGATTTCTCCTGCCGACGCCGATCATTTCTGACATTTCTCTCAGTGAAAGGGAACAAAACAAACCTGCTTGGTTGGGCCCGATCAACGCTCCTAAATGACTGAAATTAACAAAGATGAGGTGACACCGTCTGTCATCAGCCATTACAAATCAATGAGCTCTCCAGTTGCGCGGGCTTATTCCCAGTGGTTTTACTTCTTTAGCAGTACGGCAGGTGTTTTTAATGCGTGATAAAAGGCCCCCTGTTTCATGAAAACTTGAGGGACATGTGACGATTCGAATGCGCCCCCCCCCCCCACGTCAGTAGCTGCTCGCCGAGACAAGACGAGACAAGGAATCAAGCATCACTTTCCAGAAGTGATGGTGCGGGCTTTAAACTGAAGTATCCTAACTTGTGTCACGTTTAGGAACAATTAGAGCGCGTTTGATGTCTGATGGGAGAGAAGGCTGCTCATTTTAGACGTTTAGCATTTCAAGTATGCTGACATATTCCACTTGAGACAAAAAGGCTGCATCTACTGATAGTGTAATGACAGACATTGCTTTAGCTTGTCTTACACTTGTGTCGTAATCAACCCGCTTCGGTATAAAACGTGTAACAGTGACCTAAATCAGCTCCATACTGTTGATTGATGCTACGCCTTTCATCCTATTATGTTACACATACATGTGACAACAT
Source organism: Valencia hispanica (assembly GCA_963556495.2). Classification (NCBI taxonomy): domain Eukaryota; kingdom Metazoa; phylum Chordata; class Actinopteri; order Cyprinodontiformes; family Valenciidae; genus Valencia; species Valencia hispanica. The sequence goes on along the minus strand of OY747705.1, from coordinate 8,977,092 downwards.
GGCGCTGGTTTGAAGTCGGATGTCTGTCATGCTGTTATTTGCTTGATCATTTCTGCCAGTCAGGCATAACATTATGACCACTGACAAGTGAAGTGAATTATACTGATTATCTCTTCATCATGGCACCTGTTAGTGATTGAGATCTATTAGGCGGCAAATGTAACATTTTGTGCTAAAGGATGTGCTTGAACAGTATAGTCCCAAAGTTTGGGTCGAGACCCTACTTGGGGTTAGGAATATGTAAGGCTGGGGTCTTGAGGTCCTCTACAGAAATTAACCTGAATACCAACAATTACAAAGAGAAATCTTGTGTATGTTAGAAATGTTTTAAAAGCAACATGTTGGCCAATTAAATGGCTATTAATGCTGATTGTGTTTTCATTGAATCACTTTTTAACTGACCTGGTAAAATTGCTTGTATACTCAACCAAGAGTCTGGGTCATGACCTCTTATATTTTTATTTTTAGTCAGAACCTGGAACCAGTTTGAGAACCACTTTGTTAGCATCTAGGAAAGCATGAGGTCATGAGTAAATTTGAGGAGGAACAAATTGTAATGAGAGTGTCAGAGCATCTCTAAAACTGCGGCTAATGGGTTCCAGGTCTGCAGGGATCAGTATTTGGATTGCAGCTAATGCATATTTTGGTACTTGAATAATCTGGATGTGTGCAATCAAATTAGATAGATTAATAATATGTATTAAAAAAAAGAATTTTAAAGCATTTTTATTTCTCCTTTGATCAGCTCTAATTGAAAATCTAAAATACCAAAGACAAGTCATGCCTGGACTGGACTATTGTTCACTGGTTACAGTTTCTTTGAAACAGATTTTGATATTTAAGGGATCATTATTTTGTTTGTTGAGATTAAAGCTGATTTCAGTGTTTTATTTCTGATGAAAAAAACCACCTTCAAGCATGGAATGTGCAAAAAGACTGCATGGTTAAAGCTGAGCCAGATAGCTCCACTGAAAATACAGTCTGTTTTCTCAAATGAAATTTAAAAAAATCTCAAATCACAGGCTGTCTCTTAAAAATTTTTGTTTCATGTAAAATAATTTTGTCCCGTAAAATCATGCACCACATGTTGATGGTCCCAATGTATTTCAATTCCATGGAATTTTCCCATTCACTGCTTGCATATGGCTCCACAGTGTTCATGTTTAACATGCACTGCAATGCTACCATTGACAGAAAAGTCTGCTTTGCAAAGACTGAATGGCTTGACAATGGAGACAATACTGTCCCCACAACTTCCTTTAGGGCATTGTAGTTGCATCATTGTGGCGTGGCATGGATGCAATCTGCCTGTGGCACTGCTGAGGTGTTATGGAAGACCATGATGCTTCTATAGCGGCCTTCAGCTCTTCTGCATTGTTCGGTTTCATGTCTCTCATCTTTCTCTTGGCAATGCCTCAAAGATTCTCCATGGGGTTCAGGTCAGGCGAGTTTTCTGGCCAATCCAGCGCAGTAATCCCATGGTCATTGAACCAGGTTCTGGTACGTTTGGCAGTGTGGGCAGGTACCAAGTCCTGCTGGAAAAAGAAGTCAGCATCTCCATAAAGCTTGTCTGGTGAAGGAAGCATGAAGTGCTCCAAAATGTCCTGGTATATGGCTGCGTTGACTCTGGACTTAATAAAGCACAGTGGACCAACTCCAACAGATGACATGGCTCCCCAAATCAACACAGACTGTAGAAACTTCACTCTGGACTTCAAGCATCCTGGATTGTGTGTCTCTCCATTCTTCCTCCAGACTCTGGGACCTTGGTTTCCAAATGAGATGCACAATTTGCAGTTCTTTTTTTCTGTAGCCCAGGTAAGACGCTGCTGACGTTGTTTGTTGTTCAGGAGCGGCTTGATAAGAGGAATGGGACATTTGAAGCCCATGTCCAGTATCCGTCTGTGTTCTGTGGCTCTTGATGCTCTAACTCCAGCCTCGGTCCACTCCTTGTGAAGGTCCCCAACACTTTTTAACGGCCTTTTCCTGACAATCCTCTCCAGGCTGCGGTCATCCCTGCAGCTTGTGCACCTTTTTCTTCAACACTTTTACCTTCCACATAACTTTCTATCAATGTGCTTTGATACAGCTCTTTGGGAACATCCAACTTCTTTTGCGATCACCTTTAGAGGCTTTCCCCCCTTATGGAGGGTGTCAATGATGGTTTTCTACAGAACTGTCAGGTCAGTAGTCTCCCCATGATTATGAGTCCTCCTGAACCAGACTGAAAGACCATTTAAAGGCCCAGGAGCCCTTTGGAGGGGTTTTGGTTAGAATTAGCTGATTAGAGTGTTACACTTTGAGCCTAAAATATTGAACCTTTTCACAATATTCTAATTTTCTGGCATTTTAAAATTGGGGTTTTCATAAACTGTAAGCCATAATTCTCAAATTTATAACAATTAAAGGCTTGAAATATCTCAATTTGCATGTAACGAGTTTATATCATATATTAGTTTCACCCTTGAATTACTCAAATAAACAAACTTTTGCACAATATTCTTTTAATTTTTCGAGTTTCACCTGTACATGGTTATATTTAACACAATAACAATGAAACTTTGTACCAGCAAGGTTTCATAGGGGATGTTATTAACAAAATCAGCTAAGCGTTGTGGCCCTAGTATGTATCAAAAGTAGTCCAAGAAAGACGCAGGAGTGAACCAATGATGGGATCAAGTGTGGACAAGTTTCAATTAACTGCCTAGGGAGCCAGAGCAGGGTTGTGTGGTCCAGTCCAAGTAAATACCAGTGTCAAAAAGATCTCTGAATAGAAGGTGCATCAATTCAATTCAATTCAATTCAATTCAGTTTATTTATATAGCGCCAATTCACAACAGATGTCATCTCAAGGCACTTGACAAGAAGTCATTTCAATACATTTATACAAACATTCCAATCAGTTAAAAAGTTTCCTATTTAAGGAATCCCAGCAGAATATGTGTCAGTCATTGGCGTGAGGTTGGGCAGACTTTCCAACCACAGCAATCCTTCAGCAATCCCTCATACTGAGCAAGCATGTAGCGACGGTGGAGAGGAAAAACTCCCCTTTAACAGGAAGAAACCTCCAACAGAACCAGGCTCAGTAGGAGCGGCCATCTGCCACGACCGTCTGGGGGTTTGAGAAGACAGAGCAGAAACACAGAAGGAACAGAAGATCTGATATAAGAGAACTTTCTATGTTACACTTGTTGCATATTAATTTGCATATGCATAGACTAGTCAGGATGCCCATGCTGATTCTTGTCTGCCGCAGATACCAACAGCAATGTGCATATCAGTATCAGAACTGGACCACAGACAAATAGAAAGAGGTAGCCTGGTGAGATGATTGACATGTTTTTTGTTTGTTTGTTTGTTTTGTTACATCAGGTGGCTGGTTGGCCAAGGTATATGTCCCTTTTCTACAGAGCACATGGCACCAGGATGCCCTATCGATGAAAGGTCAGCCGATGGAAGGTGGTAGTGTTCCAAAGAAACATTTACATTGATAGCAGAACTCATTAGATTGCCTCTTTCTGTGGCATCGTTCACAAAACTTGGATTTTGAGTCATTTTTGCTGCCTCTATGAACTTTCCGATGGTATGGGAGGGTTGAAGTTGAAGTCAACCCACCACTGTTAACCCAGGAGAGGTATAGACAGCCCGCTAACTTAAACAGCAGTGAGCTCAAGGGGGGAATGCAGTGATTACAGATGATCTGTGTGAACATTGGACTGATAAAATGGTCACACTGAAGTGCACTGAGACAGAACAGATAACTTCCTTTCAGCCTAGGCTAGTTTCTTTAACCTTTTTCTTCAGATGACAATAGAACTACAGTGATGAGGTGTAGACTAGGTGATCTGTAACTCCCTATTTTGGCCCTGCAGAGATCCACTCCACACCTCACTTTGGCTCCTCAAAGCTGGTTATATTTTTGAAAGCTAAAATGTGTGCTGGATATTGCTGGCCTAATTTCTATTAAAGCCCTGCTTCCCACCCTACAAGACTTAAACAACCTGATGCTAACATCTCCACAAGGTCACTTCAAGGATCTGGTGGAGTCAATGCCTCAACAATTAGGTCTGTTTGTGAAAAGAGGAACCAACCCTACAGTACATTAGGCAGGTGATCATACCCTTATGCCTGATTTGTGTATTTCTTTCCCTTATTGAAACCACCAAAAAGTTAGATGAAGGCTCTCTGTAAGGCAAAGGTCACTCAGCCAAGAGCAACTAGAACATTCTTCTGATTCTCATGCCGTTTCTTTGGAAGTGTTGCTGAAGTGCAGCAGCATGTCTCACACACTCTCTCTCTCTCTCTCTCTCTCTCTCTCTCTCTCTCTCTCTCTCTCTCTCTCTCTCTGACACACTCCCGCCGCACTGCTGTCCTCAGCATCTCCGTGGGGCGGTGACTAATTGCCCCCGTAAATCACTGTGCAGGCCGCGCCATCCTCCGTTTATTTTTCCTGACAGTAATTTAGTGCTTGCTCTTTTACACACTTGTCATCGCGTGTTTTTCCTCACATTAGAGGCTGGTGGAAAAAGGACGGTAATTAACGGCGCGACGCGCGCTCACCATGGCTCTTTCATCATGGTGTGATAATTGTGCTCCTTGTCTGTCACAGTAACCTCTCAGTTTCCCCTGGAACTTCCTCCGTGCTATTTGTCAACCCCGGGAAATGGGAAGGATTCGTGGGCCCTGGCTGCGATTCTGCTCGCCTCGCTACTGGTTTTCCTATTTGTATCGAGGCAGGGTCATTTATATTTCACAGAAAACTTGTCAAAAATATTAGCTCTATCCTGCACAAGAAGATAAAAGATATATGAAAAACACACCTGAGTGCTTGATAGCTGAGGAGCTCTACGACCTCCTCCGCTTTTTTGTTTCCCTGGAATTTTTTATTCTGGAAAGGAGGGGCGGCCGCAGAGGACTTGGCAGGGACAGCCTAATAAACAGTTCTTGCGTTTCGTAGTGCTGAGATGCAAAAGCCAGGGCAGTGGGGATGTGCAGAACAGCTGAGACTATAGAAAACCCATTCAAAGAGTTAATCTATTTACAGGAGAGCCCAGTTCACGCCTCTCCTTAGAATCTGCAGAGGGATAATGCAGCATGTATGCTGTACAAGATGTCATATTCTATTTTTATCAGCTGTGGGCAGGTGATTCACTGTCTGCCTTGTTATCCTCTGCTGTTCCATGCTGGAGATGCACAGTATCCATCACCCATAACCTGCACCCCAGAGGTTAAGTCATCAATAACTTTGGAGCTGAAAATATTGCAGAGGACTTGCAGGTTTGCGTAAGGCTGTCTACGTCCCCCCCCTCCCAGCCCCTCACCCTTCTCTCAACTTCTCCGGGATTCCTTTTTTTAAAAATATCTTTATTCTCCTGTCACAGACAGGGGCTAATGGGATGTGTGGTCAAGATTTCAGGATCCATCACTGGCTTGCTGAAGAATTAGCATGGGCTCCATGCATCACCTGCCAGAGCTGTCAGGCCTGCTGTCTACCGTGGTTCATTATAGCACTGGCACTCCCCTCTGCGCTTGCTGCTCCCCAGCCAGAAACCGAGGTTGGAGGGGGGGGGGACCCCACCACGCCCCTCAATGTCAGCCCTCTAAATTGGGCTACACTGTCGTTCTTTAGGAAATTAGGTAGATGAGCGGACAGAGTCAGGACTGCTGAGGATGCTTCCTCCCTCCCTCCTCTTATCCGTTCACTCCTCCCTCTCTCTGTGACATAACTTGAAGCACCTTCTCCGTTTTCTTTTTAAGTTTACGTGTAAAAAATCTTTAAAAACTGTTACGGCAATTAAGTAGCATTTGGCCCCTGTCGTGCTCCAGGAACTGTTTGATTACTCATGTCCCTCTGGTTGAGAGCATGGGAGGGATCTGCTCTGGTTTTTAGTGGCTAACCCCTTCGTGCCTCATTCGCAGCCCGGACCCAGAAAAAAAAACCCTCGAGAGCCATTCTTTATGTCTCCTCTGCAGCACAGATTAGACCGGCAGTGCTAAGAAGGTCACGGTGAAAACGAAGAGAGCAAAGCAGGACTACAGCTGGGGACCCTGCCCCGGTCCTTTCCCTTTCCCTCTTATTAGCAAATCAAAGCTGCCTCCAGAAAGATTCACACTCCTCACCTGATTTTGTCCTTTTCCGCTAATCACATAGCCACTTTGCCTTGACTGACAGTTTTCTTTATAATTGGCCCATGATCTGGCAAGGATCTAATAACCAGAAAATCCCCTCTGAGGGTCCGCCAGGCTTGGACGACCTGTCTCCCCACACATACGCAGACAGTCACTCTCGCACAGATCCTCCACCATCCCCCTTACACCATCTGTAGAGGGCCGTTGCCATGCCACACTGCTTGTGCACGACAGCGGCGAGCTAATCTCAACGTTCAATAATGGTGTGAATATTCAATGAGCAGCTCAGGCAGAGGATCCACAGTAGCGCACTCTAATTACTGTTCATTTGCCAGAGTATCAAAGCCTAATTACTGTTCATCTTAATGCTCTAGAGAAAAGGGAGGAGAGTCAAGGCAGGGTTAGAGGAAGATGCCCTCGAGAGATCAGTCAGTCAGTCTTTACCCGTCTCCTTTCGCCGTCTCTCTCCTCCTGCCGCCACTTCATTGTTCTTGAGCGTTAACGTCTGCAAGCGTGTATGTTTTCTTTTTTTTTTCTTTTTCACCAACCCGCGTTTCACCAAGCAAGCAAACATTCCGAGTTTTCTACAAACAAACACGTTAATCAATCACAGAGACAGCTTAGAGGAGAGAAAAAAGGGACAACATGAGACGGGGTCCATAATCCCGAGCTTATTGTGTCGTTTCTCTCCCTTTATCTGTTTAATGTGTTTTGGGTAAATATCAGACAAGAGAAGGGAGGGGACTGCCGTCATGGTGTCTTTGCCGTCATCAGAAGAAAGCTCACTTTTTTCTCCCTCTCACCTAATCCTGACAGAAGCCACCACGATCACTGTCTGCCACCCGTTTGACAGTTTCTGTCACCAATTAGCAGCTAAATCAGCATCTCCCCAAACAAGAAAACCTCGCAATTTATATGTCTATTATTTAGCGCTTGTCTAAGTGGGTACCTCTCTCTTTTCATTCACATTTCCCTCACATTAGAATGCAGACAACTGCAATGCAGTCGGTGGCTCGCTGCTCGTCCTCAGATCTTCCGCCTCCCTGCGACGGCAGAGGAGGCCCTGGTGGATGGGGAGTAAACCCCGTCGTCTCCTATCAGGAAGTTTGTCCCGTGAATTTTCCACCCCTTGCGCTGCCAAATTTACAAGGCATGGACAGGCCCCCTTAATGAGGCACACCAAGCTGTTCGCCGGCTTTCCACATTGATAGGATGTTAAATGAAAAGCTGCGTGGAGCATGCTTGGTTTGTCATCATTCAATCTGCTTGGGACCACAAACTGGTCATTATCCCGCCATTATTTTCCTTGATTTACAATCGGCGGGTGGAGGAGGCAATCGCTGCGGCTTGCTCTCCCCTCGGTGGGACGGATGGGAAGCAGCTTGAAAATTTGCATTTACATGATCTGGCTGAGCAGCTTATTAGGGCTGGATATTTATTTTCCACTTAAACCCATGTTTGATTACACTTTATTAAAGGATAAGGAAGCACCGAGCTGCCTGGGACTTTCCCAATCCTGCCCAGTGGTTTCTCTGGGATTTGGGGTCATAAAAATGAGAAGGACAAAATATAAGAATTACTCTGCAGTTACTAACAAAGACACAGATGAGGATGATTTGCACAACGAGAGCTAGGAAATGAATTGTGTTAAATCATACCAATCCCCTCAGCAGAGCTAAATTGTTCTTTGTAGCAGAGAAGATAATCATACAGGGTAACAAAGAGCTTTAAAAGTAACATTCATATCACTGACAGATGCTTCTGGTCAGACCAGTCCCAGTGTTGCAAAGAAGATAAATATCTCCTCCAATTATGACCAGCAGAATCTAGATAAAAGAAATATTTCCATGTAACCTGTTGTTTAAACTACAAACTAATTCAAAGGAGCAAGATGTTCAAACATTTGTGGCATGCACTACTACTGCCCCATGAAATGTCCACATTTTGTCATGTTACAACTAGAAATGTATTTTAAAGAAATTTAATGTGATAAACCAACACAAAGCAGGATGAAATTGTGAAGTGGAAGGAAAAGTAGACATGTCATTAATGTTTGTTTGTTTTTTGGCTTTTTAGAATTAAAAATCTATAGAAATTAAGAGCATAGAATTTTTTACTTTCTGTAACATGGAGAGTACTCTTATATCAGATGTTCTGTTCCTTCTGTGTTTCTGCTCTGTCTTCTCAAACCCCCAGACGGTCGTGGCAGATGGGCGCTCCTACTGAGCCTGGTTCTGTTGGAGGTTTCTTCCTGTTAAAGGGGAGTTTTTCCTCTCCACCGTCGCTACATGCTTGCTCAGTGTGAGGGATTGCTGAAGGATTGCTGTGGTTGGAAAGTCTGCATCAACGGGGCCCAACCTCACGCCAATGACTGACACAATCTGCTGGGATTCCTTACATAGGAAACTTTTTAACTGATTGGAATGTTTGTATAAATGCATTGAAATGACTTCTTGTTAAGTGCCTTGAGATGACATCTGTTGTGAATTGGCGCTATATAAATAAACTGAATTGAATTGAATAGTATTGAAAAATCCGTGGCGGGCATTTGTATTCATTTTGGCAATTACCCAGAAACCCTTAAATTTGACCTAGATCAACCGATTGTCTTAAGAAGTCACCACTTAGAAAGCAGAATCCACCTGTGTGTAATTTAATCTCCATGTAAATACAGCGGGGCTGTGAAGGCCTCAGAAGTTTATTACAGAACCTGTTCGAAAAAATACAATATAAAAAACAAAGATCTAAAACCATGTTTATTTTTCCTTCCTATGCTGTTTTCAGTTTGTCCATCACATAAATAAAAGAAACACATTACATTCAATGTTTAAAACTTGAGAAACGTGGAAAAAAGACACTGTACATCTGACAGTTTTCTTCAGAATGTACCACTTAGAATGAAAAGGATTTCAAAGTGGCTATATAACTTGTTTTTAATAAACATATGGATAAGATCATTGTTTTATTATATATAACAACTACTTTAGCTGAAATTGTGCTCCAGATATTATTTTAGTGAATACTGAGGGGACTGCAAATAGGTCCTGGGTTCCGAACCCAGTGTAGGGTCTTTCTGCACGGAGTTCACCCATTGCATGTGTGCATTTTAATTTGGTACTCCGACTTCCTTCCACAGTCCAAAAATTCTGCATCTTAATGCTAGTTGTTCTCGCTAAATTGCCACACAGGGAGGAAAGTCATTGATTCCAGCAACTTTCTTGTTCTGATTGTTGTGGTAACTGGTGCCAATTAGTCCAAGGTTTTAATTTGGGGTTAGCCGCCAATTTAATATCTGTCCTTGAAAGAGCGGATGGATTATTTACAACTGCTTGTACATGCGCTGAATACACACTTGCAAGTGAGAGACTGTTGTGTTTTTGTTTTTGACTGTCACTGCAACAACATCTCTGAATCTAGCAGGGTGTAATAGAAGTTTGGTACCTACCAGCCTTTTGTCCAGATGGACAGTCCAATGGATCTGTGTGAAACTTTTACCCTGATGCTGATGTCTACAAATGTACGTATGATGGGTACGCAGGGTATCAAGGTGCTGCTTGATCACTGAAATCTGAAGGAAGGTTTAACTTCATCCATGTCCATATTTTGCATTCTTAAGCACTCATACCCGTTGAACTATTTCACATTTTGACTGGTTTGACCCACAATTTATTATATTTTTGGGAGGATTTTATGTGACACACCCACATACATGTAGCCCAAAAACCTCCGTTTTGTTCTTATTTGAGTGTCTTCTTGTTGATGTTTGCCACGTCACATAGCTTTCTTTGAACAATTTAACATGGTCTTCGTGATGCGGTTTGTTCATTCTTGTTCTCTAACAAACCTCTGAGGCCTTCACAGAACAACTAGCCCTAGATTTAAATAGAAATTAAATTATGCACAGCTGGACTGTTTACAAACTGCATTTTATTTTGAGGTATCAGGATAAAGTGGGCTAAAAACATACACACAACCACAAATTTACCCATAAGGTAAATTTGACTTTTTGGTTTTTACTTTTAGAAAACGGCAGTGCCAAGTTTTATTTCAGTCTAATTCTCTAATGACTATTCATCTGATTTCTAGGTCATGTTATGCTCTGTTTTAATGTTTTATAAACATTCCCAGGGGGAACTTCTCTGGTCCTACAGTGGAGTAAAGATCCAGACAGTCTCACACTGTTCAGTGTTAATGTGTTTTTTCTCTTTTGCCCTTCCTATAAAACTAATGTGTTGTCCGCCTTCTGGTAGAGCTTTATTCTGACCTGTTCAAGAGCGTACCATTTTAAAGCTCTCATTCTGTGCAGGAATATTATTAAACCTGAATGAGTGTTTTCTACAAAATCATATCTTCTTTTCATTCCATTTCTCAATTATGCAAAACTTTACGTTGGTCTATCTATCACATAAATGTTCCGAAAATACCTAGCAGTTTGTGGTGGTTACGTGACAAAATGTGAAATTGTTCAGGCGCACTAATACTTTCGCAAGGGGCTGTACATGAAATGATAATAAATCAGTTGTTAAAAAACATCCATGTCTATTTAGATGAAGAAACTAGTTGCATTTACAACTAATACACTTCCATTAAAAGTCTAAGTGCCCATGAGGGAATCTTAAGTTCAGTTTTTCTGCAACTAGAGTTATCCTACTACTGTGAATTCCTTTTTTACAAAAACTGACAAATAATTATCAGGCTAAACTTTAAATTTGCTGGGTGCCTAAATTTATAAAGGCACAGCTGGGATAAGGTTTCGCAAAAAACAAAATGAACACTAAATTTTGAATCTGTACTTTCCACAGGCAGTAAAAGTTTACCACTGGTTCCCATACAATCTTATAAAAATAAAATAAAGTTTTCACACCACAGTCACATTGTGACATCCATTCTATCAGCAAAACCCCTTGTGTCTACTGTCATCACCTGAAAATCCAAAAATCGAATTTTAAATATATAAAAATACTGCTTATTTAGGGTCAGAGGTAAAAAAATGAAAAAAATGAAAAGAAAAAAAACACAGACACCTACAGGTTATTGAACAACTATTGACAATGACCATAGTGTAAATGAGAGCAGTCCCACCTGACAGGACATATGGGAATATGAAACAAATGAGTATGTCAGCCAAAGCAAAAATGGAAAAGAGAGTACCAGCTGTAATTGCTTATGGACATTTGCTTTAAGCCAGGTAATGTTGCACTTGACTTAATCAATATTTGCCTTAAAAAGCCATTCATAACAAAGTCACCGTTGATGAATAAGTCACTATAGAAGCTGTATCTCTGGTGTAAACCTAAAGGTCATGATCTGGGGTGGGGGTGATGTGTGTGTGTGTGTGAGTAAGAGAGAGAGGGTCTTCTGCTCGTTTTAGAAACCTCAGGATGATATATGCTATGGAAACAATTAGCTTATTTACAGCACACCTCATGCCCAGCTTGAGAGCATGGATAACAGCTGGAGTTCTAAAACAACAGTTATAAACTGAAAGATGTTGCAGCACTCGTGACATCACTTCACATTAGCATAACCCTAAAGCACAACTGAAATTTGAAGCTTCCCACATGGGTAAACCCGAAGCATTCTGGGAAGATATCCCAAGATATCTGGTCCCAATGACAACAAGTATGCTTAGAGTACTCTAGGTGAGGCTTTTAAACAAGAAAAACACCTTACAGTGGGGCAAAGAAGTATTGGGCAGTTTTGGGCAAAAAAGGAGAGACAAAATGTTTTTAGAAAATCCAGGAAATCACATTGCATGATTTTTCAAGAATTTGTTTGTATAATGGTGCAGAAAATAAGTGTTTGGTCAGAAACAAAGGTTCACCTAAATATTTTGTAAAGTAACCTTGGTTGGCAATGATAGAGGTCAAATGTTTCCTATAGGTCTTCATCAGATTTGCACACACTGTAGCTGGTATTTGGGCCCATTCCTCCATGCAGATCTTCTCTAGAGCTGAAATGTTTTGACTTTCAACTCTCTCCACAGATTCTCTATTGGATTGAGGTCTGGAGAATGGCTAGGCCACTCTAGAACCTTGAAATGCTTTTTAAGTAGCCACTCCTTTGTTGGCTGGATGGTATGTTTGGCATTATTTTCATACTGGAAGATCCAGCCATGTTTCATCTTCAATACTTTCACTGATGGAAGGAGGTTTTTGCCCAAAATCTCACTTTATATGGCCCCATTCACCCTTTCCATAATACATATCAGTCCTCCTGTCCCTTTTGCAGAAAAGCAGCCCCAAACCATAATGTTTGCACCCCCATGCTTCACAGTGGGTATGGTGTTCTTGGGATGCAACTTAGCATTCTTCCCCCTCCAAAGGCAGCAAATGGCGTTTATACCAAATAGTTATATTTTGGTCTCATCTGACACCATGACATTCTCCCAATCCTCCTCTGGATCATCCAGAGTTTCTCTGGGAAACTTTAGATGGGCCTGGACATGTGCTGGCTTAAACAGGGGTGTACAAAAGACCCCCAGAGTTAGACGAATTAGAGACAGTTGAAGTTGTAAATTTGAGTTATGTTTATCTATGGTGATTTCTGTTCACCATCCCTTTCTGTCCCTTAAGGGATACAGTAGTTCGAGCCTTGATGACGTCATCACATGAACGTCTCCAACGTTGTTCTAACGTTGCTGACACCTGCTGGGCAAACATTAGCTGGCACGATCGGACATTAGCACGGGGAAATGCCTTCAGCCATGATTATATGTCTGTTTCCCATAAGTTGTGCGTCGATGACAAGTAAGTTGTGATATTTGGGTGTTTATTGAAGTTAAATGTGCAGTTAAATACTCTTCATATGCGGTTAATGTTACCTGTTGCTAAGTCAGAGCTAACTGCTACATACGTATATTGTAACCCCCATGCTGTATATTTTCTCACTCCGGTATATGAGTATGGTTAGCTGTGGAGCTTACATGTTACATTCTGATTATTATTATTGTTAAAAGTGTTGAGCTTCTTTGTGTTACGTGTATATTTCCTTATTTGGATTTATAGAAGTTAATGGATTGATGTAATATACTTCCTATCCGACAAATAGGACACTTCGGACTTATTTTGTGTTTGATTATTTGTAGGGAAACCACAAACACAGTTCTACAACCCTATTTCCACATGTAGACCCCTGCTCCCCTGAGCCAGTGATCTGTAAACTGCCTTGAAGTAAGAATACAGAGAAGTTAAACGGAGACTGCGTTGTGTCCTCATTCATCTGCCTACCTCAAATACCCAAACCAATGTCCTGAACTGGATCCTGGCCTCAGTGGTGTTCTGGCCGACACTCCAGGTTGAGAGCAGTGATAAACACGAACAGTGCATTACAGTCCTTCAATTTAGAGCTGTCTCAACTACGAAGGGGACATTTTGAGTGCTGCAGGATTCTAATCCATGACAATCTAGTGTGTTACTTTAAGTAATCTTTGTTACTGTGGTCCCAGCTCTCTCCAGGTCATTGACCAGTTCCCTCAGTGTAATTGTTGGCTGTTTCCTCACCGTTCTCAAGATCATGTTTACCCCACGAGGTGAGATCTTGCATGGAGCCCCAGGACGAGGGATATTGTCAGTGATCCATTTTCTAATAATTGCTCTAACAGTTGATCTCTTCTTACCAAGCTGGCCCATCACAGTGTTGTACAGGTATACAATCTTGTCCCCTTTGTCCTTTTTCTGCATCATTATACAAATAAATTCTTTAAAAATCATACAATAATATTTCCTGGGGGAAAAAAATACATTCTATATCTCACAGTTGAAGTGTACCTATGATAATAATTACAGATCTCTGCCATATTTTGTAATTGGGACAACCTGCACAATTGGTGGCTGCCAAATACTTTTTTTGCCTCAGTGTATATGATGTCAAGCATGGTGGTGGTAGTATTATGCTCAGGTTCTATGTTGCTGCTACTGGTACTGAAAGACTATCTGCAAGTTTTTCTTTATTAATTTTACTTTTAATTATTATCAGGTAAAGTCTAATTGGGATCAGGCTTTAATTCAGAGGTGTGAACTGACCTAGAGGTCAACAACACATGTCATCATACTGTAACTGTAACTATATTACAAACAATAAAATTAAACGGTTGACGATTGATCAGTACCTTGATATTCAACACGGTTTAGCTGCTACAAAGTCCCGTTGTTGACTTCTAAGGTACAATTAAAACAGAGGCATTGTTTAAAGGTCTTGTTTACTGAGAAACCATGTAATACTTGTTCTTTGAGTTGCACTCTGAGTTGCATATGCACGCTACAGGTAAAATTTTTATCCAACTCATATTGACTGTATTAGCAACAGAAAGGAAATAGACTGCAAAAAGAAGTGGGTCAGAAAAAGTCAGTCTGTTCTATGTCACAGAGAAAATTAGTATTCGTGGCCTCGGCTACCTTGGTTTGCGACAGCCCATGGGAAGGCTGTATTGATTTTGCAGCCAGGAGAGAGAGTGCGTCTCTGCTAGGAGAACCTAACCCTTAGCAACTCCACAACATGGCAGAACACCTTCGGGTTTGTATTTTTTTTTGTGGAGATAACACATCAGTATCGCATTTTTTTACCCAAGAAAGAGGAGCTGAGGAAAAAACCGTTGGAATTTGTCTTTGGAAAGCCACCAGTGAAGTAAGTTAAGCTAGTTATCTGTGCAAAGGCCGCATAAGAATCGCATTGCTGTTAGCCAATCAGATGTGAGACGTTCGCATATCTTGAATATTAATGAAGAAGACTCGAAATCCTGTCTTTACCCCCCACCCACTTGTTTGACGAAATTCAACCTTCTGAAACAGGAGCGCCAGAGCATTTTTTTCCATAGAAAACGACTCACAAGGTATTGATATAAATTAGAGACCAAAGCAAATTTTTTGAAAAAACAGGTGAATGTGTCACGTGGTGTGTGTGGAGAATGGACCCAAACGCACTCGCTGAAGGAAGGTGCAGGATGTTTATTAAAGTGAGGAGATCGTGATGATGGTGGTGAACGGAGACACTGGATATCGGGCTGGAACAAAGAGGCAGGAAGACGACACACCATGGGGATGAAGACAACAGAGGACTAGGAGGAAGGAGGACTAGGAGGACTAGGTGGAAGGATGGAAGATGGATGATCCGGCTGGGAGTGAAAGGAAGTGAGGAGTCTTAAAGGCAGGAGGTGAGTAGGATCAGGTGTGGATGATGAGACAGACAGGTGAAGACAATGAGGCAGGAATAGGGCAGCGTGACAGGACCCCCCCCTTTAAAGGTGGATCCCAGACACCGTGGAAAGAGTGAAAACGAAAGGGAAGAGAAAAAAAAACAAGCACCCTTGCCAGGGTGGGTGGAGGGGGCCCACGGAAGGAGGGCCCCGAGTCTCTTTGGGTACGCCCCTGGAAGTCTGG
Source organism: Valencia hispanica (assembly GCA_963556495.2). NCBI lineage: Eukaryota > Metazoa > Chordata > Actinopteri > Cyprinodontiformes > Valenciidae > Valencia > Valencia hispanica. Next base: position 8,961,586 of record OY747705.1, on the reverse strand, counting down.
CGGACGGCCCCGGTGGTGGCCCCTGAGGACCTGGAGGTCGGGCGGACGGCCTCGGCGGCGTCCTCTGGCTGGACGGAGGTCGGGCGGACGGCCTCGGCGGCGTCCTCTGGCTGGACGGAGGTCGGGCGGACGGCCTCGGCCCCTGAGGACCTGGAGGTCGGGCGGACGGCCCCGGCGGCGTCCTCTGGCTGGACGGAGGTCGGGCGGACGGCCTCGGCCCCTGAGGACCTGGAGGTCGGGCGGACGGCCCCAGCGGCGTCCTCTGGCTGGACGGAGGTCGGGCGGACGGCCCCGGCGGCGTCCTCTGGCTGGACGGAGGTCGGGCGGACGGCCCCGGCGGCATCCTCTGGCTGGACGGAGGTCGGGCGGACGGCCCTTAGGTCCTTTTCTGAGGTTCAGGTAGTGCCATAGAGAGTCTGGAGGCTCGGACGCCTCCCCAGACGGAGAGTCTGGAGGCTCGGACGCCTCCCCAGACGGAGAGTCTGGAGGCTCGGACGCCTCCCCAGACGGAGAGTCTGGAGGCTCGGACGCCTCCCCAGACGGAGAGTCTGGAGGCTCGGACGCCTCCCCAGACGGAGAGTCTGGAGGCTCGGACGCCTCCCCAGACGGAGGTTCTGGAGGATCGGACGCCTCCTCAGACGGAGGTTCTGGAGGCTCGGACGCCTCCTCAGACGGAGGTTCTGGAGGCTCGGACGCCTGCTGAGAAGACCGTTCTGGAGGCTCCAGTGACAGGGACGGGTCCCCCCTGACCCTCCCTGGGAGCTTCAGCGACGGGGACGGGTCCTCCCTGACCCTCCCCGGGAGCTCCAGCGACGCATGGGGAAATGTCCATCGCTGGAGAGCCGCCGCTGTGACCGCCAGAAACACGGCAGCCACAACAACGGCGGGCTCATGGACTGGAACGGGCTCATGGACTGGAACGGGCTCATGGACTGGAACGGGCTCATGGACTGGAACGGGCTCAGGATCTGGAGCTGGAACGGGCTCACGGACCGGAGCCGGAACGGGCTCACGGACCGGAGCCGGTACGGGCTCACGGACCGGAGCCGGAACTTCCCCGGGAGCGGCCCCACCTCGGCGGCGTCGCTGTCTGCGGCGAGGCGCTCCCCTGGAGCAGAGGTAGGCTGTCTTGTCCCCATAGAAAAACTCGAAGAGGTCCTCCTCCCTGATGTGAGGAGCCCCCGAAGAGCCAGCTGGAGGAGGGACAAAGACGGCGGGGGAGAGGACCGGCGGTGGGTGCCACGCGGAGATGGAGCCGACATTGGTGGTCCGTGTGGCCGCGCCGCCCTGCTCCTCGCTCGCTGAAACACCGGTTCGGCGGGTCCGTCGCCTACGGCCAGATGGTGGAGGCGGAGAGGGCGGACCGATCGTCTGGTCCAACGCCTCCTGGCGAATCCTCTCCGCCTCGCGCCGCAGATCGGCGAGCTCCCGGGCCGAGAAGACACTCTGGAAGTGAGGGAGCACTCCAAGGATCTCCCCGGCTCCGGAGACCCGCACAGGGAGGTGAGGAGAGGCAGCGAGTCTGGCCAGGTTAGCCCAGACGTCCTGGCGCAGGGCGGCGATCTCCTGGGCGAGTGCTGGGTCCATGTTTAGGGCCGGATCATTCTGTCACGTGGTGTGTGTGGAGAATGGACCCAAACGCACTCGCTGAAGGAAGGTGCAGGATGTTTATTAAAGTGAGGAGATCGTGATGATGGTGGTGAACGGAGACACTGGACATCGGGCTGGAACAAAGAGGCAGGAAGACGACACACCATGGGGATGAAGACAACAGAGGACTAGGAGGAAGGAGGACTAGGAGGACTAGGTGGAAGGATGGAAGATGGATGATCCGGCTGGGAGTGAAAGGAAGTGAGGAGTCTTAAAGGCAGGAGGTGAGTAGGATCAGGTGTGGATGATGAGACAGACAGGTGAAGACAATGAGGCAGGAATAGGGCAGCGTGACAGAATGAGACCTTTAATTCACTTCAGTTCAATTCAGTTTATTTATATATTTCACAACAGATGTCATCTCAAGGCACTTAACAAGAAGTCATTTCAATACATTTATACAAGCATTCCAATCAGTTAAAAAGTTTCATATTTAAGGAATCCCAGCAGATTGCGTCAGTCATTGGCGTGAGGTTGGGCCCCGTTGATGCAGACTTTCCAACCACAGCAATCCCTCAGCAATCCCTCATACTGAGCAAGCATGTAGCGACGGTGGAGAGGAAAAACTCCCCTTTAACAGGAAGAAACCTCCAACAGAACCAGGCTCAGTAGGAGCGGCCATCTGCCACGACCGTCTGGGGGTTTGAGAAGACAGAGCAGAAACACAGAAGGAACAGAAGATCTGATATAAGAGAACTTTCTATGTTACAGAAAGTAAAAAGTTGATAACAGGACACAGTGGATGTTCAGTTGCTGGGAGGATCATCCCAGTCGATGCCCCCCGTCCAACAGGGCATTGCAGCCAAGCAGGATAGGATAATGGATCCATGCTGTCTGATGTTCAAGTTGGAACAAAAATCTTTGAATTAGAAGTATTCCAAGCAGAGGGGGCAGCAGAACTGAATGTTTGTTTCCCCCAATTCACTCTGAACCATGGGAGCACTCAAGTGGCAAGCTCAACAGGACCACAAAGCATAGAGGCTGTTAATCTTTGGTAGAAAATTGTATAAATGAAGTGGAACCAAGCCAAGAAGAGCCTTAGAAATCAGTGTCATCCAATGAGTGAACCTTTTCAAACCTAAGCAGGACAAGCAAGACAAAAAACATAAAATCTGATTTTAGAATGGATGAAGCAGGCTAACATTAGGCTTCGGGAATGTCCCCAACCTAAACCTTAATGAACTACACACAAAAGTCAGGTTCAAACATTTACCTAAATATTACCAGTAGTGTTTGCATGTATTTGAACCTGGAAGTATAATTTTACCCTGTTTGTTTTAGAGACAATGGTGATTAAATCCAAACTTGTGTCCCCAATTATTGGTTTTAAAACCCACAGAAATTGTTTGGTTTAAAGCCATACTCCGTAACTTTAACGATATTTGCTCTCTGTCGCCCTCTTCAGGGTTGCCGCGCAACATCACTGTCGTAAAATCAAATCTCTGTCGCTCATAAGAGGCATGTTTTAGTGGCTGCTTTCCAAATCGCTTGCCCAAACAACAAACAAGCGCCGTTTCAGTTCACAATTCAACTGTAACAATCGGGATAATTTAGAGTAAAGATCTCACAGCTAGGTATTCAGTTTGTGGGGGAGGTCGGGGTAATTGGAAAAACAGTGAGATTAGATACAGAGAACGTCTAAGCGCCACGTAGCAAACACCTCCCGACACTAGAATCAGCCTACATCTTTAGGTGTTTTTAGGAAAAAATCAAACAACAAATATATAAATCACTAGCTTGACAAAACCAAAAGAAAAAAGTTTAACCTATATACTAAAATACAGCGACTACACCAGAGTTTGCAGCTTTATCTACAGAACTGAGTCTTACATGTTAGCATCACATTAGCCTCTAGATGGCTAATGGAGATCGACTCAGTTGTGTAATTCACATTACTACTGTAAGGCATACTGTGCAAACTATGTTCATCCACCTCCACACATTAAATAAATAGCTTTCTCAGGACTGTATAACATCATACCAGACCAAACACTATAACCCCGATGAGATCATTGATTACTTACCTATCCATTAGCAGCACGGCTAACTCGGCGTCCGTAGTACATGACGTTCGTTCCAAAAGAACTCTCCAAAAAGGAAAAGCCGGCCCAATATTTACTCTGGTCTTTGCTCTCTCTCTTTCATGTTCTCTTTTTCTTTTTCTAGCTTCTTCTGATTTGGGATTTCTCGGTCTCTGGATCAGCCATCTCTGCAGTCTCTAAACAGCGAGGCCGTATGACTCTGCCGTAAAGCAGAACACTTCCGGTGGCGGGTCGCCGCTCAAAAGTTCTATAGTGCAGAAAAAAGCCAAGGACCCCTGTAAGGTGGTGATAACTCTAAAAATGAACATAATAGATGATAAAATTCCACCATAACTTTTGAAAACAACATTATATTAAGATGTAAAATTGCGGAGTATGCCTTTAATGTCCGTCCACTCTGAGAAACTAATGGTTCAAGTGTATCCCTAGTAGCATAGAACTGATATAAATTTCTTGTTGATGATAGGTTAATGTAAAATGCTGACTGCAAATGTCCATAAACAAAAAAAACTACATAAAACTCCTTATTTTCTGACTCACAGTGTCTATAAGTGCTGCATGTTGTCCCCTCTGCACCACGAGCACACACAAGACAATGCAGAGGTGAGCCCTTGGCCTGGAGTGCCCCTCATTTAAGACAATCGACAAAATCAATAAAGTGAAGTATGTTTCCTCACTCTTTTGGCAGCGTTCCCGCTCCTGAAGCATTCCCTGAAATGTAACCTACTCCAGCTGAGTTCTATTACTGCTGCTCTTCCCCCACGTGTATACACCCTCAACCACTCTGTCTTCCCCTCAGCTAAAGAAAAATCCACCAGCACAAGCTGCACACAGTCTCAGTGGTTAACTGAGCAGTAAAACACAAGCCAAGACAGGCAAGATACTAATTTCTTTGTAACATTGGGAACCCATGCAGGCCTGAGTTGATATTTTACAAATCAGCATGTTCAAATACATCAACACTTTCTGTGTAACTATCCGTAATTAGATTGATTCTAATGTACATGTTATGATGCAGAAAGACTCGCTATAAGCTGTCGACCTACATGTTTTTCCAACTTTAAACAAAATTAATGAGATACAAACCCACAACAATATAAAGTGCCATTTATTTCTACAGCTATTACCAAACTAGTGGCAGCTATATTGGATTTTGAGGCTGGGGTGGTCTGAAACCTCTGACTATTCTACCAGCTTGCCCACCTTCACAAGAAGAGTGGTGTATGCAATAAAGAGAAAAAAAACACACGTCTTTACATTCATGTAAACAGCAGCTGTGGCAAAAAGCTTCCACTTTTCAAAGACCATCACAATTTGTGAGAGTAAATGGGGGGGCTACTTCTGCTACTCTTTGGTAGTTTATTGTGTATGAAGGGTCTACTGTAACCCCAAGGAAGCTGTTTTCTACAATTACTGTGTATTTTTTTGTGCAAGGCTTTCAAAATTTTATTACAGCATTGTTTTTTGATCTGATAAGTCTGAGTTTTCACTTTATTATCATAAGTGTTTTCACAATCATAAATGAGGTTCACAGTCAAACAGAGATTGATGGAGCTCCCAGCCTATGTCATGTGATCTACCCCTTTTGTCCTGACATATCTCCAGCTGTTTGCAAGAGAGACACCCAGAGCTCAGCTAAAAACACGACTTTAACATGTTCAAAACAAAGCACCACTTCAGTGTTTTCTATAAGGTTTATCTGATCATTATTAAACTGAAATGCAATTAACGATGTAACATGACAAATGATAAATGAGTCTTATCAAAACAGTAGAAATGTTCAATTTAGACAAGGATTTTAGCAAATGGCATGAAAACTTTGTCAGCGGGAGCAAACTGAGTTGACTGAAGACTTTAACTGTATGTGTCAAGGCATATACAGTGGCTTGCAAAAGTATTCAGCCCCCTTGAACTTTTCCACATTTTGTCACATTACAGCCACAAGCATGAATCAATTTTATTGGAATTCCACGTGAAAGACCAATACAAAGTGGTGTACACGTGAGAAGTGGAACGAAAATCATACATGATTCCAAATAACTGGAAATTTGGGTGTGCGTACTTATTCAGCCCCCTAAATCAAAACTTTGTAGAACCACCTTTTGCTGCAATTCCAGCTGCCAGTCTTTTAGGTTATGTCTCTACCAGCTTTCCACATCTAGAGACTGAAATTCGTGCCCATTCTTCTTTGCAAAACAGCTCCAGCTCAGTCAGATTAGATGGACAGCATTTGTGAAAAGTAACTTTCAGATTTTGCCACAGATTCTCGATTGGATTTAGATCTGGACTTTGACTACAAGGAGGGACAACAAAGGAGATGATTGTAGATTTCCGAAGAAACAGGGATAAGTCAAACACTGTTTCCATCATGGGAGAAGAAGTGGAGGTGGTTGAGGGGTATAAATACCTCGGAGTTCACCATGACAACAGACTGGACTGGAGACTGAACAGTGAAGCCGTCTACAAGAAGGGACAGAGCAGACTGGACTTCTTGAGGAAGCTTAGGTCCTTCAAGGTTTGCAGCAAGATGCTGGAGACCTTCTACAAGTCTGTTGTGGAGAGTGTAATCTCTTCAGCCGTCATCTGTTGGGGTAGCAGCATCAGAGCCAGGGATTCAAAAAGGCTAAACAACCTGATAAAGAAGGCTGGTTCTGTTCTTGGGACAACTGTGGAACATCTGGAGATGATAATGCAAAGAAGGATTCTTCATAAAATCAAAAAAATTATGGACAACCCTGAGCATCCTCTTCATGAGACTGTCACACAACAACAGAGCGTCTTCAGTCGGAGGCTTCTTCAGTTTCGCTGCAATACAGACCACTACAGGAAATCCTTCCTGCCCACAGCCATCATCATCTACAGCAACTCCTTAAAGAATTAATATATGAGCTATACCAACACTTAATTTCCTTCTGGGATCAATAAAGTATTTTTGAATTTTGAATTGAATTTGAATTGACTGGGCCATTCTAATACATGGATATGTTTTGTTTTAAACCATTCCATTGTTGCCCTGGCTTTATGTTTAGGGTTGTTGTCCTGCTGGAAGGTGAACCTCCGCCCCAGTCTCAAGTCTTTTGCAGACTCCAAGAGGTTTTCTTCCAAAATTGCCCTGTATTTGGCTCCATCCATCTTTTTTTTTTTTTTACGTGTCCTGTTTGGCAGTGTGGAGCTCTGAATTGGTGTCTGAGTACCAAGTAGAAGCCCAACAGATTTACTTTCACAAGCGGAGCAGTACAGCTTTTGCTATAGTCCTCCACTTGATATATGTGTGAAAAATCTTTATTATGAATTGTTGGGGTTTTTATTTCCTGATGTCATGGACACGGAGACGGAAAATTAAGAGGAAGAAAGAAAGAAAATGAAGAAGAGAGGTAGGAAACAAAAAGTCAAGAGAGAGGGTGAGTTAAAAATACAAGAGAGGAAGGGGAACAAAGAAAACACAGGAAGACATTGAAGTCTGCCTCCATACCCACAGGACGGCAGAGAGAGGGGGAAAAACAAAACAAAACACGGAAAAGGAACATCGACAAAACAAACCAAACATGGTGAACTAAGAATTACACAACCACATCACACAAAAATAGATATAAAAATACAACAACAATGTTACAGAAAAACTCATGGTACCTATTAATCAAGCTCTAGTAATGAAAACCTCAGCCCAAGAATATATCTTTAAACACCAGAGACCCCACATCTATGTGTGTGTGTTAGCATGCTGGTGCATATAAGGTTTCTCCATAAGAGTGTTCGATAGTTGGTGTGAGCAGGCATCAATCCGTCTCCCAGGAATCGATGCAGACATGAAGGAGATCGGAGCAAAGATGTCCAAAGGACCCCCAGAGCCCCAGGCGGACCCGGCGGGGCCGACCGCATCCCCCAAGAGTGGAGCAAAGGAGAACCCCAGGGGAACTTCCAGCGGCTACTATCCAGGGGCCCCGGGGGCAGCAGTGACGAGCCCAACCAACCAAAGGAAGATATCAGCCCAGCGCATCGGCCGACCGACACACCGCCCTCCCCCAGCCACGGCCAGCCACGCACCAGGTCCGAACCGGATTGACCACCCATGCACCGGCAGGCAGGGGCCCCCGTCACCGACGGGGAGTGACGGAGGGGAAATAGGCCCCCCATTAAGTGTAAGGCCTGAGGTGCGCCAGGCGAGGGGCCAGACCAAGATCCAACCTGACAGGTAGACAAAGACATACAGACACAGTCATACGTTCCCTCCCTCTTAAACCCATACATTCTCACTGACTCACCAAGACACCCAAAAAAAATGACGATGTACCCTCACTCACACACCCCATACACACGTTATGCTCCCAGGTCCAGGTACCGATGCCCCAGTAGAGCCACCAGCCCCCGGACCCGGGAGATGGACCCCCTACCTTCCAGGACGGAGACAAGCAGACCGCCGAGGGCCCCACAGTGGCAAAGCAGCCCGACAGCCCAGGACCCCGACCAGACCGCCTGTTCCTCCTCCGGACCCCAACCCCTGATGGCCCGTAGCGAACAGGGGTGTGAAAAGACCCCTAGCCTCCATCCTCCCGCTCGAGTATGGTGTTGATGCGTGTTGTTAAAATGTGCATTTAAAACAGAGGGGTGGGATGTGGGGAAGGCAGCCACACATCCCCCAAACCCCACCCTGAGCCCTCAGTGTCTATATGTGGTTTAACAGTGGGCACCGGCACCAGAGGGAAGCTGATTGAACCGCTCCCCCCCTGGATGCCGAAAAGTGTGCCCACCCCAAAGTCCCTACATATGTGTCGTGTGAGAATGTTATAAGTGGGAGTGTCTAAGTTGTGTATCAAAATTGGGACCCAGTACGCCACGGGATAGCGAGGAGGGGCTTCCCTCCACCCCAGTGATGTGCCCATGCCCCAAGACCCTATATGAGTGAAAAGTGATGGAGCGGGTGGACAGAGGTGTCCAGGAATGGGGAGGGAAGGACTGGGAGACAAAATGTCTTCCCTGGGAGCCAGCTCCCCCACTGACCCCAATAGGCACCGCTGTTCACCGGGATCCACCAGGGGAGGGAGGCCATGGCACGTTCGACCTGGGGCCCACGGCCAAAGCACCACAAAGCCCCACAGACCCCAAGGCAGTCCCCCCAGCCCCATCCCAGAAGGGGAACTAAACCCACCCTGACATTCGCTCTACTCTCAAAACACAAAAGACACTAGACACCCAAGTTGAGTTCGTAAGTAGTTGATTCTGGGCAAAACCATCATTTTTATTGAAGCAACCCTTCCCATAAGTGATATGGGTAGGGATTTCCATCTAGCAAGATCATCTTCCACTTTTTTTTAAAGTGGGATGTAGTTTAGCTTTATTAAATCTGCCAGTCTTGGTGAGACATTGATGCCTAAATAGGTAATATTCCCTGACTGCAGTTGTGTATTAGTTGGATTCTGGACAGAACAATTGATTGGAAGAACTGTAGATTTTAACCAATTTATAGAATAATCTGAAACATTTGAGTAAGAGTTTATCAACCCGATTACCTGAGAGAAAAAGGTTTGTGAATGCAGGAGAAAAAGTAATACATCATCTGCATAAAGACTGATTTTATGTTCTATGTTATTGCATTTTATGCCTTTAATATTGTGAGTTTGCCTGATTGCTGCAGCTAGTGGTTCAATAAAAATAGCGAACAGGGAAGGAGAGAGAGGACATCCCTGCCTGGTACCTCTCTGAAGATAAAATCTAGATGATGTTTGGTTATTAGTCCTGATACGTGCTGTTGGTGAACTGTATAATATTTTCAACCAGTTTATAAAAGAATTTCCAAAGCCAAATTTATGTAAGGTTACAAATAAGAATTTCCAAAGCCAAATTTATGTAAGGTTACAAATAAGAATTTCCAGTTAACTCTATCAAATGCTTTTTCTGCATCTAAAGATAATATATTAGTTTTAATGTTTTTACAGTAAGAAAAATCTATTAAATCTATTAATCTATGTGAATTTGTGGATGAATGTCTCCCTTTAATAAAACCAGTTTGATCAGGATGTATTATAAGAGGGGTTACTTTCTCTATCCTTTTTGCGAGGGCTTTTCAGATTATTTTAAGATCAACATTAATAAGGGATATGGGACGATAGCTGGTGGGAAACAAAGGGTCTTTACCTGATTTTAGAAGAAGACTAATGTAGGCAGAATTCATATTTGGTGGGAGTCGGCCATTTTCCTTGGTTTCCTGCAGCATTCTGTGGAATGTTGGTGCCAGAATATTCCAGAGTTCTTTATAGAACTCTGCTGGAAATCCATCTGGGCCTGGAGCCTTTTTATTGGGCATGCCTTGGAGGGCCTCCTGGAGTTCAGCCGCTTTTAGTGGTGAATCCAGGGCCATCGCTTGACTTTCAGATAATATAGGTAGTGTTATGTTATCCAAAAATTGTTCAATTTCATGATCTGATGGATTTATCTCTGGTGAGTATAAAGCCTTGTAAAATTCTTTAAAGGTGTTGTTTATTCTTCCAGGATCATATACTGTATTCCCGGTCTGATCTTTAATAGCAGATATAGTTGTTTTCTCTTTATTAATTTTAAACTGGTTAGCCAAATATCTACCTGATTTATTTAATCACAGCTTTTTGCAAATTTTTGCTTTGAGGTGTTTCTGTTTTATTTACTAAAGTTAGAGAAAAGGAGCATGATCGCTAACAGCTATAGGGTGTATCTAAATGTCTGAAATGTCAGTCAACAGTGAGCTGCTGACTAACAAATAATCCAGTCGAGAATATGAATGGTGGACATTTGAGAAGAAAGTATATTTTTTGTCATTGGGGTGAAGAGATCGCCATGCATCACAAAGTCCATAATCGCTCATGTACTGTTTGACTATATCTATAGATTTCCAGCTGTGCTGAGTCCCTGCTGTGCTGAGCCTGTCTTTTTCTTCATTTAAACCAAAGTTGAGGTCGCCCCCAAGAAGAAGTGAGCAATCCATGTGTTCAAGGAGCACAGAGAAGAAGGAATGAAAGAATGAGGGGTCATCAACATTTGGACCATATATACTGACAATACATAACTTTTGGTTATGTAAAGATAGTTTTACTATAATAAATCTACCCTCTGGATCTGTAACTGTATCTATTACTGTAAAATTTACATTTTTATTTATTAATATTGCTACTCCCCTTTGTCTGGAGTTATAGCATGTAGAAAACACACTAGGAAACTCAGGGGATTTAAGATCATCTGCAGCTGAGGTAGATTTATGGGTTTCTTGTAATAAAACGACATCTGCCTTCAATCTTTTAAACTGGTTAAAAATCTTAACTCTTTTTTCTCTGGTGCCAGCTCCATGAACATTCCACGTGACAAATCTTAGAGTAGTCATAGTTTTAAGATAAAAGTTTTAAAGTTCATATCACCATTGAAACAGATAAACACAGGTGTATTATTACTTTGTGCTTGGGGTTGCCTGATTGAAAATCCAAAAGCCGAGATATAAGAAAGAGAGAAATAGAAGAAAGTTGTGAAGGTGTGAAGGGTGAGAGAGAAAGAAATAGTTATATTATGAAAAAATTCTGTGTGTGTGTGAGTGATAAAAGAAGGAAAAAGGATTGACAAAGACATTTGGTGATAGACATGTGAAGATGAGAAAAGAAAAAAGAGCCAGTATCCCAGTGCTTAGCCCTGGCCCCGCCCACATTGAGTAATGTAAACAACTTTACAGAGCTGTGCTAACATTACATTATAGTTGACTGACATCCATCTTCCCATCAACTCTGACCAGCTCCCTGTCCCTGCTGAAGAGAAGCACCCCCGGAGCATGATGCTGCCACTACCATATTTGACAGTGGGGATGGTGTGTTCAGAGTGATGTGCAGTGTTAGTTTTCCACCACACATGACGTTTTGCAATTTGGCCAAAAAGTTCCATTTTGTTCTCATCTGACCAGAGCACCTTCTTCCACATGTTTGCTGTGTCCCCCACATGGCTTGTGGCAAACTGCAAACGGGACTTCTTATGGTTTTCTTTTAACAATGGCTTTCTTCTTGCCACTCTTCCATAAAGGCCAACTTTGTGCAGTGCACCACTAATAGTTGTCCTATGGACAGATTCCTCCACCTGAGCTGTAGATCTCTGCAGCTCGTCCAGAGTCACCATGGGCCTCTTGGCTGCATTTCTGATCAGCGCTCTCCTTGTTCGGCCTGTGAGTTTAGGTGGACGGCCTTGTCTTGGTAGGTTTACAGTTGTGCCATACTCCTTCCATTTCTGAATGATCGCTTGAACAGCACTCCGTAGGATGTTCAAGGCTTGGGAAATCTTTTTGTAGCCTAAGCCTGCTTTAAATTTCTCAGTAACTTTATCCCTGACCTGTCTGGTGTGTTCTTTAGACTTCATGGTGTTGTTGCTCCCAACATTTTCTTAGACAACCTCTGAGGCCGTCACAGGGCACCTGTATTTGTTCTGACATTAGATTACACACAGGTGCACTCTATTTAGTCATTAGGACTCATCAGGCAATGTCTATGGGCAACTGACTGCACTCAGACCAAAGGGGGCTGAATAATTACGCACACCCCACTTTTCAGTTATTTATTTGTAAAAAAATGTTTGGAATCATGTATGATTTTCGTTCCACTTCTCACGTGTACACCACTTTGTATTGGTCTTTCACGTGGAATTCCAATAAAATTGATTCATGTTTGTGGCTGTAATGTGACAAAATGTGGAAAGGTTCAAGGAGGCCGAATACTTTTGCAAGCCACTGTATATCTTTAAAACAAATAAAGGTATGTGTATTGCAGGAAATCCATTCTCAAAACACTGAACTTGGGTCGGATGGGGAACAAAAACATTCAGTGGAATGTTCCAACAGTGGAACAAATAAAATTCAATTCCGAAACTACTTTATTAATCCCAAAGGGAAATTAAATGTTGTTTTAACTCATTATCCAAGTTTCTCCAAAGATTTGCAGCAGACGCTGATGGCCGTGGGGAGGGATGATCTCCTGTAGCGCTCTGCAGATCTGAAGAAGCCTCTGATTGAAGACACTCTGTAGTTGTATGACAGTCTAATGTATAGAATGTCCAGGGTTGCCCATAATGTCCATTTTATGAAGAATATTTTTTTGAACACTAATCTCCAGAACGTCCTCAGTATCAAACCTGTTTGCAAACGATCTTACATTGCCCAATGTGATTGATGGAGATGGTTTGAAACTCCTCCCTTTCTCTCTCCTCTTCGCCCCTGCTCTGGATCTCCTTTTCAACTCATCAGGGTTTTGTGGCTGCAGTTGAGGTATTATTTTAGCTTTTGTGATGTTAATCAGCTGCTCCCATTTCTAAACCACCTTGTTGCCATGGTTATGCATCGCAACAAATGTCCAAAACAAAAAAAAGTAGCAAAAATCCTTCCAGCTGCAGCTGTCCACAAAAATAATGTTTCTACCAGAAATGGAGGAATACAAGTTTTTAAAAACTAAAAAATCAGAACGAAAGTAACAGAGCTACTCCAACATGCTCCCACCTTGAGCGGCGCAATTCCGGAAAAGGTCTAATAACAATACTTTTGTTTGATCTGAGACTGTTTCACTTTAACCAAAGCTTGTTGAATGACTCATCTTCTTAAACAATCTGTGGCAGTGCATTACAAGGATCCAAATCAATTACTGATTTAAGATTGCCAACCAAAGCTTGCTTCCTGTGTGTACATGTGTACAGTCACATTTACCGCCATTTTTCACCCATCATAACCACGAGGCTCACTGTCAGAAACAGTTTTACTTCTCTTTCTCACTTTTGCCCTTTGTGCGTTTGTGTTTGAAGGTCATATTTAGATTGTAAAGGGAAGACTATTAAGAGCTGAAAAAAGAGCTAACACCTTCTGGACTTGGTGGTCCATATTAGTGCTTTTTGCTTTGTAAACAAGATACTGAGACTGAGAAGAGATTGATGCAAAATATATATAAGTATTAAGCTAATAGTGTTTGGAGTCCTACATCAGTGCATCAGTGGCTGAGTAGTTATAGACAACCTTTGCTTACAGAACTACATCTGTGTCACCAACTAATATGATGTAATGCCTTCTTATTCAGTAATGCAAAATAGTGACCAGGATTCCAGAGTTTTGTTTTTTTGTCAGATGAGGTAGTTGGTAGCAGTAGCCTGGAAAAGCCGTCTAACTATTGTTGCTCTAATACAAACACTTTGAGGTGTGAAAGATGAGGGGGAAGCAAAGCTCAAGTCTGCAAGGTCAAATCTTTGGGTTCATGGACCCCGAGGAGGTAAATTGATTGCTGCGTGTTAGGGGAAGGATACGAGGAAGGCATTTAACTGCTGACAGACAAACTCTGGGCCTTCAGGGCAAAGCAGGCAACGCTTTGCTTGACTTTATATACGCCGGCCCTGTGTTCTACAATCCTCCACTGTTCAATGGGCCAAGCCCCTCTGCTTCTGGTACAATTAACCCATTAGGAGAGGCCTTTCATTCACAGGTGATTCTGTTCTCCCTTGCGAACCTCAATAAGACAGTTTTGATCGAAGGAACCGTGGCCCACAGATATGTGTAGATAAGCTCTGTGGAAAAAAATGGAGGAATTTTCATCAGACAGAGGAAGCACATCGCTGGTGCATATTGTTTAACTAAACATTAGGTGTACAGCATATCCCATTGCTTAACAAAAAAAAACTATTGTTTCTGGAGTGTATATGTCTGGTGCAGCCTACAATGAAAATAAATGACTCTTTCCCTCAGTGAAAAACATAAAAGTATTTAAAAATTGATCCCTGGGGTCTGCTTTGTCTGTGGCTGGAGGCATTATCATACCCTGGTTGTCACCAAGTACCCCCTCAGGTCATTACTCCCGGGCAGCCTCAGACCCTTTGGCAGACAGAAGCTCCATTATCTGGGACACAGAGAAAGCATGAGCATATCAAAGAGGAGAGGGGAACAAGGTTAGCACACTGGCCCTGGATCTGAGGAAACAAATGTAGCGGGAGATGGCACCGTTAGGATGTGATGTTTTCTGGGGCTTCGCCCGGTCCTGGAAGCGGCCCATTTGGGACAGGTTCTACTGGTATCTGGCACGAGCTGGCAGAGAAATAACTGAGGCAATCAGGAACATAATTGTATATTTTTTCATCTGCTTTTCATTTGATGCATATATTCTCTTTGGTTAAATTGTTTTTACTTCTTGCCAGTTCCAGCCCATTGGAGTGCAGATGAGAGCGATGTGCTTTTGTGTATTAAAATCAAAGCAAAAAAGTCATTGTAAAATGCATCAGCGCTACGATTCTGGGGCCGAATAAAAAAGTGTGTCAAGGCAACCAGCCATCACTGTACACAGTTAATGATTAATGTTCAAAGTACAGTAACTAATCAGAATTTAACGGGGGGGGTTATACAGCAGTGCTGACCATGGCTGTTTGACTAGAAGTTACCTGTAATCATAAATCAAGCAAGATTTATAACTCACATAGCACAATAAGCTTGACCTTAATGCTAACCTGATAGACATTTTCTATACCTAATAATTAGACTACCTGTGCTTCCTGCAGCGCACGCTGATAATGAAAGACTTTAATAAAAAAAATGTCCTTCCATTTATACCCACCTTTCTTTTCTGCAGGGTTGTGGGGGTGCGGTGCCTATCTCCAGCGATCATTGTGCGAGAAGCTCAGCACATCCTGGACAGGTCACCAGTCCATCACAGAGGAACACAGGACACACATAAGTAAAAAGACAGTTTAGAGCATTTAATTACCCTTTTGGACTGTGGAAGGAATCCGGGGTACCTGGAGAGAATCCACGCATGCATCGGGAGGACATTCAAATTGAATGTAGAAAAAGCCCAGGCTGGGAATTGAACTCAGAACCTTCTTACTGCAAGGCCACAGTGCTGACAAGTGCACCACCATGCAGGCTGAGATTTTCACATGAAAGACAGTCAATTTCTGAAGATTGGTCATCATTTCACGCGCACAGTACGCCTTGTTAACATTAGCAATCCGGATAAACATCTTCATTGTATTTATCCAGTGAAACACAGTAAACTTTAGTAACTGGAAGGAAGGGAAAAAATAAAATGTAGGAGCTCTTACTAAAGGAGTCTGACCAGCATGGTAAACAATGTTGACAAACTGAAACCCTACACATTAAAGCAACTATATAATGAGATGTCTTGTCTGTTGGCCCGCAACATATACGCTACTGTGATAGAATACTTCTTGAACTTGTCAGTTAAGTGGACATTTGTCTGAACTACATTATTCCTTACTAAGGATTACAGCTTGCCCATCATACTGCTCCAAGAGAGCAGGGGATGGGGTCTTTCTTTGCCTCGAGTGGAGGAGTTGAAGTATCTTGGTGTCTTGTCTTGAAGTGATCGTAGGTTACACCAGGAGATAGATAGGCAGATTGCAGCCTCATCTGCAGCTCTCAACTTACCGGCCCATGCACGTTCCGACCTCATCTGTGGTCATGAGATATGGATCTCGACTCTTTAAAACAAGATCCCAGATGGAAATAGCTCAAATGAGCTTCCACCAGAGGTTGGCTGGACTCCGCCTTAGAGTTAAGCTGAGGAAATCCGTCATTTGGGGAAAGCTCGGGTTAGAGCCGCCGCTCCGCTGCATAAAGCAAGCTGAGGTGATTCAGGCTTTTGAGTGGTACAGTATATCTCCTGGGTGCCTCCCGTTTGATGTTTAGCAAGTGCATCTCATCAGGACAAGACCCAGTACTCACTAGAGGGACTGTATATCTAATGTACTATACCCCTCTCACCTGTGAATACGTTGGGATCTCCCAGAAGGAGCTGGAGATTGTCACCGGAGAAAGACATGGCTAGTTTTCCCTTGTGAGCCTGTTACCTGATGATTGATTTACGTAATCGTACTACATATCCCATGATACTTCACAACAGCCACTCATGGCTCAGGACATGAAATGATAAACCAAACCTAGCAAGAAGCAAAGAAGCAGAAAACACAAAGTATGTCTTTGTTTAAATTAATATTAAAAATGCATAATTAGCATGTGGAACCTGGTACCTTTGTGTCCTGATGTGATGAAGTTGAAGACGATGGATGGATGGATGGATGGATGGATGGATGGATGGATGGATGGATGGATGATATTTTTCCTGGCACAATAAAAAGTCAGGTGTTTGCAACAATACAACCACTCAACAGAAACATAAAAAAAAGCTTATATATGTGAGAAAACTATTTTTTTTTATTTGCATTGTATCATCCATTCATCCATCCATTGTCTAATGGACGATGGATGGCCCTTCCTCCGACCCTTGCTTTTCCCCATCGGCCATTGGATAATTCCTATGAAAACCTAATCAAAGTATATTAAAAGAAAAACTGTTTAATAATAAAAGGTGATCAGATTTAGAGACAAAAAAATTGCATTTAAATCAAGTGGAGTAAAACCAGCAAATTCTTCAGCATGAACTGTGAGAAATTTGAAATGTAGACGCTTCTGTAATGACTCATTCATTACCACTGAAACGTGAAGACAGCTGAAACAGCATGCATTGGGTCCTCACTGAATTTTATTCCTCCGTTCCAGGGAATCACATGTGCACGTCAGACCGCCAATCAAACATGACAGCTATTTACACTCGCTGGGTGAGATGAAAGGTTGGGAGTCTATCACTCAGGCCCCTGTTCACCTAAGAGAATGAAACAAAGACAGACAAAGCAGGAAAAAAGGCGGCCTGTAAAGTTTTAGATATCGGGTTGTCTCGGAAGCTTTCTGTCGGCAGGCGTGCTGACGTGCGTGCACGCTCACATGTCCCGTGCACGTTGTGTGCGTGTGTGTGTGCAGAAACACAGACACACTGTTACAATACTGCAGCATTGGCACTTTGATGTTCAAGGTGCTGTGTCTGTTGTGCGCGTCTGTCCTCTCAAATCATCTCTTGCACCGAGAGTAAAACATGGAAACAAAGGCAAGCAACATATTCAGAGGTGTCAGTTTGTTAGATGACAGTGGCATATCAAGTAGCTTCGCTGAGTTTAAGTTACAGAACAGGCTAATTGACAATTGCTGCTTCAAAGGGTGAGAGGTTAGAGGCAAAGGGAGGAGCACACGCCATCACAAATTATCAATCAAGCACAAATGAAGTTAACCAGACTAAATATGTAGCTTCAGACTGTAAATTTAAAATATAGGGAAGCCAAAGGATCTACATAAATTGAAATAAAACATTGCTCTATTTGTATGTATAATCTTCTGTTTTTTGATTGGATTTTTGGTTGCCCAACCCTGGTCCTCGAGATCTACCATCCTGCAAATGTTAGATGTATCCCTGCTCCAACGCACCTGAATCAAATGGCTCAATTCCCTCATCAGCAGTCTGTCAGCTCTGCAGAGACCTGGTAACGAGGCCTTCGTTTGTCGTTTCATTCGTCTGTGCTGAGAAGGGATGCATCTAAAAGTTGAAAAATGGTAGATCTCGAGGACCAGGGTTGGGCTCCCCAGTGGTAGAGAGACAGCATCAGCAGACATTGATGGTTTCTTCTGGCTGAATTAAATTTTCCAAGCTCTTTAATTCTGCCTTTTAGGTTAGAGTTAGGCTATTGTTGTCACAACCCTGCTGGCTTTGTACAAAAATTGACAGCACACCTGGAACTTATCAGTCTGTGCCATCAGAAAACAGGTAAACAAACAACAAAATCCAAAGACAGAATCAGAAATTAAATTCTTAGTTTAATTTAGATACTAATCCATTCTATTAAATGGTGTGCAAAACAAAATACTTCATATAATACAACTCAAAAGATAACTTTTAAAAAGTAAAATAATACTATATAAAAAAAAGAAACCTTCACTTGGTTTAACCCAGTGATGAAATCAATGACTATGCTCCAATACAAATGGAAAGTGCTGGTATGGATGGATGGATGGATGGATGGATGGATGGATGGATGGATGGATGGATGGATGGATGGATGGATGGATGGATGGATGGATGGATGGATGGATGGATGGATGGATGGATGGATGGATGGATGGATGGATGGATGGATGGCTAATGTGCAGAACCACAGACACACTGTTACAATACTGCAGCATTGGCACTTTGATGGATGGATGTTAGACGCATCTAACATCCATCCATCTGAGTGAGATGGATGGATGTTACGATGTTACAACACTCTAGGTGTTGTAACTTCTAAAGTTATTCTGAAGTTGCGATAGTGGAAACACGTCTATTTAAAGAATTGAATCCAGAATATCATCTCTGTGTGTTCTTTTTCCGATAAAATCCTATCAAAGCACCTGGCCTCCAATACACTTCTTCTGGATACAAAACCTGAACAAAGGGACAAACAATGGTGAGTACATACAAAAAGACATTAAGAGAAATAATGTACCAGAAATATAGCTTTTAACAGAAAATAAATCTAATCAACTAATGATCCAATAGCGTCAACTTCAAAACATAGGCTTAGATATAAACTGCAACATATTGCCACCCCAAACAATCCCGGGATAGAATGTGAGGCAAAGGTATGATTGCAATGTTCAAACTAAAGCACTACGAATAACTAAAAATATGGAATAAATGTAAATATACTGAAGGGATAAGTGGTGAATAAATATAATCATAGCCCACTGTGTCACATTGTGAGCTATTTATGGCATAAATACAGACCATCCTAGTCTCCCAGGTCAAAGCAGCTCACATGTACTGACCAGAACACATATGTTGAGACTCTGTGGAGCAAATAAAGGTTAATTGAATTTAATAAACCAACTAAGGGTCTTCTTGTGCAAGTAGGGAAGTGATTTTTTTCTTTAGAGTCAGTTAATTTGAAGGTGGCTCCATATGATGAAATGACTTCCTTAAAGTTGGGGTATTATGCTTCTTCCAGGCACATATTACCCTTCTATAGCACACTCCAATAAAATTGTCACCTTAAGTCTTTTAAAAGTCCGTCATATATCCAAATCCACCTTAAAGAAATAGATGCCTTGATTTTCGCCTGTGCCTCTCTATGACCCTCCTACTCTTTC
Source organism: Valencia hispanica (assembly GCA_963556495.2). NCBI lineage: Eukaryota > Metazoa > Chordata > Actinopteri > Cyprinodontiformes > Valenciidae > Valencia > Valencia hispanica. The sequence continues at coordinate 8,941,903 of OY747705.1, read as the reverse complement.
TGACACTCCCCCTTCAGTTCGTCACATACCGTGCATCATCGCAGCATGCACGGAGTTGGAAAATAAATCCCACAAAAGACGCACAGCTGCAGCTGGTTTGTTATAATTACTGCACCTGGGACTCAGCCAGAGTTGTGTGAGGTGGGGAGGGGTAGAGGAGCTCTGCAGGGGTGAGGCTCTCGGCTGAGTACCTAAGGTCGGAGGAGGAGATGGGTGGAAAAGGCGGGGATAGGTGGGAGCAGGCATTTCAGCAACTCCGGAAACTACCAGCAGAGACTCAAAGATTACTCTAACATGAGTGAATGGGTTAGAGCAACACTTTTTAATAAGGGAAAGACAGGTTCTCAGGATATTAAGCTTCAGAAAGTCCATTTTGCATAATAACCCCCCCTTTAACATGTTTTCGAGTTCTGCAGAGGCTATTGATTTAATGGTGCATTCCATTTACCTTGGAACTTCTGGCTGGGTTTGCCGTCACAACCGAGTAAACAGCACTTAACATACAGTAATTGGATAAGTGGGATTCGAATATAAGGAGGCCCAGGTAGCCATTGTTGGTAGTACCTCTTATAAACATTGTTTTAAGCAGTAGGTTCCATATGCAAACACCACTTTTGTTTTGTTAAGTTAATAGTTTCAGGTGCTACATGTTACATTGATTTTATACGCACTCTTACAAGTGTGTCTTGTAAAATAAACACGTCTCCACCACAACTAACTGTTGTTGACGCAATGAGTGGCCATATTAAAAGTCCAAGTCGGAACTCGGAAACTCAGACTTTCCAAGTGGAAAGTCCGACTTTGAGGGGCGTTACAGTTGATTTTTCCTACTTGGAAGTTAGAATCTGAGTTCTGATTACAAATTGAAAGCATCATAAATCAGGTCTTCTGAACCACAGACACGTCTAAAAGGACATTGGGCGCCCAATGATTTGGACACCTATGTTATAGGTACAACCATTTTTTGGTGCCACTATTTCTGAGAAACCTGGAAGTGTGTGTGGTGGGAATGGTGGTGACAAACAAATACAAGGTAGGTGGTTTGTAAAACTGGGCCCAGATGTGAAATGAATACACAAAATGCAATGCACAAGAACTGTAGTGATGAACTCTTAATTAATGGAAAGAAACTTCCAGCAGAACAAGGAGTAGATTAATCTCTCTTTACCAGCAGGATGGGACGTTGTGGAGAATAAGATTCCATGGAAAACAAATTAAAGGTAACAGAAACATGGAATATAAAAGACCATAAAACACGTTTTTTTTAAACTATCAAAGCATAAAGTAAAAATTCATTAAGGTAATGTCAGCTTGATGAAAGTCAAGAGGAGCCCAAAGTCTTTCAAAGCACAGATCTTTGCAAAAGTGTTCTTACTTCTTGAACTTTTTCACAACTTGTCACTTTCCACTGAACAGTTTTATTTTGACATGATACATAATCACAAAGTAGTGTGGAAGTGTGCAAGTGGAAGGAAAATTCTACTTTGCCTATTATCTTGTAAAACACTTTACAGTACAGACAGGTCCACTTTATATCCCATTGTCTACCTTCTTACCTTGCTAAGATAGGACAGCTGTAGTTAAATGGTATGTTTAGAAGGCTAATGTTATGAAGCTGCCCTGTGATGGACCTGTCCAGGGTATAGCCCACCTCTGACCCCACCTAACAGCCCCTGGAGCAAGGCACAAGCCCCCTACAACCCTGCAAGGATAAGTGGACAACAAATGGATGGATGTCATGTACCAAATTAGATATGAAAATATAAATGCAAACTAGTCCAATACAATCATATTGGGAGATTTCCATTCTGCATACATTGCAATATGTATAATTGATATTTTGTGTAATGTTACAAAAGGAAACCAATCTAACTGTGTTTAGAAGTAATATTTCCTTCTGATCAAGCACAACCAATAGTCAATTAACTTAACCTAATTGGGTGACTCAAATAAGGACAAGCAACAGTTAACATATTTTGGCCTCTAAAGCTTATTCAAGCATTGCCAATGGCCTTTATCTCTTAAAAGCCAAACATTACTTTGTCAACCAGGTGGATTCTTTTAAGGTTTACTGAATTTTACAGCTAAAACGTGTTTTGCCTGGAAATGATCCATATGTGACCCCAACACATTGGGCTAACAAGTGTTCAATAATGAAAGCTACATGGGAATTTTAGGTGTGATGGTAATTAGCATTGGCAGTTCATATTAATTTAATGGTTGTTTATGTATCTCTTTAAGTCTTTCATTTACCCATCCATTTTATTTATAATTTTCAGAACAAAACAATTACTTTACTATGAAGACAAATGTTGGATGGTCAGTATTACAGCAGGAAAAATGTACTATTTTAACACTTATATTAGGCTAAGACTACTTTGATCCCCTAATGTTGGGTACTTGTGATCTTTCGTTTGTTCCAGCAGCTTTGTTTGCATTCCTGAAAGTGACAAAAAGTTGTAAAGCTTCCAAAAGAAGAGGTAGCCACGTATGTTTTTCTGAGCTAGAAGGGTAAATACTGCTTCCGTGGGGGAGGTGAAAACCAGGGAAATGTTTAAAGTTAAAGCAGAACAAAGTGAACTACAACAGGCAAGTCGTATGTTTAGTTGACTTGGGCATTAACATCAGTATTGCTTTGTTAGCTTAATGTCACAAAAGTAAAGATTTGAAGAAAATTATTTTTTCAGTCAATGTCAGGTGAGCTATTCCAACAGTTTAGAACGAACCACCAGAGGCAGCCTGGGTTGCTGTGGAGAAGCAGTTTTAAAATTGTTATGATATGAATATTATCCCAATGTTTCTCCATATTATAACTCAATATTCAAACTCAGTGGCATAAAACCATATCAACAAGAAACACAAAAACAACAAAAAACAAAGGGTAATCTTACATCTGATAAATGTTTGCCACAAATGAGAGTTCACTCACACACATTGAAGTTCAATGGATGCCTTTCTTAGTCCTCTCATAGGGATTTTCCATCAAAAATGAACTGGTGCTAGTTCGGTGCCAGAACCAGAGCTTCATCGGTTCTTAGCTGACGTCTGGGTCTAGTTGGTGCTGCATCATAACATCCTCTAAAGCATCGCAACGCCCACATGGAGAGATGAAAACTGGAAGTACATGAAGAGAGAGATTTTAACAACAGAGTTCATGCTGCTTTTGTGCTTCCACACTTTTGGACCAACTGCTTATTTCTAGCTTCCATTGTTACAAATGAAAATGGCAGTTGTGTGTTTTGTCCTGCTATGATAAACCTTTGTAATCATGCCCCCGCACCTTGGTTGCATCACCATGCAAGCGAGGAAGAAAGCAGTTCTTAGCGAGCACCAGCTCTGGCCCAGCAAGGAGTTGGTGCTAGGATAAGCACCGGTTTGTGGAAAAAATGGGTGCTTTGGCAGTGGAAAACCAAAGAACCAGTTCCAAGTCAGGCTCTGGCACCAAACTAGCACTGGAACCAGCTTGGTGGAAAACGACCTTCATAGAGAAGTACATTAGGCGCATTTCCACTATCGGAATGTCAGGGTAATTTTACCAGAACTTCACGGTATGCTCTTGTCTTCACTACAGTGGGCCTGCCTGACAGGGCTGTTTTCAGGACTATTTCATGGCCAGTTTTGGGGTATTTATTCGGAAATGGCCCGATAGGGTCACTGGGGGGGCTCTGGTTAAGTCAGGCTAATTGGTTGTAACTCAGAGGGAAACGATACCAGCAGATGTCGCCAAACAACCGGCTTTGTTTGGAAGAGTTGTTGGCAAAGCTGTGTATAACATATCAAACAGAAACCCAGCAACCATCCCTGCTTCTTCCATTGTCGATCTCTTGTTAGTTTTGCTACTGTGGTCACCTTTTGGCTGATAATTGACGCTACTCACTCCCAAAACAGCCATGATATGCAGACTTCTTAGCAAATTCCTTAAAGGGCCAATTTTGTATGGAGACCCAACAGTTAAGAGGATGGGGCGGACTGATTTACTTCACCAGAAAGAAATCCAGTTAAATTACTCTGAAGTTGCGATAGTGGAAACATGCCTATTTAAAGAATTGAATCCAGAATATCATCTCTGTGTGTTCTTTTTCTGATAAAATCCCATAAAAGCACCTGGCTTTTAACTTTTAACTCATGTGAGCACTTGTGAATTTGGAAGGATTTTTATATTTTCATTGCAGAACACACTCAGCCTGCTAAAAACACCCCTGTGACTCTGAGCTGCTGTAGAACAAAGACATCAATTTCATAATATACACCAAGGCTTGACTCAGGTATGACGATAGAAAAAAACTATTGCATGCGTTTTATAAAACATTTTTCAAAAAAAATAATTGATAGGGAAATAAATTTGTCAATTACTGCTGAAGTAGGAACTTTCTGAATAAACATGTTTATGGTAAGCCGTGTCTCTTGGCAGTGGATCATCATGATCACTTCCACATTTTCCCAGAAGGTGGCATATTTATTAGCATGCAACAGATGGGACGCACTCGTTTGCCTTGCTAAGGCTTGTGAAATTGGTCTTTTGGCGGCAGTATAAATATGATGGAGTGTAGCCCATAAGAGGCACTGCATGGCACACAAGGACAAAATGTCCAAATGAGCAGCAAAAGTCATGTTGGTAGCTGCTTTACTACGGTGCCATCAGTGATTGATCTACATCCTGCAGAGCCACTATATGGAACAAAGTGTAAAGCCTATAATTTAGCTGGGAAACAATGCGTCTGCATGTGCACCCATTTCAGCACAAGCATTCCCTTGTGCAGGTAGATCATTAAACTACCAGGCGCTGCAATATGGTGTAGTCAATGTCACTGAAAAGAAGGAACAATAAAGTGAGGCGGGGGGGGTTGCAACAGCAGGGAGAGAGCGTGTATTAATGTCACATAGGCTTTAGTCTGCTTCCTTAAGCTCTGCAAAGAGTCAGCCAAGCCAATATCCATTATCATATTGATTGAAATAGTTCATCATAGTGTAATTTCAGGTTTATCGCCACCCGGTTGGGAATAAGACCAAAGCATTATCCGACAAAAGCTATTGTTCTACGGGACGTTTGGCTGTTCCAGTTCATTGATGGAGTTGATTAAGTTTAAATGAAGCAGACACTGGATAAAAGTGAGGGTATTGACCAGCGGGCATTGTGGCGCGCTTGAAAAAAAGCCTGATACATGTGGAAAAGCAAGATTTGCTAAATGCTCTAATCTTCAATCAAATCTAACATCAATGCAGACAAAGTTTGGTAATGAGAGATTCAATGAAGCATGCAACGGAGAGAATTAATCCCCCTCGCCTAAACTGAGTTCAACTTTGAAGCTTGCTCCTCAGGACGGATAGTTATCTAAATGCTAAATAAGTAACGTATTGTACTTTTCACAGCATACTAATCATTTGTTCATTTCGCCTCCTTTATTTGTTCTTACCACTCTTCCCGTTGTTGATCTGGTGATTAGATCAACCTTGGATTGAGGAGAAGAGTGGAATAATGAGGCTGCTGGGGAGAGGTAGGTAGTGAACAGCAGCCCACCAGGCTTAGATCTGTTACAGTACAGGGGGGGGCATTTGTCAAAGAAAAGAAAATGAGTATTTAAAGTATAGTAGAAGGCTTGCTTCACACTGGTCTACAAGTTATGAAGAAATAATTCAAGATAGTAGTACTTGGAAGGGGTACAAAAAACAATCTTATTTCAGAACTGTTTTCTGAGCAAATGGTCAATTAGCTCTAAGATTTTTTTTCTGTTTTTTGAACACTTGTACCAGACATTTTACAAACCACAGTAGGTTTCAAACACACTTTCTAAAGAACTATTTAAAGGTACCATATTTATCTTTTATGTATTATGTATAAAAAAAACTTTAACAATATAACATATATACATATGGTACTTTTATGCATACTGCCAAAGACCTCTCTGTCAATTTGCCTTTTGTAAGTTTGTACATGTTACCATTTCATACCCATTAAAAAAGTCCATTTGAAACCATGTACTTAATCATTGGAATTCCGTTGATTTTTCTGGCGGGACACTGGTATAAAAAAATTATTTAGAGCCTTTGTCATTAATTAGTCTCCATAATCGAATTTTTTGTTATTCCAATATCACACAAAATAAGCAAATTAAGCTTCAAATTTAAATACATTTTGATTCATGTAAAGCCCCTTACACTAAACACTTAAGGTAATATTATGGTGCCTTTCTGTCTCCATGTGTTTTGTTAAATGGCTGATGCAGGGAAGGGGGTTGACATGATCAGACTGCCTCTGTAACTCACCAACTAGCCAAGCCAGGTAAACTCAGCTGACTTGGTCAGGGGCAAATCAGCTTCGCAGATATAGAAAGCATTTGGTTTGTGCGACTAGCTAGCCACCAGATGTGAAAGCGTAAACAAGACTCAGAAATGATTTCCAACAAGAAGAAAGAGAAGGTGAAATATACAATTTAAGTCAGAAGTAGCTCGTTTTTGTAGAGTTATGATGAAAACACTTTATGAAAGAGGATATTAAGAAGACATGTACATAAACTTAGTTAAAACCCAAGTGTAGCCTTCCTTATCTTTTCCTGTACCAGCACTGTCCTAGCTAAAGTTAACCCCTGGAATCCGTGCTGTGACTTGTTTTGCATGGACTGCAGGCCGGAACTGCCTTTATGACAGGAAAACCTTTAGTTTCACAATTCAAAAAACAACCATGCTTGTCTTGAAGCTGCCACTGGTGGGTTTCAAAGTCATTATCTGTCTGTTTTTCAATCACTGTTTGCCTAACTTTCTTGAGCACTTACATCAATCCCTGAACCTCGTGTTAGATGCATTACTGCCATCTGTCGGGCTGGAGTCTGCATCCACGTTATCAGTGTTAGTATTAGGGAACTATCTAACCCTTACATATCTATAGCCAGTAAGGGGCTGTGACGGCCTTGTATGGCAGCTGAAAGGCGTAACGGCGGTGGCTTGACTTTCTGTTGCTATCCAGGTCTTCTACTGATAAGGACACTCAGAGGCTGTGCTGCCTCATCAGGTCGGCTGTAGGAACTGACAGCTGTTCTCCTCTTGAAATGGCAAATTATGGTTTGTGGGTTGGACTAATTTACCTTTCTCTCATAATTCTGGCACCAGTTACATATCTTGATGCTAATGAAACACAGATTTAAAGGCCTACTCTTTTTCTGGGGTTGGTTTTCTCTACAAAATAATCTATTTTTCTAACCAGACTCCAGTTGGTTCAGACTGGATGTAATTTCCCAAATTACATCATCAACATAATTTCCACAAGAATTAAACTTTAATTTGAAACAATAAAGTTGTGGCTTGGTTTATAATGAACTTTAAGTATAAAGACATTTTAAGAATGAAACAAAACACATTATTATAGTCTAGGGTTTTGGAAATTAGATTTTTTTTTTTACACCTGAGGGACAAATACAAGTTTATTCTAAGACTGTATCTTTGCTTTTTATTTGATATCCTTCTAAACTGTGATCGGCAAACTTTATCGACAGACCTCTTTAGTGTGTGGAAACACTTGATTCAAGTTCTGTACAGTGCAAAATGTAAGAATACTGCAATCTTTTATTATTATTATTTAAATGAAGCAAACACTTAAGAGAGCAGTGTCAAGTCAGATGTAAATTTTATCCTCTGAAGAGGAATTTAAAAGTATATTTTTTATTTGTCAAAAAATTGCATTTTTTTTTCTGTACTCATAAATACCCACATGATGCAACCTGAATTTATCTGAATGTAATATTATGTAAAAAAAAAAAAAAAAAACGAATTAGAATGTCATCCAGATCATTCAGTAGAAACGGCTGTCTGCTCTTTCCATGTAGGCTTTTCTGATGCCCTATATGTGAAACATTTGAGGTGTGCTCTGCCAAATACTGTTTTAGGTTTTTTTTCAGATTTTTTTTTTTTAAAGAACTAGCTTGTAATAACAACTCAAATGTAAAATATACACCATGTTTAGAAAGAAAGGTATAGTTCTGTGTGTAGGGTTTTTATTTATTTTTATTTTTAATCTTTTTATACACGTCGGAGCGCTTGCTGAAATGTATACCGACAGACATTTTGGAATTTCAATAAGCAGGTGAGGATGACAGCCGGTGGCCTGCAGCAGGTTCCTGGAAGGTGACTCTAATGTGGCCGAGAACTCCCTCCACGTAAAATGTTGCTCTTCGCACGTGAGGCCTGTTTCTCCTCTCTCTCTTTAAAACTCCTGCTTTACATGACCACACGCATTTTGCGTCAGAGGGCAAGTTTAAGTTTTATTGATAAACTATTTTGCATGAACAGCGCGCGCAAAATCCATCACATCCATGTTCATCATGTTATTTTTATTTTATTTTTCAGTGCAGCCCTTTGGGTCCTGAACGGACTGTTTTGACTTCCACATTTATTTATTTATTTTTATTTTTTTTGCAGATGCCACCTCATTATTTTTCATTTACCGTTTGTAGAATGACGGTAAATGTTGTCAACCGCGCGCTGAGAGAAGAAGTGTTCTTCTATGATTTCTTTTTTAACGCTTTCTTCCCCCTTCTTCATTGTTGAGAGTTGGGCTGTGGGACATGGAGTAGGAGCTGTGTGTGCGTGTTGTCAGGATCCCGTCTAATCTGCATGTTTGTTTCTTAAACAGGGCATGTTCGCTGAACCCCCCCATTCCTTCTTTCTCTGCATAGACAGCAGATACAGCCCGGGAGAAGAGCAATAAAACAAACTCCTGCTCTCAAAGGTGTGCGCGCCTTTGTACCGCCGCGTTTTGCCTGTTAGCTGCACATCCTCCCCCTTTTCATCTGTCACTTATTCCCCCTCATGTTTGTCATTTGCTCTGTATATTCATTTGTCGCCTGGTATATATACTGTATGTATCCCCCCCCCCCCATTCCCAATGCCTGGCTGGGTGCCCCCGCGGTTGTAATTAAACTTCTCCCTTCAAATGTAACAAAAAGAAAAGGAGAAAGGATTTTTTTTTTCTTGTTTTTTATTTATTTATTTATTTGTATCATTTTTCTCATGTTTCTGCTCTGGGGTGCGTTTGATTTGGCTACTGATGAAGGTTGCACACAATCCGTGCGGCTCCTTTAGAGGAAATGCGGTCAATTAAAGATTTTAGTTGCCACAGGAAGAACATTTGTTTTTATTTCTTATTAATATAGGTAAATTGCAAAAAAATAATAACAAAACTAACAACAACAAAAATAGAAAATAAAATAATGAAGGCAATAAAATCTTAAATATCATATAAAACCAGAACCGTGATCAAGAAATTGCTTACTAAATCAATTGTAGATTATATTATAGTGTTTTAAACCATGACTTTTATTTTGTTAAATTGCTCCTCGATTTCCTGCAATTATCTGATGTTATCTCAACTGATTGCTGCTGTTACCAATTTTACTGTCACCACTTTCTGCTTGCCTTGTTCTCGCTTTCAGAACAAACACCGCCCCCTGCCGTTCATGGGTTAAACTGCAGACCGCTTCAGCATAAAAAAAAGGGGTCGTGGGCCAAGTGGTTAGTAAACAGTTTAAAGAAAAATCCACAGAGACGTTTTATACCCTCCTGTGTGATTACTCAGAAATAATCACCAGCCTGTGCCCTTTTTTTGGGAGGTGAATTGTTTATTAATTTGGCTGTAAATACAATAATATATAGATGATATGCAGAGGGAAATCAGCTCTATTGTAGATGGTTGACGCATGTTTGTCTTCCTGCTGTGTAAATCGTCTTTTCTGGCGGCATATTCTGATTTTCTCCTCTTAATCCAAATCAGAATTGTGTTTATCTGCAGCTTGTCAAGCCTCCAGTTTAGTGATGCAAAAAGAAGAGAAGGGTATAGGAGAGAGAGGGGGGGAGAAAAAGGAGGTCAGTCTGAGCCCGGCGGGATGCAGGGCAGCTGCTCCCAGACCAGTCACACCTACTGCAGCTCGGATCCTGCAGGCATTTGCTTGGCGGAGTAATTAATAGGAAATAATGATGCTGCCGAGAGGTGCGGCATCGCCATCAAGGACGACGCGTTGGCAGCTTCGCTCGGCTCCTTATTGTAAACGATACGTTGCTTATTTGGCTAGCGTGTGATGGATGAAGCAAAAGTGAACTGCAAAAATCGGGAGGGGGGGGGGGAGGGGGGTAGCTGGATTTTTTAAATTATTATTTCAACACGGTGTTAAAAGAGCCGTGGGAATCAGAAAGGAAGAAATACAATTCCTTCCGCGGTTTCATCTGCAGCCTTCGCCTTTTCAGAGAACATCCTCCCAGTCAGAGTCAGAGCAGACGCTGTGAAACGCGCCATAACGCACTTGTCTGCCCAATTAGCCGAAACAATTATTGCAACTTTGACTTTAATTACATCTCAATTTGAAGCCTCGCTGCTGGTGTGTATGATTCAGTGATTAAAAACCTCTCCTGCCCCAGTGCCTTTAGGGCAGCGCATGATTAGGACCTGTCAGCTGCTGCGGTGAACGGAGGCAGCCATGCGTGTTGTGCAACATGACCCGCTGTTGTTAAACCTTGTCAACATATTAACCTGAATTCCCCAGTCATCGTGGAATGAATTGCCCGCATAAGAGGGGAAAAGTGCACACAGATGTAAGTCTAATTGAAAATATAGATATAAATGTAGGCTCCTGCGCGGGAGCTGATGTAACAGCCTATGTCCCAAGGCCTAGTCAAAGGCTTTAATAATAATTTTTCCTCTTTCCCTATATGAACCACAAATGTAAAAATACACAATAAAAAGGAATTTTGTATGGTGTTAAATATTTTTTTTTTCATGAAATGATTTGAATTGGTAAATAGCTGGGCAATGTAATAAGAAGTGGTGGTTTAATTATAACACTATAAAATTAGTTTTTAGGGATGTAAAATTTTTGCTATTTAAATAAATAACTTTAAAACCAAGCACCCCTCTGTGGGTGCATTTTTCAAATCAAAATTGGTTTTATATATATATATATAATTTGTTTTTTTATTGAACTTTTAATATTGGTTAGATTTTGCCAACATTAGATTTAATGATTCAATGATTTAAGATTCATTCAGCTGTTCTCATTTGTTGCATTTGATGTCCAGCCAATAACAGTAACTTTGAGTTGTTTTATGAATGAATATATCAGCTTAGTAAAACTTAATAGAACACTTGCTACTCTATAAAAAATTGTTGAAGAATTAAACATTTTTCCAGCTTTAACAAGTTTAGCAGTAGTGCTGATGCTAAAGGCTAACTAACTTGCTACCAAACGTAGCTTCGTGACCTCCAGGCTGTCGTTGCCAATGAACGGCACATCTTAACTGTGGTTATCAGGAAAAAGTTTGACATGCCAACTTGTTAAAATTTTAAAATAATATTTTAAAATTATGTTACTAGGTAAGGTAAAATTGTATACCTTAACCACAAACCAGTTGATATTTTGGCAATGAAGACAATCCAGACGATATGAAGAAATAAACTGTTAATACACTTGTTATTCATGATCAGGGGTGTCCACAGAAAGTTTTGCTCAGACAGACCAGATAATTTCCTGGGGGGCACAAAGAGCCATAACAATATTTTTTTAGTCTTATGCCTTGCTGTTTGTAGGGGGTTGGAGGCTGGGCATTAAAAAGTAGTTCCCATTGAAGGACAATAAAATAACCATAATTAAATTAATGAACGGTAGGCTAGAAATTATTCAAACTTGTTTTCTCTGATACTACCTTGATGTTCTCACTGGTCTGATTCTACCACCAAGAAAGACCCAAGAAGGACCCAACATCTATCATCAGCTGACCACTGATGATAGAGTGGATCACAACTGTTGTGTTTAAAGTTTAAGTCAATAAAGTACAGAATAGTTTGAACGTAGCTAATTTATACCATTAAATAAACTGATTAATTTGAGAAACTTCGTAAAACTATCTTAGAAATTTGTTAGAACTTAACATATTTTGGTAAGTGCAAAAAGCTTTATTTGTCATTTTCTTTTAACTCTTAAACCTAAATACGCCTACAAGCTACACAGAAATATTGATGACAAGTTTGCTTTATCGGCATGCAAACATTTCATAAAAATAAAAAATATATTCCCGTGGTAGATTTTAAGTGCATCAAAAACAAAAAAAAACGTGAGGACTTCTGACCATTACAGGGCGGACTAACAGGAATAAAGAGGTTTGACAAGGGGAGAACGGCTGTTTTGGAAGGGCCAAAAGGTTCTTCTGAAGCACATTTGATCCTTGTCAAAATATATTGATTTGTGTTCTTTCAAGAGACACTTGATGTCTTCCTTAATTTCTGACTGGCCATCTGGGCTGACTGAGGTACCGGTAAGCAGTTTTCTTTGCTCTGAAGATATATGTCAGGAAGTCAATAGTAACTTGGGAGCTGATTTATTCTTTACTTGGATTTGGTGTGGAATCTGTTAAGATGATGCTCTATGTGTTAGCATGCACAAGTAGCCAGCTTACAGTATATTGGATATTCCGCTTGTGAGGAGTGTGTCAGTGTGCAGCAGTGGCCGCTGGTGGCTGGGATGGGGTTCATGAATCTGCCCACAGCCACAATCAGCGCAAGCCAGTTTCCTTTGGTGTATCCACAGGTGAATAATTTATGGGAGGATAAAAGCATTTGTGGTTGAGAGCTAGACAGTCAGACAGTAGAGGGAAGATGGCTGTGTAACACCCCCACACCACCGCTCGCGCCACCTCCCAGCCCATCCACCCTGCCCCAACCCTACACACCCCCATGCAGCACGGTGGCCTTGCATGATACCTCCTTGGACAGCTGCTTGAAGTGCAAATCTGTGTTCCAACTTGTTCCTGGTGCCTGTCAGCATGTTTTCTTCTTGTCAGCAGCGATTGAGTGTGGGCCCATGTCACCCTTGTACTGCTGCTGTAACAGGATCATTGACAGGCCAGTGACACTGCCCAGCCGGATAATGGAAACCTATTGATTTTTCTTCTACTTTTCCCCCCTTTTTTTCACTCAAACAACGTGTGACACTTTTGAATAACCGGCCAAAGAACAGGTCATGATCAATGCTCCTGACCTTTGAATCGCTGCTACTCCACAAACTGGACTGGGAAAAATAAAGGACAAGGCTGGCTAACAAAAAGATCCTGCTGAAAAAAACTCATGCTCTCTCAGAATTCTGCATCATATGTCAAGTTAATTATGGTGCAATGCAAAACTATTCACACCCCACAAACCTCTTCACATTTTGTCATGTTACAGCCACAGACCTTACTGTGTTTTCATTGGGATTTCATGTCACAGAACAATCATATAAAGAAATTATAATAATGGAGAACTAAAGCAAAAATAAGCCTGGTTTAAAGAAAGTTATACATACAAATCTTAGAATGGTTGGAATGCATTTATATTCATCAATTTCACTCTGAGACCCTTAATTGAAATACAAAAGGGCAACAGAATCCACTTTTGTGTAATTAAACCTCTGAATAAATGCAGCCGTTCTGTGAAGTACTCCGAGGCTTCCTGAAGAATAAGTCATGATGAAAAGTCAGCAAGAAGAAAGCAAAACTAAAGATGTCCTATTTTTCCACAAGCCATGTACGGACACAGAAAATGTGAAGGAAGGTGTTCTGGTCTTATTGGATAAAAATTCAACTTTTTAGCCTACATTCAATATGCGATGTATGGTGGTAAAAGTAACATCATCCCGAGGCCATTCATCCTGAGCCCACCATCCATTGTTATGAAACATGGTGGTGGCAGCATCATGTTGGGGGGAGTTTTGTGGGGGATGGAGTTGAATAAAGGACAATACTGGATGTAAAACCTGATAGAAACTAGCCTAAACATACAGTCCAAGCAGTAAAACATGTTTTTATCAAATCAAATGTATGTGATAGAGTGGTCCAGTCAAAGCCCAGACCTATGTCTAATTTTGTGACTATGCATAATTTGAAAAATATTTTTTTTAAGATGCTCTCCAATCTTATCTAATTCAACTTGAGTTATTAAACAATGAACTACAAATGTCAGACACTAAATGTGTAAAGCTGGTTTGAAGCCCAAAAACTGCAGCAAAAGTTGCATCAACAAAGTATGTGAGTGAATACAAATTCACACCAAACTTTTCAAACAATTTTTTTAAACACCCTTGTTTTCCTTCTTTATCACAATTATGTACCACTTAGTGCTGGACTGTCAGACAAAATCCCAATACAACACAGTGAGATCTGTGCTTATAACGTGAACCAAAATGGAAAAACGTCCTCGGGGTGTGAATACTTGTGCAAGACACCGGGGGGTGCAATACTGCCCTTCATTCTGATCAGTCTAATTGGCACAAGTGGTTAGCCCTGAATTAAATGCAAGCTTTCCTCTCTGCCTGTGTGTGCACAAGGGTTAGTGCTCACTGCTTTAATGGAGAAATCTCCAGAGAGTAGGCCTCTTTGATACCCGTGGCGATGATAAGCATGCATTGGCTGGCTACTATTGGACGAGCCGTGGCAGATGGTGAGTGAGGGTCCTTCAAAAACACATATCTTTCTGTCAGCCTTGTTTTTCCCCCCTTCGTTCCTTCCCCATCTCTCTCACTCTCTTTCTAGCCAGTGGGATAATGAAAAGCTTGATTCTGGTCATGGCTAACTAAATCTCATTATAATCTCTCCTCTTTTTTATTCATTCAGCCCCATGGGATGCTGTCTGCCAGCGATGTGGCTTTCAACCTCCAGAGAGAACATCTTTTGAAACAGCCAGAAGACCTAATGAAGTCACAGAGAGGCACAATTATTTCCCAAAGAAGGAGCATTAATGTACTTGGAAATTCCCTCCGGAGAAACATGATGACAATTGGTTTGTACAGCTTTGATCGCTGCTTTAAATACTGCCCAAGATAAACTGCGGGGTTAGCCCCCTTTGCCACTGGTAAGTAGGAAACCCAGAAGTGGCTATCATGCATTAGATACATCAAATACCATGGCTTTTTTGGAGAAGAAAAAAAGCAACTAAGTCCTTAATCATACGTAACCTTTAAATTACTTTAAGGAAGGAATAACGGTTTCGAAGGGACGCGGAAATATACACGTTTCACCTGAAAGAATTGCAGCAAATTTTGCTGCGCATAACAAAGTGAAATTGGGTTGCGAGTCGCGGGGAAGAGAATGATTCATTATCACATAAGACACCTTCAGACGACTGAAAGCGGCAACTCCAGCTGCTGCTAAGAGTTGCATCTGTGCTCTGTAATCACAGACACTTTCCCTTACATTAATTATGAAATTGGTTTTTAGCTAAGAAAATGGGTGTGATGTTTGAGGTTGTTGGCGCCCCCACTTGCAGTGCAGATTAGCAGATGCGGTACATGATAAACAGCAGTCAGTGTTAAACTGCATTCCCCTGAATCTATCAGGAATCCAGCTGTTATACTTGGATTTTTTGGAGCTTTGTTCAATAACATTCTTCCATGTGTCTCTTACATACAGAACCGCCAGATCTCTATCAGTCTATCTCAGCTGAATCAGAATCCGACTCGACATGCTATGGCCATCTTTCACAGCTATCACTCTCTCTGTTGGTTAACTATGCAAAATCACTGGGAACCGTCAATTATTCCCCCCTCAGATGCATGACAGTCACTGACATTCAAAGGAATAATTTATCACTGTGTTCCTCATTAAGACCCAAGTTTGCAGTTTCCGAAATTACAAAGTGAGTTCAACTTAGCTGGAGTTCATCCGTGAATGAAAGCACAAATATTTAATTAGCCAACATCAAGGCGCAAACAAGAAAAACTGTGACCAGCACCGTTGTTAAACATTGTGTTTACATGCTAAAAACTTACCTGAACATGTACAATTAATGATATACAGTGTTATAAGACAGCATGAGATACATTGCCGCTGTTATGCTGATGATACTAAGCTATATTTATCCATAAATTGTGATGAATCCAATCAGTTTGGTAGACTACAGGCATGTCTGGAAGACATAAAAAGCTGGCTCATTCTAACCTTTCTGCTTTTAAATTCTGACAAGACAGAAGTTGTTGTCTCTGGAGCACAGAGAATGCTCAGTCAGTCACTTAGTTTGGATAGCATTAAATTGGCTTCCATTAATAAAGTAAAGAGCCTCAATGTCATTTTTGACCAGGACGTGTCATTTAAATCACCCTTAAGATTTCCTTCTTTTACCTCCAGAATATTGCCAAAATCATAAATATCCTTTTCAGGAGTGATGCTCAAAAACTAGTCCATGCATTTGTTACTTCAAGGCTGGATTCCTGTCATTCTTTATTGCCAGGAAGTCCACAAAATGCAGTTAACAGTCTCAGCTTATCTAAAATGCTGCAGCAGGAATTAGGATGAAAATTAAAAAGACAGATCATATTTTTCTTATTTTAGCTTCCCTTCATTTGACTCCCTGTTAAATCCAGAATAAAACCTAAAGTGCTCCTTCTTACATATAAAGCCCTTAATAATCAGCTCCATCATACATCAGAGATCTAATTGTTCCATATGTTCCTAACAGAGCACTTCGCTCTAAGACTGCAGGTTTACTTGTAGTTCCTAGGATTTCTAAAAGTAGAATGGGAGGCAGATCTTTTAGTTATCAGGCTCCTCTCCTGTAGAACCAGCTCCCAGTTTTAGTCCGTGAGGCAGACACTCTGTTTACTTTTAAGGCCAGGCTTAAAACTTTCCTTCAAAACAAAGCTTATAGTTAAACTTGCTTAGGTTATTCTGAGCTATTTCTGTGCTGCTATAGGCTCAGACTGCTGGGGACAAACTGTCAACTTCTCATTCTGCTACCTTCTCCTACTACTCTCCAGCTTTAGAGTATTTGCTGTTATTTCAACATTTACATTTATGTTCTGTGTTTTACTCTACATAGAAGCTACATCTGGTCTGGTGCTCTGTTTAGTTGTGACGCCTTCCTGGAGGGGAGCATAGGCTGAGCTACTGCTGCCCAAAACTTCACGTTCTCCTTCTATAGATGATGCACTTGGTCCTGTCTTTCAGTGTTTAACCCTGTCTCTCTCTTAGACAACTACTCTCTGAGCTTTTGCGGCGACTAACTGTATATTCTCTCTTTCATTCGATAGGCTTTTAAACTGGCTTAGAGTTCATCTGTTGTGCTGTATTTCTCTTCAAGATGAAGCCACTAAGGAGCGACTACTGCCATTAACTTTTTACTTTTCTTCAACATAGAAGGTATTCCTGGGCCAGTGCTTCTGTTACTTTTCTATTTGTGCTATGCCTTCTCAAACCACTCATCCAGGAGGAGTGAATGCTGCAAGTCAATGAGTCATTGCAAGCTGCTGGGTTTCCTTGGATAGAAAACTTTTTGGTAAACCATTTTCAATGATAAACTGAACTTGACTGTATTGTTTATTAACTAGGATCAACTTGAATTGAACCAACGTTTTAAAAAAGTGCTTTAAGATGTCATGTTGTACCACCACATCATGTTGACACCACTTACCCTCAATTGAGCCTACTTATCTTCAATCCTGTTTCTGTTTGAGTATAAGGTGGTGCACGAATACCACAAATGTTGGTTGATTCAAATGCCTCTCATACTAACAATACTAGAAGCGCCTTGATATTATGCAGTGGGCAGAGGGTCATGTAACCCAAGGTTCAGCAACTGCAGTCCTCCAGGGCCAGTGTCTTGCACCTTTTAGATATGTCTCTGCTTCAACACAAATGAATCAAATTAGCAGGTCATTAGCAGGACTCTAGAGAACCTGACTGCATACTGAGGAGATAATTTAGCCAATTGATTCAGGTGTATTGGACCAGGAACACATCTAAAAGTTGCAAGACACCAGCCCTCAAGGACTGGAGTTGAAGACTCCTGATGTAAACAGAAGTGTGCACTTGGAGGACCGTATTGAAATCGGCTGATAAACTCAGTAAATTGTCTGAAACTGAGCTAAGTTCTGCAATAAAAACATATACATAGACTTACTAATGTCTTCAACAGCTGATATATAGAATAGAATATATGACACCAATATTCTGAAGGTTTTTCCTAAATTTGGGTTTGAAACTATTTAGCGACCCTAGGCAATTAAGTAATGGAAATGAGCAATACTAGTATTAATCAATAACATGTATAAATTAGGTAAAAAATTCGAAATGGTATTTAATTTTAAATGATTGTTTTAGCTTATGAAGAAATAATGAATAAATGGTATTTAATGCTGCTATACCAAATCGGCAAAACAAGCTAGCTTTTCACTAGCTTTCAGTGACGCTGTTATTGTATTTATATATCTATTTGTGGGTTGTGGTTGTGTAGTTCTCAGGTTGCATTGTTTTATTTGTTTATTTGTTTTTGTTTCCTCTCCCTGCCGTCCTGCGGGTGTGGAGGCGGATTGGGATGTTTTCTTGTCGTTTCTTTGTTCCCCTTCCTCTCTTGTATCTTCAACCGACCCTCTCCCACTTAACTTTTTTTCCCATCCTCTCTTAATCTTGTTTCTTTCTTCCCCTTTATTTTCCGTCATGTACGTACATACATACATACATACATACATACATACATACATACATACATACATACATACATACATACATACATACATACATACATACATACATACATACATACATGTGTTTATTGCATATTATATATATATATATATGTATATATATATATATATATATATATATATATATATATATATATATATATATATATATATATATTTATATATATACATATATATATATATATATATATATATATATATATATATATATATATATATATGTATATGTATGTATGTATATGAGTATATATGTGTGTATGTATATATATATATATATATATGTATATGTATGTATGTATATGAGTATATATGTGTGTATGTATATATATATATATATATATATATATATATATATATATATATATATATATATATATATATATATATGTATATATACATATATACATATGCTTGCTCAGTATGAGGGATTGCTGAAGGATTGCTGTGGTTGGAAAGTCTGCATCAACGGGGCCCAACCTCACGCCAATGACTGACGCAATCTGCTGGGATTCCTTAAATAGGAAACTTTTTAACTGATTGGAGTATTTAAGAGTAACCTGTTAACTTTACACTGGACTTCTTTTGTTGTCATAAAGAAGTTTCACCTCTCATCCAAAAGACTTTGGATTGGTTGGAAGTATCAGGCCTTTTCCACACGTACCCGGGTATCTCACAAAACAAATGTATTTTTGTACTATTTGGCTCAAAGACTACGATGTCCTGGATGACTAAGAATACATCAACATGCAGTTAACTTAACAGACCTGTGTTTGGACTCTGGAAGAAAACCTGAATACCTGGAACATGTAATCTGCATGCAGAAAGACCCTATGCCAGGATTTGAACCTAGGACCTTCTTCCTGGAAGTAACATTGCTACCAAATGTGCCACCTTGCAGTCTCGTCTTTACATTTCAGCTTGTATAATGTTCAAGCTGTTCTGACTTTTTAGAATTATTTTGTTATATTTTATAGAATCATTTCTGCCTGTAAAAATGGTGTTTGGAATAAATCATTAAAAGCCAAATTAGTCTAACATGCATGCAAGTTATAATTCTAACTTGCATATTCTTTAGGAAAATATTTGATTAAATAAGTTCATTCATAAGGTACAGTTTCATATCGCAGTAGAAAGCAGCAAGAAATTGATGTTTTTTTCAAAGGAGCTTTGTAAAACCATCTTTGAATTCATGCATTAATTTTATTAGCAATCAGAGCTGTTACTCCCAGTGTGCTTTTAAG
The DNA here is from genome assembly GCA_963556495.2 of Valencia hispanica. Lineage (NCBI taxonomy): Eukaryota > Metazoa > Chordata > Actinopteri > Cyprinodontiformes > Valenciidae > Valencia > Valencia hispanica. Next base: position 8,922,177 of record OY747705.1, on the reverse strand, counting down.
TCTTTTTCCACCTTGCTTCTGTCGAGGCATCTGATTTGCACTCTCCTGTTTGGAAAGTGTTACCGGTAAAGTTTAACACAATCTTGTGTCGTTCGCGGGGCTATTTTCACATACAATACACCACCTTAGAAAACCACAGAGGAATCATAAAGCACACTCACATCTACACAACAGGGAAAGAAAATCACAGATCGTTTTCCTCTATGACAGAAAAGTGGCAATGATGCTGCTGTGAAGTGCTGCCTGTTAAAAAAAAAACACTGAGATCTGGGCTGGTTAAGTAGTTCTCCCAAAGGATAGCTCCAAATTGTCTTTTTTTCTCATTTTTAACTAACAAAAAACTAATAGCAATGTGTTATGCTAAATAATGTCTAAGGAACCCACATGTATTACTTTTCTTTCATGTTATGAATGTCTTCAACAGGTGATGTAGTGGAAAAGACATGTCACCAAAATCCTAAAAGTTTTTCCTAGTTTTGGGTTTCAAACATTTTAGCAACCCTGGGCAATTAAGGAATAGAAATGGATAATAATAGTATTTTTTAATATGTATAATTTGGCTAGAATTGTAGAAACTGAATTGAACTAAATGATTACTTTTGCTTTAAGAAAATGAATAATTAGTCTTCAATGTACAAATACATAATTATTTGCCACAATATAATAATTTGTATAACAGATGATAAAAGCTTCTGGGGCTGTTCACTAAAGGGATTTTTTAGTATTTTTCTGTATTAACACTGTGGGATGAAAAAACATATTGAAGTTCAATGTGTAACACTGGATCTTATAACATAAAAGGGGATAGTAGCTCACGGGTCTATGCTGCAAAGTCATTTTACATTTTCTTCATGTTAACTTCCTTTCTGTTCAGCTCAGATGAACTTGAGACGATATAGGTGATTTTTTTGTAATGATTCAAATGTATGTTGAGTAACCCTTATGGTAGATTGAGAAGTGTAATTAGGTCCCTTTTTGGAGGAAAGCAGCTGGAAGAATTCCAAGTTTGGGATGGAGGGACAATCCTTTGAAAATAGAACTCATCAAAGAACAATTTGATGTGTAATCTTCCCCAGCATATTTCAAAGTACCTGACTGGAAGTTTGATTTGGACAGACCTTAAACAAAATTGTGCAAACGTGGATGATTGGCTTCAAGCTCGACATCAACAGGACCTCAAACTTCAAAAGCACCTTTGCAACATTCTATCCACAATAGAATATTTTGGCCTTTTTTTCCATCAATCATGCAGTGTACATAGGATCTGTGCTGGGCGGAAATTTAAAAATGTTTTCAATTATTAATTGCTGGTCACTGGAAAGGGTAACACTTTCCAAACAGGAGAGTGCAAATCAGATGCCTCAACTGAAGCAAGGTGGAAAAAGACTTAAAAGCACACTGGGAGTAACAGCTTTGATTGCTAATAAAATTAATGCATGAATTCAAAGATACAAATGCAATCCACATCTATAAAGGGTAAACCATCTAGAGGCAACATTGTAATGTGGCCCTGCTACCTTCATTGTGTGTTTAAAATCGTATGCACAGTGTGGTCACATGTCTGCTGCTATAGAGGTGTTTATTATGGCTTTGGCTTCATCTGAATTGTTAGCAAGGGGGCTTCTTAAATGCTACAGACAGCTCAGTTTCCAGGTATGTTTACATTTCATTGATGTTGTTTCACGAGAGCAATTCAACTCTACATAAATGCATGCTGGGTACATTATCATTGCTGAACAACGGCAACAAAAGATAAGTGAGTAAAGGTTTATGTATACACCACCTTTTCACAAACAAATGTCACAAATTGCTTCACATGTCTTTAGCTGATTTTTAAAGCTATCCACAGAGTGTAAACTCCACAGAAGGTGGGCCCGTGCATTCCACTGTGTGGTTTCCACAGCTTGGCAAAACACGTCTTGCCGAGTCCAGAAGTGGGGTGAGGGGGGCCATTTCAAAGTTCTGATTAGATGACCTCAGACAATCAGTCCGTCCATCCATCCATCCATCCATCCATCCATCCATCCATCCATCCATCCATCCATCCATCCATCCATCCATCCATCCATCCATCCTCAGAGTGTTTCTTCCATTGCCCAATGATGTCCTTTGTCCAGGTCTGCATGCAGTTCCCCTCTCTAAGCATACGCACTTGGGATGGTCCCCTCCTTTCCCTTTCTGAGTCACTGTAAGATATTCCAGAACTTCCTTGAGGTCAACTGAAAGTCTCTCTCCATAGCTTCTCTGAAGCTGCAGTCCGTCTAGCCACTTGGTACTTGTCAGCAGCTCCGGGAGTCCCCAAGGACAAGCAATCCCTAAAGGTTTCCTTATTCAGCTTGGTGGCTCCATCAGTGGGACCTCTGGCTGCCACTGCCACAGCTGGTGATAACCTTCAGGCCAAAGCTCCTGGAAGCTCCATCTGCAACGAAGGTCTAATCAGATTCCATACCCTGTTTCAAAAAACAATGGCGCCACATTGCCGCAAAGCGGAGGCGGCATCAGGGAGCTTTTGGTCATTCAGAAGTGGTCAGCCTTTGGCAGCAATGTGGCACAATCACCTGTTTTTCACAAAAGATTATGCCTGGTGAAACAGTTTACAAATGTGAAATGAACTCCCTATGATTACTTGCATTTTAAATACTGTGACATCATGACATCACCCTCTGTTGCGAAGGCATGATTTTCATTCAAAAGCCCGGTGTTGCCGCAATATTACTGTGGAACTTGGAGGCACGAATGCCGCAATATTATCCCCTCGCCATGGCCCATTTAAAGGACACACCGTGGCGACGGTATTACCCTGATATGCCGCCACGGTGTGTCTTTTGAAACAGGCTCATGTCCCCAAACCCTCTTTGGGACATTAGAGAAATTCTCCCAGAGGAGTGAATTGAAAATCCCTTGTATGTCTGCCAGACATTTTCAGCCCAGATAAGGTTCTGGAGAAGTTCAAAGCAGAGCTAGATTTAAAAACAGTATTCCAAGATTTAAACATCTCACAGAGCTCTGTTCTATCCATCATCTGAAAATTGAGTGTGTATGACACAACTGACACCCTACCAATATGTGGCCACCCCAATGTCCAAGCACTTATTACAGCGCTGCAGAGATGCACAGTTCTGATTGAAGAATCTGTCGACAGGACAACCATTGGTCATGCTCTGCAAAAAATATGGTCTTTATGGAAGACGGGCAAGAAGTAAGTCATTGCTATGGTAATCATGAGGGTGCTCTGGTCAGCTGAGACAAGAGTTACATTTTTGGCCTGTATGCAACATATGCTTAAGGGAAAACTAACATTGCACATCAACCAAAACACACCATTCCTACAATGAAAGACTGCTTGGAGCATCATGGTGTGGGGATGCTTCTCTTAAAACATAATCAAGGAAGCAGGTAAGAGTTGATGGATGAGTCTATATGCAGGGCAATCATGGAAGAAAATCTGTTAGAAGTTGTAATAGACGTCAGACTGAGGCAGAGGGTCGAATTACTGAAGGACAGCGATCATACGTACAGCCAGAGCTACAATGGACTCATAAAGATCACTGCATATTTATGGGTGAGAATGGCCCGGTCAAAGTCCAGACCTAATTACAATTGAGAAAATGTGCCAGGAGCTGAAAATTGATGTTCACAGACGCTCACCATCCAATCTAACTGAGTTTTAGCCAATTTGGAATAAATTATAGACACATTTTTCTTTGGAAATGCAAAGACAACTTGCTATGTTTGGCAGCCACCAAACACTGCACATTACCACATACACATTGTGCCCACTGTGAAGCATGCTGGTGGCAGCATCATGCTGTGAGGCAGCTTCTCTGCAGCAGGCCCTGGAAGGCTTGTAAAGTTAGGGGCTAAAATGAATGCAGCAAAGTATAGAGAAAGACTATTTGTTTCTATTTGCAAGAGAACTACAGCTTGAGAGAAGATATATTCCTGCAAGACAACGACCTGAAGCATCCAGCTAAGGTCAGGGTCACACCGGACGTGGAAGCGGCACGGAACGGAGACCGCTTCCATTCGCCGCCCTTGTTAACCAATGGAGTAGTTCACACCAGACGTGAAGCGCCGCGGTCCTCCGCAAGCAGCTCTCGGAGTGAAACAATTGTTTCGGCGTCTGGTCTATGGCGTCAATTCTGGCAGGAAGTCACACCAAAACACACAAGACAATCTGGTCAATTTTCAAAATAAAAGTAAGTTTTCAAAATAAAATACGGCGATTGACAAATGCGATCATATTTGTGTAGCGAAACAGACTATAGAGATGAAAATAAATAAACACAGAGACACACTTTTTTAGGTTATATACTTACCCATGATGAAAAAAATAGCTCTGAAATAAACAACCGCTGAGCAGAAGCGCTTTGTCGACTGTGGCGGAGAAATACGCGTTTGTTGTGAACAGGGTGGCAGCGGATAACGCGTGAGCTTCGCAGCGCTTCCGCGGCCGGTGTGAACCAGGCGTGAAGCTACACAGGACACAACATGTGCAAGCCAAAGGTGCATCTGCTAAATACTGACTTGGATGTGGGGAATATTTATGCAATCACCCAGTTTTTTTTGTTAAATACTGTTATTTCTCATAATTTTTGTATGAAATCAGTTTTCACTTTAACAATAAAGGGATTTTTCAATAAAAACAAATTCTGCCAAGAAGGCCACATTTTGTTGACCGTGATTGATTAGTAAAAGCAATAAATAACGTATAACATTTAAGGGGTTGAATAGTGTTTATAGGGCTGTGAGTTAGGTAGATAAATGTCAGCGTAGATCAGCAACAACGCATCATCTCCCCTGTTTCTAACCTTTTACTTTTTTAATGCCACTTACTCTAGCGAAATAATTAGTTAAGAAATAAGGTAGCTTGGTGAAAAAGCCATCACAGATTATTCGACACAGAATGAAGTGAGGCGGGAAAACATGGACATAGATGATGTTCGATGTGGTCAGAACAGTGAAGCTGCCACATTGGGATGTAAGAGAGGGGCTTTTTGGACATCAACAAACACTATAGTTAATGAGTTGTTTCAAATTGCTACCACTTCATCTCCATCAACTTCACCCACACGTGTGTGAGCCTCAGTGTTTGCCTGTAAAGCTCTGCTTTTTTCTGAAATACAAAAAGAAATTCCTTCTTCTTTCCAAGAAGCTGCCTGTGGCTTTGCCGGTGTCATTGCTAAACTTAACGCCACCCTCCTAGCCTTACTCAAACTCCACAACCACACACAGCTTTCTCAGCATTTCCTTGCTACTTCCCCGTGGCAAATGCATGGCACTTTTCCTACTATTCATAGATCCAATAGTTTAACTCAACTGGGTTGAATTTGTTCTTAGTGGTTCAGAATTTTAGACCGTTTGCACTTTAACTTGGTGAGGTCATTCTTGTTTACCTAAAAAAAAAAAAACTGGTTTACTTTAAGCTTTCTGGTTAAAAGTAGAAAAGAAATCAGCACCTACAATACATTCTGCTTTGAGCTGCCAAAAGCCTTGCAGTCATTCTTTTCAGCATCCTTTTCTTCCATGCAGGTGAGATCACTTGACACATCGATTTTTATCCCCCACTGCTAGTCATAATTTTCAGTAAATGTCGATTCTTCACAAAGATAAAGGCAGGGTGGTTTTGGCTAGGCACTGAAAATGGCATTTCTTATTGTTTTGGGCTCCTTCCTATCTGCATACTCCAAGTTTTAATGGAACAAGGAGCTTTCACTTTTAAAACCAGAAAACTCACTTGTTTGGTTTAAATCTAGCCAGCAAATGTATTTTTATAATATAGTTCCTTTCAAAGGTATTCATATCCCTTGTATTATTTTACAACATTGTCAGGTTTAAAAAAGCCAAGCCTAAATGTAATATATCTAGAAGTTTTGTGACATATCACCCCAAAGTGGTGCAGACCTGTGAAGTGGAAGGAATATAATACGTAGAACTTTTTCTCACAAATAAAAATGTGGAAAACTGTTATGTGAACTTGTATTTAGCGACCCTGAGTTAACACTTTATACTGCAGAACCACATTATGCTAAAAAATACAGCATAAGGTGGTCAAGAGACTAAAATCTGTTCCCACTCTTCTTTGTAAAACAGCTGGTGTTCAGTCAGATTGGATTTTGGGGGTGTACAGTTTTACCACAGACTCTCAATTGGATAAAGATCTGGACTTTGACTGGGCCATTCCAACACATTTCAGAGCTTGTAGGTTTAGGGTCGTTGTCCTGCTAAAAGGTGAACCTCGCCCCTCGATAGTCAGTAGCCTCTAACAGGTTTTCTTACAGGATTTTTCTGTATTTAGCTTCACCCCTCTTCCCATGAACTTGGGACAACCTTAACACTTGACGTCTTGTGGTTTTCTGTTAACGGTTTCAGACTTTTCCTATCCAGCATGTGGCTCTCTGCAGCTCCTCCAGAGTTACCATGGACCTTCCAGCTGCCTCTCTGACTAATGCTCACTTTGTCTTTGTGTTGCTTGGGCTTCCTGATGCTGCTTGGTCACTGCTGTTCTTTAACAAACCTCTAAGGTCTTCACAAAACAGTTTGATTGATACTTACCTTAAATCATATATAAATTGACTCGATTTACTAACTAGGTGACGTTTGAAGATAACTGGTTGTACTGCATTTTATTCAGGTGTATCACAGTAAAAGGGAATGCATACACACAACTTTTTTCATATTTCAATTAAAAGAAATCAGGCAAACATTGTATGAATGCTTTTGCAAGATGCTGTAGTGCATCTGCTCAATCTTACGTTGCCTTAGCAGTTCTCCTTTGTGTCAGCTGGCGGAAAAATCCATTTCAAATGAGAGCTGAACATAGTCTGCCCTGTTTGTGAGTCATTCTGCTGAATCAAGGCCGATGCATTGTGTGTGCAACACCTTAAAGTCTCTATAGCCTCAGTACAGTTGCTGTTACACTCTTGTAGATTTCTGTGTGCTTTGGTGAGCTGGTCAAGATGTTTGAGGCAGTTACAGCCAAATGCAAAGTGAGGGCACTGTTCTGCTGCATCCCTGTCTTCAAATTCAGACCTTTAATAGAACTTTTTCCTCCCTGTCTCGGTGAATAATGATTTTCCACATCAGGGAATTGCTATCACAGAACAGACGCCTACACTGCCTGCATACAAAGGGCCGTGAAGGATTTCCACTATTCGCCTGATTATGCTAGCCTAAATGATACGTCATATGACTATGGAAATTTCCCTTTTCCTTGAAATTAACATTGCATGTTCCGCATGAAAAGAAAAGAAGAGCTTGCACAAGTTGCTCTCGCTCCAACTGTTCCACTTTTGGACCAGCATTGTTTTCATCTTCAGGGTCATTTCCCTCATTACAGCCTTCCTGTGCTGTGCTATAAATACGCTGCTGGGAGACTAAAGCTTTGTTCCTGGAAAGGTCTTTGAATGGCATTTCTACATATTTAATATCAGACTGCGAACCCAAAGATGCATCTTTGTTGCCTGTGTCAACATTTTCAACATCATTACCACTGCAGAAATATCTGCGGTTGTTGTTAACCTTTTCCGCACAGCCTGGAATGCTTTTTGTATGTTTACAGCACCTCCTGTCTGTTTGGTGCATCACTTTGGTCTCCAGCCTTATGTCACCGGGAAACAACCGCGTTCTCACTGAATCCCATCTGATTACTTGAGCATTATCATAAACATCCGCGGAGCTTCCAGACCATTCTACATCCCGTTGAGATCTTGTTTTTATTGTCTGTTTTTGTCAACGGTTGGCTAATGTGCCCGTGCTCCGTACTGTCACCTGACAGCGCGGAACAGGCCAGTTTAGACTCATTCTGTACCGGGTGAGACAGTGGCGTGTTGACACCTGGCTGCGCGGCCAGTGTTTTTACGACGGGTCCCGCTGTGTTCTTCCAAGCGTCTGATTGAAGCTCACTGGGTGGCGGCAACACCTCGGGGCTCGTGTCCTTCTCCGCTTGCCACGTGGCATCCAGGACACGGCTGGATAAAACAGAGCCTTTGTTCAGGACACAGTGTAACTCTGAGGTAGGGTGTGAACCAGGTCCATTAACAAGTGCTCCTGAAGGCAATGAATTGCCTGCGTGGAGAACAGCAGGGACACTGCTGTATACAAATAGATTCGACTGGGTTCCATTTAAAGGGTTTTCATGTTCATCTGAGGACAGACCTGCTGCATTGTTCTTCAGGGAGGAAGTGTGACTCTGTAATGGCTTCCAAGTAGGAATCGGGTCGCCAGACGCAGATTTCACGTCTTTGTCCTTTTGTGCATTTGGCATTGGGTCAGACATACCGAGTCCTTCTGAAACACAAAAAAAAAGACCCAAGTGATCAAATATACTTAATACAAGCTGAATGTCCTGTCTCTTAAAGAAAAGGTTTTAATTTTTCAATTGCAAAATGAAACAATCTGCATAGCTAGCTATGTAACACTAATCGATATTTATCTCAACCCTATTTTACACAGTACTTTTTATAACCAATAAAATTTGCTCACAACTTTCATAGGTTTTTTTTAAGTGCATCGAATACTGTTTCGATGTACAAAATTAAATCAGTATTTCAGAGCAGAAACAAATGTATTACGTTTCAACCATTTTTCCAAGTACACCGATCCTCTTGCTTATTTCATTTATACCCAGAAATTAGGTTTTAAAAGTTGCTTTATATTGACTTAATCTTTACAGTAGTTTTGGTATGTAAGTAAAAAGTATTTACTAAATTACAGCATACTTAATCTTGATTAATCACATTCTTATCAAATACAGTGGACCCCCATTTGCGTTTCAGTAGATTCACTTTTTTCACGTTTCTTTCTGTAAAACTTTACTCTGAATTTGCCTATTTTTTTATTTATTATTTTCACAGAGAATATCTAAAATATTCCTGAGAAAAATCAACTGGGGAAGGTGAAATACTTTGGCACAATGGTACTTTACCTGAGCCATTCATCTTTAATGGTGCTGATAGGCTCTGCCCCAGACAGGTGAGGAAAGGCAGACCATAGATGTTGGCTTCCGTGGTAGTGCCAAGACGGTTGCCACTTTGTGAGAATGGTGTAGGGTCTTTGAGTAACCCATAGGATGTATATAATGTTTTTCAGTGCATGTTAAGCTATAATTGGTTCTTTTACTATTACAATAAGCGGGTAAAAGAGTTTTTGAGGTGATCTAAAGTATTTGTGGATTTCAGACACTTGTGGTCCCTAACTCCCAAAGTCCACGATACCAGCATTTAACACCATAAGGAAAGTGTTTCAGTTTAAATACATTTTGATTGGCCACTAAATTAATAAACACACCAAGATACATGAACTTAAAAAGTCACATCAAACGTAAACGTACTTATTTTGACCCTGAACCTCGTCATCTGGTCTGCCTTAGCCAGCGTACTGCTATCCCCTCAGTGTTTTGGACTGATGTGAGACTAAAGACTTGAAGTCCTGTGCTGTTCACCACATCCTGGGGGGCTTGTTTTTTTCAGCTTGGTAGACAAACAATAAGTGCATTCAAATCATTCAATCAATCAATAAAAAACAACAAACAGTATCACAGTCTGGTTCAGCCATAGCATACATGTTAGCATTCATCATGGCATATTGATTCATTTTCTAGCTCAGATTTATAAGGTTGAGCCTCTTGCAGTTGGAACACTCCCCCTTACTGATCTTGGGCATATTATTCTGTATCCTAGTTGTATTTCTCAGGGAAAACGTCGTTCAAGCTGGATGAAAAATGCTTCAAAATGTGCACTAAAGATTATTAAACTTGTTTATTAAAGCCAACAAATCATCCGGGAACTTGCTTAATTGTGTTGATCCTATTTACTGCCATTCTCACCATCCAGTATCAGTCCTTATGTCCCTCTACCAAGCCACCCTGATGTTTTTAATGTGTATTTTTGTAAAATTCACAATGATTTTTATATTTTTTAATAGAATTTATTGGAACAATCCACAACTTTCAACATAGAACACAGAAACCTTTCAAACTACGTGTCTTATCAGAACTCTTACTGAGTTGAGATATTAATTCATGACACAACACACCTAAACAGATATCCTATTCTCTGCTGTACACGGCACACAACAATAAATATTAAAGACTGAGGTTATGATTTGTTACAAAAAAAAAAAACATCTAATGTCAGAATGTAACTTTCTTTTAACAACACATTTATAAATATGCTTGTTTTACATTGAAATAGTTTTAATGGCTAATATTTAATACCCTTCGAAATTCATTTTTACAGTATGGCAACGGAGTATTGTTTTAAAAAAATGTTCTTCGGGCCATTCCCATTGCTCCACAAAATGAGAAAGGTATTATTTTGTGCTGCATTATGATTTTCCAACACCCTCTTATGCCACCTCTATTCACAACAAACCCTGCTGTTAGCCCTGAATACCCTGGTGAGGATGCTTAATTATGTGAGCGTACCTCTGGGACACAACCTCCCTGATTCTCCACCGAAAGTTCTCAGTCGTCTGCTAAAATTGACCAATTTCCATGGGAACAAAGTACACCTCCAATGAGATCATATTGCGTCTTATCACTCCGTGATGGTGCCAACCCAGATCCCAGCGTGAGACTGTTGTTGCTTCAATCCTGACAAATTGGCAGGAACACAATCTGTCTGAAACACAAACACAAACCCCCACAAAGAAAGCATACTCTTCTGTACACACATTTAGACAACATGCAGATTAATTTAGGAGGAGGGACTGAAGGTGTAACAATCTTCATTCACTGTTCAAACCTTTTAAACCAATGCTTATGAGTAATTAAAATGGATAATAACTGAAGAGTGTACATAATCTCTCATACCCAATTACACAATGCTGTCCAAAGCTGATGTAGTTTAAAACGTATGCTCAGTGGATTTAATATCCTGGGCTGGTTGCTCTCTACGGGAACCTGCATTGCTAACGAAGTGGTAAATTCAGTGTTAATGAGTGGCTTCACTGTTACCACCTCAGAGGTAAAGCCTCCTGAGCTCCATATTCTCCCCATCTGTTGTGGTGTTGGAGGTTTGAAGGGAGAACAGACGCTCCACATTTAAAGCAAACTTAACTGTTACTCCCAAACAGCAGGGTGGCAAAAACCATCAAAATATGTCGGTGGAAAACGTACAAGGCTCATTAGCAGCCAACTCACACAACCTGTGTCTATATATAACGAAGGGGGCTTGAACAGTGGAGCGATTTTTAGAAATGTATTTGCTTCTATTTACCTCATTTAGTCAAAGTTAAAAGGCTGACTCTGCCTTGCCTGAAGATATTTACAGGGATTATGAGCTTTAATACAGCTAAGCTGTATGCACAGATCAATCTGCTACAAGCTTTCACTAACCCTGCCCAGTATCCTCCCCAAGACACAGCTTTTTTTTCTTAGCTTGGAAAATGAGATTTATGGGAAGCTTATACATTCACTTAGACAAGAAAAACAACCAAACATCTCATATTCTTGTAACGTTAGAAGGTCATTTTCATATTTTCATTTTAGAATCTGAACTTCAACTTGTACAAGTTATTGTGTTCACTTGTAAATACAATTTACAAGAGAACACAAAATAAAAACGTACAACCTCAGAGGCATGAATGGGACATGAGTCAGTCTTTCTTCTGAAGCACTTGCAGTGTTAATAAATTGGGGGGGGTGGGGGGGTTGTTGCTTTGTTATTACAAAATTAATGCAGAAACCTGATTAATCCATGAGAAATACTTCATGTTGTACCTACAGTAATATTAGTATTTTGGGATGCTTTTATTTGTCTTTAAAAGTGTTTCCCTAATACAAGAAAGAAATGTGTACATCTGCATACCCATCATGCACCACCTGTCCTTGCAGGCAAGATTTGCTCCATTTTAGAATTGTGGTTTGGCAGACGATGAAAATAATTCACAGAGCCACAAATTGGGCCTCACTCCACATTTTGGACAACCTTGATTTACAGGTTAGATCTGTAGAACTAACTAACCAGTTTCAGGATTAAAATTATTCTCAATGCTGATGTCAAACTATATTACACTAAAATATATCAATCTCATTTATTTGTAACATTGGTGTTAGTATTTCCCCCCCGTGTGACCTACTGTCTATAGGAGGATCTTTTGTCACGTCAATGTTTAGGTTTTCTCACAATGCATCATGGTACTGTGTGGCAGGAAGCAACGTATTTTACCTATAATTCTATTGTTTTGCATCTTTCGAGGACGATTTAGCGAAGCTGATGGTTCATTCTTCCTGTGTGGTTAATTGGGGGCCTGATAAAAGTTTTTTTTTCCGAATTCCCTCCAAAAAGGATCACGGAAAACGACAGAAATGACTCCAGGCAATAAGGAGATTAAACTGATCCAAAGAAACCCTGGACTCCTACAGGATTAATAACTATGAATAAAAGCTTGGCATTTGCATGGTGCCCAAAATACTTTGTCTTGGTAAATCTGTGTTTATATATATATATATATATATATATATATATATATATATATATATATATATATATATATATATATATATATATATATATATATATATATCTGTCTATCTTAAACACAAAAGCAGTTTGGCAAAAGATTTGACACACATCTTTCTCCCCAAAAATGATAGTAGTAGTAGATAGTGCCTTGTTGAAAAGATAACACTAGATTTATCTTTTGTTTTCTTTTATCAAAACATAAAATGTGCATATGACAGCCTATTTGTTTTGATGTCATCAACCAAGTTCTAATGAAGAGCAACGAGTAGATCGTTGGCGTTATTAATCCAAAAATCCAGCACCTGGGCATGCAGACTGCTTCTACGATCAGTGATTACATTTTATAGTTATATTTGGTTTTTTTCTTTTTTTTTACGTGTCCTGTTTGGCAGTGTGGAGCTCAGAATTGGTGTCTGAGTACCAAGTAGAAGCCCAACAGATTTACTTTCACAAGCGCAGCAGAACAGCTTTTGCTATAGTACTCCATTTGATATATGTGTGAAAAATCTTTATTATCAATTGCTGGGAGTTTCATTTCCTGATGTTATGGACACGGAGACGGAAAATTAAGGGGAAGAAAGAAAGAAGATGAAGAAGAGAGATAGGAAACAAAATGTCATGAGAGAGGGTGAGTTGAATATAGTATAGTTGTATAGTAGTTGAGTATAGTGATATTTCAAACGTTAGAATACTATTAGAACATTTATGTATTAATATGAAAATGTGACATATAAGACTAGGAAATTACAACAGATCAATAGAAAAAAAACTTTTATAATTCAAAATTCTCATGAAGAGGATGCTCAGGGTTGTCCATAATGTTCTTGATTTCATCCAATCCAATTCACTTTATTTATTTTATACACAACAATGTCGACCAAAGTGCTGAACATTAAAACAACAAAACAGCAACAAAACAGCAAAAAAATAGATTAAAATACATAAATATCCTAAAATCAAAACAATATGGGTAATTGCATCAATCCGTATTAAAAGCCAATTAAAATAAATGGGTCCTAAGGGGAGTTTTATAAACTTGAGGGTGAGGAAGCTTATCTAATGGTAAAGGGCAGCTGATTCCAATGTTTAGATGCTGCTACAACAAAAGGCCAATCACCTCTAAGCTTTAGTCTAGTCTTAGGAATGACCTGTAGCTGCTGGTCAGCAGACCTTAAAAGACGTGAAGGAGTATACATTTTTATGAAGAATCCTTCTTTGCATCATCATCTCCAGATGTTCCACAGTCGTCCCCAGAACCGAATCATAACCTTCTTTATAAGGTAGTTTAGCCTTTTTTAGTCCCTGGCTCTGATGCTGCTACCCCAACAGATGACGGCTGAAGAGAATACACTCTCCACAACAGACTTGTAGAAGAACTGCAGCATCTTGCTGCAAACCTTGAAGGACCTAAGCTTCCTCAAGAAGTCCAGTCTGCTCTGTCCCTTCTTGTAGACTTCTTCACTGTTGCGCCTCCAGTCCAGTCTGTTGTCAAGGTGAACTCCGAGGTATTTATACTCCTCAACCACCTCCACTTCTTCTCCCATGATGGAAACAGTGTTTGACTTATCCCTGTTTCTTTTGAAATCCACAATCATCTCTTTGTTTTGTTCACATTCAAGGTAAGACGATTGTTTCCACACCATGTCATTTCATTATCTGGTTGTACCACCCTTGACAACAACAGCTATAATCAAGCATTTGCAATGACTAGTAGCTTTTTTCATCACTGTGTGGATATTTTTAGTCCACCCTTCTCAGCAGCCACATTAAAGCGTTTTTAAGAAAGAATGAACTCTTTAATGTTGAAGCATTGGAGGTTCTCTTTAACCGAAATTAAGGGGCCAAGCCCAACACTGCAAAACAGCTGCAGTGAAATGGAATTATGGATGTCTAAATACTAATATGGGCAGAAATACTCGTCATTTATACAGTATTTTTCTGCTTGTAAATCATACAACTTAGTTGTGAATAAAGTTTTCTAACCCTGCAAATTAAGAAGGCTAAGAAATTCAGGTTTGTACATCTGACAATAAGAATTTATTTAAGATTGGTACTTATACAAATAATTACCCAAGTAATAAAACGATTTTGCTATGACCTGTTTACAGATACAAAGAACTTACTGAGAAGTTACTGTCAACTTGCAAGTTTGAATTATAGCAGGACTTTTTCTTCCTCTCAGCTTACTGGTCAGTGTCATGTCAATCACACATTTTACCATCCAATCAAAGAACAGATGACTCTTGGTGTGGTACTTTACTATACTATAGGTCCGGAAAGTCTAGCACATTTTGAAGCTGTACTTGCAGAGACCAAAACTCAATTAAAGAAAAGAGAGGAAATTATTATGAAAATATATTTTATCTCAGAATCACAACATGTTTATGTATTACTATGTCAGGTGTAATCACTTAATATTTATCCTAGCCACGATTTTCTGTGAATGGTAAGGTTTGAGCCTTATTAAATGGTTTCTTACTTCTGGAAAGGTAAACTCAAGGTTTACCTGCAGTATTTGGATTTTCTAAATAGCCGTCTGGAGTCTGAGGGTAAAATTGAAAGAATTTATAAGAAGAGTCCCAACAGAGGAAGGCCTGGAAGTCAGGTGCCAGAAAACATCCTTATCGTATGACAGGAAAGGGGCTACTTCCAACAGTGCCAGAAGCTGTTTGCTTTCTAGGAACCAGCGTGGGCTTCTTGCTTCAGCATCTTTCAGGTGTTTCAGACTCCTCTCTCTAGGCCAGAAAGGATTGTCAGCAGAGGTTTAGCAAGTTGCTGTACACCCAAGAAGCTTAATCTGAGGCTTGAAGGCTGATGAATGATGAAAGATTCAGAACCGATTTTAGAGCAATCTAAAAAAAAAACTATGCTGAAAAATGAAGGACAGAGTCGTGGAAAAAGGAGAACCAATCAAATTTTGTGAAACAAAGCTGTTGACACAATTAGGCACAACTTCTTGCTTCTGTGTGAAGCTGGTCAGTCTGTGATGATCCATCTCTTTGGCTCTTTCCTCTGTTTTTGCACAAAGACATGATTCTATAGCACTTTTATCCAAAGTCAAGTCCCAAGGGCTGGTTCCTTACATGTTTTAGATGTCACACTAGATTGATAAACCTGAATTAAATGATTGATTAATTACCAGGCCTCTGGAGAACATGAAGACATGGTAAGGAGGTTGTTTAGCCATTTAAATCGGCTGTTTTTGGATCAAGGTCATACCTAAAATCTGAAGGACAGGTTTTAGATATGACCCTTGAGGCCTGGAGTTGGACACCCCTTGGATAGTTTAAGTGTGTTGGGCCAAAACTTCCATATGAAGATCAAAAAGATTATAGTTTTTCTTTCAAAGCACTTCTAGAGAGGCAAACTTCACAAAGATCCTGTTGTCTTTCTGGTTGGAGCATTATTTAACTAAGGATCTGACACCTGCAGTAAAAAAAAAAAACAGCTCAGAAACTTGAATATTAACTGTACATGGCATTATCTGACATGCATCTACGTGCGTTTACATTTTACTAAATATCTTTTCGCATTTTACACCTTAGTCACTGCATTTTATTACTCTCAAGAGCACGTTCACCCAGTATGTAACCTTAAGGCATATTTCAACTATCTTAATCAGAATAGTTGAGTGTTTATGTATGAATAAATGTGTTCACGGTCAGATTTTGTGCATTTCTTAACACTACACATTCTCAGATCACAACCCCCTTTACACTGGACACTGTGCACTCAGTTCTCCTGGAAACTGCCAAACCCAGACTCGTCCATTGGATCGCCAAACAATGGCGCATGAATTTTCACGAAAGAGGCGGGATGCTTTACAAGGCTGGATACGATCCCTGGCATTGCACTTGGTGATGCAAGGTTCTGATTCTGCTGCTCCTCCATGGAATCCCATTCCTTGAAGCTGGCTGTGTATGCACTGTTGTTGAGATTGTCTGAAGGGAACCTAAGGCTACTCTGCAGGCAACCTCTGTGCATTATACTCTGGGATTTTACGTTACTTTGTAGCTGAGTCACTTTAATTTTGTTAGACCACTATCATCCGACTAGAAAGCTTAGCGGCAGGAGGATTTATTGCACAGAAGGCGTCCTATCATGTTACCACTATGCTCCTGAAAGCAACCCATTCTTTCCCAAATGTTTGCCTAGCTACTGTATTTTGGTGACCATGGAGGTGTTTGGAACAGCTAAATTAAGATGGCCCAGCCCATTTCCTAGTTTAAATCCTCAGATTTTCTGACTACTAACTTTTATGAACCTATACATATTTTATATCATTGGAAACCTAAGAGTCTTGTGATTCCAATTATGGCTGGCGTTTAAGGATACAATCATAACTGAAGACACAGTGAGCGTTTTTGCCAACACAAACGTTCTCCTGATGGAGGTATAAAAATATGGAACTCACCACTTTGTAGTCCAATAAACGTGACAAAACTGATCCATTTCGAACAAAAATGGTCTTTTTACATAAATAAGGGTCCGATTAAAGTCCTCTGATAAAGTGATTTGTCCCGGACAACAGCAAAACCAATACAAAATGTAAAACAAACGCTCCCGAAATGTCTATGGCCATTTTTGTAGTCTTTACGGCTTTGTTTCCGATTCCTTCGCTTCCACTTCCGCCTACAAAGGTCACTGAGCATGCCCAGAAGAAGAAAAAAAAATTCATCCGGTTTATTCCTTACGTAGGGTACATCTCCAACCAATGGCGCATGGATGGAAAGTCACGTTATGGTAAGTAACTTGAACCAATCGCGGTCCAGAACTCTGATGATGGACGCATCGAGTAGCCAATGTAACGCTGAAAACGCAGATATATATAACTTGACCGGGCGGACTTATTCGCTGCCATTGTATATGACGTGCGTAAAGTGTCTTATTCATGAAGAGATTACGCACAGTGCGTACCAGTAACATACTGTTTCAGCACCATGTCCAAACACCCTTTATAAATCAAAATACAACATTGAAGGAAGCCGTGGAGCTTTATATGGTAAGATGCAGTTATGATTCTAACGATGTTTTTAATTCAGTGAGGACTACGGCATTTACCCAGGAGATGGTGCATATGGCACACTTTTGACCACCTTTGACCTGTAGTTATACAAATGTGTGCAGAATACTAATTTTTTGGTTTATTGCTGTCAAATTTGGTGTGGATGAAGGTAATACTTCAGACTTTAGACCCACAGTGCGTTATAGGTCACCACCTCTTTTTAAAGCCATTTTTACAGCATGTATTTACATAAAATAAATAATCAGACACAAATAAAAAAATTTTCAGTGTATTAAAATTCATATTGCTTGTTAACAATGGCACTCAGAGATATTAACAGAGTTCTGGGATAAATTTTAGAGTGTTTGCTTTCCAAAGAGACGCCAGCCAATGTCTCTACTCAAAATGGTTCAAGAACAGCTTTAAGTTAATTTTGGGTATGGATTTTTTAAAAATGTAGGGCGGAAAATGTAGGGATTTTAAGGGATTTGAATTGTGTGAAGACTTCTGTGCATATTCTGTAAATATTATCACCTTCTGCACCACTTAAACCCTAGTGTATACAGATTAATAAAAAATTTATTAGTGTGGCAAGTTTTTCATTTTTGTATTTGTATTTAATTTTGAGCCTAAAACTGTTCAAATGTTTAGTTTTTTGGTATTAGACATTTTCATTCTTTGATTTTCCACTGGAAAATGATGTGCATAGATTGATCACCAGGGGACCAAGAGTAATGCCAAGTACTCAGTCCAACTCAAAACTACAGTACAAACTATCTCCTAATATCCTTCAGTTTTCTGTCTAACTCTGAAAAAATAGGATTTTTATTTAATAATTAACTGTTTCATTGCCGAGTGTAATTTGACATCCTATCTTTGGGGGAAAATCCATATGAGAGCAGGTGCAAATAGTTTGACAGTCCAAAATCTGCTGCTTTTACAATGACATAATGACTACAACAGTAAAGCTCTTTTGTAAAACCTGTCAGAACGATTTGTCATTATTTAATCTGCATTTCCTAAAAAGCTGTAACTTGTGGCACATTGAAGATGAAATCCTAGCTACCCAGGTTTTTTTTAAGTGTTGGGCAACCACCAATATAAATCCCATAAAGTGACTGAAATGAATAGATGTGAGGATAATGTGAATGAGGGACTTGGATAAAGACAAAGGTACAGAAATTTAGACTCCTACAAATTTTCTAAAAATGGTAAATTCACTTCAGAAGCATGTTATGTAAGTAATTTCTCATGGAAATAAAAAACAATGACAGTGGGTGTTTAATGTGTAGGTGAACACTTATTCCTACACTTTGTGCAGCTACAGCGAGTGAGTAAATCTGCTGGAAAAACACCAAAACTCATTGGAGTTACAAATACACATTTGATACACCATCATTCTTTCAAGTTTTCTTACTAAGATTGGAGGGGTTTGTAATTTTCTCTGTAGCCACACCTCAACTGTGAGAGACAGTATTGAATATATATATATGACTTTGGCTGTATGTTTGGGGTCATTGTCCTGCTGCACAATAAATTTAGGGCCAATCATACGCCCACCTGAGTGTATTGCATGATGGATAAGTATCTGCCTGTATTTCTTAGCATTGATAACACCATTAATCCTGACAAAATCTCCAACTCGTATTGCATAAATTCAACCCCAACTGTCCAAAGAACCTCCACCATGCTTTACTGTTGTCTGCAGACACTCATTATTGTACCACTCTCCGGCGCTTCGACAATTAAACCGCCTTCTGCTACAACCAAATACTTCACATTTTTACTCATCAGTCAAGAGCACCTGCTGCCATTTTTCTGCTCCCCAGTTCCTATGTTTCCATGCAAAGTTGAGTCGCTAAGCATTGTCTCAAAGGTATGACTTTTTGACTGCAGCTCTTCCATGATGACCACTTCTGGCCAGACTTCTCTGGACAGTAGATGGGTGTACCTGGGTCCCACTGGTTTCTGCGACTTCTGAGCTGATGGCATTGCTGGACAACTTCTTATTTCAAAGGGTAATAAGTTTAATGTGTCTTTCATCTGCTGCACAAAGTTTTCTTGGCCAACCTCTGCATGTACAATCCTCAACGTTGCCCGTTTCTTTGTGCTTCTTCAAAAGAGCTTAAACAGCACATCTTAAAACCCCAGTCTGCTTTGAAATCTTTGTCTGGGAGAGACCTTGCTAATGCAGTATTACTACCTTGCGTCTTGTTGCTGTGCTCAATCTTGCCATGATACAAAACTATCTTCTACAACATCACCTAGGTAGCAGAGTGTGGCTGTTCTTCCCCCAGTTTTAAGCCTCCTACACAGCTGTTTCTGTTTCAGTTAAAGGCTGTATTTCAACCTAAATGTGACATTGATGATCATTACCATCTGTTTGGTATAATTGGTTGATCATACACCTGACTATAATCCTACAAAATCTCTGACTTTGTGCAAGTGAACCTATAAGAATTGATCATGGTTTGAAGGTAAGAGGTAGTAACATCACATATTTATTTGATTTAGATTTTTCTTTTGTTTGCTCACTTTGCATTTTGTAAATTGATATTATATATGATTTCTGAAAGCATTCTTTGTTTAAAGCATTTTTTTTTCACACACATCCCTGAATTTATCTCCATGGTGACATCAAGTTGCCCAACAAGCAAACTGAGTTGGAAGCTAAAATACTATGTTTAAGATACTTTGATAATTCTTCACATATTCAGCATCAGCACCTCTGAACTGGTGGACAAAACCAGAGTGCATAGATATAATTGTCAGGTGTATTGCCTGTGCAGTGTAAGCAGGTACCAGACGGTGCAAAACCCATCTGAATCGAAGCAGCAAAAATTCGGCAGTGTGACAAAATTTACCTTGATAGCAACCTAGGCTACCCAACACTACTAGTGCACTGTCACGTGGTGTGTGGAGAATGGACCCAAACGCACTCGCTGAAGGAAGGTGCAGGATGTTTTATTAAAGTGAGGAGATCGTGATGATGGTGGTGAACGGAGACACTGGACATCGGGCTGGAATGAAGAGGCAGGAAGACGACACACCATGGGGATGAAGACAATAGAGGACTAGGAGGAAGGAGGACTAGGATGATCCGGCCGGGAGTGAAAGGAAGTGAGGGGTCTTAAAGGCAGGAGGTGAGTAGGATCAGGTGTGGATGATGAGACAGACAGGTGAACACAATCAGGCAGGAATAGGGCAGCGTGACATGCACACAACAAATAGCCAGCGTAACATAGAAAGGTAAAGAGAATTATGTTCCAGGCCCAAAAGAGTTAAGATGGCGTATTAAAAATCCAAAATCCAAGTCATTCATGAATTGAAAACCCCCAAAATCCAAGATGGCTAGAGCTTGTAGAAGCGTAGTAATAGCTACAGTAATGATTAGTTAATCTGCAGTTCTTAAGAGTTATTTTACAATAAATCAGTTTAACATCTATTTGATGTCCTCATTAACTAAACGCATAAAGACAGAGAAGTACATTATTACTGACTTGTGTTACTGAACCACTGAGTACTGGTATTCAGATGTGCCAAAGGAACATATATCAGTGGACTTTGATGGCATTCCCAGATCTAAAGTCTGACTTTGTTCTCCTCTGTCTTCTGTAAAAAGCAATGTGCTGAAGAGCTCGCTGCATCACCTGCTGCTCATTCTGGGCAACTTCTTGGGATAGCGTCCCAAACAACCAGCTGTTTTAACTGCATATCCAGGTGGCACGGTCCACTTTTAAAAGTGCATTCTGAAAGTGAACCAAACCAACTAAATATGGTAAATGTTTTGGCACTCCCTGGCCAATCAAACCGAGTTCACGAGTTCACCAATAGTTCCAAAAGTTGGAGTTGGGATCCACAATGAGATCCTCTTGAAACAATAACCTACATACCATAAAATGACAGTGATAAATCATTTCATAAATAGCACAAAAGATAAGAAACTGGATTTTTTTTTTTATAAAACCCACCTATTGATCTATATATTCGCTGCTGATGCTGATTGTGTTGTGCCATTGCACAGCTTTATAACTGACTCAGTTAGAATGCTTGTATGCTCAACCAAGAGTCAGGGTCATGGGCTTGCTACGTTTTTACTTTGTTGTTCTGAAACTGGAATGTTTGGGAACCACTGACCTAGACTATCCTGGTGTTCACACATATTTGGAAGTTTATGGAGACCTTCAAACTCTGAATGTTTCCCTCTATTCAATATTCTTATTGAGCTGGGGGAAAAGCTGTGTGGCATAGTACACAAGTCTTAAAAGCACTTGGGATAAATCAGTAAAACCATTTAAACCACTGAAGCTGTCTGTATGGATCGAAAGCCAAACTGAAGTTCCTCTGCTATCAACTTCACAGGAGAAAAGCCTAAACAAGGGGGAGCACTGTCCCTTAAGTACTGCACTACTCAACTTCCTCAGTTAATAGGATCTATTGATTTATTTGACACAATTTGAATTTATGAAGCCGTCTCTTTAGTGTAAGAGTATCAAAGCGTGCCTTAAACAAACACTACAGTAATCCCAAGGTAAGGGTGTTCTTTCAATAAAGAGCTACTGTGAAAAAAACCAGCTTTTTCTCTTCTGCCACAACAGTTCTGCAGTCATCCACAGCATCAAAGAACAAAAAATTGGGTTTAAATTAGCAATGTTCACAGTCTCATTTCTTCAAAGTGACCGACTGAGAACATAAAGTTACAAAACACAATTACACATTCATAAAACACCCAAATAGTCTTAAATTTGCACAGAAGGAGATAGAGAGAGCATGGCATCTCACAACGTCTTTGTCAGGATTACGTTCTCTTTTATCCCTCTGAATCCTTGTCACCCAAAGGTCATTTCCATAATAATGGTCTCTCCTCTCCCTAATGGGATTTCGCCTGTGATTATGTATGCCAGTGCCTTGCTATCAGCCATGTCATCTTGAATTGCACAAATGTAATTACATAAGGTCTTTGATAGCTAAACAATATAATTTACTGCTTGAGTGGAAACACATTGGAGCAATAGGAGCAAGGTTATAAAAATAACAATGGAAAATACAAGCACCAGAGGTGCCATGATCCCAAGAATATTATGTTCTTAGTAGGAAGAGAAAAAAAACATAAATGGTTATACAACAGAAAGAATAATCCATGCGTGCATTTGACAGATGTTAGAGTCTCATCAAAATTACTTCCAGTGCTCATTTCAGCAAAATCCTGCAATTTGGAGAAAAGGCTGTCATTTGACTGGATGAGATGATAACACTTTTGTGGCATTCAGTTGAATATAAAGCTGAAGGTAGTGGCATGTTTCTTTAATGTACTCATGAAGGCAGTAATCACATCTGAATCAGATTTCTCCGATTACAGACAGTGAGCAAATGTTCAAACAGGAATTTTCCTGCTCTGGCTTTGCAGGTAGACTCCATAATTTGCTACTACATATGTATTGTGTCTCCTGTGTTGGTTTTTATCTGCTTTCTTCTGTGCCTGCCACAATGTCAGCAAAGAGGTTAATGACAGAGGTACGGGAGCAGGATTACGCCATTAGATGGGAAAACCGACTTAAAGAGTTATTAAAATACTTACATTTGGTCATCTAAATTTAAGGCCTTAACAATTCTTAAATATGTCAAATTTGTTCATACTAGGTCTTAAATTAGATTTACTTAGGTCTGGGGCAGCAGAGGCTGTTCCAATCTTAATGCAGCCATCCATGGTTCGATTCCCGACCTTGGGATCTTCACTGCTTGTCTTCAACCCTTTTCTCTCTGGCCGGTTCCTGTCGTAATACTATAAATAAAGGTCACTAGTGCTACGATAACCTTTAAAAAAATTGACTTATGTCAAAAAATGTGTTTGCTCAGTTATATTAACTCTTCCATCTCCTTTTTATTTTTTGCTGTGTTCAGTTCTGTGTTGTGTGTAGTTCAGGATGGCATGTATCGTAATTTTCAGACTATAAGCTGCTACTTTTTTCACATGATTTGGACCCTGCATCGTATACAATGATGTGGCTAATTTATAGATTTTGCAGGCTAACGGCCACTGGGGGGCACTATAGCAGGAAGCGCAAAAGCAAGACAGACATGTGGAGAAAGATTATGAGCCAAAGAAGACACTACACTACTAGTTTTCATGCACACACCCTCATCATGGAAAACACATTATGCAGCTATTAAGTTAAGACAATGGAGCTGGCCGTCAAAGAAGGAAATAGAGCTACTGCACGTAAGCTTGGCATCAATTAATCGATAGTGAGATGTTGGACGAGGCAGCGGGAAGAACTGAGTCATGGTAAAAAGACGACAAAAGCTTTCAGAGGCCACAAAGACACTGAAGAAGACGACTTCAGTGTCTTTAATGAGGAAGATGAAGATAGCGACCAAAAACTTTTCTGGTAGGCTCAAGTATGTTTTTTTTTCTAACCAGACACGTTACTGTCGTGTTGTGTTGGTGCCGTATTGCTGTTTTTCAGGCAGAGTTAAAAAAAAAAAATCACGTCTGAAATTAAAACTAGAAAATCACTCAGACCTCTGCCAGAGCCATTGTGCTATAAACTGGGCTTTAGCAAACCTCAGTCATGCGGCATTGTTCGTTTTAGAAAGAGGTCCTGATTTTCTGTCAAACCTTTGCAAGCAAGTCATCCCTCTGTTCTGTTAAGATATTTATACATTTAAAGTTGTTACATGAAGCATTTAAATCTAGATATACATGTTCACTTTGGTTCAAATCAGCTAAAATTTTCTGGTGGTTCAGTTTCTTTTCACAGAGAGAAAATTCTAATTTACAAAAGCCTTTCACTCTAAACCACACAATAGCCTTTATTTTATTGGTCAGATGTCTCTAGGGCAGGAGAACCAAATGTAAATACAATAAGTTGATGCTCTGTTCTGAGCTATTAGAAAGCTCAGAGGATTCCATCCATCCAACCATTTTCTATACCCATCCATCCATCCATTTTCTATACCCGTCCATCCTAATGCAGGGTTGAGGGGGGCTGGTGCCTATCTCCAGCAGTCAAGGGGCGAGAGGCAGGGTACACCCTGGACAGGTCGCCAGTCCATCGCAGGGCAACACAGAGACACACAGGACAAACAACCATACACACACACAGTCATACCTAAGGGGAATTTTTAGAGTGACCAATTCACCTAACAGTCATGTTTTTGGACTGTGGGAGGAAGCCAGAGTACCTGGAGAGAACCCACGCATGCACAGGGAGAACATGCTTGCTCAGTATGAGGGATTGCTGAAGGATTGCTGTGGTTGGAAAGTCTGCATCAACGGGGCCCAACCTCACGCCAATGACTGACGCAATCTGCTGGGATTCCTTAAATAGGAAACTTTTTAACTGATTGGAATGTTTGTATAAATGTATTGAAATGACTTCTTGTTAAGTGCCTTGAAATGACATCAGTTGTGAATTGGCGCTATATAAATAAACTGAACTGAACATGCAAACTCCATGCAGAAAGACCCCAGGCTGGGATTTGAACCCAGGACCTTCTTGCTGCAAGACAACAGTTCTACCAAGTGCACCACTGTGTTTCTTAATACTATATAATGCAAAATTATCTGAAAAGTATATAATATGATTTTTAGAAGACATCTTGAAAGCTGGAGGGGCTTTTATGCTTTACAAAAAAGTTTTGCTGCCATTGTTTATTAGTTTGTCTACTCTCCTACATCCCACAATCCAACACATACCTAGCAAGGAAGGCGTTTGACTTAAGCTTGCAGCGTTCATCAGGTAGCTCTGTCGGAACAAGGTCAGATCACATTCACACCATAAACAAACCGCTGTAGAGTTCGTTTGGAACTATACCGACACCACCTCCTCTAAACGATCTCTTTATGGTTGTTTTAGTTCACACTCTAGTACGACTGCTGTGTTTACATCTACACAAACAAAATGAACCAAGGGGGGAAATGAACAAAAGTTTGTTTTAAATTGACTTAGGTGTGAAAACAACCTTATATGTTTGAGATCAATAAACACATTTTAATTTTAAAGGTAAGCCAAGAAAATACAAAAAGAAATGATTCATTTGTTAAGGGAAACCAGCTGTTCAACCAAACTTGGTCCAAGGTGAAAAAGTAAATCCTCCCTAACTCTAATACCTTGGTATGGTGGCAACAACTACCAGCAAGTGGTTGGGATAACTAGGTAATGATGTGGAAGAAGTTTGACCTATTCTTCTTGTTCAGAGTTCTTTTCATTCAGCAACACTTAAATGTTTCTTATCTGTTTAAGCTCGACTTTGCTTAGGCCACTCCAAGATCTTTGGTTTGTTGTTTTATTTAGGTTAGAGTTGTATTTTTCCTTTCCCAAGAGAACCTCCGGGTGTGCACTGGATCATTGTCCTGATGTGTAGACATTTATACAGGTCACAAACTGATAGCCAGACATTCTACTGCAGGATTTATAACAGAATGTATGGTTGGTTTGGTCCTTTACACTCAGTGTGTAGTCCATCACACTACCACCAGCAAAGAAAAGAAGAAAAATAATTCTCCAAGGTCAAAATATTTGACCCCTTTTTACCAGTCAAATACTCCTCCAAGGCTTAGCAGAAAAGCAGTGACAGATATACAAATCTTGTAGAAGAAATTAGCATCCCTCTAATTAATAATAATAAATCTAATAATAAATGAAAATTTAGATCTGTGTTTATGACAATACATTTTGTGGCTATCGGACATAGTTTCTAGCTGTTGAAATGAGGTTCCCATAAAGTTTCTGGCCAGACAAGAATATGCCAAAACACAGATTCACTAAGGTTGCTACATGTAAATAACATGAAAATAACAATTATAACCAACAAGCAGAGCCTCTGGGCAGGCTAATACAGTTGTTAAGCTGTCAGAAAGTGTGATCAAGCTGAGGACGATGACAGGATGTTTCTACATCTCAAGAAATCTGTTGTAGCGGAGGTAAATTTAGACTGGATCTGGACCGAATCGGGATACCGTGGGCTGCGACAAGATCTGCACACTCAAATAACACATGGGGACATATTTGTGTCCATCTGGCAAGTACTGCAAACATTGTAAATATCCTTAAACCAAAAACAATCTCTTCTTTGGCCAAAGTTCAACACCAGTGAACAAGATAGGAGAAAAAAACCTCTTGAAACTGTCTGTAACCGGGTTCCCCTCGGCCCCCGCTCCTGAAAAAGGGAAGAAGTGAAGCGACTGTGATGGTAGATTTACTGACACAAAAAAAAAAGGTGAGGCGAGAACATTGGGAGTGATAAAAGGGGACAGGGAGCGAGTGACAGTTGGGTTAAGAAAGAAGTCATGTTCAATAGCAGGTAGAAACATCAAACAGAGAGTTCACAGGAAAACCATGCAACCTCGTCTTGAAGGAGGATTTTCTGTTGTGTGGAGTAGATTATATCTGTTCAAGCTGCTGACACGGCCTCATTTGCTGCCCGTAGTGTTGGAGGGGGATTAAACGATATAAACTTTAAAGCTTTAAACAATACCTTTCAAAATTAAACGGATTAAGGGAGGGACGTCTGATGGGGATTTCCCAGGGCTTTGTTAGTTTTAAACTCCACTCCTTTTTAAAAAAAGGAGGAAGAAGGCAGCCGGGGAGGGAGAAAAAAAAAGAGAAAACACAGCAGTTAGAAATTTCTCAGGCATGTGACCGTTTTAATGAGGCTGCTCTCACGTTGAGGAGGGCAGTGGGCACAGGAGAGCTGCCAAGCAGATGGCGCCCATAAACATCATCTCTGCTCTGTTTAGATACACGACTTCTCATCTCCCGACACTGAGAGGAAAACAAACCCCGAACATCACCGCGAGCACTGCCCACTTGCCTGCTTTTGGCTCGCCGCGCCGGATTGTCGAAATGGCACATTTCCATTTCCTGCGTTTTCCGCCTCATAACAATATGCATGAGCTGCACAATTGATATACACAGCCTCTAATCTGTTATAAGTATGCAGAGAGGATGCAGAGACTCAGTGGCTGGTATTCTTGTTTAGTGGCAGTTAGGATGTTGACTTTTAATAAATATTATTACCATCTAACTGAAAGTAGATAAACACTAAGCAAGACAGAAGTTGCTGCTATGATTAGGCATGCTCAGATGCTTTCCCCACTGCAAGTGAAAAGCGAAGGAAAATTAAATATATATCAAACTTTGCTGCTTTGCCGTAGACATGTGACCATTCAGATGAAAGGGAGTCAATGTCAAACTGCTCTCCAAATTGAGGACAGGCTCCACATTACCAAGCAGACATCAGTGAGTTTAAATTTCGAGCCATGTCAAGCAAAGCAGCTGTTGGGAGGAAATCTCTCATTACCTATCTTTAAAACCTAATGTGAACGCACCGTGGCAGGAGTCAGGGGTGGGAGGGAGGTCTCTGTACTCTTCAATGATAACCAAAGTGATCGAGTTCTACACTGTAAACAAAAAAGAACACTTGACGGTATCAGATAACATCAATTAATAGTATTTTAATACTATTTAATACTTTTTAGTACACCATATTGCTTTTTTAAATCCACTGTTCAAATATAGTTAAATGATAGTGATATTAGCTACTTGCTTTTGGTAACAAAGTCAGCTTAAATATTATCAGAACAATTTGCATTACGAGTACAAAAGTGGACAGTAAAACTAGCTTTAGACTCGCTAAAGAAGCTTGGTTAAAAATATTACAAGCCACTTTCAACAAACAGAAATGAATTAAATTATTCTATTAAAAATGATTTTTTGCTATTCATTCATATTTCTGTAGAAGAAAATTATTTTAGGCTGCATGCTTTAAAGAAAACATGAAATTGTGCGGTTATTGAAAACAGCGACTTAGATTAAGCCACACGTTTTCTGAAGCTTTTTGGCATCATCATGTCCCCGTAACTGGGGTCTCTGAGCTTTATAATCTTAGTCACAGAGGTATATATTAGTTGTGCACATTCAAAGTGCACAGTCAAAGTCCATCTTGATCACAAAATATGCTATTATAAACAGAGTTTTAGATCATTAAACCTAAAAGTCTATAGCATTCCACTACTGCAATCAAGCAGGTTTTTATAATTTTCTTGTTTTTGTTTTATTGTACACATTGATACTACAATAATTCTGACATTCAACGCGTTGTGCAGCTCTGACTATATTAATAACATATCATGCATGTTTATTTGGGCATTCCGATGCTGCCGGCAGCTTGTACCTCCAGATAAGTTCGTCTTTCAGCAGGTTGAACCGCTATTTTGCACTCCAATGTCGTGTCTGTAACATGCACATATGTGGTACGATCGCATATCTGTTGCCTTCTTGGGCAAAAATATGTATTTTTGATTAATTATGCAGATAAATAATTATAATTACACTGAAATCTTAAGTTTAAGTGAATTAAATTGTAAAATGTTATTTGCAGATTTTATATTACAGTGTATTCCATTGATTGTACAGTAATTCTGATCTCCGTTTGGAGCATCACGTTATTAGGAAACATGACAGACCAAGCTAAAGCATATCAAGGTGGCCTCCTGTTGGTGGTTAATATTTATTGGAGTCACAAAACCACCTTTCCTTATACTAGATATGATTTGGTTATGCAAAAGTACTTTAAAATGTCAGCGAACTAAAACTACTGATGTTTGAAAGTGGAAAGGGGCAAAATGATCAGAACTCACTGCTGACATTGGAAACATTGGGAATGTCAAACACTAGCTAGCTACATTGTCCGTTGTTTTCCATGTCACAAAAAAAAATCAAAAAATTAAAAACTCCGCAGTGTAACGTTTGGATTATACCCTGGCTCCTCTTGAAACAGTTTGCTTGCTTCTGTGATGTAGTCCTTCTTCTACTGAATTTATAGGCAGCTCAATCTCATTGCTGCCCCTTACAGGTAAGAGGGAGAAATGTAACCCTAACCCCGTAATTGTAAGAAAATAAAGTTTGCATGCAGAGATGGCCTAACACCGTATGGGGCCCTCAAGCAGCGTTTGACTCACAAGCCTCCACAGCACCACTAATAGCATTACAGTAGTTCAGCATTTAACACTGCAACAACTGGTTTAACCATGGCTGCACAGTGGCACAGTTGGTAGCACTGTTGCCTTGCAGCTAGAAGGTCCCGGGTTTGAATTTGTCGACAGTCCAGAAACATGACTGTTAGGTTAACTGGTCTCTCAAAATTACCCTTGGGTATACGTGTATGGTTGTTTGTCTTGTGTGTCTCTGTGTTGCCCAGCGATGGACTGGCGATCTGTCCAGTGTCTCTCGTTTGATGATTGCTGGAGATAGGCACCAGCCCCCCGCAACCCTGCAGAGGATGGACGGGTATAGATAATGGATGGATGATTTAACCATATTAAGCAATACATTTTCCTTCCTTTCACATTAGCCAGATCAAAATATTGATAGACATATGGACACTTTTATTTCTAAGACTCACTCCTTTGGTTTGGCATTCATGTCCGATGTACGGCCCGATGTAGAGACTCGGTAGAGTCCTGAAACAGATGGCATGGATATTTTTTTTGCTCACAAGCAACAGAAAATCTGTCATTTATTGAGATTTATTTACAGTTACAGTGCAGATAAAATGTACTACACATTATTAAACTAACTACATTGTATTATTACTTTTAACCTATCAACATTCAGATTTTTCTCTGTATGATTTCAACTAACTTTCGTCAAATCCAATAGATCTTAAATTTAAAACAAAAAGGAATTTTAAATGATTTAATATGTGATAATTTAAAAAAACATGCTGAGAAAAATGTAGGCGCTTTCTTATTCTGTGTCAGTCCTCTTGGGGGGCCCCCTGCTGGAAAGGGAGACCTGAGCAGCAGCTTATTTTGTTAACTACCTTCTTAGAATAGTTTGCAAAGTTTATTAAAATGTCTATAAGTGTTAATTGTTTAATACCCTCAAAAAATGTTTGAATTCAACAATTCAAAGTACATTTTACCAACTGGGTGGAACTTAACTAATTTATATTTTATTGTTAAACTTACATGTCTGTGCAAAAGTACTGATTAACATCAACACATATAAAATGTTTACAGACCTTACACCGATTTCTTGGTTAAAATTCAGACATTTTGTTTTATCGGGGTACACCAAGACAAGGAGACAGAACTCAGAATAAAAACTGGAATAAGACGCCTCGTGTTGGGAGTGGCTAAAACTCTGCACGCCTGTGATCACAGAAAGGTCAAAGATGACAAGAGCGGCAAACGAAGAAGAAGAAAGCTTCTGAAGACAAGGCGGCAAAAACTGCGGCTGTCAAAAAGTGCCGAGGAATTCCGAAGGGCAACAAAAGCCTGTTTATCTAACTCTATCAGGAAAAGTGGACAGATGGAGCACTGCAGCCTTGACAGCAGAGGGATTCCCCTGTCCCTTCCCAAGGTCTGCGCTCATGCACGTGCATACACTCACAGACGCATGTAAGATGATTAGCAAGTGCTGCTTGTCAATTCTACCTTTTCTAACCTGGATCAATGAGTGGTCTTGCACCAGGGGCCTGTATCAACGCCTGTCATTAACATGTGAGTGGCACTCTATCAGCCCCTGCTCTGCACGAATCAAAGGGTCGGCCACAGAAGAAAAGGCGCTAATATTTCCTCAATAACCCCAGAGACACCATGGAGAGATGTAAATTGCCTCCCAGGAGACCCCGGGGGATGTGAAGGAGAAACTCGCTGGGAGGCAACAGGAAGCTAATGAGTATAATGGTAAATGTATACAAGGAGAGCGAGAAAGCCCTCTCTATTCATACCAATTAATTCAATCTTATCAATGGAGGTGTACTGTAGAAGGAGGGACCACATCTAACCCCCATCGGCCCTCCTCCTCCCGACTTGCGCCCTCAGCGTCTCTATTATTCAGCACAGGCCTGGCTACGGTCATTAGCCCTGTGGGAGGCTC
The DNA here is from genome assembly GCA_963556495.2 of Valencia hispanica. NCBI lineage: Eukaryota > Metazoa > Chordata > Actinopteri > Cyprinodontiformes > Valenciidae > Valencia > Valencia hispanica. The sequence goes on along the minus strand of OY747705.1, from coordinate 8,890,816 downwards.
GGCTCGGCCCGGCTCGGCTCGGTTGGGCCTGGGGAGTTAAGGAGATTTTAAAAAGCACTCACTCCCCACATCAAAACAAATCACGGCAAATCAAAGGGGCTCAAATACGTCCTTTCTCCGAGGGATGAGGGAGGGAAGCGCCATTGTTCTGAAAGCCTGCTGTTCCTGCAGAAATGGAGGCAAAATGAGAGACAGCAGCAGCTAGAAGTGGCCAAATCAGTCAAGCTGCGAAGATGAAAGTGCAGCGATATAACATCACTTAAACCCTAATAGTGTTAAATAATCCTGCATAGTAATAATTAGAAAATTATGACTGTGATATATTTAATCATTTAAGTGGTGCCTAACAACTGTGATATTTAACCTTTCTTTTTTTTTCAATACCATTAGCAGAGTAACAGGATTTATTTTTCTATCACAGATATAACCTGTGGCAAAACGTGAAAACAGATGAGGAAAGGAGAAATATTGAAGTGAAGAGCTGTTTCCTAAACTTGATAAGAAAATAAATATCAAATTGCTCTTTGGTTTCTTTCAGCTAGGCCTACTTCATTAAGGCACATTTGAATTAGTTTGATGCTGTCCATAAAGTGTGATGCCTGTTAAACATTCATGCATAACCACAACAGTCTGCCGTGGAAACACTGCTGGTCAAAAGGAAGTGACAAGAGGAGGACAAAAATCTGGGGTGGGATGAAGTTTAAGGAAGCGTTAAGACTCCCTAAAAGGGCAAAGAAATGCTTTAAAAGCACAAGAAGCAGAAAGACCGCCTCGCTTTCTCATCGAAGGTCATCGATCTGACGGAAAAACCGCTCCTGATGGGAGCCGATTGGAGGAGGATTTACCTTCGGCAGCCCGTACGGGAGACCGAAATGAAGGTTAATATCTATGTAAGTTTCTCCACGTTTAATCCCACACTCCAGACATCATCGAGCACGGCAAGTAAAAGCTCGGCGTCAGCATAATTGGGCCTAACCTGTGCCCCACGCGCTCAAATCTCTCAAATATCACATCCGGCTCGGAGAATAAAGAAGGGAAATTAATGAGGAAAGTGCTGAGCTCAACCTGAGATAGGTATCACAGAGCGGGTTAGGTGCTGTGCACTTCATGAACAATAGGAACGCCCACCACCCACAACTACTATGAAAGAAAATCCAGGCTGTTTGGACTGGTGAAATGCTGTAGTGCAAATAAATAATACAAGATATTTTTGCTTGTCATAAGTTTAAAAATCTGCCAATGGAACAAATGAAACCTTTTCTTGAAAAGATTTCTTAAACTAAGACAATATATTTGAAAATAACAAAGAATGTCCATAAACAAGGGACTTTTACTTTCTTGAAAATCGTTTTTTTCAGTGAATAAGAGCCCACTTTCATCTGATAAAACAGAACTGTGCACGTATGCATGAACTTAAAGCTTGTTTGATATCCATCAACTTTTTTGCAAACAGTGTTATTTTTCCTTTTCATTAGATGCCTTGCTTAAATGTGTCTTCTTTGCTGAATTTACACAGATAAACCATTCAGTGATCACTAAGACCACGTTACCAGGTGTTTCCTTTCAGCGTGGGAGCAACAGTGATCATATTCTGCCCCTTAGTGGAGAAAACAAGCCACATCCCGACTGAAAGAGGGGAGACAGCAGAGGGCTGGAACTGCACTCACTGGATTGTGGACAGCTCACGCCTCGGCGCTTCGCTCAGCCTTTGATGGGCCTGGGACAAGCTCACCTGCCTGTGAATTAAGATTCAAGCACCTAAAAGTCTAAAGGGAAATTCCTCCCTGAGAACAATTCACTTCCGTGCACCTTGAAGGGAGAATGCCATTCAATTTATATGTAAATTTCCAATTGTGAACATGAAAAACATCCCAAAGTTGGAAAACAAAACACCAGCGTTTGCATGTTGACAATTTGAATTCAGTTTGAAAAGCTACTCGTCTGAAGCTTTCCATATAATCAGGCAACACAATGTGTCAATCAGCTGTAACCTTAGCATTGTATTCAATTATGTCTCTGGGAATCCATCACAACAGAGCAGCCATTACAAATTAGGGGAATGGAGACGCGTGTTTACGCTGTTTGCTACGGCTGCAGCCGTGCATATTTACTGGAGTATGAGCAGGAGAAACACAAAGAAAAGCGCAAGGTAAATGTCAATAAGATGCCAGATATTTATTTCACATAATATTGTCAGCTACAGTTCCTTGCAAAAGTGCTCATACCTCTTGAATTTTTTACATTTATTTCATGTTACAACCGCAAGCACTGATTTATGATATAGATCTATACAAAGTAGTGTAATTCTGAAATGGAAAAAAAGGGTGCACGGTTTGTGTTCACCCCTATGAGTCCATACTTTGTAGAACTACCTTTTGTTGCAGTTACAGATGAAAATCCTTTATCTGCTAACTTTGCACATCCAGAGACTGAAATGTTTGCCTCATTGTTCTTTGCAAAATAAGTCAAGCCTAGTTGGATTGGATGGAAAGTGTCTGTGAACATTCATTTACAATTCTTGTCCATCAGATCTTCAATTCGATTTAGATTTAAATGTGAACACATGAATAAGCTTTCATCTGAACAATTCTTTTATAGCTCTGGCCTAATGTTGATGGTCGTCGTCTTGCTGGAAGGTGAGTGAACCTCTGCCCTAGTTTCAGTTCTCTTTCCGCATCAGACACATGTATTTACCTCTATAGAACTTTACTGTCTCTGCAGAACAACGGCATCCTCACATGTATTTGTTCTTCTCTGTTCTGTTTCTTTCCTCCCTGCCCAGCTGTAAAACATCTCAAATCTCTCTCTGCTCATGTTCTCTCCCACCTGCATCTGCTTTGCCTCTGATTAGTCCTCAGGTTTCTGTGCCATTCTGCATCCCTCCTTGGTGTATATAAGCTCTCTGGTTGCTCCCGTCTATTTCCCAATGTTAATTCTAGTTTAACATATCTTGAAAACTACCTCCCTGTGTTTGCCTTATTCTTTGTAAGTTCCTGTATTTATTTTATTGAAGATGCATTCAGTGAACCTCCCGCTGTCCAGTCTGCGCTTTGATCCAACACTACACCGATGTAGACATTTAGAACCTTACCCTGCTTTAATCTTCTCCACAACTTTCTCTCTGACCTGTCTGCTGTATTCCTTGGTCTTCAAAATGCTGTTTGTTCTCTAATGTTCTCTAAGAAACCTCTGAGGCCTTCACAGAACAGCTGGATTTAGACTGGGATGAAACTATACACAGGGAGACTCCATTGGCTAGTTTAAATAGATGACCTCTGAAAACCATTGTTTTCACTGGATTTTATTAAGGGGTATCGGAGTAAAAGGGGATAAATACAAATGCACAACACACTTTTTAGATTTTCATTTTAAATAACATTTCAGGAAGCATGTGTCATTTCCCTTCTACTTAATTATGCACTATGCATGTTGATCAGTTGTGTAAATTGATCAGTTGTGTAAAATGCCATTAAGTTACATTGAGGTTTGTGGCTATAACCCAGTTCAAGGGGGCATGAATATTTTTGCAAGACACTCTTATTCCTAATTTGACATTTGGTGATTATTAAATCAAAATATGTGCTGTGTGAAAAAAAGTACAGTTATCAAGCAACACAAACAAAAACGTGTTTCCATTCAAGCAAAAATAGCTTCTTGTATCAGAAGCTCGTATGTTGTTGAAAACAAAACAAAGAGAAGCTGATAGGATCTCGGAATAACGACGTTCTAGACTATTTAATGATGACACAATCCAGAGTGCTGGCAGTTTTAACATCAGAGAACAAAAAAGTATTTTCTATTCAATACAAATCCAACAAAGAATATGGCATAAACAGTAGCTGTGTGTGAGTGATTTGCCTTCACACTGGAATATAATCAACAGCCTGCTTGTCACTCCCCTACAAACCTGCCAAGTGTAGGGGTGGAAGCACTGACACATGTAACTGACATCTCAGGTTTAATTTGACTGGTAATCACACCCACCTTTAGTTTCAGAGCGTTTCACACATCTGAGCCACAGTTTCAGGTGTTAAGCTGGTAAGGAGGCACGCAGCCGTGACACTGAATGATAACACCTCTTCACACACAGTCACATTTTAGCTTTATGTTCTGCCATTATGGTTTTAGCAGTGACGGCGAAGGAAGAAAGTTAGACTCCACACTTTTCAGCTTAAATGCAACCGAACCTGAGATCATCGTTATCTATCGGACACCTTCAGTTCAGTTCAGTGGCTGTTTGAAACGAATTACAAACATAAACGCTTCACTGCCTGTCAGCTGGTGCTACTGGTGTGAGGCGTAAACCACGAGTAAATAATCACATCTTATAAAACACAATAGTCTAATGATGTCGTTTAAATTTTCTACGTGTGGGATCTGAAATGTGAAAATGTGTGATAGACATGAAGCAAGTACAATATCTGAAGATTGTAAGATATTAATGCTACGGCGGGAATTTACATCAATATCTAACACAAAAATTGAATTTTTCTCAAATCAGACTGAATACTTTTTTAGTGTCATATCAAAACCCACTTATCTGATTTGCAACTGGCCTTAATATGTTTTCCACCTAGAAAAACAAAAATTATGTCCAATAAATCCTCATTAAACTCTTCAAGAAGACCTCAGCCAGCCATAAATATGATCTCCATACACTGTATGTGATACATTTTAAACTCAATGAATGTTTACATCTCTGCTGTATTTGCACTGTTTTTCTCATTTGCTATTCCATATATCTGTTGTTTGCACAGTTTTATTCTCATTTCTTGTAGTCTGTTATTTTTCAAATACAGAAATACTCATGTACATTATGGGCATATTCTTAAATTATGCTGCTCAGTTGTACAGTTCTTGGAACTGCGTATGCCATTTTTTATTTTTTTAAGAACTGCACAATATTTTGTGTTGTAATTTTACCATAACTGGACGGTATTTTAATTTTTTTATTCAATTTCTATTTCAAATTTCTCATTTCAGTCAACATGTTTCAACTGCCTGTCACTTTGCTGCAGCTACACCTAAATTTCCCCTCTGTAGGACAGTAAAGAAATGTTATATTCTATTCTAATCTATTCTATTCTAAAATCAGCTGGATTAAAAACAGCTAATTATGGGTTATTTTGCTAAAACTGACCTGGGTCAAATGTGGACTAATCCAGCTGTTGTGCAACAATAGGTTTGTTTTGGCTAAGAATAACTATGGATACCGGTAATTGTTTTGGTAGTTATTAATAAAATTAGTAACTTTGGTCAAAATGACCAAGTCAGGTCACCATCCTGATTTATCAGGAATAATAATAGCCCAATAGTTCAGTCTCAATTATTGTGTATTTATACCTGCCTGAGGTATTAAAATATTATTAGATGAAGGAGTAAGTTCAGCACTGGCGTTACTTCCGTAACGGCACGTTACTACGTATATATATGGAATAATAAACAACAACTTTCCAAGATACAAGTGTTAATTAACAAAGATAATTCAACTTTCCAGTCAAAATGCTTTCATCGACAAACTCGTTAAGCTAGTATCACACAACTAACCTACTAAGTCAAAGAAGAATGAACAATAAACTAACTACCAACGGTAAAAATAGTTTAAAAAAAAATTAAGAATATGCATAAAAGTAGGAACAATAACAAGTAAATAGAAAGTGGTCACAGTTCAGTATGAATATGTATGTAAAGACCCAAGCTTGTAATGAAGAGTTTTGGAAGTGCGGCTAACTTAGCTTTAAACTAATTATGATTAGACTAACTAGCACAATTTAGTTTGTGTTAAAACAACCTATTCACAATGCAAAGCGGAAGAGAAGACAAAACAACGGCTGTAGTTCAGTGGTAGAGTTGTTAGCCTACAACCCAGAAATTGTGGGTTCAATTCCTGCTTCCTACATGTCGTTGTGTCCTTGTGCAGGACGCTTCATCTACCCACCTACTAGTGTTGGCCAAAGGGGCTGATGGCGTGATATGGCAGCCTTGCTTCTGTCACCTGTGTCTACAGTCGTAGCTTGCTTTTACCTGTGTGTGTGTGTGTGTGTGTGTGTGTGTGTGTGTGTGTGTGAGAGAGAGACTGAATAATGGAGTTGTAAAGTGCTTTGAAGGTCTCGAAAAGCGCTATATATAAATCCAATCTATTATTATTAATGTTTTGGAAAATTGATTTGATTTTATGGATCAGTCAACGCAGTGACGGATTTTTGTATTTTGGCATACTAAGAAGGCAGTTTCAAAACAACTTATAAGACTAGTTTTTGGTGTTTAAATAATCTATTTTGAAGCCTATCAGTATTTTGAATACCGTAAATAACAATCCTAATTGTTTATGAGCGCCAGCAGTCTGCCGAGGCAGACAGCACAAATAGATAAATGACGTTTATCAACACTAGCGCACATAGCTATTTTTTAGCATCTAGCGCAGGCTAAAGAAAACACTCCGGTAAAACGGACTTTTCTTTTGGTCTTGAATAAGTTTTGTCTCTCATTCAAGAGGCTTCCTCGGGCCTGAAAACTGTATTGGGAGTATCAGATTTATAAGTCCATAGTTAAGGCTCACTAATGGGGCTATCAGTATACCTAACAAGGCTATCAGGGTTGTGTAAGCTTCTAAGCACTAAGCAGTATTGGAGATGTAAGAGTCATTAATGGTGAAAGGACCCAGGTTATGTAACTATGCACTGTTTTGGTCACATGCCTCAGTGTGTGAGTTTTGGTGAAACTTCTTAGCTAGGCAACTCAAGGCTGCTTTGTATGTGTTTGAAAGGGGGAATCCCAAACCACCTCCTCTGTCCAAGGTTGGTTTCATATGTTTTACATAGTTGGCTTCTTTCACTCCTCTCTCAAACCATATGTCTTCTCTATCTAAAATGTGTACATTATTGTCTTCAAAAGAGTGACCTTTGTCCTTTAGATCTAGATGGAATGCTGAGTCTTGGCCTGATGAGTTTGCTCTTCTGCGTCGAGCCATCCTTTTGTATAGTTGCTGTAACGTTTCTCCAATGTACAGCTCTGAACATTCTTCACTGAACTGGACTGCATATACCATGCCACTGAGCTTGTGTTTGGGTGTTTTGTCTTTAGGATGAACCAGTCTTTGCCTCAGAGTGTTGCCAGATTTTAAATGCACTGGGATGTTGTGTTTGGAAAATATCCTTCTTAGTTTCTCAGAGACTCCAGCCACATATGGGATAACTATGTTTTTCTATCTCCTCTTCTCCTCCCCTGCACTGGCCTGAGTTGACTCTTTCCTTGACTTTTTTGATGCTTTGACATATGCCCAATTAGGGTATCCACAAGTTAGGAGTGCCCTCTATATATGTCTGTGTTCTTTGTCCTTTTCTTCTCTCTTTGTGGGGACATGTTAAGCTCTATGCTGTAGTGTTCTGATGACAGATAGTTTATGTTCAAAAAGATATTGGTCTGTATGTGTGGGTTTCCTAAAGACTTCTGTGGTAAGGCTGCCATCTCCTTCCATGTGTACTAGGCAGTACAGAAAGGGTAGCTTGTCTTCTTTAGCATCTTCTCAAGTAAACTTGATGTTGTGATCTACCAAGTTGACATGTTCAGTAAAGGCTTCCACTTCCTTGGCTTGGATTTTGACCCAGGTGTCATCCACATACCTAAACCAGTGACTGGGTGGTAATCCCTTATATGAGTTCAGTGTTCTCCTTTCCACTTCTTCATCAAACAATCTTTGAATTGTTCATCATAAGCTAATTTATCTCTGCCCAGGTACAACCTTACTTGAACGGTTTCTGATCTCCTTAGAAAGGTGAACCTTGTCTGGTCTTGGTTTTCAGCCTTAATTGTTGGAGAACCAGCTGTGGTTAGCTGATCGGCTAGACGCAGGCCAGGTGGTTATATGGCTAGCAGCAGTTTTGGTTAACAAATGTTAGCTCGGAACGTTGGGTTGTCCTCTTAGCTCAGCTCGGATGAGCAGCATCGGCAAAGCAGCTTTGTTTTCCCACAGCAGGACAGCAGGGCATCAGTGACAGAGAGGCTGTCTCTCTTTGGTGTAATCTGTAATTCAAAGATTTATTCTGTGTAGTTTTGAACAAGTCAGGTTCAAGATTTATTCCATCAGCTGGAAAAAAGTTACCTGATCCCCGATTAGCAGCCTGTACACATATTTTGAATCCAAGAAGCTTTTCCAGAAGCTTGCTCCCCTCTCGCCTGAGAAAGATGGAGGTTGAGTGCTGGTCAATGTCTCGCCAGTGTAGCGAACCATAATTTAAGAGGCCAAAGTCAAGGCAGAGCATGCTGTATATCTGGGGTGATGATGTCACACATTAACGCACTGAAGTTCCTCCTCTTCCTGTTGAAACTTAAGTTGGGTTTAATGCCGTGCATTGTGTGATGATTTGTTCTTATAGCAGGAGGTTTCACTCTGTAGTCCAGTTCCAGTTCTGGTAGCCACACACAGCCATTGGCTGTGTGTTTGTTAAGGGGTTAACACAGCAAACTGTGTAATTCTTTTTAGCTCAAAATGGGTTAAAGTGACTCTTTTCTAACTTTAAAGTGACAGTTTGAATTTTTTTAGTGTAGTTTTAGTGTCTGATTTCTTATCAATAATGGTTGCCCTATCTGCGACATTTCCAGGGTGTACACCACCCCTCGCTCTCAATGGCGACTGGAGATAGACTGGGGCGAAAAAGTATTTGACAGCCACCGATTGTGACAGTTGTCCCAATTAAAAAGGTGAGAGACATCTATAATTTTCATCATAGATACATTTCAACAGAGAAACAGAATTTAAACAAAACAACAAAAACAAGAACTTACATTGTTTAATTTTTAAAGAATTTATTTATATAATGGTGCAGAAAATAAGTATTTGGTAAATAACAACCGTTTACCTCAATATTTTGTAATGTAACCTTGGTTTGCAATGACAGAGGTTAAACGGTTCCTGTCGCAGGACAACATGGACTTTCAAATTCCTCCACAGATTCTCTATTGAATTGAGGCTGGAGACTGGCTAGGTCACTCCAGAGCATTGCAATACTTTTTACATAGCCACACAGGTGGTGTGTTTGGGATCATTGTCATGCTGGAAGATCCAGCCACATTTCATCTTCAGTGCACTCACTAATGGAAGGAGGTTTTTGCCCAAAATATCATACATGGTCCCATTCATCTTTTCCTTAATACAGATTAGTCATCCTGTCCCCTTTGCAGAAAAGCAACTCAGCATTCTTCCCCCTTTAAACACAGCGAGTGGTGTTTATACCAAAGAGTACTGTGGTCTCATCTGCCTACATGACATTCTCCTAATCCTCCTCTGGATCATCCGAATGGTCTCTGGCAGATTTCAGACGAGCCTGGACATGTGCTGGTTTAAGCAGGAGGTACTTTTGTGCCCAGCAGAATTTTTAATCCATGACGATGTAGTGTGTTACTAATAGTAACCTTTGTCACTGTGGTCCCAGCTCACTTCAGGTCATTGACCAGTTCCGCCCATATAGTTCTGGGCTGTTTCCTCGTAGTTCACAAGATCATGTGTACCCCACAAGGTGAGATCTTGCAAGGAGCAGTAGTTTCAGAAGGATTGTCACTGATATTGTATTTATTCATTTATCTAAAATTGCTCCCACAGTCCATCCCTGGGGTGCCTTCTTATTCCGACGAAGGGGTTTGAGTGTACCAATGATCCTAGGAGCTAAGTTGTCGGGGGCTTTTTGCCCCTGGTAGGGTCACCCATGGCAAACAGGTCCTAGGTGAGGAATCAGACTAAGTGCAGCCCAAAAGACCCCTGATGATGATGACAATAAATTGACTCAGTGTTCTTTTGCCTGGATGCGGGTTACTGGGGTCCCTCTCTGGAGCCAGGCCTGGAGGTGGGGAATGTTGGCGAGCGTTTCACCCATGGGGCCCAGCCGGGCTCAGCCAGAAGAGGTCACATGGGGTGTGAGAGTGAGGATACAGTGTCATTTCTTGGGTGTCTTGGTGAGTCAGTGAGAATGTATGTGTTTAAGAGGGAGGGAACGTATTACTGTGTCTGTCTTTGTCTGCCTGTCAGGTTGGGTCTTGGGCTGCCCTCTCGCCTGGCGCACATCAGGCCTTACATTTAATGGGGGGCCTATTTCCCCTCCATCACTCCCTGCCAGTGACGGATGCCCCTGCCCACTGGTGCGTCGGTGGTCAATCCGGTTCGGACCTGGTGCGTGCCTGGCCGGGCCTGGGGGGGCCGGTGTGTCAGTCGGCCGATGCACTGGGCCGATATCTTCCCTTGGTTGGTTGGGGCACTTCTTTCAGGGGTGCCAGGTTTGGGATTGTTGGGTGGTGCCTGTTTGGTGGCTCGGCGGGATACGGATCCAGCGTCTCTGCTCGTTCGATCACCTGTTCTGTGCGCACCGTGCGTGGTCGGGTCATTGGTGGGTTGGACCGGCCCTGGCCTTTGTTGGATGCCTAGTCTTGGTGCTCTGTGTTGCGCGGGATCAGGACTCGGGAGCTGGTACAACTTGGTGTCCAGGTGCTGGCTGAGCTTGGCCTGGGGATGCCATCCGTCTGTTGCGGCTATCGGTGGGTCCACTCTCCTGGTCCATGGACCGGCCCGCCCTGGCTTAGCCGGTATCCGGCGGGGCCTGTGGGCTCGTCACTGCTGCCCCCCGGGCGCCTGCATAGTAGCCGCTGGACGTTCCTCTGGGGTTCTCCTCTGCTCCTCTCTAGGGGGATGCGGTCGGCCCCGCCCGGGTCCGCCTGGGGCTCTGGGGGTCCTTTGGACGTCTTGGCTCTAATCACCTTCATGTCTGCATCGATTCCTGGGAGACGGATTGATGACTGCTCACACCAGCTATCAAACACTCCGATGGAGAAACCTTATATGCCCCAGCATGCTCACACTCAAACATAGGTGTGGGGTCTCTGGTGTTGACAGATATATTATTGGGCTGAGGTTAACATTACTAGATCTTGATTAATCAGTACCATGTGTTTTTCTGTGACATTGTTGTTGTATTTTTATATCCATTTTTGTGTGATTTGGTTGTGTAGTTCTTAGTTCACGATGTTTGTTTTGTTTTGTCGATATTCCTTTTGCATTTTTTGTTTTGTTTTGTTTTTTCCCCTCTCTCTGCCGTCCTGTGGGTATGGAGGCAGACTTCAATGTCCATCCATCCATCCATTTTCTTCTGCTTATCCGGGGTCGGGTCGCGGGGGCAGCAGCCTAAGCAAAGAGACCCAGACTTCCCTCTCCCCAGCCACTTGTTCCAGCTCCTCGGGAGGAACCCCAAGGCGCTCCCAGGCCAGCCGAGAAACATAGTCCCTCCAGCGTGTCCTGGGCCTTCCCCTGGGCCTCCTCCCGGTGAGACGTGCCTGAAACACCTCACCAGGGAGGCGTCCAGGAGGCATCCTGACCAGATGCCCGAGCCACCTCAACTGACTCCTCTCGATGTGGAGAAGCAGCGGCTCTACTCTGAGCCCCCTCCGGATGACTGAGCTTCTCACCCTATCTCTAAGGGAGAGCCCAGACACTCTGGGGAGGAAACTCATTTCAGCCGCTTGTATCCGTGATCTCGTTCTTTCGGTCACCACCCAGAGTTCGTGACCATAGATGAGGGTAGGAACGTAGATCGACCGGTAAATCGAGAGCTTCGCCTTTTGGCTCAGCTCTCTCTTCACCACGACAGACCGGTAGAGCGCCCGCATAACTGCAGATGCCCCACCAATCCGTCTATCAATCTCCCGCTCCATTTTTCCCTCACTCGTGAACAAGACCCCCAGATACTTAAACTCCTCCACTTGGGGAAGGACCCCATCCCCGACCCGGAGGAGGCACCCCACCCTTTTCCGGCTCAAGACCATGGCCTCGGATTTGGAGGTGCTGATTCTCATCCCAGCCGCTTCACACTCGGCTGCGAACAGCTCCAGCGAAAGCTGTAGATCACGCTCCGATGAAGCCAACAGGACCACATCATCTGCAAAAAGCAGAGACCCGATCCTGAGGCCACCAAAACGGATCCCCTCAACGCCTTGGCTGCGCCTAGAGATCCTGTCCATAAAAGTTAGGAACAGGATCGGTGACAAAGGGCAACCTTGGCGGAGTCCAACTCTCACTGGAAACAAGCCCGACTTACTGCCGGCAATGCGAACCAAACTCTGGCACCGGTCGTACAGGGACCTAACAGCCCGTATCAAGGGGCCCGGTACCCCATACTCCCAGAGCACCCCCCACAGGGCCCCCCGAGGGACACGGTCGAACGCCTTCTCCAAGTCCACAAAACACATGTAGACCGGTTGGGCGAACTCCCACGCACCCTCCAGGACCCTGCTGAGGGTGTAGAGCTGGTCCAGTGTTCCACGGCCAGGACGAAAACCGCATTGTTCCTCCTGGATCCGAGGTTCGACTATCCGTCTGACCCTCCTCTCCAGAACCCCTGAATAGACCTTACCAGGGAGGCTCAGAAGTGTGATCCCCCTGTAGTTGGAACACACCCTGTGGTCCCCCTTTTTATCACCACCCCGGTCTGCCAATCCAAGGGAACTGCCCCCGATGTCCACGCAATATTGCAGAGCCGCGTTAACCAACACAGCCCCACAACATCCAGAGCCTTGAGGAACTCCGGTCGAATCTCATCCACCCCCGGAGCCTTGCCACCGAGGAGCTTTTTAACGACCTCGGTGACCTCAACACCAGAGATTGGAGAGCCCGACCCCAAGTCCCCAAACCCTGCTTCCAGATTGGAAGGCGTGCTGGTGGGATTGAGGAGGTCTTCGAAGTATTCCATCCACCGACCCAAAACGTCCCGCGTCGAGGTCAGCAGCACACCATCCCCACTGTAAACAGTGTTGGTGGCAGACCGCTTTCCCCCCCTGAGACGCCGGATGGTGGACCAGAATCGCTTCGAAGCTGTACGGAAGTCGTTTTCCATGGTCTCTCCAAACTCCTCCCACGCCCGAGTTTTTGCCTCAGCAACCATCCGAGCCGCATCCCGCTTGGCCTGTCGGTACCTATCAGCTGCTTCAAGGGTCCCACAAGCCAAAAAGACCCGGTAGGACTCCTTCTTCAGCCTGACAGCATCCCTTACCGCCGGTGTCCACCAGCGGGTTCGGGGGTTGCCGCCGCGACAGGCACCGACCACCTTGCGGCCACAGCTTCGGTCAGCCGCCTCGGCAATGGAGGCGCGGAACATGGTCCACTCGGACTCGATGTCCCCCGCCTCCCCCGGGACGTGTTCAAAGTTCTGCCGGAGGTGTGAGTTATAGCTCCTTCTGACAGGAGACTCTGCCAGACGTTCCCAGCAGACCCTCACAACACGTTTGGGCCTTCCAGGTCTGTCCGGCGTCCTCCCCCACCATCGGAGCCGACTCACCACCAGGTAGTGGTCAGTGGACAGCTCTGCCCCTCTCTTCACCCGAGTGTCCAAAACATGCGGCCGCAGATCAGATGAGACGACAACCAAGTCGATCATTGAGCTGCGGCCTAAGGTGTCCTGGTGCAATGTTTTCCTGTGTTTTCTTTGTTCCCCTTCCTCTCTTGTATTTTCAACTCACCCTCTCTCTTGACTTTTTGTTTCCTACCTCACTTCTTCATCTTCTTTCTTTCTTCCCCTTAATTTTCCATCTCCGTGTCCATAACATCAGGAAATAAAAACCCCAGCAGACTTTCCAACCACAGCAATCCTTCAGCAATCCCTCATACTGAGCAAGCATGTGGCGACGGTGGAGAGGAAAAACTCCCCTTTAACAGGAAGAAACCTCCAACAGAACCAGGCTCAGTAGGAGCGGCCATCTGCCACGACCGTCTGGGGGTTTGAGAAGACAGAGCAGAGACACAGAAGGAACAGAAGATCTGATATAAGAGAACTTTATATGTTACAGAAAGTAAAAGTTGATAACAGGACACAGTGGATGTTCAGTTACTGGGAGGATCATCCCAGTCGATGCCCCCCGTCCAACAGGGCATTGCAGCCAAGCAGGATAACAGACCAGGTATATCTTCTATGGAGAGAAAAACACTGAGAGAAAACAAAGTTAACAGTCGAAATAACAGAATGCACTGTAATACAACTGGAGAGTAGTAGTAGAAAAGGAAGTAGCAGAGTGAAGAAAATTGGTAAGTCTGTCCTCCAGCAGCCTAAGCCTATAGCAGCATAACTACAGAGATAGCTCAGGATGACCTAAGCCACTCTAACTATAAGCTTTATCAAAAAGGAAAGTTTCAAGCCTGGCCTTAAAACAGACCAGGTATATCTTCTTTGGAGAGAAAAACACTGAGAGAACACAAAGTTAACAGTCGAAATAGCAGAATGTACTGTAATACAACTGGAGAGTAGTAGTAGTAAACAGAGTGTCTGCCTCAAGGACTAAAACTGGAAGCTGGTTCCACAGGAGAGGAGCCTGATAACTAAAAGATCTGCCTCCCATTCTACTTTTAGAAATCCTAGGAACTACAAGTAAACCTGCAGTCTGAGAGCGAAGTGCTCTGTTAGGAACATATGGAACAATTAGATCTCAGATGTATGATGGAGCTTGATTATTAAGGGCTTTGTATGTAAGAAGAAGGATCTTAAATTATATTCTGGATTTAACAGGGAGCCAATGAAGGGAAGCTAAAACAGGAGAAATGTGATCTCTCTTTTTAATATTCATCAGAACTCTTGCTGCCGCATTTTGGATCAACTGAAGGCTTTTAATGGCATTTTGTGGACTACCTGATAGTAAAGAATTACAGTAGTCCAGCCTTGAGGTAACAAATGCATGGACTAGTTTCTCAGCATCACTCCTGGACAGGATGTTTCTAATTTTAGCAATATTCCGGAGGTGAAAGAAAGAAATCCTAGAAACCTGTTTAATATGGGATTTAAATGTCAAGTCTCGGTCAAAAATAACGCAGAGGTTCTTTACGTTATTACTGGGGGCCAATTTAATGTCATCCAGATGAAGTGATTGACTAATCAGTTTCTGTTTAAGAACTTCTGGTCCAAAGACAGCAACTTCTGTTTTGTCAGAATTTAAAAGCAAAAAGTTTAGGGTCATCCATGTTTTTATGTCTTCCAGACATGCCTGTAATCTACCTAACTGAATGGGTTCATCAGGATTTATGGATAAATATAGTTGTGTATAATCTGCATAGCTGTGGAAATTTATCCCATGCTGTCTAATGATTCTGCCAATTGGGAGCATATACATGGTGAACAGAATTGGTCCAAGCACAGAACCCTGTGGAACTCCACAAGTAACCCTTGAGAGTGAAGAAGATTTATCATTTAGAGGAACAAACTGGAGTCTATCAGACAAATATGATTTAAACCAGCCTAGTGCTGTTCTTTTGATCCCTGCAACATGTTCAAGCCTTTCTAGGAGAATATTATGATCAACTGTGTCAAAAGCAGCACTGAGATCTAACAAAACCAGAACAGACACCAGTCCATTATCTGAGGCCATGAGAATATCATTAGTAACCTTCACCAGTGCTGTTTCAGTGCTATGATGAGCTCTAAAACCTGACTGAAACTCTTCAAACAGCTCGTTACTGTTTAGATGTTCACAGACTTGATTAGCAACAATTTTCTCAAGGACTTTGTATAAGAAAGGAAGGTTAGATATAGGTCTGTAATTCACTAAGTCATCTTGATCAAGGGAAGGTTTCTTGAGTAAAGGTTTAATTACAGCTATTTTAAATTCCTGTGGTACGTATCCGTTTACTAAGGATAGATTCATCATATCCAAAATGGGGCCAGGAACCAAATGGAACACTTGGAATTGGGTCCAACATACAAGTTGAAGGTTTAGATGAGGCTAACATTTTTGATAATTCCGAAAGCTCAACTGAATCAAAACACCCTAAGCACAACTGAGGTTCTACAGTTCTTTCCGATACTGCCTCATTTACTGAGGAAGAAGTAATCATGTTGGGAAGATGCCAATGATTTTATTTTTAATAGAATTAATTTTATTTATGAAGAATCCCATAAAATCATCACTGCTAAGAGCTGGGGGAATGGTTGGCTCAACAGAGCTATGACTCTGTGTAAGTTTGGCAACTGTACTAAAAAGAAACCTAGGATTGTTTTTATTCGCCTCCATTAATGATGAAAAATATGCTGTTCTAGCTTGTCGAAGGGTCTTTTTATACAGCAGTAGGCTGTTATTCCAGGTTAAATAGGAATCCTCTAGGTGTGTAGAGCGCCATTTTCTCTCCAACTTCCTAGTATTCTGCTTTAAAGTACGCAACTCTGCGTTGAACCAAGGAGTCAGCCTCCTATGGCTAGCCACTTTCTTTTTTAAGGGGGCTACACTATCTAATGCCAAACGCAATGAGGACGTAATGCTGTGAACCAGACCATCTACACCCAGGCCCCTTGATACAGGTCCCATAACCAGTGTCAGAGCTTGATTAGCATTGCTGGTTGTAAGTTGGCCTCATTTCCGGTGAGAGTTGGACTACACCAAGGTCGCCCTTTGTCACTAATTCTGTTCATAACCTTTATGGACAGGATTTCTAGGCACAGCCAAGTTTTTGAGGGGATCAGTTTTGGTGGCCTCAGGATCAGGTCTCTGCTTTTTGTAGATGATGTGGTCCTGTTGGCTTCATCAGAACACGATCTACAGCTTTCACTGGAGCGGTTCACGGCTGAGTGTGAAGCGGCTGGGATGAGAATCCAAATCTGTAACAATGGTCTTCAGCCAGAAGTGATTGAGTGCCTTCTCCGGGTCGGGGAAGAGGTCCTGCCTCAAGGGGAGGAGTTTAAGTATCTGGGGTTCTTGTTCACGAATGAAGGACAAATGGAGCAGGAGCCTTGGGATTCCCCCTGAGGCCCTGGCCAAAGTGGCCAGAGAGAGGGAAGTCTGGGTCTCTCTGCTTAAGCTGCTTCCCCTACGACCCAACCCAGATAAGAAGAAAATGGACAGATGGACTGGACAGACAGATAGAGGATGTGCATGGCACTAAAGTAACACAACCTATCGTCCTGAACACATGATCCCCTTTTTGAAACATGGTGGTGGCAGCATCATGTTGAGGGCATGCTTTTGATTGTGGTAGGGAAGCTGCTCAGATTTAAATGCTGGGCAGATTTAGATGTAAATTTATTTTTATTCAACCAAGAGGTTTCTGACAGTAAATCAGACAGGAGGCATCTCCAGATAATAAATCAAAGGGAAACTCTTTATTCCCATTATAGCTGATATTTCTTTTGCATTTTTGTTCCGGTAATTATGAAAATCTGAGGTCTTTGAGGCTCAAATACTACCTTGACATGATTCAATCTTTAGCTCCCTTCACAGATTCTGTATCAGATTTAATGCCGGTCTCTTGCTGAGCCTCTCCAAAATGTTAGTATTATTCCCAGTCAGAAGAAATGTGTTGGTATCATTCAACGATTACTTTAAAAATTATATCTGCCAGTAGCATGAATCATTTTATACAAAACACGCATAAAGTTTGCATGTCGTAGCACAATGCAGTGTTTTCTTGAATGACATGAGAAATCTGGACAAGAGAAAAACTCAATGTAAATCAAAAAATGTTGCTAAAGTTTCCTCAGAAACTATGTCAAGGTTTTTGAAATTCATCTTTTTAGCCTAAGATCCTGCTGCTTGTTAGTTAAAACAACCTTTCTCACAGACATATTCTTGTTGAATCCAACATTTTTTTAAACTAAATGTTAAAATAGTGAGAAACAGTGGTCTTGGTGAAGTCCTCCACGCTTGGCTCAAACCATCTGTGACCAGGTATAATACATGTGAACAACCTAAACATGTATTTTAATAGAGTAACTGCTTTTGCCTGACATCCAGTACATTTCTCCAGACTGCAATGTTCCTGGTAGATGCAACTGATTACTGAAATATCTCTTGGCTGCAGCTGTTCCTGAGCCGAGTTGCTAATTCAGGCCGGTGTATTCCCACTTAAGTAGTCCCAGGTGTCTTCATTTATAGCTGTGTAAGCAGCCAGCCAGTCAGGCCAAAAGAGAGCACGCTACTGTTTGCTGTGCAGAGCAATCTGAGACTTCGGGCATCTTGGTTAAAATATTTGACCCTATCAAGTGACAGATAATCAATTTGTGGATAATGTGCTTGAAACACCTTCCTCTCTGTGGTCTACTAATGCAAAAAGACTAAAACTGGGCGCATAGTATGTCCTGGCCTGCTTTCTGTAGTCATCTGAGCCCATCCTCAGGACACCTGTAGGGTGAGATGGGCTCATTTATGTAGGTCCACCCTTTGATTTAACAAAAACCTCTACTCTGAGCGCTGATAACAGGGATCTGATGCAACATAGAGCCATAGTCTTACGGCATGTTCTGGGATGTTATTATCAGTAATAGTTCCCTTATCTGTAGTAAAAAACGTGTTGTATCACAGGAAGCTTGTAGAAAAGTAAAGAAATACTTAGACCAGTGGAAGGCTAACAGTTAGTCCTCAACCCAAACTGATACTACTAATATCAGTGGCATATACCACTATGTTTGGTGATATTAACTTTTTTCTACATGTTACTAAAATAAAGTTATGCTTGCTGATGATAGCTGCTGTATTAATCCACCTCATCAGCTCCATCTCATCACTCTGCTTCAAGTCTACGAGATGTAGGGTATAGTTTCGATTTACGAAGCCTCAAAGAGGTCTCTAATTTGGAAATGATCCAACTCATAGACTGATGCAGTCTCCACCAATACCTTGACGGGAAACACGGACTTTGTTCAGCTTGGAAAACCGTGACTAGCGAAACCACAATCTCACCTCAAATATAGATTTCATTGCTCAGATTTAATTCATGACATCAGTTATGAATTGGCGCTATATAAATAAATAGCTTGTTTCAATATAGCATCTTTGTACTTCAGGTGAAGCTCACAGTGTTTGATTTCAAGAAATCATAAAGGATTTCAATATGTCACACTGCGAGAGGTGGAAAGTGTAAAATTTTTATATAAACTGTCACGCTGTAATACGGACGATGCCACATTTGTTGCTGCAGACTGTGTCAGAAAGGTCTGACAGAAATATGAACGGAGTGATAACTGGACAGAAAGTTAGAGGTGTTATCATGAGGAGTGGAAGGTGAGGAAACAGAGGCAGCGGTAGAGGCGCTCATGGGGCTCAAACATCTGCATAATTTTCCTGGAAATTTTCTGACATTGCTTTAGTTATTGTTGGTCATCTGTGGTTGTGAGGGACCTAAACCGCAGGTTTTTCTTAAAGGAAATCTTTACTGTTAACTCCACAAAAACTCACTTCAAAACACCGGAACTATCTCTTTAAAATCAATTCTCTTGGTTATTTCTCAAGAAATCAGGAAATGTAATTTTTCACATTCTTATAGTTCAGATTGCTATGAAGACAGTTGACCAACCCCAAATGCAGCTACCAGCAAGAAAGGTGTGGTACATCCTGAGCCACCAGTCTGTGCCTTGGCTGAATCCCACACCAACATATTGGGCATTCGTATCCCTTCTTGTAACTGCTGGACCATCACTACTAGCCATCTAGGCTAGTGTGAGTCACCCAAACTCACTATTTAAGCAAGTCCGACTGTGGCCAACATGTGGCATGCATTTTGTGTCACCGGTTTTATGCTCCCTCTACTTGCTGCCGGTCCATTTTAGAATGGATTTTAAACTTTTTTGTTTGTTTGTAGAGCTCTCAATGGTTTGGCCCCACCTTATATTTCCGATTTATTACGTTTTCATGTCCGCGGTAGATCCCTGAGGTCATCGTCTCAGTTCTTCTTCAACTAAATATGAACATTAGGGTACCCGGATTTCCCAGTCGTGGCACCCAGACTCTGGAATGAGCCTCCACTGGATCTACGCTTAAACTCTGACCTGGGCCTTTTTGAATCCAGAATTAAGACCTTTTAATTAAGGAAGGCTTTAAATACTCAGTGGTACTATGACATTTTATTCCAGATTCCTTACTAGTATTTGTTCTATTTGTCCGTTTTGTTATTCTTAGATTTTTTTGTATCTTTGTAAAGAACTTTGGCTGTCTCAATGACAAAGGGTGTAAATCAATAAATGAATTAATTTGCTTAACCCCTTATAACGTCAAGCCTCAATTTCTGGTTCTGACTGGGAGCTGTCATTTAGTGCATTTGGGAATTACAAACAGAACAATAAGGTATCCTGTCTGGGAATTCTTTAATTGAATTTGAAAAAATCTGTTGCAAATGCCATTCAGTCTCTCTTACACAAGTAAAACATTTAAACATCCGAATATGATGCAAAATGTATGCGGAGATGCATTATTAATGTAGCCTCATATACTTAATTCCAAGTCTTTTTTTTCTCGGGTAGGCTTACACAGTTTTAGGAGTCAGGGCATAAAATAAAAATAATGTAAATGTTTTGATGTGGATATTTAATTACTATTTTTCCTATTAAACAATCCAACAATAACAAACTTGTAGCATAGTTCAGTTTGATTATTTCTCCGGTATGATAAGCAGGGTTTGCGTGCGGCTTCTGCTCCGTCAATGGAGCTGATTGGAATGGTAATTCTAATTTTCTCCAAGATTAAATATTCATTGCATTAAGCAAACAACAAACAACTCTTGTAGTTCCTACTGTCCCACTGATTTCTATTATCAACGAGGAAAAAAAGTCTACAGACAAGTTAAAAGATTCTGCAAATGAATATTTATAAGGTCTGCATAAATTGGCTTATTTATTTTTACTTAATTATTAAAAGCAAGGAATGCAGATGATTAATTATTAATTCTGATATATTGAGAAACTGTAAGACATAAATATTTGTGCATAAATATTCATCTACATCATGCCAGTGTGTATTAACTCTGGGTTTAGGTCTATTTGCTACAGAGAAGATTTCCTTCAAAGCTGTTTCCAAGTCACTTACGGTATTTGTGTTTGCTTCACTGTGATCTGAGCTCATCATTGTACTCGCCAGGATGGCACAAAGCACAAAGCAATTCCGAGGAGCCTTTTCCATACCAGATATAGGGATTGACACGTTCCCTCTGTTTTCTGAGCATGAAGTAATTCTTTTAATGGCCTGCCAGCCTTGCACTCTAAAGTTTGATTTTGCTCTGCAAAATGAGAGCAAAAAAAAAGAAAGAAATCTAGAACAATTTATTATGCTGTTTGTACCTCGCCTCACTAGTTATCGCCTGCAATTTATTTCCTACCTTGGGGTACTGCAAGCCATTTTCCCCCATTTTTCAGTGGCTCTTTTTTTTTTCTTGATCCTGCATGCTGCTGACTAAACTCCTGCCTGCAGCCATGGTGTTGAAACATCACAGAAAACTACATCATTATGCCAGAGCTGGTTAACAAAGAAGAGGCAGAGAAGCGGCTGGAATCACAGTGCACGAGGCAGCGTGTGAATTACAGTAGAAAATCGGATGTAGATTGTCTCTGCTGTGTCAGGTGAACTGTCTCACTAATGAAGCCACTTCCAGGCTCACTTCAAGGTCACAACCTGACCGCGCCGTGATAATTTAAATGTGATATTTTCTGTTATCAATTCAACTAAACCTGGCTGTAAAAATGGTCCATGGAAAAGAATGCCCAGCACTTCTACTTTTACCCACATTTGCTTGAAGTATCCTTCCACACTATGTATACACGTTTGGTATTCATAGCTCTATTTAATTTGGTATTGCAAATCCGTTCCGGTGTAGTACCTTGCAAAAGTTATCAGAAACCCCCAATTTTTCACCATTTGGTGTATTTACATGCACATACAGTATTTATTTTGAATTCTCTGTGAAAGACCAACACAAAGTGCATAATTCTGAAGAGAAAGAAGGATAACAATACATGGCTTTCAGAATTTCTTACATATGGAGGTAAATATAAACATATTCTATTGTAGTTCTGGCTGTTCCTCTAATATAACTGTGACTAGAAAGTGAAGCTCCACTCCAGCTTCAGCTGTTTTTGTAGCATCAAACGGGTTTTCTTCAAAAAATTCCCTGTATTTACACGTCAATATAGAGATATTCACACCCCCTGGCAAAATGTAATTTGAAATAATCTTTTCAAATGAATTAAGTTCTTTTTACCAACTCATGAAGGATATCATTTCAAGGCTCTTTACAGAACTTTATTTTTGACCAATGTTTCTTCTGACTATAAGTAATTTTAATGTTTTGGAGTGGCCAAGCCATTGTCCGGTTTTGAATTTGACATAGAATCTGTAGAGGGAAATTAAATATTAGGGTGTTGGCAAGAAGGCCTTCCAACCTCAAAAACTTGGAGGTTCCCCTCTAAGATAAAACATCAAAATGCCAGTGGAAACATACAAAAAGATGATCAGCAGCAGTTTGATGTAATGCCAATAAAAATAGTTCCACTGTCATTGAGAAAAGAATAAATTATTCTGGACATGCCATTTCAGAGAAAATGTAATTGATAGAAAAATCATTGCATGTTTTTCTAAATCTGATACGCCTTTTACATTGTTTTCATTATTGGTGAAAGAGATGTCTGCCTCATTTCCTATCAGAAACAAACCTCATTGTTAAACAAAAATACTTCAACATTTAAATCTGTTGGTGGTATGAATAATTTTGGGCTCCATCTATCTTCAAAAAAACAAAAACCCTCTCTAACCAGCTTCTTTGTCCCTGCTGAAGAAAAGAATCCCCACAGCATGATGCTGCCACCATCATGTTCCACAAAGACTCGCGGTTGTACAGGACGATGTGCAGTGTTGGAATGTTGGGTCTCCTTTAACCAGAGCACCTTCTGCCACATGTTTCTTTCTTTTAGCAATAACTTTGTTCTTGGCACTCAAGTAGATTTGTGGAGTATGTGAACAAAATTTGTCCTGTCGACAGATTTGCTCTCATGAGCTTGGGATCTCTGCAGCTCCTCCAGGGTTGCCACAGGCCTCTTGGCTGCTTCTCTGATTAGTGCTGTCCTTCCCAGGGCCTGCTCAGTTGTCCTTTATTTTTACAAGCACAAAATTGTGCCACGGCTCTGTAAAGGTCAGAGAGAAAAGGAAAAAAATGTTCACATCCCAACCTTGATCTTTAACATGTCTCTACCACCCTGTCGTATGCTAATACAGTAGTTTCCATTATGTCTGCTGCAGGCTTTTACTCTAGGCTCTGTTGGCAAAAAATGTGCACATTATAGAAGCTCAGACGATATTCCTCAGGGTTGAGTGCTCATGTCTTGGTAATGATGAGGACATTTCCAGCTCGCCCACCTACCTCCACTAGCTGAACAACCAACTAAGGAAGTTCTCTACAAATATACCTAGGCAGCGGTCCTCCATCTTGTACCTGCAGTTGGAAAAAATGACCACAAGGTGGCAGAGAGAGACCTGCTGTCTTCATCCCTCCTGTAGTTCTTGGTAAAAGACTCTTATTAACTCCTATTAAATCACTGCTCACAAATTGTATTTTGATATGCAAAACGGTTTTTAAATGCATATTATATGCTGTTTTAATCCCTAAAAATGAGTAAATATGGCACATTAGGGTTTTTAATATTCTTAGGAGATTATCAGGCACTCGTTGCCTGTGTGGTTGTGCAGGGTTTGAGCATGATCAAATATTAATTCTTCTAAACTTGCTCTTTTAAGAAGATCTTCTTTGATGTGGATGTAATTTTTCATCGGCTAAGCAGATCTTGCATGGTGGTATCTTCTGGAAAGCAGCGGGCCATGATTCATTGATGAGCCTGGTGTGGAGCACACAGATTCCAATTGTAATGCTTGTGCAGGATCTTAAACAGCTCTCAGTCTAGCATGAGTAGAACTGAGTGAAGAGTTACTGGTCTCACACATTCGGGGAGAGGAGAACTGTTCCATGTTTCTGCATTGTGTTTGAGAACATGTTTACACAGCTACCCCAAGAATGCTAGTAAACTTAGACAACAATGTCCTGCTAATGTATTCATATTTTGTCACATTTACAACCAGAAACGGTCCTAGACCATTTGGTGCCCTAGGCGAGCTTGACTGATGGCGCCCCTTGCCCACGAAAAAAGAAGTCATGTCCAAAGAATTGCACATTTATTTAGATAATGATAGTATAACAATAACAATATACCAACATGTGCAAAGGAATAAAGCTGTTCAATAATAAAAATACAAAAAAAAATTTAACTTGAACAGTAGTGCAACATCTGAGAACAAAAAGTGCACACTAAAGAATCCAAACAAAAAATAAATTAGCAATAAAACATTGTGTACAAAATTATATGAAATTTTTTTTTTTTTCTTGCCGCATATTCACCCCCCACAAGATGGCGCCCTAGGCAAGCGCCTATGTCGCCTGTAGGAAGGACCGCCACTGCAGAAACCTCGTTTTTGATTGGGATTTTAGGTGATAGACCAACAAACAGTTGTGTATAAACCAGAACTGACAGTAGACAGATCTGTTTTTGTTTTTGTTCCAAATGAAGATCAAATATTTAATTTAATGGAAGTTATAGGAAGTCCCTTTTAAAGTTTGCCACAAGCTATATAGGGGGCACAGCAAAAATGTGGATGAAAGTGCTCTGGTCAGATGAGTCGAAATATGTGGTGGGGAACTGACACTGGAGAACAAACCATCCCCTTGTTGACCAACGGTGGCGGCAGCATCATGGTGTGGAGATGCTTTCCTTCAGCAGGGACAGGGAATCCATCCATCCATCCAGACTGGCTGGCTGGCTGGATGGAATTTCTTCCATTTATCCAGGGTCGAGTCGCTGGGGCAGCAGCCTAAGCAGGGAGACCTAGACTTCTTTCTACTCAGTCACATGGACTGGCTCCTACAGGGGAAACCCAAGGTGTTCCCAGGCCAGCTGAGAAACATAGCTTCTCCAGCATGTCCTGGGTCTGCCTTTGAGTCCCCTACCAGTGGGACAGGGCCAAAACATCTCAACAGGGAGGCATCCAGGAGGCATCCTAACCACCTGAACTGGCTCCTCTCGATGTGGAGGAACAGCGTCTCTACTCTGAACCCCTCCTGGATGACCAAACTTCCTCCGGAGGAAACATATTTCAGCTGCTTGTAATCTCCCTTCTGTCACTGGGCAGAACTTATGACCATTGACGAGGGTAGGAACGTAGATTGACCGGTAAATTGTGAGCTTCGCCTTTCGGCTCAGCTGCCTACCAAATTTCCCCTTTGTAAGACAATAAAGGATTATTCTTTTCTATTCTATTCTATTCCATTCTGTTCTATTCTATTCTATTCTATCAATCTCCTGGTAAGCACCCTATAGCTGTAATTCTGAAGTTGCAATGAAAGATGGTTCTAGAAAGTAACTGTGGAGGATCCCAAGCATAGGCACAGTACACCACAGCTAGGTTTTTAATTCTAATATGTTAATTCTGCTCCACATTGTGTTGATCCGTCACACAAAATCCTAATAAAAGGCGTTGCAGTGTGTGGTTCTGTGACAAAATTTGGAAAAGTTTAAGGGGTCCAAATGCTGTTACAATTGACTATAAATCAAGCTTTGCACATTTCTGTTCCAACTGAGGGTCAGAGTTTCTTTTGTCGCTTTTGGGATATAAACAAGCAGTTGTGCTTTGATCCTAATTATATGTAGCTGTCAAGGAAGAAGAGAACAGGGAGAACATTCGAGTCAGTATGGTGGAGTTATTTGATTTTGACAACGCTGACCTCTGGTGTCTCTGTAAACACGTTAAAGCAGGCAGGATTAACATGAACGGCACAGGCGACGCCATCTTCTCATCACTCTGCTTTCTGCTTCATGTTGCCTCCCTCTGGGGTCACAATACAGCTAATAAACACTTGAGAGGGCTTGTGCTAGAGACACACACTGATGAGTTTCTGCATGCTGAAGATGAAAAGCTCTTTGGAGTTTGCAGTGATTTTTTTCAAGCATATCTGAGGAAGAGAATTAAAAGGCAAGCTTAAAGTTTCACCAATATGTTTGTTCTGTTCAAAGCAGAACTAGATCTGGTGGGTTAGAAGTTACATGCCTGCACTCATTATTTCAATAAAGCCCATTCTGCCTTTTGTGATTGCTGCAGAAAGAGAATAGAGGATGATCTCTGCTTTTTTTTCCTTACAAACACAAAGGAAGAACACACGCTCATTTGAGTAAAAGCAAGGTTATGAGGGGACCTCTCCCCAGTCCTGATCCAGTCCTGTTTGTTATCAGAACCACTGCCTCCAGTCCCCCCCCCCCCTCCCAGAACATGCTTGAGTTGGTAATCACACAAGACAAACAAGGCTCTTCTGCAAAGTTTTCCACTAATAGGATAAGTGATTGACAGTCTTTGAGCGGCTGCGTTATTTTCTGTTGCACCCTGATGATAGAAGCTCTTTTAGTTTAATTGAAGAACAAATGGGTGTAAGGATGGCGCAGCCATGGGGGACACCAAGCAGTAGGACAGTTTTAATGACCCACAGTCTCTGATCTCACTCTAGCAGTACAGTATGAGGGATTTTCTTGCTAACACTGATCATCAGTGGTTTAAAATACAGTCCCAGTAGGACACGCATGTTAACATTCAGCTGCTCTGTGTCAGTATCGATATCACACATAAATTCTTTGGTTTTTCAGACAGCAGCCCAGTTGCACAAGTTCCAGATATTTTTCTGCAGCAGCGTATGCTCCACTTAGAGTGTTGGCCGGTAAAGATGTGTAAAAAGTCGTGTGGCAGCACAATCTCACAATGATGTAATGAAAAGTATCCATTCTTAGGTTTGAATAAATGTATCCTTTCTGTTTCTCTAAGGTATTCAATGTCTAGAAAAAGTATGCAGCCCCTATGGATGTTCTACCCTTTTACAGCTTTTACAAATCAATTGTGTTCAACAAAATTTGGCTTTATCACTCACTCAAGTGATCTCCATTTCACTCATTGTGAGACTACTAGCACCAGTTGGCTGGACCTCTGTTAAATTAGGTCTGTCATTTTAAACAGGGGAAATATTTAAGGATTCACTTATTTTATGTAAAATCATTTCTATATAATTACTATTATTATTGTAGAAATCAGTTGTCACTTTGTCCTCAAAGATTTATTTTTTTGTGAAAAAAGCACAATTATTTTGATCATGATTGATTTGTAAAGGCAGTAAAAATGGTAAAACATCCAAGGGAGATAATACTTTTTATAGACACTGTGAATATGACATAAGACGGAGTCATTTCTGTTTACCCACTGACTACTGAGGAAAATGATGACCATAGTTATTCAGTCACCATCAGGGGTGGACTGGCCATCTGGCATACCGGGCATCATCCCTGTGGGCGGTTGACCCAAGGTTGGATAATTCTGAATATTTCATTGTGAGATTATGCTGCTACAACAACAGATCAGGTGCTAAAGGTACTAGTGGCCTCAAACTGTGCACTAGTTGACAATTCTGTACCACTAGTGCTACTAGTGACATCATAAATTTCTACTAGTTAACATCTAGTGCTTCATTAGTAGTACTAGTGGCATACAGATGTCAACTAGTACAAAGTTTTGCCTCACTAGTAAGATGTAGCTGTCCTACTAGTATGCCAAAGTTGTCCTACTAGTGAGCAGAAATGTCTCACGTTACAGAAATGTTGCACTAGTAGTGTTTAGTCACGCACTAGTAGTGTGTAATTGCATACTAGTGGCAAGCCGGTTGAGAACTAGTGATGGGCAGATGCGCACTAGTGCAGCCAAAGCCTTTACATGTGACATTCAGAAGCTCTCTAGTGAGACAAACTTTATTCTACTAGTTACACTAGTAAAAAACAAAACCTTTCCACTAGTAACACTAGTGAGCATTTTTAATGTCACTAGTACTACTACTAAGGTGTAAAAGTCCCCTACTTGTGCTACTAGTGGATATTTTGCCACTTACTAGTACTACTAGTGCACATTTGGCTCTTACTAGTAGTACTAGTAAAGTAAAACATGCCTCACTAGTAGCACTAGTAGACATGTTGGCCTTTTCTTGTAGTACTAATAATATTATAAAAGTCTCACTAGTGCTACTAGTAGACTGTTTGACTTTTACTAGTTTTACTAGTAAGGTAAAACACATCCTCATTAGTACCACTAGTGGATATTTTAGCTTTAACTAATACTAGTAGTGAGCATCTTCGTTGTTACTAGTAGTACTAGTAAGAAAAAAAACACCCCACTAGTACTACTAGTGGACATTTTGTCTCTTACCATTACCTCTAGTGAGGTCAAAATGCCTTACTAGTGCTACTAGTGGGTATTTTTGCGCTACTAGTAGGGTCCAGGAGGCTACTAGTGCGTGACACATGCCTACTAGTTGGGTCTTGTAGTGTCACTAGTGCTGCACAGTGGTTCACTAGTAAGGTTTGATTGCATACTAGTAGTCCAAAAGTGGCACTAGTAGTGGAAAAAACGTGACAAGTAAGACACAGTCGTTATACTAGTGCACCCTAGTCGTTATACTAGTGTGCCTAATTGTCTTACTAGTGAGGACGAAGTGTGTACTAGTACATGGACTTAAAGTTGGATGTCAAATATATCTAATAAATGCTCAAACGGCACTACTCCACAAACTCATCCTTCCTAAAAAACAGTCTGTCTGAGCTGTAGCGGTTCAGTCAAGTTTAAGTCCAGATGCAGGCAAAATAAAAAAGAAGGACGAAGAACGGTTCAATGACTTATATGATCACATTATGACATTTTGAGTATCATGTTAGACTAGATAAATTTGTCTTGTTTTCTCATCTTTGGGTTGGCGGTATATATTTACTATATTACTAGGCTTATATGTAACACCATAGATACATTTATTCAAGAAAAGCTAAATACAATAGTTAGACGACCTAAATCGATAAACTAGATAAAAAATGAAATGAACTTTCTGACTTATATTTATAAAATTAAAAATACCTCCAGCAAAAAATATGTTTCAAAAGCTTCTAATTTAATATTTAAAATAAAAACATTCTTCCCAGTTCGCCAGGCATCAAATGACACCAAGCTGAAGCATTTTTACCATCCAGGTCCTCCATTCTCCATCCTCAGTATATCTTGATGTCCACAAGAGGGTGCTAAAGGTGAGCTAATGCTAGTCATAGAGTCGTGTGGATGAAAGGGCCCCTGGTTTAAAAAAAGGGCAGAGAGGGCCAGCAGAAATTTTTTATTTGTTTCATTTATTCCTTTTCAATCAGCATTCTCAACTGGACTGAATTCTGTGCCTAGGACCTGACAAAGCCACGCATATACATAGATATAAGGCTTTTAAAACACTTATGAACCAACATACCTGAGTGCTCTACTGTTAACTCATTCATCAGCATGTAGTTCTGTTGAAAAGGCCAAAGCAAACTCCTTTTGCTCACAAGAGTGTGATGTGAGGAAACGATGGAGCAAAAAGACGTTCCGCTGGAAGGACAAGAAGTGAATAAAGAAACCAACTCAGCTCATTTCTTCAGTCTCTATTCATAGCAAAAGTCATCTTAGGACACCGGTCCGCTACATATGCATGACAAAAGAGGTCCGATTCGTATCAGAATATAAATAACCAGTTTGTTCCTAAATACATTCAGTTCAATCCAATCTATCCAACAAGGTCAGATTCAGAATCAAATCCAATTACACACAACTCGGGTCCATCTAAACACAATATGATCCAGTTAGATTCATCACATCATATGATGCTACTTATTAAACAAATTTCTATCTAAGGAAGTTAGCAAATTCCTTTTAATCTTCATTTTCATTACACTTCACACCCTGAGCAAGTACTGGTGAATGTGGGGAGAAAAAATATGTTTAACAGGAATAAAACTGTGCCCTACAGCTTAACAGCATTCAGCAGAGGAATAGGCATAAGATATCCATCCATCTATTTTCTGTACCCGTCCATCCTAATGCAGGGTTGCGGGGGGGCTGGTGCCTATCTCCAGCGGACAACGGGCGAGAGGAGCAACATTGGAACCTCCTTCCAGCTTATTCTGCTCATGTCTAGTTCACTTCCTCTCATAACCTTCAGTTCCAGATAGATTCTGACCACAATCTGCTGGGATGCGTCAATGTTCTCCCTCTGAGCCTCCCTATCTCTAAAATGACATAGTGAGCTCAGTCTAATGTTGTGCAACCTTTCCTTCTGGTCCCCATCCAACACAAATGTTTTCTGGTCTACAGAGGGTTGCCGTGAGCCTTTGCAGTGCCAATAAACACAACTAAAGGAGCAGCAGAAACCCCTCTCTGTGCCATCTGCAATCACAGGGAGCTCTCTCTGAGCAGCGATGCCTTCACAGTCTCCTTAAAATGAGCACCTTCAAATGATCTGTGAACCTGACATAGACTTGTTGGTCTAGAACAAGATAGCCTCCCTCTAGGCCTTACAACATGGTGGTAGATATTGTCTGACATAGTTATAGTAAGAATTATTAGATCATTTGAGGTGCTGATTGATGGCGCTCTTCTTTATGCAACCAAACCAAGAACAGCTGAGAAGATAGAAACACTAGAGGTCTAACAAATCTTCTCTCAGTACGATTTACATAAAACGGAGGAAAATTAGGAGACTCTGAGGATGTCTGAGGCATTATCATTGAGGAGTTTGCCTCATTAACCTGACCTGGAGACAAGTCAGCAGTTTATAGTAAGAGGAACCAAAACATAACAGGGTTCCAACCAGGCAGCTTCTAACAAAGACTGGTCAGTTAATATATTGGGTATACCTTGTCAATTGCTTGTGTAGACAAATAGTAAATTAGTCAAACACATTGCAACAACACAATGCATCTATGCGTCCAGATGTGCCACAGACGGTTTGCTACAGTTCAAACCAAGAATCAGAAAGGGAAGGAAAGGGGATTTAGGAAACTTTGAACATGGCACGGTTGTTAGTGCCATGTGCTGGTCTGAGTATTTCACCAACTGCTGATCTACAGGGATTTACAGATAATATCCAGTGAGCGGCAGTTGTGTGGGTAAAAACGACTGAGCAGACTGGTTCCAGATGATAGATCGGCAACAGTAGATCAAAAAATTACTCTTTACAACCAATGAATGCTAAATTCAATCCCTGATTGCACAACATGCCAAACATTTCAACAGATGGGCTACAGCAGCTGATGACAAAATCGGGTGCAACTTGACTCAGCTAGTAACACAAAAATCCTTCCATCTATTTGTTGTCTACACCTGTTAATCTGTGCGTGGTTACTGGGGAGCTGGTGCCTATCTGCAGGCAATAGGCACACCCCTGACAGGCCGCCAGTCCATCACCCAGTACTAGCAGGGAGTCCGTAATAAAGTGGGGTCGTGAGTGTACATTCTACTGGACTGTGTTGTCTTCACATGATATATGAACACCATTATTTTCCTATTTAATAATCAGGTTTAGATAAATCTGACTAAATTTCCAAATAGCGTTTTTCTAAGCCGTTTCAGCAGGTGTTAAGCCCCTTTCAAATTGCGTCAGATGTGTTGTGTCCAGACCAAGGCAGAAAGGTAGAAATTTCAATAGAAGTTTGTTGGTGAAAGATCTTAAGCAGGGGATGCACCATGTGCAACATTGACCTGTTAACAGTGGATACATGGTTATCCATCCACCTCACCTACTGCTCACAGGACCTGGTCAGTTTCACTTGTTTCTGTGTGAATAGCTGGCTAGAGAGGGGACCGTCTTTGTCCGCAGAAATACAAGATCCTTTTGGGTCCAAAGCTTTTGTATCATGGTAGACATTCTGTATTAACCTTAATTGGACATTTGTAATTTCTCTATCGCTAGTGAAGATTGCTGATGAACACTGATGACCACATAACCAGCATTGCAGGATCTGGCCAATCAAACCAAACAGACTGTTTACATTTCTCAGGTTTAGAGTGGTTGGATTTCCAAACCTAAGGCCTAGCAAATTGATTGTTGATTGATAATGCATACCATATACATCCTGTCCAATTTTTCATGTGATTATTCTGCAGACCAACCTTTCCAAGAACTTTGTAAACTCAGCTCTTTTGATTTGTTTGGTCTCATGGTGCATTCAGTTTGTACCTAAAATCCATATCTAGAATCAAGGAATGATGCCACACCAAAATTAATCAAGTTTTTGACCAGATCAAGATCAGAGTTAGATCAAAACACTGTTGGTTAATAAAATGTTATTCCCATTGTGTAGACCTTTTATGCTGAATTGTCTTCATTACACCCATTATTCACTTACAGAATATGATATGTTGTTTTTCCTTTCTATCTAATAACAGATTTTTGTAATCAACATAACAAATCTTTGAGACTTTTCGATGCAAACAGCCACTTGTGCCAGCTCTGGAGGAGCTGGCACAAGTGGCTGGGTAGAGGGAAGTCTGGGCCTCTCTGCTTAGGTTGCTGCCCCTGCAATCCAGCCCCGGATGGATGGATGGATAAGATTTACTGATTAAGTATATAAATAAATTATTTTTACAAGGCTAATTTAAAACACAACATATGAGCACAACCCCTTCTGCAGGCCCAAGAATTCATTTCAGTTCAGTTTATTTATATAGCGCCAATTCACAACAGATGTCATCTCAAGGCACTTAACAAGAAGTCATTTCAATACATTTATACAAACATTCCAATCAGTTAAAAAGTTTCTTATTTAAGGAATCCCAGCAGATTGCGTCAGTCATTGGCGTGAGGTTGGGCAGACTTTCCAACCACAACAATCCTTCAGCAATCCCTCATACTGAGCAAGCATGTAGCGACGGTGGAGAGGAAAAACTCCCCTTTAACAGGAAGAAACCTCCAACAGAACCCGGCTCAGTAGGAGCGGCCATCTGCCACGACCGTCTGGGGGTTTGAGAAGACAGAGCAGAAACACAGAAGGAACAGAAGATCTGATATAAGAGAACTTTCTATGTTACAGAAAGTAAAAAGTCTGTGTTGCTCATCCAAAATCTTCACTATGGGACTATGGGAAGATTTCACCTAATTTTGACAGTTCATGAGATTTAAAATAAGTGTGGGCGAAAGCATTAGGCTGTTTTTTTGTTTGTTTTTTTTACAGAAATTCACAGTGGTGGAAGACTGGAATAAACTGCTAATTTATTAGCTAGTAACACTGGGAGCCTAAGTACTAGCTGTTATTAGTGGGTTAATTAGCCAGGCTATGGGCTCAGTTAGCTAACCTGCACACTGCTGCTTAACAGGAATGTCACTTTAGTCTCCTACCTTATAAACCTCACTTTCAAAAAAGCATTACCCTAATTAAAAGTTTTAGTTTGCCCAAAATTACTTTCAAAACCACCAACTTTCTTTCTTGCAAAAACAGAAACATGTAGGAGACCGGTACTGCACTATTCATATCACTTTCTTTTGTATTTTATGATAAGGACTTGTAGCAGTAGGAAGAGTATGAATGAAAAAAGATTTAGATTTGGCAAACTTCAGGTACTTCAGGTAGCGCTGGCTCAGGCTGCAGAAAACGTGTCCAAAGCTTAAGCTGCTGGGATAAGGCTAAAAGCTTCACTCTTAGTAGAACTAGTCTCCAGTTGGGAAAATAAAACAATAAGGGGAGCGTGAAAAGTGAGGCTAGATTTATCTGTGGCTGATAATCGACCATACTCCGTGACCCCATGGCCCAAATACGATGCAAACAGGAGTCTGCAGAACTGGCGATGAATTATGTCTGTCTGTCCCGTCTGGAGGAGACTCTGCTCCTCTGCCAGGAGTTTCCCCTGGGGAGACACATCTTCCACACATCTGGATCACCAAGCTTCTTTTTTTTCCCCATCCTTGCAGTGGGATCATCAGCATTAGTTTAGGATACAACATCTGCAAGTTCTGCTTTATTTCTTCATGTTTTTGCTGCATCTCCAATGACATGATTTGGTGTCTGCACGAACGAGCAAAACATCAGGCTCCAGGTCCCAGATGTTTTCTGTGCTCTTGTTTGGTTGAGCAGGTGGCTTCCGGACAGCAGGTAGACCGGAGTTTCCGGAGTCTATGCCACGTACAGATTGAAAGCCAGGAAAACCTTAGAGATCAGCAGACATCACATCCTCTGCTGTAGTTTGCTCTTTTTTTTTCTTCATTAAAAGTACCTGTCATTATTTTTTTGAAGGAAATGGATCTCATCAGAATGAGTATTTCCTGTTTACTGGGCTAAATAATGTGCAAAGTGTATATTAACATATGAAGAATATGGCTCACTACCCAGGGTGCTTCCTGTCAGAGGGGCAGCACAAATTGGGGGGTGGGGGGTGTTGTTAATCACACTCCAAACAAGTGTTTTATGGCTGATTTGCATGCCCAGGCTGTAGGAAGTGGGCGCCCCCTTGTGTTAGCTGGGTGATTATTATTATTTTATTTTTTTTTAAGGTTTTGTGGCCACAGTGGCCTTTATTTACAGTGGACAGGTTACAGAAAGGGGCAAGAAGTGGGGGTAGAGACACTCGACAAATCTCCTCGGGCTGGAGTCAAACCCGGGACGGCCGCATCGAGGGCTAAGGCCTCTGAACATGTCGCGTATGTCCAAAACCACTGCGCCACGCGACGCCCCTTAGCTGGGTGATTATGGTATAGCTGATGTCTGTTTGTTGCTTCTTAATCAAAGCTACAATAAATTGCTGTTTCACTTTTATTAGAGAATCTGAAGTGCACTTGATCATCCCTAGTTTGACATTTAGAGTAATTAAACTAGTCAACCTGAACAGGGTTTTTATACATCGACCAGAGATTCCTGTGCATTAGATCTACTTCTGATGGAAAACTTTTTAATGTGTTTTGGCTTTAGGACCATCTTAGACCGAGAGAAGCATGACAACTGCAAAGTTGAAAAGTTGCAGTAATATGATTTATGTTTTTTTAATTTATATATTTACCTCATCCTGGTGCAGAGCAAGAGGCAAAACCAAGAATCCCTTCATGCAAGAGTGGAGTTGGGTCCATGTGACAGTGTGTGGAAATGCGGCTGATGAAACTTCCCTTCACTTTAAGCCACATGGATGGTTCAGGGTTGGAAACATCTGGCTAACAGAAGATGAGCTCCACATAAAATAAATAAATAAGCTCAACAACAACCCACTCCAATTTACTGTGTGACACAGATCTGCACCAGTCAACATTTTTAACACTGTTTGATGGAGCAGTTCCTTCCTCGCTCTGTGCAAAGATTGGATTTAACAATTGAACAAGGTTTACAGAAAATGTGTGGGAAAGCCAGCCAGCAGCCTAATTGTCAGTTGTGGCTAATCTAATGGTCTAAATATGCTTTATTAGAGCAGGGGGAGCTTTATGTGCACAGGCCACAATTTTGATCACAACACGGCTTGGATCCTAACGACTGCCCCTGTGAATAGGTTTTCCCCCTGGGAACGGAGATTTGGTGTTCATGCGGTCCTACCACACGAGCCGCGTAAGACAAGTTTATTGCAACAAACGGTCCCTATCTGCCTCGAGGCCGCCATAAGCATTTGGTTTGCGTATTTTACACGACACACAGCATTTCCTTGGCGCCACAGTGTATCAGATGCCATAATCAGGCTTCGGTCTGAGATCCAGACCTGAGCAACGCAGCTTGGCATAATGTGAGGGCATTCTAAATCCTGTTGGGTCATTATGGTGAATATGTCTTATCAGGATCAGTCCCATATGAATGCTGTTATTTCTTAATGTTACCGCCCTGTACAGATGGTATCTTTCCACAGAGTCCCGCTCACTGCACGGTAGGCATGCAAATAACATACAAACAGCACAAACGAAAGAAGATTGTTATCCAAAAGGGGGGGGGAATCACAGTTCCCTCAGCTAAGATTTAAATAAAGGAGGCCGGGGTGAAGTTATTTAGACAAAGCTGATAGAACAAGTTTGTGTAGCATTCCATTGTAAATATTTATTGCTGTAATAGAAAAGTGAAATAGAGATTAAAAGAGTTCGTTTCATTTTGAACCTTTAAACATCAAAGTGTCAGAAAAGGTTCTCATACAGATTTGAGAGAACACATGTTGAATATTTGATGCTGTCCATGAAAAAGGCTCATTTTGTATTCGTGGATAAACAGCAGCAAGACAGAACAAGGGCAGGAACTCTGGATTTAGATCCCAGAGGGCTCTCTAGGCTTTTTAAGAACTCCACACTCTCCAATGGGTCAGCTGTGGATCTGTCCGATCAAAAACAAAACTGTCTCCTGTCACACATATTAATAGTAAGCCAAATCTTTTCAAATATCAGTTGACAGAGCAGTAGTTTCAGCTATATTTTAAACAAATATTAACTTTAACTTTTATTACCTGCTTGCTTAAAAGAAAGAGGCAGACGCATATTTTGTGCCTGCTGCTTGACAAGTGATCCTCCACTTCGACCTCAGCCAGTATCTCAGCAGTTCTCCAGTTAGAGACTGGAATGAATCATCAAAGTGACACTTTAGCTGCACTGATTTCGCAAGATCTCACTTCAGCGGGAGGAAATCCTGCTGCCCGTGCTCTTTCTGCACAGGCGGTTCAGCCTCCAGAACTCTTCCACACGCTGCCAGCTCCTGGTTAACAAGTGTCCAGGTCTGGCATGATGCCCAGATGTTCTCATGGGAATCTTTTTTGTTGTTTGTTTTCCAATAAAATGTCTGTTAGTGAGACGTATGGCTGTGTTCGTGCTGTCGCTGTGCTCTTCCAGTAGAGAGGGAAGATTTGTGCATGTGCGATTAATTTGCTGTGCATACGCTCCAACCGTAGCGGGGCTGCTGCGCGAAGGGAGCTGGTTGTAAGCTCTCTGACACGGGAGAGGAGTGAAGGTTAGGACCGTTGGTCGTGGGTGGATATGCGCTTCATGTCGGATCAACTGCAAAATTTTATCAGTTGTTCCTGGTCCCATTGCGCACATTTACTGAAAATCTCATTGAAATCCGTCCATAACATTTTGAGTTATGTTGCTAACAGACAGACAGACAGAAAAACATTACCTCCTGGCGAAGGTCAATATCCGGTTAACGCTGCCCCTGATCATAGTACATGGTACTAATACTTTAGGTTCTTGAATATTTTTTAATTTGTCAGTTGATCTGACTGAACAGATTTCTTTTGAAGACAAAGGGGATTTATCCAATATGGCAGATTAACGTTGACTATACGGGAGATCATGACATCATCATCATGTGAACATATTTGTGTTTTGTCTACCGATTTGTAATTAAACCATAAACATAAACCACCATCAACCACAGCTACAATGTTCATATTACAGACTAACCACCATGATGTGATGAATAAGCTAAAAGAAGATCCACTTAGTCATCCGACATAAGGTTTAAAAAAATAAGGATAGATTATGCAGCTGAAACCAGATGTTTACATGTACTGTATAAAAGACACATGGCCTCTTTTTTTCTTAATGTCTAACACTAAATCAGACTTACACTTCCGGTTTTAGGTCAGTTAGGATTACCTAAATTAATTCTGCCCCTAACATGTCTAACATTCTGTGGGACATAGGTCAGTACTTTGTATTATGTAATCATGTTATCCATTTGAAACACCCATTCCAGCAAAAGATATTCCTTTCTGGCTGATGTCTTGAGAAATAGCTTCAGTGTGTCCACATAACAGTTTTTCGCCATTATACCATCTATTTGTGAAGAGCACCACTCCCTTCTGTGGTAAAACACCCCTCAAAACATAATGTTCCCACCTACATACTCCGCAGTTGGGAGGATGCTCTCAGCTTTGTAAATTTGCCCCTCCTTTTTCTTATTTTCATCAGACCACAGTTCTTTTTCTGATCTCTTGGTTGATTTATTTTTGATTTTTCCATGATGTCACACAAGGAGGCAAGGAGGTGGTTCCCTAAAATACGCTCTATTTAATTCTGAATCTTACAAAGACATGACATCATTATCTGGACTTTCCCAAATTGATTAAGGCACAGTGATCAGTAACGGTGAAACATATTTCAGCCATTGCTGTCTTTACTAGTGTTAACAACTTGCTGCTGTTCAACGTTGTTGACAAGAGGTTTAAAACACATACTGTGTTTAAAGAGCATATGGTCTGCATGTATCTGATTGTACTGGACTAAAGGCAGAGCTAGAGCTTGACTTTAGGATTCCTTCCTGAGAGACACCTGGGCATTTAAGGACACAAGTCAATGCTATTTGGCTGACCTACTAATCAACATATAAAAGAGGACTAGATGTTGCAGAAATGCATCCTAGATCAGCGCTGTCCAAAATATATTAATAGTAAAAGAAAAAGTCTCTGTTGTCACAGTAGAAATGCAAGCAACCTTTCTACAGTTGTCACATCAAGGTTACAGAGTTAAAAGTATTTTTTGGAGGAAGCAGAGGGGCTTATGACGGATGTTTCTGTGACATTACAGGGTCACCTGAAAAACTCAGGGATCAAAGATCACAGAGGCATTTTGAGCATGGTGGTCGCTTCTGTCTCTGCAATACTAATGACCAGAACCACCACATATTTCTGTAAGATTTAGATTTATACATGTATCAGAAACGCTATTTTAAAATGCATATTGTAAATTGACAAATGTATTATTCTTGAAGAACACCTACTTTTAGAGAGCATTCGGTGTGAGTAAATGGCGTCAAGGTGTGATTTTTACTCATGCCAATAATGGAAATTTTCATTTTATATTTTGTCGCGTCTGACCTGCAGCGCTGAGATCACCTGCTGTGAGGGGACAGACGTCGCTGTGATTCACATACCTCCGTGCTAACTTGGCAAGCCTCTGGAATCTAGTTTCATTCATTTTCCACCAGTCTGTAGGGGTGCAATCCAGGGGTGGCGGAGCCTCCCTCAGAAAGTAATCGGTGAGTAAGTTTCTCTGCTCGTTGTGTATCTCGGCTCCTCCGTGCTAACACCGACTTGATGCTAGGTTGAGACCAAGAGCAGGATGCTCCGCTTCTAACCAGGGTTGGAAGTGCGTTCAAGTACTTATACACAGCTTCGCAGTTTTGGCAGTGAACCGAGACTTTTTTGTTTGTTTGTCTTTTTAGTCAAAGTGGTCCCACGTCACACTTTGCTGCGACCTCTTCATGACAATGCTACTTTTGAAATACACAGAAACTGCCAAGAAACTGAGTCGGCCTGTGGGTTTTTTTTTTCAGTCATCGCCCTCGTGTGGTAAAGTGTTTAATTACTCCCACATAGCAAAATTAATTGCATTCCTTCAAAACTCACACTACGCAGCAGAACATGCGTTAATTGATCGGTAAAAAAATGTCATCGATGAAATTCTTAATGATCAATTAATCGATCGTCTATTAATTATGCCCATCCCTAGTGCGTACAACTTCACAGCATTGATGTCCTCCTTATACAGACATCAAGCAAGGTATGTACAAGATATGACTCATGTTATCTTGCCATTTCTCCCACAACTATCCAGCTTCCTGCTTTTGGTGCGGTGCTGGTCTGCTTGCCATTCACATGTGCAATTGAACAATGAATTTCAATGAATTTCCCCTCTGGGATTAATAAAGTATTTCTGATTCTGATTCAATCAAACCGAGACCTAGGTTTTTAGGCGGACCAGAGTTAGCTTTTTTTGGTCCGCATTCACACCTCCCCAAACAAACCTGACTTTCTGGGCAAACGAACTACAGTTCGATTAAAGCGGACTAAACAGGGCTGATGTGAATGGCTAACAGCCAGGGAAGTGTCTGGACACACTGTTTTTTTGTTTTTTTATCCCACGGTTTTCCTATTTATCATCCAGTGCTCCTACCTATTTCCAGTCCTGGGGT
The DNA here is from genome assembly GCA_963556495.2 of Valencia hispanica. Lineage (NCBI taxonomy): Eukaryota > Metazoa > Chordata > Actinopteri > Cyprinodontiformes > Valenciidae > Valencia > Valencia hispanica. Next base: position 8,851,271 of record OY747705.1, on the reverse strand, counting down.
TCCGCTCTCCCTCTGCCAGCCCCAGGAGGGCCCCGCACTGAGACCCAAGCCTACTTCATGCTTTGGGGTGAGCAGGCCCTTCTTTTCACCTGACGGGACGGAGTTTCCCCGGCTGGACGTACCACATGGAAGGATCACGTTATTCCAGCCAGATCCTCCCCATCCCTTCAGGCACCCCGGGCGGCCAGGAGGAGGCAGTATATAGCCCCAGGACTAGTGCATGTTTTTGTGGGAGTAGCTCACATTAGCTGCTCAAGGGAACACGGGGAGTACATGCAAACTCCACACAGAAAGGTCCTTTCGCCAACCCCACCCAGAGTGTGGGGTTTGCGAAACACACCAAACACACCCTCCACACCCACAGCGTCCCTGGCAGTAATTGAATCCAGGACCTTCTAGCTGTGAGGTGAGCTGCTCTACCAGCTGCGCCACCGTGCACCCCCCGGGGGGCACACTGCTTTAAGAGATACTAAAGCCGTGTTAAAACTGCATGAAACGTCAACGCCCAGAACGGCATGATTACATGTTAAGTCTATGGTTGAGGCCGTCAGAGTCTCTGCAGTGCTTTGTGTGCTTTGGCCGTGGCAATTTTGGAAACTTTAGCTTCTTTGCAAGCTTCAAAGCGGCAAAAGCCAGCAACGCAGAAGTTGAGCTTGCTGAACTTTCGGTGTCGTCCCCTAAGCGTCAACCAATCAAAGCGTCTCACTCTAGTGATGTCAGTACACATTTAAAGGAAAACGAAAGTTAACCTCGTCCATACTCAGCTCCTGGAACAAATGGTTAAACTCTCCAAACTTAGAACGCCTCTCTAGAATGGAGTGTATCCCTAAACGGCGCTGATGCCCCAGACGGCAACGTTGTTTAGCTTTATTTAGCAAATAAAGCCAAGCCACTCTCTCAATATGATCCACCATTGTTTAAAACATCCGGCAACAGAGGAAGCCCCGCCCACATGCTCTTTTTTTTGCACAGCAAGTGGCGGGCTTTGCAAGCTACAGGCTTAAAAATTTATACGCTTCAAACTAGTTGCATTGTGAACGTTTTTTGACGGCGACAAAGCTTGTGGTGTGAAAGCAGCATAAGAGTAAACTATAATTGAAGACAACGATTAAGATCCATGGGAAATACATCTGTGAAGGGTGGTCAGGCAGGTGAGTATAGCTGGTGTGTACACAAGGGTTGTAATCATGTGGAAACAATATGATGCATAATTCTGAGACTTCTTTAGCTCCAAGGAGAAGATTCAAGGATTGATCCAGAAACTGTTTGTACCCAACGAAGAACAAAACTAGGAAGAATAGTAGCTCTGTTGGTCATTAGATGCTGGCAGTTCTGATAATTTGATGGATTACATGTGTGTTTAGTGCAGATCAGGTATCCGGCCCATTTCCTGTAGCTAGCAGGAGAGTATAAGAACAGGGTAAATTAAAGAAAAACAGAACACTTAAAACACACCAAGACCATGACAAAAAATTTAAATAAAATTAATATATATGGACTGCGATAGACTGGCGACCTGTCCAGGGTGCACCCCGACTCTCGCGCCGTGACTGCTGGAGAGAGGCACTAGCGCCCCCGCAACCCTGCATTAGGATGGACGGGTACAGAAAATGGATGGATGGATGGATAATATATATGGGTTCCACAGCTTAAATGTAAAATTACTTCCTGCACTGTTCATGCTCAATAGTCCTTGCAGAGTGGGGGCCTGGTGCCTATCTCCACATATTCATTGAGCAAGAGGCAGGGTAAACCCTGGGCAGGTCGACAGTCCGTTGCAGTCCTACCATCAGTGTGTGAGTGTGATTGTGTATATGAATGGGTGAATGGCTTATTGTAGTGGAAAGAGCTTTGGAGTCCTCTGACTTGATAAGATGCTATACCAGTACAGACCAATTAAATTCAAAATTGTATGATTAAATTGTAACTAGTCACTTATGGAGTCATTAGTAAGCACACTAATTTATTTTATGAGTAATTAAGAGACCAAACATATATGAACATATAATCTAAAGAAGGTAATTCTGAAGGAAACTGAGAGTAAAACTTTTAGAGTTCTAATTCAAGATTTAACTTAACTAAAAGTATCAAAGTCTTACTACCTATAAAAGGTCAACTTAAGGATTTTCTGAGAATTTTGAGTTTTAAAAAGCTGTTAATAGAACATTTGGAGAGAAAAGAAGAAAAGTGAACTCTTAAAGTAGGGAGGGCTCTGAAGCCTGAGTAGTCCTGGTGAGGCTGCAAGGCTTGTGGTTATGTGGCACATTCTGGATGTGGTTGTGTTTCCATACTCTGGATCCAGAACCACATAGTTTGGAGAAAAAAAATCTTGCAAGATAAGTTGGGTTCTGGCCTTTACCAGTGGTGCACAAAGGCAAAACAGCATCAAGCTTGTGATAAGGGTAGATGGTGAACAAAGCAAAATGTTAGGGTGAATTAAAACAATCCTGCCATATTTGCAGGCCTATCAGAACTAAAAAGTAGAATTGGACTGAGTTACAACTTCTCTGATGGTGTCTGCATCAGCAACCCATAATTGTCATGGTTTTGGTCATTCTTTTGACCCACATGCACGAAGACACTCAGGAGACCAATAATATAATTTATTGAACAAGGTTTTGGATGTTGATGTTTCTAGAACCAGGAACTAGAGCTCTAGAAGAAATAAGTGTAAGTGGTGAGTTTAGGAGAGAAGAGACTGGGATGTTTAGAGTTTGGGGTAAGCAGTGGATGACGCCAGGGAGATAGAGCGGAGCCTAGTTGTGCTGAAGGTGGTGGAGTCCTGACGAGACGATGAAGATGAGGAAGTGATCCAGAAAGTTCTGTGGATGGCAGAGAGGTGAGTAACACTTAGACTGGATATGTTCCCTAATGTCAGTAAATGGCAGGATCTTGCTGTTATTGAAAGGAGGGCGGACAGGATGCACACAGGAACAGGAGGTTAAGCTGAGCCATGGAATAAGCCAGAGATAAGGTTTCATGAAGCAGGAGATGAAAAAAAATGGTTGTAGCAGAAACAACTAGGAAGCACGGAGGACTAGAGAGGACGACGTAGGTCAACACTTGGTCTAAACTTTCTGCTTTTAAATTCTGACAAGACAGAAGTTGCAGTCTTTGGACCAGAAGCTCTAAAAAATGTACTGCTTAGTCAATCACTTCATCTGGATGGCATTAAATTGGCCCCCAGTAATAACCTAAAGAACACTGGCATATTTTTGACCAAGACTTGACATTTAAATCCCATATTAAACAGGTTTCTAGGATTTATTTCTTTCACCTCCGGAATATTGCTAAAATTAGAGACATTCTGTCCAGGAGTGATGCTGAGAAACTAGTCCATGCATTTGTTACCTCAAGGCTGGACTACTGTAATTCTTTACTATCTGCAAGTCCACAAAATGCAATTGAAATGCAGTTGTGGGTACAATGTAGTAGCTTACCACCATCAGCATGTGAATGTGTACGTGAATGGGTGAATGACTAAATCTAGTGTAAAGCGCTTTGTGGTCCTCTGACTAAAAAAGGGCTATACAAATGCAGGCCATTTACCATTCTCTCCACCTACACCTGGTCTGGTATGTTGCTTAGCTACAATGCCCTGTTGGACAGGGGGCATCAAGTGAGATGATGCCCCCAGTAACTGAACATCCCCCGTGTCCTGTTATCAACTTTTTACTTTTTTTAATATAGAAAGTTCTTTTGTTCTTTCAGTTTCTGCTCTGTCTTCTCGAACCCCCCGACGGTCGTGGAAGATGGCCGCTCGTACTGAGCCTGGTTCTGTTGGAGGTTTCTTCCTCTTAAAGGGGAGTTTTTATTCTCCACTCTCGCTACATGCTTGCTCAGTATGAGGGTTTGCTGAGGGATTGCTGTGGTTGGATTCTGCATCAACGGGGCATAACTGCCAGTCAATGAGTTGATGCAATCTTTTGGGATTACTTACATAGAAAACTAGCTAAACCTTTAAACTGATTAGAATGTTTGTATGATTGTATTGAAATGACTGTGGCATAGTTACTTTGCACTGTTACCTTGTAGCAGGAAGGTCTGGGGTTCTGAACTGGGCCAGGGATCTTTCTGCTAGGAGTTTGCATGTTACCTACCTGCATGGATGGTTCTATCCAGGTACTTCCTCCCACAGCCAAAAAATATGTTAGGTTAACTGGTCTCTCCGAATTGCCCTTTCGGAGTGAATATGTGCATGGTTGTGTGTCTCTGTGGTGTCCTCTGATGGACTGCCGACCTGTCCAGGGTATACACCATCTCTCTCCCAATGAATAAGCGGTTTTAGACAATGGATGACATGTAAATCAATAACGTTTTAGTTAAACAAAAACTGGTTTAAAGGCATGATGAAGGCCTTTTGCCCAAGTCTTGATCAGAGTTTGAAATGTCTGCAAAAAAGGTCCGATTTTTGAACTTGGTTGGTACCACTTAGTTGTCTTATTGAGAACTGCAGTTTTACACACCATTCAAATTGGATATTATTATGTCTACCAACAACACAGACATTTTATTTGCCAAGTCCACTGTATAAAGCATAACAAGCTCTCAGAAAAATAAAAGAAATGATTCCACATATATTCATCATGTATCTTTAATAAACACTTTGATAGCTTTTAATAATATTTCAGAAGAGTTGGATTTCTTTGCTGGTTTAATGTAAACCTCTGCCACAAGTATATCATATCACAGCTTAAAATGCCTAAAAGCTAAAAGAATTTTCAAACAGATCTACTTTGGTCTTTAATAGCAGAGGGTGCAGCTGGGTAACGCATTAGCAAACCAACCCAAACACCGTCTGTGTGTCTACTAGCTCCAAGTTCTGCCGAGCAAGGCTGCAGTATTCTGCTCAGCATCGTATCCACGCGTGATTTACAGCGGCACTGAGGTGTTAGTATGCCAGTAAATTTCCCTCATTATTGGAAAACGGTGTTAAAAAAAGAAACATATATACATGTGCAATGAAGCGAACAGCTGATGTAAACTGATGGTGAGCAACACCTGCTGGTCTGCAGAGATCTCAAAGGGGGGGAGAGGAATGTGGGACATTTTTAATGAACGTCAGAGTTAATCTTCTGTGTGATATATTGATCACAGGGGGTTTATAACATTGAGATGTGCACATAAATCTGGGTGGCGAACGCCAGCCCAATGTTTAGACTTTCTACGAGGGGTGGATTTTGTGCAGCTGGGTTCCAGCAAAGGACAGGAACCTCCACAAAAATGTGAGACGTAGTGATGTCGACACTTTCATAAACAGAGGTCCTCGTGAATAATTTGTTTGGGGTCCTAACCCTGAGTGTTTTTACTATGCTGACCATATAGGGTGCACACTCTCTGCAGGGCAGTAGAGCGTGGTTGGATCTGCAGATCGGGGACAGCACTGTTTACACCAGAGCAATCAGACAAACTAGTCTTTTATAAGGATCAGAGGGCTACGCTGGAGAAAGAGGCTCTTCTGCTGCCTCTCTGCTTCTGACAGCTTTTTACAAATAAAAGAAAAAAGTCTTGAAGTGAAAGGTGTTCTGTCTGTGTAAAGATTTAAGGCTATTTGTTGGGGGTAGATGATGAGAGCTGTATAAGTAATCATTGCTCTCTGTAGGACATCAGAGATCTTCATGTTAACTCCAAGTTTTTTTCTTAAAGAGAAGTTTTGCAAATTAGCATCAGGAATTTAAAAGACAGCTAGCTTGCTAGAAAGGATTGGTGGGGGTGGAATAAAGAGGGGCTGGTGAAAGGAGCAGGAGATGTGAAGAGACAAAAACCATAGCCAGCTCTGACCTAACCATGACTGGGCTTCATGGAAGAGTCTGTTATTAAGATTGTGAGAAGATATGAGAACTCTTGAGGGAGATTTTATGACAGTGTGTCTGCAGAACGTAATTCAAGCAGACCAGAATGAAATCCCTTTTTAAAGGTACCTTCACATTCATACTCTGTTGTTCTTCTTTGTCATTCATGTGACCAGGGTTTCATACTATATAGACTGCATATTAAGTTTCCTTAAAAACCCATATCAGGCTCATTCTGGTTGTTTCAGGTTTAAAGCTGACTTCAAATCTGATCAATCACCTGCAGCTATAGGTTTATGTATTTTTTTTTCAGATTTTCCTATAATTGTATCTCAGGCAAATATAGTACTGTTTTTGACAATTTTGTCAACTGGAGTGGGAAAAACCACCTTCAGGTCAATGTGGCAAATACAAAAGAACTGATAGTAGACTTAGGGAGGACTAAGGTGCCATTGATCAGCTTCCGGTTTTGTCTTTTATTGAAAATGGTACTTTTTCAGACAATTTTAGGAATGATAATTAATCGTTATTGATTAGATTACAATTTTGGAACATTTGTCAGCACTGGTTTACACAGTGAGAAGTTAATATCTTTTCCCCACTAAGAACTTGGGCTAATGCTTGTGGGCCTATAGATCGCTGTCAGCCTATGGAAATGGAGGAGTGTAGGACGGCCCCAGTCAAAATGAAAGCAGACTGCTCAACTCAATAACTCAATAGTTGTTTTTTCATCTTTATTTGGATTAAATCCAGATGAGTTGGTCCTGGAGGCAGAACCCAATCGCCAAACGTTCAGGAGCCAAGTCTAAGTCACACTTTTACCATTTTAAAACATCTGTAGTCGCAAATCAGTTATCCATATATCCATTTGGGGAGCAATGAGGGGTGGGGGAGGTTGGTCTTGGTGGTCTCCAGTCAGTCCAGCCGAGAGGCAGGTCCCCAGTCCGTTACAGGGGAATACAGAGAAACACAGGACAAATGACTATGCACACACACTCACACGTAAGGGCAACTTTAGAGTATTCAAATAACACAACAGTCGTGTTTTGAACTGTGGGAAGAAGCCAGAGTACCTGGAGAGAACCCATGCATGCACAGGGAGAACATGCAAACTCCATTAGGAACACCCTTGGGTTTTTGCTGCAGGACAACAGTGCTACCAACCACATCAGCATGCAGCCCGCAAGCCAGTTATATATACAGCATTTTACGGGTTTTAAAGGAGCTGTATGTAAGAAATATATTTCAATGAATCATAAAATGGCCCTGATAGTTCACTAGACATTGAGAAATCTTGTTCATTTCAAATACTTAAATCACTGACAACAGTATTATGGCCAGGATTTTGTCATTTAAAAAGTGAAGTTGATGCCCTCAATTGATGTTGTGATTTTGTGTTTTGGCCTGAAGCTCCGCCCTCCACCTAGCTACTAATGACGAAGTCGTTAGTTGTTCGGCATCGGGGTTGCCAGCTCTGCTCTAGTTACTACAGCTGCAGCTACAAAAGTGTTTCGGATAAAAAATATCTAACATTACTACACCTAAAAGACCTCGTTATCATTCAGAAATACGTTGTGACAAAGTCTGAAATAAAAGAAGGATTCATATAGGAGATGCCTTTGCAAGATGGAGACAGCTGAAAACAGAAAAGAATTTGAAGACAGACGCCAACGTTGCTAATTTTCTCCTGGACAGGTAAGATCCATCTATGTTTAGCTAACTAGCACTTAATGTAAATGGACATTTCAAATATTCATGACAGTCGAACAAAGTTATGTATGTTCGTGCAAAGTAACGTTACGTTAGCGCATATGGAGGTAAGGAATTGTTTGGGAAATAAAAACGGTGAGTCGTCATTGCTAACATTAGCAATGGATTATCAGAGCCTGTTTCTCTGTCATTATAATAAAACATAATTAATAATAAAATCCACATTTTCCATTCAAACAAACCTAAAGAAAGGTCAATGGTTTAGTATCTACTACTGGAAAGCGGTACAAAATGCTTATAAGCTTTTAGCAGAGCCATACTAGTTTTACAGAACCAAGTTTTGACCTAGAGCGGCTATAAAAAAAAAAAAAAAGAGTGAAACCATGAAGTCACAAGTCATGAGCATTAATTTACAAATTGCCCCAGGCTGCGGTAAATATGTATCTAATCAGGTCCAACAAGTTTAATTGATTTGAAATGGAAATTTCTTTACAAGCAGGCCCCTGTTCAACAGAAACATATTGTATGTCAAAGTCAATGAGACAGTCTACAATAAACAAAACATTGTGTTTGAAATTCAATCCAAGGCTGTTGCCATTTCATTTATTTAAACATTTTACTTCAGTGGACTAAAAAACACTGGAGTGAACATTTTTATGGAGTGGAATCCATTAAGCTCTGTTGGAGATTCCTATCAAGATGTAAATGTGAACCTTTGGATCTATGGGGTACCAATGGATGTGATTTAAAAAGTACACTTTTAACTTTTTGAATAAAGTCCACATTTTTGACAAACAAACTATCTGATGAAATATCTCACAGCATCTAAATACACAGTTTAATGGATTGCTGTCTAGTTAAACGTATTTAACCTCTGATCAAAGTGAAAAAAAACAATTTCCACCCAGCTACTGATTTCAAACCAGAAATATTTTGAAGAGAATACTTTTTGTTCAGACCGGGAATACAGTATGCGATCCCGGAAGCATAAACAACACCTTTAAAGAATTTTACAAGGCTTTATACTCACCCATCAGATCATGAAATTGAACAATTTTTGGATAACATAACACTACCTAAATTATCTGAAAGTCAAGCGATGGCCCTGGATTCACCACTAACAGCGGCTGAACTCCAGGAGGCCCTTCAAAGCATGCCCAATAAAAAGGCTCCAGGCCCAGATGGATTTCCAGCAGAGTTCTATAAAGAATTCTGGAATCTTCTGGCACCAACATTCCACAGAATGCTGCAGGAAACCAAGGAAAATGGCCGACTTCCACCAAATATGAATTCTGCCTACATTAGTCTTCTACTAAAATCAGGTAAAGACCCTGTGTTTCCTACCAGTTATCGTCGCATATCCCTCATTAATGTTGATCTTAAAATAATCTGCAAAGCCCTCGCAAAAATGATAAAGTAACCCTTCTTATAATACATCCTGATCAAACTGGTTTTATTAAAGGGAGACATTCATCCACAAATTCACGTAGATTAATAGATTTAATAGATTTTACTGTAAAAACAGTAAAACTAATATTTTATCTCTAGATGCAGAAAAAGCATTTGATAGAGTTAACTGGAAATTCTTATTTGCAACCTTACATAAATGTGGCTTTTAGAAATTCTTTTATAAACTGGTTGAAAATATTATACAGTTCACCAACAGCATGTATCAGGACTAATAACCAAACATCATCTAGGTTGTATCTTCAGAGAGGTACCAGGCAGGGATGTCCTCTCTCTCCCTCCCCGTTTGATATTTTTATTGAACCACTAGCTGCAGCAATCAGGCAAACTCACAATATTAAAGGCATAAAATGCAATAACATAGAACATAAAATCTGTCTTTATGCAGATGATGTATTACTTTTTCTCCAGCATTCACAAACCTCTTTCTCTCAGGTAATCGGGTTGATAAACTCTTACTCAAACGTTTCAGATTGTTCTATAAATTGGTTAAAATCTACAGTTCTTTGTTCTCTCCAGAATCCAACTAATACACGACTGCAGTCAGGGAATATTAGTTATTTAGGTATCAATGTCTCACCAAGACTGGCAGATTTAATAAAGCTAAACTACATCCCACTTTTAAAAAAAGTGGAAGATGATCTTGCTAGATGGAAATCCCTATCCATATCACTTATGGGAGGGGTTGCTTAAATAAAAATGATAGTTTTGCCCAGAATCAACTACTTATTCTCAATGATCCCAAGTAAACCATCACTAGACTGGTTTAGATCTCTGGACTCCTCTGTCTCTAAATTTCTTTGGAAAGATAAACTCCCACGTATCAGCTTAAAAACACTGCAGAAGACCAAAGAAAAAGGAGGTCTAGATCTACCAAACTTCCATCATTATTTCTTAGCCAACAGGCTTCAATACATCTCAAGATGGTTAAAACATAGCTACCTAGACGAGTCCTGGATAGACGTAGAACAGACACTATGCAATAAGATAAAACTTTCAGACCTACCATTTATTAGCTCAAATATAAAACAATATGAATGCTTTAAAAGCATTAATATCAGCTCCTCTCTGACAGCATGGTGGGAGTTTCTAAAAATGACAGAGTCCACAATAATCCCATGCAGACGTACACCCATCTGGAATAACCCCAGTTTTCCAGACTGGAGGTGTAATAGAATTGAATACCTGGAACAGATATTTGAAGGAACAGACTTTATCCCATTTAATATATTAATTACACAATATGGAATTGATAAAAACAAATTCTTAGAATATCAACAAATTAAATCTATTATTAAAGGTAAATTTAGGCTCAATACAGTTGAATTACAAATTCCAGCAAGAGTTTTAGATTTTCTTAATCTAAACCCCCCCAAATTGCTGTCTAAAATATACAAAACTTTATCTACATTAGATGAATCAATAGCCATTCTTATTTCAAAATGGGAAGTGGATTTATCAGCCAGCTTTGACCAAAACGTCTGGTCTCAGATATGTTTAAGAACCTTTAAAATAACAAAAAATCCTAATTTGCAATTAATACAATACAAAATCCTTCATAGAGTACACTATACAGGTCAACGGATGTTTAGGATGGGTTTTACGTCATCTAATACCTGCTTACAATGCACCAGATACTTATATTCATGCGCTTTAGTTCTGTCCACCTGTTAAGAAATTTTGGTGCCAGATATGTGAGGACTTATCAATGTCTGAAATGTAACATTCCACCATCTCCCTCAGTTTGCCTGTTAGGAGATTTAAATGATATCACCATGGACACAAAGTCAGTTCTAATGGTTCACATTGCCTTATGCATCGCTAAGAAAACTATCCTCCGGAACTGGAAAAATAAAAAGGCTCTTAATATTAATCAGTATAGAAATCTGTTGTTGGACCATATTGGTCTTGAGACGGCCTCTGGCTCCATATCTGATCAATCTCTCTGGGCTCCTTTGATCGGCTCCATCACCTAGTAGGGGCGGGGGGCACCTGGTTTTGTCGTTTGGGATACTGTTGCTGATGTGGGGGTTTTTGGGGTTGGAGGCGTCTGGGGGGATCCCTGGGGGTGGGATCACTGGGCAGACGGGGCACTGGACGTCGTGGCCCCAACCTGGGGTTGGGCTTTGGGTGGTAACTCCTGATGGCTGCATGCGGTGCCTTAGGGGGGTTGCACTGACGGACACGGGTTACTGGGCTTGGTGGTGCTGTGGCCGTGGGCCCCGGGTTGAACGTGCCATGGCCTCCCTCCCCTGGTGTATCCCGGTGAACAGCGGTGCCTATTGGGGTCAGTGGGGGAGCTGGCTCCCTGGGAAGACATTTTGTCTCCCAGTCCTTCCCTCCCCATCCCCGAACACCTCTGTCCACCCGCTCCATCACTTTACCACTCATATAGGGTCTTGGGGCATGGGCACGTCACTGGGGTGCGAGGAGGGGTTTCCCTCCTCACTATCCCGTGGCGTCCTGGGTCCCAATTTTAATATACAACTTAGACGCTCCCACTCATAACATTTTCATGCGACACACATGTAGGGACTTTGGGGTGGGCACACTTTTCGGCATCCAGAGGGGGAGCGGTTCAATCAGCTTCACCCCTGGTGCCGGTGCCCACTGTTAAACCACATATAGACACTGAGGGCTTGAGGTGGGGGTTGGGGATGTGTGGCCACCTTCCCCACATCCCACCCCTCTGTTTTAAATGCACATTATAACAACACGCATCAACACCATACTCGAGCGGGAGGATAGAGGCTAGGGGTCTTCTCACACCCCTGTTCACTACGGGCCATCAGGGGTTGGGGTCCAGAGGAGGAACAGGTTGTGTTGGGCTGCCTCGCCACTGTGGGGCCCTTGGCGGTCTGCTTGTCTCACTACCTAGAAGGTAGGGGGTCCATCTCCCTGGGGTTCTCCTTTGCTCCTCTCTTGGGGGATGCGGTCGGCCCCACCCGGGTCCACCTGGGGCTCTGGGGGTCCTTTGGACATCTTGGCTCCGATCTCCTTCATGTCTGCATAGATTCCTGAGAGACGGATTGATGGCTGCTCACACCAGCTATCGAACACTCTTATGGAGAAACCTTATATGCACCAGCATGCTCTCACACACACACACACACACACACATAGATGTGGGGTCTCTGGTGTTTACAGATATATTCTTGGGCTGAGGTTATCATTACTAGATCTTGATTAATCGGTACCATGAGTTTTTCTGTGACATTGTTGTTGTATTTTTATATCCATTTTTGTGTGATGTGGTTGTGCAGTTCTTAGTTCACGATGTTTGGTTTGTTTTGTCGATGTTCCTTTTTCATATTTTGTTTTGTTTTTTTCCCCCTCTCTCTGCCGTCCTGTGGATATGGAGGCAGACTTCAATGTTTTCCTGTGTTTTCTTTGTTACCTTTCCTCTCTTGTATTTTCCACGCGCCCTCTCTCATGACTTTTTGTTTCCTACCTCTCTTCTTCATCTTCTTTCTTTCTTCCCCTTAATTTTCCGTCTCCGTGTCCATAACATCAGGAAATAAAACTCCCAGCAATTCATAATAAAAATTTTTTCACACATATATCAAGTGGAGTACTATAGCAAAAGCTGTACTGCTCCGCTTGTGAAAGTAAATCTGTTGGGCTTCTACTTGGTACTCAGACACCAATTCTGAGCTCCATACTGCCAAACAGGACACGTTAAAAAAATAAAAAAATTAAAAAAGAGAACACTTTTTGAACACATTAAATTTAAGCAGTCATTTCATTATTTTTCTGCTGCAGGTTCCTGCTGTCAACGTCATGTCGCAAGCCAATTGTTTGTCACATTTCTAAAAAACAATCATATGGAATCTTGTTTTGATCTGTTATTGTTCCAAGTTGTTTGTCATTATTTTGTTTGGAACTGTCTGTGTCCCAGATTTTAATTTCCAAATCCAAAATTAGCATTTAGAAGTCGACACATTGGAGAACACGGAAGAACAAAGGGGGAGGTGGAAGAATAAAGGAGCTGGAAGAAAAGCAAATGATAATGCCCTTTGTTAGAAAGCACATCCCTGAGCTTCGCCTCAGGCTTTCTGATCAACTTGGTTCAATTTGAATGAGAGACTCCCAGCTGATCCACCTGAGGCACTTCATCTGTTCTTTCAATGAGACACTTTAATCACACCTAACCTCTGTATCATTAATGAACCATGATGAATACACCAGTGTTTGGGTTACTTACATTTCATTATTACCAGTAATTGGAGCACTGTTTCAATTATCAGCCTTGAAACTGAAGTGTGAATTCTTTATCCTGACACAGTTGTGTTATGCAACAGAAAGCCTGAATAAAGTCCAAACAGAGGTGAAGGTAGATGAAGATATCCTATAGTGCATTTAAAAGAAAAAAAGCCAGAATCATTTTGCACATGTCTTTTTGAAGTCCTGGCCTCCTCTCCTGGTTGGTATCAAATGGAGAGTTCTGCTGCATTATGTTTCTTCAACTAAACCTCTGCTCTTTTCACCTTTGAGCGGGGCCTCAGGCTGCGACTGTATTCTCCACACACAGTCTGCACATCTGTTTTTTGGATGACAGCTCCCACCGATCAGCTGGGGCTACCCCTCAGCCAATCACAAGGAAGGTGTGTGTTTCCTCTGGGTATTAGTAGAGGGCAGACATCTGGTAGTGGTTAAGAGTGGGTACTTGGACCTGGCTTATTTGATTTGGTTGCACCGCAGATTTGAACTCTTGGGGCCTATTGAGGAGGTTCCTGCTCTGGATCCTGGATGGAAAAACAAATCTTGATGAAGTCTGGCCTGCCCTCCTCTTCTGCTCATGAGCGCTGGCAGGGAGGAGGAATTTAGTTTGGGGTTTTTTCAAGGAAAATTGAAGAAACTCTTTGCAGAGATCAGATTGTTTGTGGTTCTGTTAAAAATGCTTCCATAACTTCATGTTATTATTGCTCATCATATTAAATTTCAGAAACCATGTTTTATTTTATTTAATAATTAAAGTCGGTGGAAAATCACAGATGTTAGACTTGGCTTTCTGACTGCAATGTGAGATGTTATATAATTTTGTGCTGCCTTCCAAATAATGATATTTTTAATTCTCTGTATAACTGAATTTTTTTTCTGAAGTGTTTACAAGAAGCGGCACTTGATTTATGATGGGATATCTAATTTGAAATAAACTATGTACTGTAACAAAAAAAGTCTATCCCCTGGAATGGAGTTTTCCAGGTTGGATGTAACCCGTTCCACATGCAGACCAGAACTAAAATACTTGATTTGGAAGAAGCATGCACATCTACAAGAGGAATCCAAGAGAATACAGTTAAAACTAGATATTTATACACACTCTGTGAAACCCCAGTCAGAAAGGTTGAGGAGTATACAGAAACAACTTAAAGTCAAGATCAGAAACAGCAAGGAAAAAGCTGGAGAGCAAACTAGAGAGCATACAAAAGATCTGGTCAGGGATGAAGACGACCACAGGCATCTCGATATTGAACTCTTGGCAGGAAGTTATGTCCATATTATTTACCAAGATGGTTCACCAGAGCAATTTTGGCTACTGCTTACATTCCACCTTCAACTATTGCCGACAATGCATGTGATGTCATCAGTTCAGTTGTTGCTAAGCTACAGATGCAACATCCCAATGTATTTGTAGCAATATCTGGTGATTTTAACCATGCCTTTGCCACACTTCCGACATTTCAACAGTTTGTCAGCTGCTTGACCAGAGAAACAAGACGTTGGATTTGTTTTATGCAAATGTAAAGGATACATACATGTCCAAAGCGAGACCTACTCTGGGAAAATCAGATCCCAATCTTATTTTTCTCTGCTCTGAATATAAACCACTTGTTCAGAGGCAACCTGTAAAGATGTGTGAAAGTGGTCTCAGGAAGCTGAAGAAGCCCTAAAAGATTGTTTTGAGGCTACAAACTGGACTGTTCTTTGCTAGGTACATGTAGAGGACATTAATACCATGACTGAGTTTGTGACTGACTATATAAACTTCTGTGTGGACAACATCATCCCCACCAGTACAGTGAGATGCTTCCCTAATAACAAACCCTGGATAACCAGTAACTTTTCTTTCTTTTCTACATCAAATTAGACTAAACCTTTCAGCTAGGTCAGCTAGGATTACCACATTTATTTGTATTTCCTAAATGCTAGAATAATGAGAGAGAGAGGGTTAAAATAACTTTTTTTCAGAAAGTTTACACACATTGATAATACTGTGCCTTTAAACAATCTTAGAAAAGCCAGATGATGTCATGGCTTATTAAGGTTTGGTAAAGTTCACTACTAACAGTTAAATGATTGGCGTTATTCTCAGTGAAACCTGTCCTGTATACATGTAGGCTAAAAGGCCACACTGAGAGAAAGAGGCCATTACTCGAAAGTGATATTAAAAAGGCATGCTATTGTTTTCGAAGACACACAGGGACGTGTCCTGTGGTCTGATCAAACTGTTTGACATTAATCACTATTGTTAACATTTGGAGAATATTATTCCCACTGTGAAGTACAGTGGTAGCAGTATCATTTTATGGGGGTGTTTTTTTGTAGAAGGGACCAGTAGATATCACAAAAAAGATGGGATCAAGAGAATTATGTAAAAATGTTGAAGCTAAATCTTAATTGATCTACCTGGTTTCAACAGAAAATGGTAGCATCACTTGTCAACTGTTACAGGAAATTAGCGAAGAGTCAGAGAGGAAGTCAACAAGAGTCCTCACAGACAATATTACCAGCACCTAACAGAGTCTGACAGGTGTCGGTTACTGGGTTTGCATGAGGTTGGGTGGTCTTGTTGTGCAACCACTCAACATTTGGGGCTTTACAGATGACTCCATGGTCCTTGTCAAGTCAAGTTTATTTGTATAACTCATTCAAGGCAGTTCAACATAACACAGTGAGCAAACAAAAAAGGACAATACATTGACAAAATAAAGAAAGGTAATAAAAAACTACAATGCAGACTAGAATTAACAATGTTTCAGTGATTATTGATCAAAGGCAGCTCTTAACAAATTGGTTTTTAGCCTTGGCTTAAAGAAACTGTGTTTCAGCAGTTTTCTGGAAGTTTGTTTCAGATTAGAGGAGCATAAAAGCCAAATGCTGCTTCGCCACGTTTGGTTATGACTCTGAGGATGCAGAATAGACTTAAACTGAATGACCGTAGTGGTCTGGAAGGTTGATGCAACAACCGATCTTAAATGCATTTTGGTGCTAAGCCATTCAGTGATTTCTAAAGAAAAGTATTTTAAAGTCTATTCTCTGAGCTACAGGGAGCTAGTGTAGTGACTTAAGAACTGGGACATTGGGTTCTACTTTCCTAGTTCTAGTGAGGACGCGAGCAGCAGCGTTCTGGATCAGCTGACTAAAGATAAATGCATGGAAGAGTTTTTCGAGGTCCTGCTGTGACATCAGTCCTTTACTCCTAGAAATGTTCTTCAGGTGATAGAAGGCTGACTTTGTAATTGTCTTTATGTATTTGTGAAGGTTCAGGTCTGACTCCATCACTACACCAAGATTTTGGACCTGATCAGTAGTTTCTAGCTGTATTAATTGGAGCTGTGTGCTGACTACTGTATATGTCAGAACCAACACAAACATAAGGCAAGTGTATAAAAGCTCCATCCCCTAATACTCCGGTGGATGATCCATTATTATGCACCAAATGTTCCAGAACCTCATGAGATCTGGATTTATTTTCAAATTCAACTATTGGAAACTCTTTATATCGCTGTGTTTCATGACGTTCTTCGTGGCATTCTGTCATATTTAGAGATTAATCTCAGGTATGCATGTGTGTTGTGTGTGTACACCAGCACTGAGGGCAGGGAATGAGTCCTGCCACTTTCATGATGAGAAACAACAGTGTTACTCCTGGTACCATGGTATAGGACAGAGATTAGCAACCTTTAAAACCCCATCAGGCATTTTTGTCCTCGGTCAATCAAAACTAAATTTGTTCAGAGCCACAAATGCTGCATTAAATACATTAGCCTATTTTTTTAGACCAATAATTCCAAAAGTTGGGGTCAGGACCCTACTTGGAGTCACAGATATGTAAGTGCGGGATCTTGATGTCCTCTTAAGACACAAGATAACTACCAAAACTGGCAATGAGAATCCATATGCATTTTATAAATAGTGTAAAATATATATAAAAAACAGGACTTGTTTAGTTTGCAACAAAGAAAAAAACCAAACAAAATTCCTTACACCATTGGTGTCATTTGTGTGCCACAGCCTCACATATATTGCATAAAAACACCTAGACCCCCCACTAAAGCCAGCATTTCTCATTGCTTCTACATTTTAAAGCATTGTTCAGTTCTTCAGCATATTTGCCCAAAGTTATTAAGAGCCACATGCAGTTCAGGGGTGCAGGTTGCAGACCCCCGTTGTAGGAGGTCGTGAGGTAAAATTAGTGGCGAATCTTTTGTGACGTCAATGTTTATGTTTCCTTGCATTGCATTAGATTCTTCAAAATTTGGTAAAAGAGAGGGATTTAAAATTTTCCACAAAGATATCTTGTTCTCATGAAACCAACATTGTCCGTATGGATTAATCTGTGCATTAAAAGGTTATTGTTTAGAAGAAAAAAAAAAAAAATATATATATATATATATACTTGAAGCCACGGACTACATCTTATTTACGGCTTGAATGGGTAACTAGATTTCTGCAGAGAGACAGACAAAAACACACTTCTTTCCCTCAGTTTGGCAACTTATTCTTAGTACAGTAGATTTAACATGAAAACCCAAGAAGCAACTAGCACAGCAGCAGACACCATCTGCTGCATCAGTATCATCTGCAACACAGATGATATGATTATGTTGGCACAAACTCAAATGAGTGCAGCAAAAGGGCCCCGTGGTGAAAATAAACAGCAGCCATTCCACACATGAGTTTTATTGCAACGGCAGTCTCTCTCTCAAAGATTGAATCTCTCACTAGATTTTGATTTAGTCACTGACTTGCTATTTCCCCAAACGTAATAAACCAGAATGAGTCTATTAGCTCAAATATGTGTCCACCTCTTATTTCTGTCAAGAAGTCACAATATGACCAGGACACGCTACGGCCCCAGATTCTGATCTGTTTATGTAATCTGTGTGTTTAAAAACCGCCTGCCAAAGTGTTTAGAGGCACTTTGGGTTTGAGACCACAAGTTGGTCGAGTGTTAAAGAATCATGTGTCTGTCCAGGCCACGTGCGCTGCTGTGCTTCCTCCTAAAACCTTACAACTTCAATCACAGCAGCGGAAACATAAACTCTTAACTGCTTCGAATGCAAAGTGAGTTTTTTTCACAGAAAACGGCCGGCTTGATTAAATCAGACCTCAGGCTAAAGTAATAAAATATGCAAATATAACGCAGATGGATCTGGATGAAATAGCCCCGCTTAAACGACTCTTATAGTGAGCCTTTGAAAAGATAATGTGATGTTTGATTTCGCTGCCTGGACTTGAGAAGTGAACCCCTAATGTAAGCAGTTTATCCAAACAGCGCAGGCATATGAAGAGGTAGAGTGTGTTTGCCCACTGTCCCCCACTCCTCCTCCCTCCCTTCGCTCTGGTTTTGAGTTTGGATTGTTGCTCTGGCAGCCAATCAATCAGAGAAAGTAAGCATATGGAGAAAAGAGCCTGATGTGTGCGTATATACTGTACAGTGATGTGAAAAACATGGCCCCTTTTGAGGTGTCTTCTGTTTTTCGTTTTTTTTTTTTTTTTGTCACACAAAATGTTTCAGATCTACACACGATCTGTGTGTAGATCTGAAACATTAATTTAAAGAAAGACAACTTGAACAAAAACAAAAAATAGTTTTAAATGTTGATTTCACATATTAAGGAAAGAAAGCAGTCTAAACCAGTCTTGTTCTATTTGAAAAAGCAGCCCCACCCTACAAGGGGAAAATGAAGTAACAGTGAATAACTATATTGTAAAAAAGAAATCTGAATTTTGTATTTACTCTGGGCTTTTTTTGTATGATATATATTTTTTCATGGTACTGTGTATAAATGTGCAATCATGTACGTTCATCCTGCACATGTGCATAAAGAGGTCCATCTTGGACCTCAAAAAGACAGGCCAAGAATAAAAAGATGCTGACTTGAACTGACTGGGAGATGTTTGGGGTATGAAGTTAATTATGACTGAGCTGTTTCATTATATTGAAACCCATATGAGGCTGGAGATTTTTTTTTTTCTTTCTTCCCGTTGGAGTCCTTCCAGAGTGTTCCAGCAGAAAGCATGAGGGCCTTAAATCTATAAAGAAAGATATATATTATTACACACATGCAGTACCCATGTGCCACAATCAAAACAGGATTTGCAGCTCAGCAAAATCAGACCTGCATTATAGATTCTGGCAGCAATATGAAACTAGTTATATTTTTGTGCAGAATAACAACGAGCTGTGGCTAAAGTTAGCACACCTCAGCCAGAGGGCTTTAGTTTCAGCACAGCTGCAAAATAAATCCACCTCCTACCAAGACAACTATGCTCACCGGACCTGATATGCACTTTTAATCCTCAATAAATTCAACCAGAAACTTACCGAAAAACTCAAATGTGTTTTGAGATCACAGCTATCTAGACGTCTGGCCATCTCCATTTGAGGAAAGCACTGTGGGAATTCCTCCTTCTAGTTGTGGTCAGATGTTCGGCCTCAGTTTGACCTGAATCATTGCTTTTCAGGAATGCTCAGATTAAGCAGTTCCTTCTACAATGATAGGGTTACTGCCCGGACTCTTGTGGCTGATATTAGTGAGAGATGGTCACTAACATCAGCCATTAGTGAAAAAAGACATCATAATGTTTTTCTACAGCCTCAGTCACACTGTTATCTTGACATGTGTTCCAATATGTTAGAAACATCTTCTGTTTAGAAAGACAGACAGACAGACAGACAGACAGACAGACAGAAAGAAAATTATCCCCTTTGCGGTTTTACATCTCGTTGGTGGTATATTTGCAGTATATTTCTAATTTGGTGTCTGCTTTTTTTCTGACACGCTCTCTATGTACATATACATATTATTCATTACCTTGCCCGTTAATGTTCTCCAGTAAAATAGCTAGTCCACAACAAGTCTTATGTCCACAATCGGACATAATCTGCTGCTCAAAACCTTGATAATTCCCTTCCTTGTGTGTATTTCTCTAAGTTTTTATCATAACTATGGTTAGCATGCTCATATTAGCCTAACAATAACACCGTGCCCTTCTTCTTTGTGTTAATTGACCACTGGCAACCAATAAATTGGTGCATTACTGCCACCCACTGGTATGGAGTGTGGACCAGGACCTCACTCAAGGTTGCACTTGCCTCTCTAAGACTGGTGATGTATTAACATTAGGGGTGCACCGATCCGATATTAGGATCGGATATCGGCTGCGATACTGACAAAATAGCTGGATCGGAGATCGGAAAAATGAGCAGATATACTGGCCGATCCAGGTTTTTGTTTTTGTTAATTTTTTCGTCGCAGCAGAACGTATTTCATGCGTCAGCTTCTGTGTCGCATGCTAGAAGCAACATGGAGCGAGCCAGAGGGTCGGCTGTGTGGAGATATTTCACGCTTGCTACGCCAACTAGTTCGTCGGCTGTTTGCAATGTCTGCAAATTAAATGTTTTGAGGTGAGGGGGTATTACTGTAAAGTACAACACTACCACTTTAATCAAGCACATCCAGAAACACTATGCTAAGGAGCACGCTGAATTCCTGCACCTCAGCAAAACAAAAGGAGCGGGGTCAAAAAGGAAAAAAGAAGTCTTAGTTATGTTTAGTTAGTAAACTCTGCTACCTTTAGTCTCTTCAAGTAAGGTATAAGGTGGATGGTATACAGTTTATTATTAATTCAACAATAGTATCGGGTCGGTATCGGGTATCGACAGATACACAAAGCCCAGGCATCGGTATCAGTATCGGGACTGAAAAAGTGGGGTCGGTGCACCCCTAATTAGCATCATCCCTACTTGTGCTAGCTTTTTTCTTCTTTTTATTAAGCCAAGCTCTAATGACCATTTTGGCATACAACCAAATTTCTTTTCTGCCTCCAAGAGTAGCGATTAATAGCCTACAGCACCCTCTGGCACCACACCTGATGCAGAGGTGAGTAAGTAGTCATTAGCAAACATTCGGAGTTCGCATACCTTGAGCTTAGCTAAAGCTATAATGGAGTATATGTTATATTTGGTGTAATTGTTGCAACATTTATCTTAGAGTTGTAACGCTTTGAATCTACTAATGTAACATTGAGCTTCCATTTTATTAGATATAAGCAAGTCATGATACCAGGGTTATGGGTGGACTCCTTACTGGAAATAACCACGGGCCCTCAGGACCATGTGGTCCTTTCCTTGAGGTATTTTCCCATGCTCAGCCAAAGCAATACCTCATCAATGTGTTTTGCATTAGCACAGTTCTACTGAATAACATGTGGCTCAGAATGATGAACCAGCCTGGGATTGAAATCTGACTCAGCGCCCACGGTCATAGGTTCACGAGAACATAAAACCTTAACCAAGTCACTCTATTTGGTATTTTCTTCTTGCCCACATATCCATTGTCAAACTACCAGAACCAGTAGTTAGACACTTTCTACTCCCCATACTGGAGTTTATAGATAGTTTACAAGTTCCTCCAAAAAGCAATTAGCTTAATTAACCAGAAAAAAAGTCAGGCTGTCCGTTGGGTCCAAGCTTTTCTCATGGTGAGGTGAGCAAATAGTCATCAGCATACATTCGGAGTTTGCATAGCTTGAGTTTAACTAAAGCTATAATGGTGTATATGTTATGTTTGGGGTAATTGTTGCAACATTCATCTCAGAGCTGCCAAGCTTATGCCAACAGATTTTCAGACATTTCCAAAGAAAATCCATGGCGGACAGCCTTAGGTTGTGATCACATTCCTTAAGGAATAGAGGCTTAGATAGGCAACGCTCGAGTGATTTTTGTCTAATGCAGAATATGTTCATATATTACTGAAAAGTAAAGGTATACATGCAAGCATAACACAATAGTTTCGTTTTCTTTGTGAGCTTTGTTTGCTAGACTTCCTCTATGTGACATCAATTACATCTATTACTAAACTTTAATGAAAATTTGATCTTTTATCGTGGGGTTCTGTTGAGTAATCAATATTTTATTTACAGTTGATAACTCTTAGTATCTTAAAACTTCTCAAGTCTTATACAAGTCACTGCAGTTTATTCAGTTTTAGAAACCTTCAAGCCTCTGCCAAATTGGCCTCAGGTTGTTATCTAAACAACTAAAATCTAAGATTGTTTGAAACAAACAGAGGGGAAGGTCCCATTTTGTTTTTTGTTTTTTTGTTTGCAGTATATGTCTGTTAGATAGACTGAGACTTTCAGGTAAACACTGTCTAATGCACTGGTTCCCAAAGTGGGGGGCGCAGACTCATTTCATGCTGGGCGCGATATGAATGGATAAAATTTAAAAGCTAATATTACTGACAGGTTTTTGACGAGACTCCCACACAAACACAAAGCAGAAGATAAAACATCGCCAAATAAGCTTCTACATCAATTTCCTTCTCAGCCAAAGAGTAGAAAATATAATGAAGCATATCTTGCATTTGGTTGTCTTCCGGAGGATTAAATACTTCCCTGCACTATGGACATGGTTCCATCCATGATTCATAACAGAGGCCAGCAAACTATGGGTTATTCCTCTGTCCAATAATACCATCAGCGGGCGGAGGTTGGAGTCTGACTGTGGACTGAAGGTGTGGACAGGTGTCTTTTATACAGATAACGAGTTCAAACAGGTGCCATTATTACAGGTAACGAGTGGAGGATAGAAGAGCTTCTTAAAGTAGTAGCAGGTCTGTGAGGCCAGAATTCTTCATTGTTTGCAGGTGATACATTTTTATTTTCTGCACCATTATACAAATAAATTCTTTAAAAATCATAAAGTAATTTTCTGAATTTTTCTTTTACATTCTCTCTCTCACAGTTGAAGTGATGAAAATTACAGACATCTCATCTTTTTAAGTGGTACAACTTGCACAAATTGCTGGCTGGCAAATATTCTTTTGCCCAACTGTATATACTAAATGGAAAAAGTCTTCTATGAAGGACAATGATTTGAACATTTTATCTACGAGTAACTGACTATTTTTTAAAATCTTCTATTGCTAAGCTCCAGTTTTTTTAGAAATAAATTAGTTATGATACCAGGCTTATGGGTGGATTCCTTACTGGAAATAACCAGGGGCCCTCAGCACCATTGGGCCCATGTTGAGGTATTTTCCCATGCTCAGCCAAGGCAATGCCTCATCAATGTGTTTTACATTAGCAACAGTTTTACTGAATAACATGTTGCTCACGATGATGAACCAGCCTGGGATTGAAATCTGACTCAGCGCCCACTGACATTTGTTCTAATAAGAGAACATAAAAGCCTAACTAAGTCTATCCAGTTGGGTCCCCCCATACAGAACCAAGCAGTGAGTGCTAAAGCTAGCACATGTTTACACTGACCTACTCCATCTTCATGATGACGTCACTCCATCAAAAATTATGTGATATCATGTGATACAGCAACAAAAAGCAGAACAGAACTGTGGAGTTGAAGGAGAAGAATCTATTGTTATACTTTTTACAAATTAAAAATCTTAAAAGTGTGGCCTACATTTGTATTCAGCCCTCTTTACTCTGATACTCCTAAATAAAATCCAGTGAAACCAATTGCTATCAGAAGTCACCTAACTAAAAATTCCAAAGGTTAATTAATTTCAGTAAAAGTCCAGCTGTTCTGTGAAGGCTTTTTTTTAGGGAATATTAACTAACAAACAATAGCATCACGAGGAAGAGAAGAGAGACTCCAGCACAACTGCTAACCTACCAATTTTGACAATATATACTTAATTCCGGAATTGCGCCGCTCAAGGTGGCAGCATGTTGGAGTAGCTCTGTTACTCTGTTTTAGCTCTGTTTTCTTTTTTAAAACTTTAATTCTTCCATTTCTGGTAGAAACATTGTTTTTGTGGACAACTGCTCTCTCTGGTTTTGAATGCTGTGCAGCTGGAAGGATTTTTGCTGATACTTTTTATTTTTGGACATTTGTTATGATGCATAACCATGGCAACAAGGTGGTTTACAACTGGCAGCAGCTGATTAACATCACAAAAGCTCAAATAATACCTCAACTACAGCCACAAAACCCTGATGAGTTGAAAAGAAGACGCCATAGATCCAGAGCATCCTCTACATCAGACTGTCATACAACTACAGAGCGTCTTCAGTCAGAGGCTTCTGCAGATCTGCAGAGCACTACAAGAGATCCTCCCTACCGACAGCCATCAGCATCTACAACAAATCTATGAAGGAACTTGCATAATGAGTTACAACAACATTTAATTTCCCTTTGGGATTAATAAAGTAATTTTGAATTTTTGAATTTAGTTATATTATCCACCTTGGGTTAAAAGTGGCAAAAAAAAGCCCTAACTCAACTTTGCGGTTTACCATAAGCAAACATGCAGAAGACGGGACTCTGCTCAGATTAGAGCAGACCTGAATTTTTTGGCCTAGATGCAAAACGCTAAGTGTGCTTTAAAAACTAACACTGCACATTACCCTGAATGCGCCATTGTCACAGTGAAACATGGTGGTGGCACTAGACATACAGAGCTAAAAAAGAATGGCGTAGAGTCTTTAGATCAAAGCATAACAATGTTTTAGAATGAGCCAGACAAATCCAGACCTAAAGCCAATGCAGAATCTGTAGCAAGACTTGAAAAATTATCCCAAAATAAATGTGAAAAACAAAAACACATACTAAGGTTTCTGGTTGTATCCTGACAAGTTTAAGTGCTATAAATACTTTTGGAAGACACTGTTACAAGAAGAATTAGCTTTCGTTTGCAACCCAGAAAACCTTGAAAAATATACATCGGCTGTAGATTCGAATACAAAGGTGGAGGTACAGCTCCTGTTGTACTACAGGTATATACAGTAGGTTGGGGGAAAGTAGGCGCTCAGGAAACTAATCTGTTCTCATCCCTCTCTACTGTTGCACAACATGCAAAAAATAAGCATTTCATCTAATTCATGTAATCAGGTTGATTGCTGAAAGAAAACCTGAACCAGGCGCCCTCCCTGATGTCAGTGTTGGGAACCTCCTAAATCTTTTAAATTTGATCCTGTGTTTATCATAAACTATTGTCTAGGGTGCATACAATCACTGACTGAAGGCATAAGCAGCAGAACAACAAATTTCTGGGTCAGGTACCCAAGAGGGGGGGCTGGAAATGAAAATAATGACCTCACATTTAATGAAATGATGAGGTCTGTGAACATTTGTTGAAAGATTCTAAATATTACTCATAAATTGGAAAAGCTCCTTACAGAAAATAAAGGAAAAATACATATGTGATATCGCAAGCGCTCAGGATGGGTCCGGGAGGCGTTGGGACATTTGCCTAGGGAAGGTTTACGCCAACGCACGCCGCTTATACAGTCCCCAAGGGAATCATAGAGAAACATGCCAGTGTGTCTGTGCGTGTGTGTGAAGGGGTGAAGTTTCACGCAGTGCGTACCTCTGTGGTCACCCCCTACTTACATCTAACCCCCCTCCAACCCTCACTCTGCATCACGTTATGACCTCACCAGAGAGCAGTCATGACTTCAGCGCCACAGAGCCAAGTCTAACATTTCATCCTTGCAGCTCAGTGTTCTAAACCAACTCCATATACAGTAGCGGAGTGTGTGTGTCCTCCGAGCGTATATGATCAATACGCACAGCGGCAAAAGAAGTCAAACAGACGTGACTCTCGTAATTGTCGTAAAATATTTATTGGTCATAATTAGCATACAAGGGTCATGCATATTTACAGCGTATAAAAGGTTTTATGAACAACACAGGGAAAATAAACGGCCAAGTTAAATGTACAAAAGGGCTCACAAATAAAGAGATTATCATAGCATTAATGTTTGCTTTTAGATTGATTTAAAATGACAGAGTGTAATAAAATCATTATCGAGCCTTAAATCATAAATGGCTGTTTAACGTATAGCACTTACAGACATTCAGGCATACAAGCTCCACATTCAAAGAAACACATGAGGTAGTCAGATCACATAAAAAGAAAATAAAAATACAATCAATAGATCCATGGATTCGTGCTCTAATTACCGTCAGATATTTACCAATGTCCTCCATACATGTTGGTAAAAATGTGTAAAAAGCCATTAAAATGAATGAAGCTTTTATTGCAGCAGCATAATCTCATGTTGTAAAATAATTTTAAAGAAATACCAATCTTTGATTGAATAAAAAATTAAGGATTAATTGCTTTCATAAAATCAATTTGGACACATTTATGAACAAATGTTTTATAAACCGATCAGAGCTATCTTAGGAACTTGATTTAATCCATAACTTCCTGTTTCACTGGGGAATAAATATGATGACTCTTAAAAATGATAAAGCATGATTAGCATCTCAAAATCTAAAATGATACCTGAACTACTTCCAGATCTCAGAAGAGTTGAAAAGGGTGGCTTCATGGATGCAGAGCAGGAAAAAAGAGAAGAGAGGAGGAGGAGCATCAACTCCATCCATCATAATGGATGATGATCCTATCCCCGACTCTTAACTTCCCTCTGCCTGCCCGGCTTTCTAACCGTATGGACAGAGATTTAAGGAGGAGCGGCAAAAGTAGATGAGGTGGATTAGCAGTGCCACTTTTACAGTGGAATATCGTCTCTGCTGGCTGAAAATTGTTAGAAAACTGTTAGTATGTCATACAGCAATAGTCTTTAGTCAGAGGCCTCTGTGGATTTGTTGGACAACCTTATGTCAGAAAATGGCTACTGGCTAAAGTGTGCCCATCCGTACAGTCAGAGCTAGGGATGGGCATAATTAATAGACGATCGATTAATTGATCATTAAGAATTTCATCGATGACATTTTTATTACCGATCAATTAACGCATGTTCTGTTGCGTAGTGTGCGTTTTGAAGGAATGCAATTAATTTTGCTATGTGGCAGTAATTAAACACTTTACCCCATGAGGGCGATGACTGAAAATAAAACCCACAGGCCGACTCAGTTCTTGCCAGTTTCTGTGTATTTCAAAAGTAGCATTGTCATGCAGAGGTCGCAGCAAAGTGTGACGTGGGACCACTTTGACTAAAAAAACAAACAAACAAAAAAGTCTCGGTTCACTGCCAACACTGCGAAGCTGTGTATAAGTACTTGAACGCACTTCCAACCCTGGTTAGAAGCGGAGCATCCTGCTCTTGCTCTCAACCTCTGTTAATGAGCCTAATTCATTGTTAGGTACGCTGATCTCTCTCATCCTCTTTCTCGACTCTTTGCCATATGTAACACAAAACTATCAGACCTATAAGCATTTTTTTTTTATTAAGTTATTGTTTAACATGACTTTTTTTTTTTTTACTTTTTTGGAGAAGAAGAAAAAATATGAGCGTCAGTTGTGTTAATGAGTACCGTCTTTTAGCTGTCGGCTCTGCTGCTTTAGCTCATATTTTGAATTAATTCCGTTTAACTGCCACAAGAGGAGTCCCACTTGTAATGAAGATCTCAATGAGAAAACACGCTATTTTTCTATTCTCACTGCATTTTAATATAGCCTATGAACATTGAATTTTAATATAAAAATATCAATGATTAATCGAAAATCAATCATTAATTCTCCCGATGATTGATGAAGACAGTTTAATCGAATGCCCATCCCTAGTCAGAGCAATGATTCAGAACTTGAAGTTGGACAATAGCAAGCTTATGCCACAAAATAGTTTTCCCATCGGGGATTATGCTACTACAATAAAAGAAAATGTATATAAGGCTTTTTGTACATCTTCACCAAAAGCGCCAAATACATGTAATGTGGGCTGTGGTTTAATATGATCCTGAATCATTTCATACAACCTGAACATGACACAAAGGTTCGTAAGCCTCGGTTTTAATATGGCTGCAGCCCACATGGAACCAGTTGGTTTGATGTTTTATTATGCCCTACTTTGGAAGGAGATTCTGTTCGGTTAGGGGAACCCAAACAGGTCGGGATACTACGGACCGTCTAAAAAAGCTTCAGCTTAATCTTCTCTGATATGAAAGGTCTTTCTAAATAACATAGCTTAGTACATTTTGAGTCACATTCTATGAACAGATTTAAACAGCTGGGTGAGGTGTATAACATTAGCAATACATGCACACATTATTGATAAAGTTTCACACAGACAAATAATATGAAATATGTCTCTATAGCTGAAGTTTGTTTATAAAAGACAGCACCTACTGACAACTTTATAATATAATTACTTACTAAGTTGTATTTTTTTCAAGAAGGCATGACACTTTTATGTATGATCTACAAAGAATATCCCAAACCATGTTTCATAATGGATATATTTGAGCAAATCCACAATTCACAGTACTTCCACACACAGACGACAATAAAATTCTCTCGTAAATACCTTCCAAAATATAATCTTATACACAAATATATTTATTTATAGCATTTGTAGAAAGCTGTACACAAGTTTACATAAGAAAAGGGAAGACAAAAATAAACTTTGAGATAGAAAGCATTGTGTCCTGTTCTTGTTGCTGTTTCAGGGAAACATCTCTTCTATCCCACTCAAGACCCCGGTTTGTCCCCCCCCCCCCAACACACACACTCTCTGTCAGTCTAATACACATACATAGCAAACATTCATATTCTTGTAAGGCGGTGGGGAGCTTGTGGTGTTGTAGAAAATATATGTGAAACAAAGAACTTTGGCTACGGCTTATACAACAAACTGAATGCCAAGATTTACACAAAACCAAGTGGGATAAGGAACCCCAAACACTGAACGTCTGGTGTCTTCAAACGAAGAGAAAAAAAACGACTCATGTTTTGTCTGATGAAGGGAACGAACAGAGAGCCCGTCTCCATTTTATCATGAGACCCTTTTGACTCTCGTGACAATGTGCTGCAATGCTAACAGGTCAGACAGCAAGGCCTCAGACAGCGTATGATAACTATGATTGGCGGTATGTTCTTTAAACATGGCCGTAGTTAATGCTGTCAGTCAGTCAACACTGTGCATGAGATCACTCAGGGAAAAACGAAAAGGAACTGGCACAGATAAAGCACAAAAAAAAGAGTTTTGCACGCATGCTACCTTGAAACACATTTGCCTATTTACAATTTTTACATAAATCTACAAATCCGACAGTTTTGAGCAGACGTTTACATACACTCGTCATTTGCATGAATGTTATCTTACTTTGGGGGATTTAATAATTGTTTTGAATGGTTCGATATCCAGAATGAACAGATCTATACAGCATACACACAAATATTTAGCCAGAATGATCCCAGCAAATTGTTGATACAAAAATCTCCCTGTTTAGGAACATTTATCCAAGGATTGGTTATGGTGTATATTTGAGACTGAACTGTATTAAGTTTAATTGATATTTTTAACTGTCCTCATCAAAATATAATAGTTGAAACACGTCATTTAAAGCCCAAAGTTACTGGAACATTCATTCTAATAAGTGTATGAAAACTTCTGACCGGCACTGTATGACAACACTTTGGAGAATAATAAAAAAAGAGACAGCTGAGAAGAAGACTGAGACCACTCTTGTGTCTGAGGGATAGTGATCTAAACAAGAGGATGTCTTGACATTGCAAAATAATGGTTCACAGACATCAGCCAAATCTCCTGACTGAATATGGACTCAGTGGAAGATGTAATGTGAAATACTCTGTTTAAAAAATATTTTTACAGGAATTTCAAACAGTCTGTAGACAAAAACTTAAGCTTAGCAGAAACAGCCTTGGAGAAAAGGTCGACAGTTCAGAGCTGACGTCAGTAGGGGTTTTTAGGATCACTAATTCAGAAAACAAAGAGGATGTGATTGCTACAAGTTAGCAACTCGGTACAGTTGGCTAGATTTCCTTATATGAACTTGACTGCATTATTTAACACCTAGGATCATATTGAAACATATGGGATTGACTTTGATTCCGCATTTGTGTATATAAATTGGATTCTTTTTTTAAAGAAATAAATTGCCTTTAAAAGACGTGTTGTGAATTAGTGGTGAGTTGATTCACTATTTAATTGATTAATTGAAATGTGAAATGTGGCATATCAATAATGAATCATAAGTGTTCAAAATTGATTGTTTTTCAAAATAAATAAATGACAGGAACATAAAGGTCCAGTGTGCCACCTGGACATTTTAGGGGACGGACCGATGTGCCACCAAGGGGCAAACTCCGCCGGCCAAAAGTGAGGCTAACGCGGAAGTGACAAAAGTTATAGTTCCCCCCTCATCCACTGGCTCCAGAAAGGAGCAAGTTCCCATTGACTCCCATGTTAAAAATGCCAACTTCACAGCAGAAATAAACATGTTTACAGTCTGGTTAAAAAAAACTATTTTAGGTTTAAAAGAGCAGGTTTACAGTCATGACAACTCCGAGGGGGGTGATTTTTCTTTTTTTATAACTCATCCATTTAGATGTAATTCAAGCTTGAAATTATGAATAATTAGGGGCGTGTCCTTTTGACTGACAGATCTCAGATGAGCTGTCAGCACTAGCGCTGGTGGCTAGCGGCTTGCTCCCCTTGCTTGTTCCAGGGAAGGCCGCAGCCTCTGAGGTCATGTTCGGATGTTAATCGTGCACTTATTGGACAAGAAGGCTTGCTTCTTGGACAGTCTGTTACTGAAATCAATACACTGATTTCAGTAACAGACTGTCCAAGAAGTCTCCCATTTATTTTGGTAAGTAAAATTATTTCTGCGGTGCATTTAATATAACGCTGCTTGTTCAAAAATGAGTTGAAATTATCACATTTCTTCTTTACATATTGATTAATAAACTTGTATTAATTAACATTCACATAGTTTTAGTGAAAGTTATGGACCAACAAAGCTTCATGATTTTATTTGACAAAATTATTGAATCTGCCAAGAAGGCAGAGAGGTAGCAGAGTCACTCAACCTCAGTTTTCTGGTTAAAAGCCCCTGCCAACCTCCGTTAGCTTCAGTTAGCTCTGGGTTAGCTCGTAGCTATGTTGGCTTAGTTTGATGGGTGTCAATCTTCTGCCCCCACCCTCACAACCCCACTCTCAGCCCCACCTCTTTGCCCATATTTTGTATTTCTCAGAACAGACGAGATGTGTGGGAACCGTCCACTGGGCTTCAATTCAGCTCTCCAGAAACCTAAAGGTGACATCACGGAGGCTCCCTCCGCTTTAATCCATACAGTCTATGTGTGCCACCCAAATATTTTAGTGGACAGACATTTTAGGGGACGGAGCAGAGGAAACATGATAGTGGCAGCTAGCATTTCCACCATGCAGCGCAAAATTTACTCTAGAAACAGTCTGGTGTCATGAAAATTAGAACGGAAAAGGCCTGCACAAGACTTGTGTAACTTGTTTTCCTAAAAAAATGTGAACTTCAATCTTTTTTGTACTATTAAAGAATGTTATTTTTCTAACTACTTTGATACAGCAAATATTTTGCAGTTAAGTTGTGAAAGAAAGATCTTTTTGGTGCACATCATGTTTCTATTGCCAACAAACATTTCCTGTAGCTCTTAAAAAATACTACCTTGATATTATTATGAAACTAATTTTGGACTGGGATTGGTGTTATTTATGGTTTTACATAAATAAAAGACAGGACGTAAATTTGTTTGTTTGAGAACTGAATGGGTTTTAAAGTAGAAAGTAGCCATGGAAGGAATGAAGAAAAATCTCATAATAGGGGGAAAAAAGATACAACAAAAAGTGAGATGATTGTTTAGTAATATAATCGTAATTGGATTGAATTGTGAGGCACCAAAGATGGCACACCCCTACTGTGAATAGGTGACTCAGAAATAAACTGATTTGAATTGGCTGGTTAGATTTTTAGGATTTCTTCCGAACAACACGTTTCCAGCTACACCGTCGAGCAAAGCTTGTCACACACAGACGCAAAACAAGTATCAGTCTTTTTCTTTAGCTCCAGCAAATTAGCATGTTTTAACTCTGAAAATTTAGGAATTTTAAACTTGGACTTAGGGCTACTCTAATGTACTGTGGTATCTACTGTGATTCTAAAATATGGAGTTTTACCTGCAGATCTTTCACATTGTTCTTTCACATTTGCTGGTGTTTGTTCTTCTCTCATACATTCAACACCTCCATTGTCTCTCTTCGTCAGGATGATGACAGCTAAGTTCATACTGCACTTTTGTCCTCATTCTAATAGTGGTTGTATTCCTCCTCTGCTACTTTCTAGGTTGCATGTGTTAAAGTAATGTGTTACGGTCCAGCCATCAACATATCACTTCCTGACCTCTGCAGCCCCAGTGTGTTTTGCTCACTGATGGAGCAAAGCGACTGAAATCAAACCATTTAAGGACAAAAAAAAAAAAAGGCTGAACTGTAATCAGAAGAGCAGCATTTGGATTTGAAAAAAAATGTCTAAAAAAAACTTCCTTTCTTGTATGTGCTGAAATGTGTCTAAGAATGATAACAGCACATTTGCCGGTGCACTGATGCCGTGTTTTTGTTCTCTGGAGACCAACGAACCAGTTACTGTGTGAAGCCGATCCGTGTGTCTCCTGCAGGGCGGCGTCATGAGCTACGCCGTGCTGCTGCTGGAGCACGGTGTGCTTTGCGTGCTGCCTATGCTGTGAGCGGCGCTGCTGTTCTCTGAGACAGGCTGCGGCTTCTGGACGGGCTGCGTGCGGGCACCCCCACCTGGATACGGAGCAGGAGAGGGAGGGGAAGGAGAAGATGGACTTGATTTAAAAATGGCCAAAACATGACACACTGATTTGGCTAAAACTTCAAATTGTTCCAGGTATGGGGCTTATTGTTTGACTCAACCCTGCTTGGATCCAATACAATGCATTATATTTTCACATAAAGCTTGCATGTTTTTTTTTTTTCATTGTCCTTTGAGATGAACAAATTCTTACACAGGAAAAAGAACATATTTACAGAACAAAGCCTTAAATGTGTAAAGGAGTCCAAGCAGAACCCTGGGCTCCATCTGTCCAGCTTTTATTATATCCAAGATGAGAAGCAGAAAGTCCCCAAAGATGTCACCTGAAAGGGTCCAGAGCCAATTGGTCATTTCCTTTATGAACAGATTCTGACAGAAATGTTTCACATGACTTTGTGCCTTTCCTTATCTGGAACTAATTACAGCCTTTATTCAGCAGATAAAGCAGGAGAAACAACACAGGGCTCAGTTACTGGACTTCAAGCATTTGGTATATTATTATTTGTCTAATAAAGTATTTGCTATCATAAACTAGCTCACTCCAAAGTTAAAAAAACTTACTTGGTCTGTTTACAACAAACATCTCGATCAGACATTGTAGAGCTTTTTAAAAAGAAAGCCTCATCTCTGTTTCATTTGAGTACTGGGCCAAAATATCAGTGCAGTGCTCTGCTGGATCCTGACAGACAGAAAGGAGTGCACCTATTTTCTCTCTTGTTCAGAACTTTGTCAGAACTGCCTTTGTTTGAGTGAGTGTCTTTGTATATGACACTTGTATGCATCTAGAGCCTCTCTCCCACTTTTAGGCCCCGCGGCTCCGTTAATGATTAGCAGGAGAGGCCTGGCTGCCAGCCGAGTTTCCCTCACAGGACCAGAGCCGTGTAAAAACAGAGGGATTTACCTCATCTGTCGGAGGAAACCAGAATTCCCAAATCTAATATTATCTCTATAGGTGGGAGAGATAAGGCAGATTCTTTTTGTTACAAAAACACTTTGTGCGTGCATAACACCCTAGGTGCAGCGCTTGCCACAGATGTCCACTCAGGGACATTTGGCCTTCACTATTAAGCTGTCTATAAGGATGAGAAAGTCCCAAGTCCATAAATACAGTATCTGTTGGTGTCTGTGGACATTCAGTTAAAATAAAACTATGATAATTCAAATGAAAAGTTTATTTCTGATAACAAATGGGCGGGATCTCACAAAAGGTAGTAAAAAATTAGGAGCACCAACTTAGAAACATAAAATGTATCTGTTATTTAGAATTGATCAGACTATGTCCACCCATCCATTGTCCAAAACCATTTGAATTTGCGCAAACAGTTTTGAACATTGGGCAAGAGGCAGGGTCCAAATTTGATTAAAATATAGCAAACTCGGGGCATCGTGTGGCGTAGTGGTTGAGATGGGTCCCCCATGGGTGCACCATGTTCAGAGGTTCAGTCCTTAAAACTGAAAAGTATTTATACTTCAAATAATCCTTAGAAAAAATCTTCAGTTGGATTACAGCTATTAAACCGATTAAGGTTTTTCCACTTGTATTATGATTTATCTTTGATGTCTTTGATAATGGAATGCCTCCTTGCCATCACCCGATATACTGAACGGAAAGGAAGTAGACGGGTAAATGAGCAAGTCAGAAAAGGCCAGTCTCCTCAACGTCACAGAGAAAATTTGTTTTTGTGTGATTGTTTTTTTATCTGTTGCTTAGATCATGCTGTTCCATGATGTGATTTCAATGAAAATGGAATCACGTATGTTTTTAATGGTGCTGAATTTTAAATTCAAGCATCTTGACTTTATCATGTCGTGTAAATCTTCTTTGTATTATTTACTATGAAATTCTCTCAAAACAGTGAAACTATTAAAGCTTTTTAGTTGCGTTTTTTTTAGACAAAGTAAACAGAGGAAGAGAGCCTTTTTCCTCAGAAGAAGAAAGCTTAGGTCTGGCTTACTATAAACTGCATGTGTCGACATAATAAGCAAAACTCCACATATTATCATGGTATGTAGCTTTTTAAGGCAGTTACGCTTCTATTTGCTGCACAGTGACTGGAATTGGAAAATAACAACAACCCCTTTTATTCATAAATGCTATGACCATCATGACATTCAGTAAATAAAAAGGGAAAAAACTAACATTTAAAGGGATTTTAAAATGCCGCTGAAATGAACCCAACGTGTTTTCATGCCTCATTCCTCTGAATGCTGGTTTAAAATACACTCAGAATGTGATATTTTTGGTTGTTTAGGGGATCCACGTTCTTGGGGTTAACTGCAAATGCTGCCATATAAGGTCATTTTTAGCCGACGCAGTTAACACACCCATCCCAAAGTGGCTAAGGCCTGTTTTCATAACATCAACAGAAACGTGCCTTTAACTCTGAGTCTTGGCCATGTATGTTCGTTTTATATCGTCTATCTTTAAACCTGCTCTCTGTGTGTGTGTGTGTCTTTATCCAGTATCTGCTATCTGTGAAAAAACAGCCAGTGAGACCTGTTGTATTCTATTGTTGGTCACTCACTTGGAAATCCATAAAGCAGAAATGAAGTGTCTTTCTACAGCAAAGCCAAGGAAAATATTTGGAGAACGATAAGGACTCCAGCATGTTACAGAGGACCTTTACTGCAAAACTTGCACTTGCACTAAACTTGCACTGTTGCTAAAAAAATGTAAACAATTTTACTGAAGAACTCTCTGGAGAACCCGTCTACCATATTCCTGCAGGTCAATGGCGCAGAGGATCACCGGACGAACAGTGGGAGAACAGGAGAGCTCTATGCGTCGATGAACTCACTGGGCTACTGGGAGCACACTTCCTCCCGGGGTCGGCTGGGGTCAGCGGGCTGGGGACGATGGGGAAGGTCTTGGCATCTAATAGATTGTGTGTCTTTTCCTGTGAGCGCCCACTAAACCCAGTGAGGGGCTTTCCAACTCGTCTGCAGCCATTGTGCTGCGAATATCTGCTGACCACCCGCGGCCCCCAAAACATTCAAAGGCAGGAAAGAGGAGAGCTCTTGCTGCTGACCAACAGGATATATTTACAGTAAAGGAGTCGATATGTTATTGTGAGGCGCCCTCTATCAGCTACAGGATGTTTGGTAATCAGAGCAGCACGCTGCTGGCACCGAGGCTCTGGGACATTCCTCTGCATCTTATCTTTTCATTACAGCGCAGAGGTGGGTCGGGGGAGCGGAGTGGCAGGTGAGGGACCTACCTGTGCGTGTGTAGATAAACCACAGGGCCCCAGTCAGAAGAGCCCCAATAAGAAAGGCGGCGAAGGCGATCCCCACTACTGTGGTGGTGTTCGGGAGAAACACCTCAGCTGAAACATCAAACAGTTTATTTATTAACGCTCACTGATATGAAAATAAGGGAAAATACAGAAAGAAAAATACAGGTCACTTTCTCTTACCTTCAACATTACTCTCCGGTTCTGATTTATGTATAGTAGGATCTGCAACACAACAAAATGATAAAACGAAAAATGTAAACATGCTTATTCACATTTATACAAATAAGCCATATCAAGCTACAAATATGGAAATATAAAATGTAACATGAAACATGCTCTGAGTCACTGTGTCAGCCACATGCCACAGGAGCAGCAGATAGTCCTTGTGCTGATAAGCAATCCACTGAAGAATGTGATCCAGAAACATGAACCAGGAAAAATGCTCAGATAGCACTTCTTCTAGGATCTGTAAGTGTCCCCACAGATGAACCTATTGACTCCAGTGGGTCCTGCTCATCCGTTTATTTTTAACCTATATGGAAGCCCTTCAAAAGTGAAATTAGCTGTAATGATGTCTTTACTAACTAAACAAAGGCGCTTGTGTGCTGCAAAGAGGCAGACCTGGTAGGTGGCCAGCACTCCTTCACAATGGGTGCTATTCCTGGAAGGAGTGTTCAGCTCACATAATGGATGATGACCGGTCATCTGAGAAGACTTTAATAACAGGGGAGATGATAAGCCCCCCCCCCCCCCCATCCCTTGCCCCCATGTTATCGGACCCAGGCGACTTGTTATGCTAAGAATGCTCAGGGAGGCCAGTAACACTCGCAGTCTCAGAGGCAGCGAACAGAGGATGGTATAACAGGAGGAGGCAGTCCCAAACAACTAAATACAAAGTCTGGCACTCTGCCTTCAAGCAGATTTATGTTTTGCCACGGAGCCATATTTTAAAGTCTTTTGACAAATAAACATGGATGTATTTCTATTCAGTCCCCTTTATCTTACACCTCTAAATAAAATCCTGTGCAACTAACTCTACCTATACTGCCAAGGCCGGGCAAGGAAAACAGCTGAGAGGGCCCTGGTAACTCTGGAGGAGCTGCAGAAATGCACAGCTTAGGTGAGAAACTGTCGATAGGACAACTGTTAGCCATGCACTCCATAAATCTTGCCTCTATGGTAAAGAGGCAAGAAGAAAGTGATTGTTTACAGAAAGCCATAATACTGTTTAAGATCAAGTCATGCAAGGAAGAGGTCCCCAATCCCCGGACCGGTACCGGGCTGTGGGCCTTACCATATTTCTGTTTTATTAATTGTCCAAGTCTAAACAATGTTTTATTTTTTTTTAAAGGACCGGCTTGTCTCTCTTACATCCGGCTATAACTCACTCTTGACGCATGTAAAGACGCTTTCCTCAGTCACGTGATACATCATCGCTACAAACAAAGTGAGCAAAATGATTAAAAACAGAGGTCTCTGAAAGGTATCTTTGCGAAAAGGAAAAGGTCAGGTGAAGAGACAGAAGAGCCTACGACTTCTAAGATAAAAAAGATACATTTAACAGACAAAACCAGGAGTTGTTAAAATATGGATTTATCACAACAGGCGATTTCCACGCACCGAGCCCTGCTTAATATGTGGCGACCGGCTTTCTACTAAGGCAATGAAACCTTTAAAACTGCCCCAGACGGGACAGTCCCATTACAGAGAGAGATCCACTGGGCTCCCATTGATTCAGCGGTGTGGTGAGTTGTGTTTTCCAGGCACTCTATATTTGTTTTTGTGGTAACTCTTATTTTAAAGGCATGTTTAAACATTACCATAGCGACCAGAGAACGTTAGGGGGCAGAAAGGATATAACTCATGTTATTTTGTTGGCATGATGATACGGAAACGTTAATAAAGTTACAAGCACACATTGGATTTACATTTCAAAGGGCGGTCCATGTGAATATTGTGTGATATTAAACTGGTCCGTGGTAAAAAAAAAAAAGGTTGGGGACCACTGATGCATGGGACACAGCAAACGTGGAAGGTGCTTGCCCAAAACTGAAGTTTTGACCTACATGCAAAATACTATGTGTGCAGTAAATAAACCTGAACATAATCTGAACATACCATCCTCACGATAAAACAAGGTTTTGGCAGCATCGTTCTGTGGGGATGTTTTGTTTTTGTTTTTAGCAGGGACAAAAAAGAGAGTTTTTTGGAAGATGGATGGAGCTATGACAATTCCACACATAGAGCTAGACCTTCAGGGGTGTTAGAATGGCCTAGTCAAAGTCCAGACCTAAAAGCAATAAAGAATTTGTGGCAAGATTTAAAAGATTTTGTTGAAATGCTTTCCATCTAAAGTGACTGGGCTTGAGCTACTTTTCAAAGACAAAGGAGTAGATTTTAGTCTGCATACGTGCAAAGCTGCTAGAGATATTCCCTAGAATACTTGCAGATGAAACTGCAGCAAAAAGTGATCCTAAAAAGTATTTACTCAGAGATGCTGAATACGAAAGCACACCACACTTTCCAAACCTTACCTGTCATAAAGACTTGAAAACCATGTATTCTTATCCTTCAACTTTTAACATGTGCAACAACAATGACAAAATGTGAAACTGTTAAGGGGGGGATGAATTCTTCTGCAGAGCACTGAATCAACCTGAGAACTCACTGAACCTGTTCAAACAGTGTCCTGATGTCTGTTGGGAATAACCATGTTGGACGTATTCCTGGCCGGCCGCGTTCGCTGCTTTAACAGAATCAGATATGATCAGATATGCTTGTAGCTCGGAGCCGTGGTCAGTGTTGAACCAACACTGATATCTCACATGAACATCATTTGTTTAAGTTTAGAGGGCTTGCCGTGGAGAGAGCGCCTTCTCGCATGAGTTATTCAGGTTCAACTTTGAACTTTCCTTAATGGGAGCAAAAACCACAAAGGTTACATCGTCAACACTTCTGATACAGACGCTTCCAGATTTCACAATTCACTGCTGCTTACTGAGAAAAAACTGCTCCATAAGGCTGTTAGCCCTGCATATGGCATTACCAATTATATATACAGCTTCATACTATTTGTTATCTTCACCCCAATCCTGCTATTCCAATACTGTGGGATGATTTTGGATTTAAGCACTTGTAAAATACAAATTAAGTCTTAACTTCAATATTTTATTTTGACGATTATTCTGTCAATAAGGTAGGCAATTTGATTTTGAGCGTCAAATACAGCAGCCAAAACCAAATTTTAAGTGGAGGCCTCATTGCTCATGTTAATAATAGAAATCTGTTGCTCAAAGAGATAAACCACTTTAACAAAGAGCCATAACTCAGTTCTAAAGTTTTATGTGATATAGGATCAAATTTTACCATTTTCTCCTGGTCAAGTTTTCATTTTTTAGTAAATTTATTCTGAAACTCATAGAAACACAGGACATGTTACATTAAATGTACGAGGTCTGTGTGAGTAAAACCACATCTCACTTAAAGTTTCCACAGGAAAAAAAGGAGTGCTAGTAGTACCCACGTGACTTTAGATATGCAGTTGTTGCTGACCAAGAGATTTAGGATCCTTTTCACACTATTTGAGGTCAATGAAACATTATCTGCTGGAAAACATTTAAAACAGTTGACAACATTCCCAGGAGAGGACATCCCGCAAAGTCTTCCCAAGGTCAGACTTTGGAATGCTCAAAGAAACTGCAATAGAACGATGGACCTCAGATTCTACAGGCCTCACGTTGAATGGTCAAGACAAGAAAACACTGGAACAAAGATGTTCGATTACTGTCATGCATCTTACTTTGTTTAAGAAAACAGCCAATAAACACAAAAATCTAGGAACAATCTTAAAGCATGGAGGTAGAGAGTTGGACTTGGACACATCGCAGTGATAAAACTCTTTTGAATACAAACTTTTTCTTAAATCCAATCTGAAACCAAATCTCCAACCAGAAGGGATGCAAAAGGTGGAAACATCAGCGCAAACCTCAATGAGCTGTATCAATGTTGGAGAGAGGAAAGACCCAAAACTTTTCCATAAAGATGTGAAAAACTGATAATGTCATACACACTATGATTTCTTTAAAGGAGCGCTCCGTTTTTTCTAACCGTGAAATCCTGTGGTGTATTGAGTTTTCCA
Source organism: Valencia hispanica (assembly GCA_963556495.2). Classification (NCBI taxonomy): domain Eukaryota; kingdom Metazoa; phylum Chordata; class Actinopteri; order Cyprinodontiformes; family Valenciidae; genus Valencia; species Valencia hispanica. The sequence continues at coordinate 8,811,149 of OY747705.1, read as the reverse complement.
CACAGTCCTCCTGCATTTTGGCTTAGCTGTTCCTCTTAAAGTCACAATGGTATATGTTAGCTGCCTCAGGCTACATTTACATAAATCTCCCATGCACTGATAATTTACTGATGCTCTAAAGCAGTAAAAGTAACTTTGACTGGAGGCATTTGAGTTCATTTTGTTTTTCTAAACTCCCAGTTTGCTAAAAAGCCACTTCTCTTTGGTAATCCCAGAAGAAAGCTGTGTTTGCCATCACAGCACAGGGGATCTGTTTGCATTAGAAAACATGGCGTTTGAAACTGAATCCCTTTGCAGTGTTTATGGGAAGTTTGTGTTTGCTTACCGTATTCCTAAGAAAGCTGAGCCCTCTTCATAGTAGTGAGCAGTGCAAACTAACAGAGATGCAGTCAACGGTAATGAAAACGTCAAACTGATTACATGTTTGTCCAGTTATAAGATCCAAAGCTTTATGAGAACCATTTCTGCTTCAAATTATCCCGAACATCTGACTCACAGGATTTTTTTTAAAGCTGAGATACATTACGTGGTTCCAACCCCCTCCACCAACACATAGTTGACCTGGAACATGCACTAGTCTTAGAGGCTTTGATATTTTACAGCCAATTTGTCCTTTTTTAATGAAAGTTAACACAGCAAGGCAATCATTCATACTCACACCCAGCTGACCACCCCTGAGGGATCAGGGCATCACTGTGCTGCCCAGCTGACAGAAACAATGACCTGACTCTAAATTGGCCAGTATCTGTCAAGATGACATATAGTTGTGTCTAATGGAAATGATGTAAGTGATATCATATCATCAGTGAACAATGATGACTCATTCTCACTGCCGTTCTCATGTAATCGAAGAAGGGATGATAATTTAGAAATCCCAAACAATGCACTGGAGAACGGGTGCTCATGATATCAGCACATCAGAGCTTAGGTCATAATTACGACAATCTAATTGTGGTTAAGTCGTGAACCCACCTCCCGCACGCTCCTGCCTGCCTTGACCTCAAGACGCTGCAAGTGGATGGATGACCAACTACACAGGCAGCGACAAGAGGGGCCTTCGGGCTTTGGCTAGCTTCCCAAAGCCAAAGAGAGGACCACCACTCCCCTTTCTCCCCCCTTCTAATGGAAAAGGGAGGCCACGGAGAAGGGCCTAAGTGAAAACAACTGGTGCTCTGGTCCGCATGACTCCTGTTTTTCCACATTTCCCTCTTCTCGGTCTGTTCCAGGACAGCAGAACTGGAGCTCAGCATTTGCACACTCCTCTTTGCTAAAGTCAACTCTGTGGTGGTAGTATGCATGTTCTGCCAAAAAGACACACACTTGTCTACAGCCATCAGTGTAAACTGAGGCATGTGTACAACCATCACGTGCGTACACAAAATTACATGTAACACACACATCAGAGTTAATGATAACCAGATGTGTAGTAGTATATTGTGGACTGATCTAATCTCCAAGCACATATTTAACCTTTTCTTTGCCTCCTCCACCTTTAGACCAGTTGTTTGTCTCCTTCTAGCTGTTTTCCATGTAACATCAACACCAATGGTAATTGTGTCTTTATCTCACTAACCTTGAAAGCCACCATTAATATCAACCGCAAACATCAGCTTCACCAACGACTTTTTGTTCTTCATCAACGGAAAGATTTTGTCCGGAGTCAAAGAAGCACAGTGGTCGCTGAGGTCCAGACACTGTACAGACAGAATTAGAAGAGAAAACACAATTACCAAATCTAACTTATAAAAATATTCGGATTCTTGTCACACAAAAAATAAGATCAGTAGAACATAAGAAGATGACATTACTTGCAAGAGAAAGTATTATATAAACAGATTATTTCTGAATAACTATTTTTTTTAGAGCTGCACCAAGAAATATTTTTTGACTGGAATCGAAAGATTATAAGCTTCTTCATCCTGAATGATATTCAGCTAATTAGAAACCCAGAGGTTCAATCTTTTCCAGTTGGTGAATGAACAGTGTGCAAAAGTTCTGCTGCAAAACACTCCTCCAGAATCTATTCAAAAGAGAAATGTACTTTTCAGGATGTTCATTTAGGCTCTGAAAGAGGAAGAGAAAGCAAGACCTTCAGCAAACGTAAAGAAGGCTAAACACATTGCAGCAAAGGAGCTTTTATCCTTCTGAGTTTGCTGGATTTAGAAATGTTGGTAGCCTTTTGGCAACGTTGGAGCTAAAGTAAGGATCTGTATTGTACAGGATAATAGAGATAGCTCTTTTAGTTATGTGAGCTGCACTAGTTGCAAATACAGGATGCTAAAGACAGTTTCAAATCTCTGCTTTGTTTTTAAAGAGAAAATGGAATTGGCCAAAATCAAAACCAGCAGGTCAAAGTTCGGCAACAAAGTTTTGATCAGTGCATCTCTGCCTTTTTTTCTTCTTTTCTTTTGCGGATTAATATCTGACATATTGTGCCTTCATTCATGTTCCCAGCTTATCTAACACTGTAAGATAGTGTGTAGTAATATGAATGAACTAAAGTCATAAAACATGAGCAGCAACAAAAGTCATTGAGAGGATTTCATGCATACCTGCGGTAGTTCCTGGTTCCTGGGAGACCCCTCCGAGCATGGAGACATGTCACAGTGCAGAAAATTTGATTCTTTGTTCGACTTTTTTGAGTTGAAGGTGAAAGAAAAGGTTTTATCAGAAGAAAGACGGAAGTCCTTCTGAGGATTCTGGATCCATTTAAATGAGTTATCCTCGGGACAAACTGTCTGAATAAGCATGTAGTCAGAGTGCACTGCGGAGTCAAAGCTAGGAGAAATGAAGCATGAGGTGATGGTGAGCCCAATGTCCGGGTCAGATGCCGTTGAAGTGATCTGGAGTGCATTAAAGACATAATGGAAAAGGTTTTGAGGTATATACATATATATATAAAATACAACATACATTTTGTTCTTTGTCATTAGAAGAAAAGAAAAAAAAGAAGCCTCTTCATCTTGAAGATGAAATTGTGTTGGTTTGACTTGTTTCATATTTATTTGCACACATATTTGTAAGGAAAATAGCATTCAGTCTTGCAATTTGAAATATATTTGTAGTTTATCCTCCAATGGAACATCATAATATTAGAGCTATATAAATTTCAAATTTATAATTCAAAACTAAAAGGTGAAAGGATTAGAATGACAACAACTTGTCTTTTCCCATAAAATTGGACTAATGGATATTTAACAAAAATGTAAGGAATTCTGAAAGAAAGAAGTAATACAAACTAACAAAAAAAGTGAAAAAAGACCTTCTAATAGTTTCTGTAAAATTTAATTCAAAACTGCCATTATTGGTGGGGAATAAATTAGAACATGTCCCACACAAGTCATGTGAACATGATGAGAACGTGGTTATTCAGGATTTCGACGGAGTGGCCGACGGAGCAAGCTCACACAAAAGCAGTAAACTTTACCTGAAAGCAGCCCACAAGATGCTAAAAGAAAGCTCCAAAAACAGAAACGGACTTAAGTTATGTGGCAATTTTCCAGTCATACTGACCACTCAAAGCGCTTTGCACTATCTCTACATTCACCCATTTGCACACACCGATATGCAGATTGGTAAACAATAAGGATTTAAGAAAATATAGATATACCGATATATCCTGATATTTTATGTCACAATATTGTATAAATATTCTAAAGCAATGTATACATTTTTAGTTTTATTCTATTTTTTAGAATTTAAATGGAATCATTAATGATGGCAGTACTTTTTGTAGTAAACTTCAAAGTATGACTGGTAATGGGTGGCCTTTTTTCTCCTTCGTTCCAGTGGATCAACTAAATCTACTAATAAAACTGGATGTGTGAAAGTATGAAACAGTTTGGAGTGTTTAGAATGATGTGACAAACTTTCTATAGTTAAATTAAGTTTTAAAAATCACAACAGTGATGAGTCTTACTCATAGTATCTCAATATATCAAACATCAGAATTTATAGAATAATGCTGTTTGGACTAAAACTGAATTAATTATCAGAATAGAATATATGTTTTGGATAAACCGGATTCCATGAAAAGAATCTCAGACCAACTGTGAGGCACGGAGGTTTAAGTGTCATAATTTGGATGTCTTAAATTTTTCCTCAACTAGAAAACAAAATTGACCAAAAACAGACACATTTTCCCATTTGTTTAATGAGTGAAACAAGGGTAATTTTGGTTGTTTCATAGCAATTAAATCACTTACTTTTCCAGAGATACAAAAAGATGAGATAAGATATCGATATGAGAATGCTTCTTCATAACGAACTACGTATTTATTGAGCTGACCAAATGTCTTTTAGGTGACTGTATATGAATTTAACCACAGCAAAAAAATAGACTACTATGATTAGGTTGTAGTCAGGAATTAACCTGACGAGTAAGCCAGAAACAGAATGCAATATAAGTATGCATACAGTATGTGTATGTATGTAAAAATATTAATCTTCAGGGTGACCATAATAGTCTTCCGAATTGTAAAGGGATTTTGGCCAACTCTCCCCAGCATTGCTCCGGGTCACAAGTTGAGGGTAGGTGAGGCATGAGGTTTTTCAATACTGCTCTCTTAGGGCTCTATCACAATGATTTTATTTGCGGCTGACTGGTCACACAGACTGCACTTCATCATTACATCACACCTATAGGATGGGAAACAGACGTCTTCAAATCAGTCATGTTGAGATGGGAAGAAATGTCTGGCTCGGCATTAAAGTGTTTGAGTGGACGGAATCTTGTAAAGTGCTCAGATCCTTTGTCTGCAAGAGAAGTCCAAATAATTAGCCTTCCACCACCATGCTTAACAGTCAGCGTAAGATTTTGTGATGAAGGTGCCTACTCTCTTTTCGTAAAAGAAAGATGCCTTCCAGCAGCTCTCCAAATAAGTCTGACTTTTTGTTTTTTTCTTGTCAGGATGGATATAAAATGAACATGCGCACTGATACTAAGCCAAAAATGTAGAGGGTGGGTTTTTTTTAACACTGCACTCTAACTTTAGGTAGATTTTATTGTGTGACATCATCTCCTGTGAAGGTTAGCAACTGTCTGTGCATGTTGAGGTTGTATTTGCCTGATATTAGAATTTTTTATGATTTATATGACATGAAACCTCAAGTTATTTTGTGTTTTTTTACCATAACTGCATTAAATTTGCAGTTGGTAAGGGAGTGCTCTTCGAAAACATAAGTTACTCTGTGATTATTAAAGTTCCAGTGTGGATTTTCTGGACTTTGCCTCAGGTCGGGTCGCAGCACAGTGTGAGCTCTGAAGCGAGGGTTAAGCCATAGCACAGAAACAGACAACTCTTTGTCCTCTCTGTCAGTGAAGCTTCTCCTGCTGATAGCATCATAAATCATCTTTTCAAAGGACCTTTAGACCTTAAGCCTTTGCCATCTCCTAAATGAGGAGCAAAATTACTGCTTCTAATCAAATATGTTAAGCCAGACAGACAGGATACCAAAACATGCAGAGGAGATCAAATGAAAAAGCTTCAACAGAGAGAGCACGCAGCATGTTTCTCTCAAAAATTATTACAAGTAAACTGCAAGATATGAATGCAAAAGCCTTACCTGCACAAACACTTGCTGTTGGTCTAAAACTGTCAAGAAGCCCTGGCGTGAAGGATTGTTGAAAGACTGAGAGTGGGACAGCTCCATCTCAAAACTGATGTCGTTGATCGGCGGTCTGTGTGGAAACGGAACTCCACCAGGTTTAGGTTTTGTGATTTCTTCGGTTTTTCTGTATGAGCAGTTGAACTGATAAAAGATAAGAATACAAAGAATAACAATCAGCAACTACCAGATTGTAAACCACACCAATGCAAACCTACAAAGCCTGCAAGCATGGCTGTCCACCTAATATTAATCAGGGAGCAACAAAACGACCATGGTAACTATACTTTAGCTGCAGAAATCGGCAGATTAGGTGGGGGATTCAGCAGACACAGTAAATATAGGCTGTCCACCTACTTAATCTGGCCTTTATGGGGGAGTGGCAAGAAAAAAAGCTGGTTGAAAAAAGGCCATAAGACAATTGATGGTATGAAAAAACAGAATAAATAGGAGAACACTAACACTGTACTTCAACCTGAACACCCCATCTCTACTGTTAAACATGGGAGTGGAAGCATCAGGCTGTAGGAATGCTTTTCTTCACCAGGTAAACTGAAACTGGTAAGAGTTGACTGAAGATGTATGAGAGAGTATAGACAATGACAAGGAAATGAGACATGGATAAATTACATAAAGGAAACTATGTTGGTTGAGAGGTTCAAAATGGAAACATCAGGTCAGGTTCATTCATGGATATCATGGAAAGAAGGGGCGACTGCTGTGGCCAAGTAAGTTTTATACCCACCAAGGGGAAATAAAGTTTCTACCAACTGCCCACTCATTTGTACTTTGACACGGCAGCTTTGATTGCAGCTGCTGAGGAGCTCAGCTCCTTCACAGAAAGACGCTTTGACTTACTTCTATCGTAGCTGATAGATTTGGTCCCATCTGTGTCCTCCCTACATAATCTCCATGTCTGAGGAACATCTCTTCTGCAGGGACCAGATCTTCATAATCCTCCGTCTCATTAGAAGAAGTCACCTTTACCTTTAGTCCACAGAGAAAATTATTACTTAGAAGTAACCTTGTTGTTGAACGTTGCCTTGCCTTGCCTTACTTAGAAAACCTAAATCATGTTCACAAAAACAATTCCCAGACCCAACAAGCCCCACTGTGTAAAAGTTGCCTAATAATTAATTCAAAAAAGATTTGAATCTTCCAGAGAGGTTGGCTAAATTGTGGGAATACCCTGCAGCCCTTAGGAGGAAAAAAACATATTTACAGTATCTCAGAAAAGAGAGGTCACAGATAAAGCATGCTGCTTCGGAGAATGTGAATTAATGATGAGAGGACAATGTTGGTGACACAAATGAGGCTCTTTTGATGTCTGCACCAAATGTTAGCTGACCCAGCACTGGAGCCTTCAAAGAATTAAGTCAACACACAACAGAAAATACAATTACTATAACTGATTATCTCTGATATGCAGGGACCCAGGCAATGAAAATGAATGTCTTTTGAGCACAAGTCAGAGGTGGCCCCGGCGTCCATGCACTGACACAAAAGATGACCTTGGACAAACGCCCAGGTTTTCAATTGGCAACAGACAGAAGAAAGTGTTGTTCCAAATTTCCCCTCACAAAAGATTTCAAAAGGCCAGAGAGGAAGTGATTCATCCTGACTTGTTAGAACAAATGTGCTGAATGAATGCATTCCCTTATAATGATGATAACAAGGAATGTCAGGAGTGAAGACTGAGTGAAAAAAAGAGAGAAAAAAATGGGTTTAACATCACATAAAACTTGAAAGTAGTCTAAATTTTCCTCCCTATTTTGCAACTTAAATTGTGAAACAAATTTCCCTGGTTAAACATTTGTATCATGTGTAGAGGTAGATGAACAGTTAACGGAGTCTTGACATGAACAGTTCGTTTCAAGTCACTTTAGGGAGTATAGATCTTCAAAATCTAGATACTCGGCAATCTAATTGATGTAGTTACATATTTGCATATATGACTACACCATTTACTAGTTGCATAAAGTAAACATTGTGTTCCCTATTAAGTGGCATGGTTCTTTTTTAAGGTGGCAGAATATTTGGGCTAAAGGATTTTGCTCATCACATGGCTCTCGTCAAGCAGCTGTGAAAAAACATCCCTGCTCCCCCCCCCCCCCCCCAAAAAAAAAACCTCTGCTATGGCTACTAACAGATTGAGATTAGTATGTGCTGCGCTCCCAGTGCAACGGGGCTCCAAAGAAGGAGAAGCGCGCACACCTCCGATTTGTGTATATATGTTGGTTGCTGGGAGAGGAAAGAACATTGCTCCAGCAGTTCAAATGCAAAATGCAGCTCTAATGCTGTCGAAGAGAAGCCCTCGCATCACTTTTAGCAATTGGTGGAGGAAAAGCAAAGCAAAAAACAAAAAACAAAAAAAAACACAATTGCAAAACCACAGCGCATCTCCTAAAAAAATATTTCAAGCTTCGCTATAATTAACTTACAATGGTCATTGAAATAGATATTTGATTTTGTGTTCTTGTATTGCTATCCTATTTAGGACCTTCTCTGGCACATTTGCTAACCTTCTAAAGACAGATGGCCCTTGTAGGGACCAAAGCCCGGTCCTAATATGGTGGACCCCCTTTTTAGGGTTACGGGTTAGGTTTAGAGGTATGGTGTGAATTATGTTTTGGTTAAGGTTAGGGTTAGAAATAAACTGGTAATGGTTAGGGTAAGGGTTTGGGTTAGGCATAAATGTAGCTATTAAAATTAATGGAAGTCAATATAAAGTCCTAATATGGGTAGCAATACGGACTCGTGTGTGTGCGTGTGTGTGTGTGCGTGTGTGTGTGTGTGATAGGAACACAGATCACTGTGTCAGGATAAAATGATTACACAGGAGATTTAGACATTTTTGAGCCGGTCAGACGAAAATCTTGAGAACAGATGTTGACCGATGCTCTGTTCACTAAACCTGGCAATCCACCCAAAAACACATCTAGAAAAATGTTGGACTTTAGTGCATGCCTCAATGGATCTCTGGTTGGATTGAGGTGTTTACAGATACCTTCTACCTGGGCTGTGGTTGCCAATAATACATCTTGTATCAATCGGTACCTGAGCTTTACAGTGACACAGTTGTTAAATATCTATTTGTAGTTTGTTGCTTTGGGTTCCTGTTTTCTCTCTCTCTCTCTCTCTGCAGGTGTAAAAGCAAACTACTGTGAAGTTTTCTTGCATTCTCTTTATCCTTCTTCCTCCATCTTAACTTTTTGCCCCACCTCTCTTCATTTAAACAACAATACAAGCAATATCTAACAAAGACGTCGCTAAGTCAGTGTGAACTCAGTACAAATCACTGATCTAATATGTTTTTCCCCTTGTTAGACATTTTCTAATAATATTAGGGTTACAGCAAGTTAGGGTTAAGAAAAAGAGACATGACATATACTCACAAAGTTGATATGAAGGGCCATTGGGCTATCATACATTGGAAACACAAGGGTCTCACATCCAGTCAGAGATGTTTCCAATGTGTAGTGGGTGGCGTTGACTTTTGCTTTGCATTCTGGGTCTTTCAGGGTGAGGCTGGCATTAGCAAATCCTTTCGCCTAGAAAAACATTAAAACACAGCACCACTGAACAAAGATCAAGTACAGTATTCCTTTATGACGTCAATTTCAGGATTGTAAAAGTAAAAAGCTGAATAACATAGTTAAAGTGGTCGTTGTGTAATGGAGTTCTCAGGAATAAACAAATCACACAAGGTGGTCTGGCTCCAGCTTTTAATTACAGAGCATGCCAGTTTCCATTCTGTGATGTAGACTGACTGAGCTGTACCCATATTTCGTGGCCAAATATTTGCAACAGCGCTCCATGCCTCAGTGTAAGTCTATGTAGAAACGGTCTGCTTCATTACACTTTAATATTTCACTTCTTTATGGCCGAAGCTCTCTTTCACACCGTTTTTGCACAGAAGACAAAAAACACTGAAGCACACAATGGGCACTGATGATGCACGTGGCAAGCAGATTTGTGTGTTATCACATCATTATCAGCTGCTGGACATCATTTTAATAACTCCCATATGGAGATTCTGTGAGCATGGATGTTCGTCCGAGTATGGTTGTTAATTACTGTGGGGATGACATTCATTAAGGTTTGCAATTAGTCTAGACATCATTCTCTGTTGGGTGTCTGCCATTTTGGTTGTTTTTTGCCCTTCTTTTCAAAGTCTGTCAGATCAAGTTTGTGTTGCACAAACAAAAAGCTGACAGAGAAAATACCAAAAGTCATAAGATATATTTTGGTCATTTTGAGGCATTTAAGAAAATTATTTCTGTACTAAAATATCACAAATCACAAATATCACAATATGCACAAATATTTCAAGCGTATTTATCTGTAAGGTTCATGTTTTGCCAAAAGCATTGTCTGTGTTAACTGTTTTTGCAATGCACAATACTAATAAAAAGTACAAAATAGCTCTTTGTAACTAACAGTAGCTAGTCCTGTGAGGTCTGTACACTCACTTCTAGGCTCTTTTTGTCAATGCTGATGACCATCCTCTTGTCCTCACACTGCACAACGAGTTCAACATCCAAAAGACTTCTCTCCTCAAAGGGCTCCGCATCAGGAAAGTTCAGGTTGGGCATACCAACGGGCAAGTGTGCAGGAAATGGAAAGGGCAGACTGGAGCGTGGCTGCACAAGTCCTTTTTCTGGCAGAGTGCTGGTTTGACGCAGGATGGACAGCTCAGGGGGCAATCTGCTGTCCGGATGATCCACCACATCTGGAAGACACACACAGCTTCATGACGTTGACCCTTACTACAGTAACTCTTCAGCATGACCGTAATATCTGTGACCTTCAGGTTACCTTGCTCTCGCAGTCGGATGTTGAAATGATTTGCCTTATCTGTGCTGGTGTAAGAAGTGACTGGACTGTAGCCATTATCTAGTGCCCACTTGATTAAGGCTTGTGATCCTGATGGTAAAGGCTGTCTGGGGAATGTGGTCTCAAACATCTGTGAGCTAACAGTCACTGTATCCGAAGCCTATGGAAAAGACACTTTATTAAATATTTGTTTTTCGTATAAAAACACAAAGACAAAACCTAGTGTACAGGCATCCCTAGGATAATTGTCAAGTACAGTCCTGCACTGATTCTGTGGCGAGTGTGAATCATGTGAACGAAGGTGAGGTAATGGGCGTGTAACGGCCTGATCAGTGCTGGGAAGCCTTGTCAGCTTGCTCTAAAAATTTGGCTCCTGCCCCGCTTCTCCCACCATGAGGATTCCTTCTTTCTCACAGCCGTTTCCCACACAGTCAAGTCTCTTGAGCAACACCAAGGAAAGTGTGGTGCCTTTTAGTTTATTGGGCCATCAAATGACTTGCATGGCTGAGCATCTCCAAAACACAGATTACACAAACACAGCATCCTGTGTACCCTCACTGTCAAGTAAAAGTGTAATCAGTTCGTTATGAGGATGAGGAAACTAGCTTATGTTCAGCTCAAGGCATCAGGAAGCCGATTCAGATTATATTGGCATTAACAGCCATTTGTAGCAGCTCTGGTTTACAGTAAGACCCATCTATGACTATTTCAACACAATGATCATGCACATAACTGAAATAACATCAGTTAGAAAACTGTACACGCACAAACACTGGTGAGGACTTTGTTAATAACAGCTGTGGATTTGGAGGGGGGGGGGGGGGGGGGGGGGTGTTGACACACTGCATTTCTGCATGGTACTCCAGCTGCAATATGGAAGCTGTAAGATCCGCTGCAGGAACAGGGCTCTGAACATTATCAGAGACTCATTTCACCCTCCCTGTGAACCTTCCGAACAGCTGCCACAACTGCCAGACCGCTACACAACCTAAGGATGTTTAGATGCTCTAACTGCTGCACCTCATTTTATTGTACTTATTTGATCCCTTTTATATTCATTTTTCCCACACTATTCTGTTAAGTCATCCCAAGAAGAACAATTTCTTGTTTTGGTGTTGGCGGTACAGTTGATGAGGGATAATAAATTGATTTGATCTGACGCGATTCCACCAGCCTTATACTGGATTTGCCAAAAATGTCCAATTTTACTTCAACTTCAAATGTTATTTTAGGGTAAGATCAATAATACTATATTAGGCCCGTGCCGGTATGCCAATGTCCCTGCATGTCAGCTTTGAGAAAAAAAACTGTGATTTCATGGTATGATAGTACTTACAGAAATGTTTAAAACAAAAATACAATAACATAACAGAATTGATTTAACCTAAAACACCAAATCAAGTTATTCCTACAGCAGTGAAAGTAATAGAATGTACTAATTGCTAGAGGGTTTTTTTTAAAGATAATATAGCACTTGTGGTCTTTTTTTACACTTCTTTTAAGAATTCACACTTTTAAGACAGGAAACTCCAGTCCAACCCGAGAGCTGCGTCAAAGATAAACAGCCTATGTATATGGAGCTCCAGCTCTAACGCCACATCTTCAATCTACTTTTTTCTTCTACTACTCTCCAGTTGAAATATTTGAGGTCGTGGCAGATGGCCGCTCGTACTGAGCCAGGTTCTGCTGGAGGTTTCTTCCTGTTAAAGGGCAACTTTTCCTCTCCACTGTTGCTACATGCTTGCTCAGTATGAGGGATTGCTGTGGTTGGAAGTCTGCATGAACGGGGCGCAACTGCCAGTCAATGACTTATTGCAATCTGCTGGGATTCCTTAAATAGAAAACTAGCTAAAACATTAAACTGATTGGAATGTTTGTATTGAAACGAGATTCTTGTAAAGTGCCTTGAAATGACATCTGTTGTGAATTGGCGCTATATAAATAAACTGAATTGAATAAATTGAATGTGCCCCCTTTTATAACTTCTTTGAATTTCAAAACAAACTAAAGCAAAAATGTAGGAAAAAAAATTATATTTCTTTATCTGCCTAGATATGCAGCCTGCAGTCTGCTGCTTCACAGATCTGCCGGACATACAGTAGCTTACCAATTGTAATTTGAAAACAGTTTCCACATCATGACTGCTCGTATTTTTCACGACTCTGAACATTTCAAAACGGCCATATCTCGTAAATGAGGCAGCCTTTCTCCAGCCAGCTTAACATCAGTGCACAGTAACAGATGAGGGGAGGGGCAGCGCTGTCCTACTCTGGTCTCCATACAGCTTTGGAAAACTTTGGCTCCTCTGGTCTTTTCTCTGGGATTTCATTAAAAAGGGCTCAAAACTATATATGAACAATACCATTCTTGTTGTATTAAAACCATACTAGTGACCAATTAATGCCTATTAAATAATCTTTATTACATGTCTCCAATAAAGTTACACCACTTAGTTAAAGTGAAAATATATCTGCTAATAAATGACTGATTAAAATGAATCTTTAAGTCAATCTCACTAGCTAATGGCTGGGTTTATGGCCATACATTTAACTCTGGGGGGCTGTGCTACATGCTAATGGTTGACTTTACTGTAGGTGGCAACAATGAGTTGCTGTAGTAATTGAAACAAAAACACAAATATTCACTTTTAAACAACTCTACACTATGTAAACATAGTTGCTCATCTTATATTGCCTTTCTGCCGACCGATCACCCACTGAAACATGAAGTTCTAAAGGTTTGACCTGGATTTACACCCAGACAACCTGAATGATCTGATGTACAGCAGCCACCAAACAGCTGTGCAAACACAAAGCTCCTGTGAAAAGCGTGGTGTCATGGCTGCAGCAGTATTTGCTTTACCACATGCTAAGGAAATGTAGAACCGCCAGCCCACCTCCACTGTAATGAATACTGGAAGAAGGCAGCCCAGAGGTGCATGCAAGACAGCAGCAGACTGACAAGAAGAGATAATCCATCACATAACAAATACCACAGTCAACATATTTATGAGACATTTTGAAATGCAGAATATTGATAAGGCTCTTCCAGTTTTTTTTTTACACTGATTTACACGAGTGACAAATTCCAACTGCAAGTTGCGCATCAACATGATATTCAGCTACACTATTCCTTCTGTATAGGTGCCACATAAATTTGTAAAGTTACTCAACAACAGACCTGCTATACGCCTGCTTGACACAACTAAAAGGTTAGTTCTAAGTTCACTGTTGCAAACTTCAGCAAGTTTGAATTCTACGTTCATTCAGCTGACAGTGTCTTGCAAAGCTAGCTTTAACTTATTCACATTAATGAAATTACACCAACAAACTTGAACATATTTTCCTGTGATTTTAGGAGTCAAATCAACACCACATCTGAAAAGTTAGCATTTTCATTCAGTCCCTTTATCTTGATACCCTCCACCTTTGTGTGATTGCATCTCAGTATAAATCCAAATGTTCTGTGAAGGCCTCAGAGGTTTGTTAGAGAACATTAGAGAACAAACCGAATGATGAAGACAAAGAGACAGAGCAGTCATGTTGGGGAAAGCGTTTTGATGAAGTTTAATGCAGGGTGAGGTTATAAAACAATGTCTCAAGCTTTAAACACCTCATAGAACTCATATTCAGTTCATCATCTCAACATGAAAAGAATATGGAAAGACATACATTAAATAAAAAGGAAGCCAAGAGGCCCATAGGACCAAAATGTAACTTTTTGGCCAACATTAAAAATACTGACACTGTATGACACACCTTCCATCAGTGAAATATCGTGGCATCATTATGATGTGTGATGTTGTCTTTTGCTGTACCGACAGGGTTAGGGTCAGATTTGGTGGTAGGATAGACAGAGCTAATTTTAGAAAAATCCTATAAGAAAACCTATTAGTGGCTGCAAAAGGCTTTTGATTGGGGCATATATTTACCTACCAGAAAAACAAAAACCCTAAACATGCAGGCAGACCAACAATGGGATGGTTTAGATGGAACATATTCATGTACTAGAATGACCTTGTCAAAGTACAGACGGAAATACAATTTGTGCAAAGTCTTTTAAATCTGACTGATTTTGATTTATTTACAAAAGGGTAATGGTTTGGTTTCCTGATTTGACTGTATTGTTAGATAACTAGGATCAAATTACAATGTATGTCATTGACTTTGTATGAGTGAATCGAACGGATTATTTATTTCTATAATTATTTAATTCCTTATTTTTCTAGGATTGCCTTAAGATGAATTTATTGTAAATTGGTGCTAAATAAACAAACTGATTTGAAATTAAAATTATAATTTTTTTGTTTCTTAAAGTAAAAATCTGGTAGAGACAAAACTTTAAAGACTTGCAGCTGTAATTGCAGCACAGAACTAGCTATACAAAGTATTGATTAAGGGAGGCTGAATACATCTTCAGCTTTTATTTATAAAAACAGTTAAAAACTCCTCTTTGGTTTCCACTTCACAGTTAAACTGCTTTGTGTTGGTCTGACACCCAAAAGCCCAATAAAATACATTGAATTTTTTTACATTTTGTTATGTAACCAACACAAACCTCAAAGTGCATGGATACTTTTGCACAGCACTGTGAAGAAACCAGAATCTAGTGCCAAAGGGGATTCATTTTAAAAGTGATGCAAAGCAGCACCAAGGCTGTACAGTTTAATTAGTGTTTAATTAGTTCAATTAGTGCAAATAGTATTTCCTCTAAACCTGTCACCAATACTCTGTGGTGCAATGCGGAGGAGGTGCACCTCAAAACACCTCTTGGAGTGACGAACCCCTTTTCAAGAGGTCTATAAATGAAAGAATTATTTCTGTGTAACATGCTGGGAGCCAATGTGAGTTATCATTTTGTTTTTTTCTTACCACAACCTTCAGGCTCCCCCCCACATTGTGGACTTTGACAACCCAGTGGACGGACTTCACACATCTGAGCACCAAGACGACATCTCGCAACACCATGCCATCGTCCCTCAGAGGCCGTAGATCCACGATGACGTCCACCTGGAAAACGCTGCAGAAAAAGGCAAAAGAAGGAAAAGTACCACAGCTTTATCATGCTTTCTACGTCTATCCAACTAATTAAAAAGCTGGATGCACTCCCAGAAAATAAACAGACATGTGCAATACAGATGAAATAGCACCAAAGAAAGACACAGAACACCTACTAAAACGTTCCCAGATTTGCAGTCTTTTGAGTTTTCTGAATACTGCTCCAACAAACAGTGAAGACATTCTATGGCAGCATGGTCTTTGAGAGCTTGTTTTGAAATATGTTCCTCAAAGGAACCCCGCTGTCTGAACACCTAAGCCCCCTCTGCTGTCATCTTTGCTCACATCCAAAATAAACTCTACAGAGAATACTGAGAGCATCCTGTCCTCAAAAATAAACTATGACCGCATGTACTTTTGGCTTTGAATGCTTTTGGCTGCCTACCTGCTGGAGTTCGGGGCCTGCAGCTCAATGATGTGGACTTCTCTGTCCTTGTCAGGCACAGACACGATGCAGCCTTTTGACGTTTGTGGCGTGTTGTAGCTGCCCAGGTAGTTCAGAGACAGGAACTTTGTGTCAATCTTGCAAGTGTCCAAAAACACTGGATCTGAAAAGAGAGGAATTGTTGGTGTCACTGCATGGGACATCTATGAAGTTATTCCGATCCAGAAAATAGGCAAACAAATTAGACAACTACAAAAGATCCCAACTCACCAACTAACTTTAAGCCCTAACAAAAACCATTTGGCTGTGGCACAGATCAAGGCTTGAAGAACCTTGCCTAGACCTCCTCCTCTTTCTCAAGGTGGTCTAGAGAAAATGGCCAAACAGCCTTAACAACCAAAACTGATTTTTCTAATAATAATCATACCTAAAACATTATTAGACTGTCTGTTCTGTACATTGCTTTATGTACCTCCTACTTGGGTTAAACAAACTGAGATGGGCTCTTGAGTTAACATGTGTTAGCCAGTGCCTTGCCTTTGAGTCTGAGGCTGAGAGACCCACCACAGGCTCACAAGGAGAAAAGGGTTACTAATCAGCGGCAGTAATGCAGCCTGCAGACACATGCTTTGCTTCATTCGCCTGCAAAGATTGTCAGTAAATACAAGTTTTTTTGTCAGAGTTGATGAACTGCAAACCTCGATAGACTGTCTGCTTACTGTACAAACCGGCAAGCAGCAAATGAACGCTGAAACAGCTTCTTCAGTTTCTTCAGCTATAGCTACGTTCTGGGTTCTTCGCTTCAAACTCTTTCATCCCTCTCTTAAACTCAAAAGATACAGTTTCTCCCTCACATGCACCTTTTTCCTTCTGTTGTCTATTCCAGGGAAATGTTAACATTTTGGGTTTTTCTTTTCTAAAAAGTCAACAATCCATAATCCAAAATAACAACATCAACAGTATTTTGTAAAGTGAAAAGGTTCCATTGCCTCTATCACTTTATTGCAAATATGCCTTGTATTTGACAGCCTGGAAAGATGTGCTGCCTCAGATAAATAGCACTCCCCTTCATTCTGTAGCATAAACAATTTCATCACCAGGAAAGCCAGCCTCCCACAGAATATTTCTGTACACATCAAAACAACTCTGCGTCACAATTCTGCAACACCACATAGACTGCAGTCTTCTTCGACATGAGAGAAGTTAATGTTTCAGAAAAGACAATTCTTTTCCCCATTTTTCTCCGCTTAACACACCGTTCAATTATGCCAACATCTGGGGCAAAGTAAGAAAAATTGTGATAGCTGCTGAAATATTGAAACTCTTCTTCTCTTTCTCTTGGGGGCCTCCACAACCTCTGCCTCCATCTAACTCTTCTGGAAACATCCTCCACGATTACACCAACATCTTTGCATATCGTCCGTCACTACATCCATGAACTACTGTACCTGTCCAATAAGCACCTGTCCAATAAATCTGACAAGCTGGTAACAGACCAGAAAACTCTGAAGAACGCATACATCCAGCTTAACTTTAACTGATTTAGCATTAGCTGCAGGAAGAGTAAGTAGACTTAACCGGTGAACATGGAGGACTTAGCTCACTTAGCACTCTTTTTCTGCCTGGTGTTCATATTTGCACTGGAAAATTTGTCTCCCTATTGTTTTATCATCCACCTCTTCTTGTCATCCTCGGCATGTTGGAGGACAGGAGGCAGCGTCAACGTTTTTCAAAGAAAAAAGCATTTGAACGCAGCCAGGGGATCCATGCTAAGTCACAATTTTAAAAAAACAATGTTGGTCTTCCCTGGTCCTGAGAATAAATTCCGGGTCCAGCAGGTCGGAAACCGAATCAAGCGCTCAAAAATGCACTCCTAACTGAGACAAGGGCAAGACTGAAAATGTGGTCTTAAACTGGTTTTGATACCCAGATCAAGGCCAAACACCTTCTTTGAGGGCTATCTCTTTTTCTCCCCTCTAGCAGTTTCCTATCCAACATCCTTTGTTCCATTTATCCACTATCCCTCTTTACATCTCAAAACTCGGGCTTACCGCTCTAACCTTATCTCAAACAACTTGAAAAGTTTAAACAATCAACTCCCCCTTGGCATGCATCTTCATGCACTCCACCCTGTCTGCATTCTTCTTCACCTCTCTCGTGTACTTGCCTGTTGCTTTCTATGGTTGACCCCAGAGTCTGAAACAATTCCATCTTCAGTACATCTGTGTACCTTTTCAGCTTCACTATTCTACCTCTCTTTCTTTCTCTTATTTTGACATCTATTCTTTCTTTCTTCTGTAGACTTGACAGATGTTGAAATTTTGCTTTGGTAACAATGTGTGTTCCATCTCTGTTATTAAATCTTCTTCTAGATTTTAGTTTATCTCTCACATCACCTTTTATATGACTACAGAGCAAACATGGAAACACAAAATTATTATCATCACTCCTTCCTGTGGATGTGGTTAGTCTATGAAGATTAGTCAGTTAGCTATTTTCAGCATCAGTGAGCTGAAAATTTATTTTAAAAAACACAGATGTGAAGAGCAATGAAAGGAAAACTGTATTCTTTTTTAATTAAGACAGGTACAGGTCCTTCTCAAAAAATTAGCATATTGTGATAAAGTTCATTCTTTTCCATAATGTAATGATAAAAATTTAACTTTCATATATTTTAGATTCATTGCACACCAACTGAAATATTTCAGGTCTTTTATTGTTTTAAAACTGATGATTTTGGCATACAGCTCATGAAAACCCAAAATTCCTATCTGAAAAAATTAGCATATTTCATCCGACCAATAAAAGAAAAGTGTTTTTAATACAAAAAAAGTCAACCTTCAAATAATTATGTTCAGTTATGCACTCAATACTTGGTCGGGAATCCTTTTGCAGAAATGACTGCTTCAATGCGGCGTGGCATGGAGGCAATCAGCCTGTGGCACTGCTGAGGTGTTATGGAGGCCCAGGATGCTTCGATAGCGGCCTTAAGCTCATCCAGAGTGTTGGGTCTTGCGTCTCTCAACTTCCTCTTCACAATATCCCACAGATTCTCTATGGGGTTCAGGTCAGGAGAGTTGGCAGGCCAATTGAGCACAGTAATACTATGGTCAGTAAACCATTTACCAGTGGTTTTGGCACTGTGAGCAGGTGCCAGGTCGTGCTGAAAAATGAAATCTTGATCTCCATAAAGCTTTTCAGCAGATGGAAGCATGAAGTGCTCCAAAATCTCCTGATAGCTAGCTGCATTGACCCTGCCCTTGATAAAAATCAGTGGACCAACACCAGCAGCTGACATGGCACCCCAGACCATCACTGACTGTGGGTACTTGACACTGGACTTCAGGCATTTTGGCATTTCCTTCTCCCAGTCTTCCTCCAGACTCTGGCACCTTGATTTCCGAATGACATGCAAGTACTTTGGACCACTGAGCAACAGTCCAGTGCTGTTTCTCTGTAGCCCAGGTCAGGCGCTTCTGCCACTGTTTCTGGTTCAAAAGTGGCTTGACCTGGGGAATGCGGCACCTGTAGCCCATTTCCTGCACACGCCTGTGCACGGTGGCTCTGGATGTTTCTACTCCAGACTCAGTCCACTGCTTCCGCAGGTCCCCCAAGGTCTGGAATCGGTCCCCTCAGGGTCCGGTCACCTCTTCTCGTTGTGCAGCGTTTTCTGCCACACTTTTTCCTTCCCACAGACTTCCCACTGAGGTGCCTTCATACAGCACTCTGGGAACAGCCTATTCGTTCAGAAATGTCTTTCTGTGTCTTACCCTCTTGCTTGAGGGTGTCAATGATGGCCTTCTGGGCAGCAGTCAGGTCGGCAGTCTTACCCATGATTGCGGTTTTGAGTAATGAACCAGGCTGGGAGTTTTTAAAAGCCTCAGGAATCTTTGGCAGGTGTTTAGAGTTAATTAGTTGATTCAGATTATTAGGTTAATAGCTTGTTTAGAGAACCTTTTCATGATATGCTAATTTTTTGAGATAGGAATTTTGGGTTTTCATGAGCTGTATGCCAAAATCATCAGTTTTAAAACAATAAAAGACCTGAAATATTTCAGTTGGTGTGCAATGAATCTAAAATATATGAAAGTTTAATTTTCATCATTACGTTATGGAAAAGAATGAACTTTATCACAATATATTAATTTTTTGAGAAGGACCTGTATGTGGTTCGTTTAGACTGTGAAAGAGTGAGAGAGAGCAAGACTTTCAGCAGATAACAGGAAAACTGAACTCAGTGCAGCAAAGCTGCTCTATTTTAATCTTTTGAGCTGTCAGCCTGTCTGTTATGAACCATGCTGGAGTTGGAAAGCCTTTCAGTCTTTGTTGAAATCCCAGAGGTAAGAATCAGCAATCTCTACAACATGCACTCAGAGATTGCTATGTTAGCAATGCCAACTGAGATAACTGCACTAGGCCCCAATATAAGATGCTAACAGTTCAAACTGTTGGATTCCACTTGGCAACGCCCAGGTAGCCATTGTTGGTAGTACCTCTTACAAACATCGTTTTAAGCTGTACTTTCCATATGCAAACACTACTTTTATTTTGTTACGTTTAGAGTTGCAGGCTCTACATGTAATATTGATTTTAGATGCACTCTTACTAGTTTGTCTTGTAAAAAAAAACATGTTTCCACCACATCTTACTGTTGTTGACGCAATGAGCAGCCATATTGAAAGTCAAAGTCGGAGCAAGAAACAAACCCAGACTTTTCAAATTGGAAGTCCGACCTTGTGGGCGTTTCAATTGATTTTTCCTACATAAATGTTGCAATTTCCAAGTTCCGACTACAAATAAAATGCACCATAATGGTTAATTGTCATTCACGGCAGAATAACTAATAATAAAAAGAAACTTTTAATGGTGTTCTACTATTATAATTATATAAAACTATTCCTCATCTGTTTACATTTTTTGATATTTCCATAATAGGCTGCACAGTGATGCAGTTGGTAGCACTGTTGCCTTGCAGCAAGAAGGTTCCGGGTTCGAATAAAGGCCTGGGGTCTTTCTGCATGGAGTTTGCATGTTCTCCCAGTGCATGCGTGGATTCCCTCAAGGTACTCCGGTTTCCTCCCACAGTCCAAAAACATGATTGTTAGGTTAATTGGTTCATTTACCAAAGAATTGTCAGTGTACAGGGAATCATGGGCAGAACAAAATTTTGCTATAACTATTGATAATGACAGAGTTCACAAGATTCTTAGGGGGGTGAAGGAAAGGAAGAGCCCTGGTCCAGACAATATTGGTGGCCACATCCTCAAAAGCTGCGCAGAGCCTCTGTCTGACATACTCGCCTTTATTTTTAATAAGTCACTTCAATCACACAGGGTCCCTCATCTCTGGAAAGAGTCAGTGATTGTGTCAGTGCCTAAGACCAAGGGACCTAAATCACTTTTTAGATTTTTGACCAGTGGGCCTCACTTCCCTCATTATGAAAACTTTTGAAAAAATGATCAAACAGGAAATTTTAGCAACAACACAGCTCGACCCCATACAATTTGCCTACAGGGCAGAAGGGGGGGGGGGGGTCGAGGATGCTACCGGCAGCCTGTTCTCACTGTTTTTAACCACTTGAAAGGGGCAAAGAATTCTCCTCTTTGTTTTATACACAAATGAATGTCGTTCACAATATGATGGAAGACAGGTTTTTAAGTTTGCAGATGACTCTGTCATTGTGTCTCTTCTCAATGAAACCGTTACTGACCATGGACCAATAGTGAAGGATTTTAATGATTGGTGTAAGCGCTCCCTCTTAAACATAAATCTATCAAAGACTAAGGAACTAATTATTGATATTAGGAAGAAGTGCCCCCGTCTTTCCCCCAATATCATTGATGGCCAACCAACTGAGACAGTTAAAGAGTATAAGTACCTATGTTTTGATTCGCACATTGATGTCGTTTGTGCCAAAGCCCATCAGCGCATGTATTTTTCTCGCAAACTGAGGAATTTTAACATCGACTCCTCTTTTATGAGAATGTTTTATTGAATCTGTTTTAACCTTCTGTTTTTTCTGCTGGTTTGGTTCTCTTTCAATAAAAAACAAAAATCGACTAGAGAGTCAGGACATGTAGCAAGATTGCAGGCATCAACTTCCCCACTCTCGCTCACACCTACTCCAACAGAGTGGTAAAGAAGGCCCAATCAATTGCAGCTGACCCTAGCCATCCCTTGCCCTGCCAGTTTAAGCTACTCCCCTCAGGCCTCAAGTACTCGATGCCCTGATTCAGGACCAATAGACTTTCATTACCATTTTAAACAGTCTGCCTGAACTGTTTTAACTACATTTATTATTTATTTACTGTGTTTTAGATACTGTAGGTATTTTTTATGTTTTTATGTATTGTTGTGTGTCTTGTTTTTATCTCTGTCTGCTGGCTGTGCAAATAATTGCGCCATGGGGACAATAAAGTTATCTTGAACTTGGTCTCTCTAAATTGTCCTTAGGTATGAGTGTGTGGATGCATGGTTGTTTGTCCTGTGTGTCTCTGTGTTGCCCTGATATGGACTGGTGACCTGTCCAGGGTGAACCCCGCCTCTCGCCCGATGATTGCTGGAGATAGACGCCAGCCCCCCCGCAACCCTGCAGAGGATTGACTGAATGGATGGATCGATATTTCAATAAATGTTTTAATATATTCCAGGCATGCCCAAATACCTTTGCATTTTACCATAAGATCTATTTTTAACAAATTTCTATATCCCAAGATACAGAGCTGAAAGTTGTTTCTTTTATATAAATACTATAATATTTGCAATTAAATTCTACCAGAAACATAAAAACCAGAGCATCCAGAGTTATTTATTTTAAAGTAGCTGTAGTTTTGCCAAATGCAACTCTTATTCCTCGTGAGTCTAATAATTCTTAACAGTGTAAATAGGCCAAACTAAGAAAAACCACAAACAGGCAATAAAACAGTCTGAAGTGGTGAATTTCTCTTGAGGGAAGGCAGTTCTTTTCTCAAGTGCAGTGAAAGTAAACCTCTAGGCTGGGCTACAACACAAAAGCTAAGAAAAGTTACGCAAGCTAAAGGGCAATGGGGTCGAGGGGCTGCTTGGGGCCCCAGAGCTATGTTTGGGAGTTTAGTGAATGTGGTGTGCACCTTCTCCAACTTTGATGTAGATGGCTTTAGTCATCCTGAGCTCACAGAAAGAGGTGACTGCCCTGTACTTCTTCTGGGCCCAGTTGAGGAGGTGCTCATTGCCTGGGGGAAGGGTCTCCTCCTGGGTCTGACTGTTGATGGAGAAGTTTGCCTGCTTAAAGTGGACCTCTGAGCCATGTGATACCTGAAGGAGGAGAAAAGAGAAGAGTGTTAGCTGTTGAAAAAATATTTGTTAAAAAAAAAAATCGGTTGTTAGGTCTATTAACAAAAATCAGTGAATGAACAAAAGAAAAATCTAAATGAAATCAATTTTTGGTGTGGCCACCCTTTGCTTTCAAAACAGCATCGGTTCTTCTAGGTACACTTCCACACAGTTTATGAAGGAACTCAGCTGGTAGGTTGTTCTTGGAGAACTAACTACAGATCTTCTGTGGATGTAGACTTCCTCACATCGTTCTGTCTCTTCGTGTAATCCCAGACACACTGGAGGATGTTGAGATCAGGGCCCTGTGGGGGCCATACCATCACTTCCAGGACATCTTGTTCTTCTTTATGCTTAAGATAGTTCCTAATGACTTTGGCTGTAATTACTGCTGTTTGTACTGCTGCAGAATAAATTTAGGGCCAATCATACGCCTCCCCGATGGTATTGCATGATGGATATGTATCTGCCTGTATTTCTCAGCATTGAGAATATCATTAATCCAACTCCATTTGCAGAAATGCAGCCTCAGACGTTCAAGGAACCCCCATCATGCTTCACTGTTGCCGGCAGACACTCATTGTCTCTCCAGCCCTTTGACAAACAAACCACCTTCTGTTACACCCAAATATTTCCAATTTTGACTCATCAGTCCAGAGCACCTGCTGCCATCTACTCTGGGCAGTAGATGGGTGTACCTGGGTCCCACTGGTTTCTGCCAGCTCTGAGTTGATGGCACTGCTGGACAACTTCTGATTTCAAAGGGTAATAAGTTTAATGTGTCTTTGCTCTGCAGCACTAAGTTTTCTTGGCCGACCGCTGCGTCTACGATCCTCAACGTTGCCTGTTTCTTTGTGCTTCTTCAAAAGAGCTTGAAAAGCACATCTTGAAACTACAGTCTGCTTTGAAATCTTTGTCTAAGACAGACCTTGCTGATGCAGTATAACTACCTTGTGTCTTGTTGCTGTGCTCAATCTTGCCATGAAATGAAACTATTTTCCACAATCTCACCTTGAGTGTGGCTGTTCCTCACCCCGTTTTAAGCCTCCTACACAGCTGTTTCTGTTTCAGTTAATGACTGTGTCTCAACCTACATGTGACATTAATGATCATTAGCGCCTGTTTAGTGTAATTGGTTGATCATACACCTGATTATAATCCTACATAATCGCTGACTTTGTGCAAGTGTACCTGTAAGAATTGATGCTGGTTTCAAGGCAAAAGGTGGTAACACAAAATATTTATTTAATTTTGATTTTTCTTTTGTTTGCTCACTTTGCATTTTGTAAATTGATCAAAATAAACAATCATTTATATTTCTGAAAGCATTATCTGTCCACAGCATTTTGTGCACATGTCTAAAACGTCTCCACAGTACTGTATATATAAACAAAATACATATATTTATTTAACTCAACAGTCAAAAACAACATCAAGGGCTGGGGCGTAAAGAGACGAACACTGATGTCAATCTGAACACTGGAATAAACATTCATGCTAGGGGAGGCAGCTACAGTAACTAAGGAGCCTTGAAAAGGGTGCGAGTTGATGGAATTCTATAGAACTTGATCGTTTTGTTGTTTTTAATCAAAGCGATTTGTGCAATCAACAGCACAACAACACATGATCGCTTGTCTTTCTGCAGATGACACGCGCAGCAGAACAGGGGGTGACGTAGACTGATAATCCCTCTATAGAAGTGGAGCTGTATGCCGCTGCTTCCTGCGCTCTCCTGTCTGCACCGTCACCTGCCCTTCTTGTGTATTTGAGGAAATCATTTAACATATTCATTTTTATTGGCGGTAATAAGCGGCCACTTACAGCTCTGCTGCTCTCCTGCTCTGGTGACCAGCAACCAGTTTGACTTAGACAGTGAACACGAAAAGTGCTGTGTGCAGTCATATTCAGTCTATTTTTCTTCATATTCCTAAATACAATCCAGTGTAACCAACTACCTGCAGAAATCACCTGGTCAGTAAATGGAGTCCACCTGTGTGTAATCTACTCCCAGGATAAATGCAGCTGTTCTCTGAAGGCCTCAGAGGTTTGTTAGAGGACATTAGAGAACAAACTGCACCACAAAGACCTAGAAGCACAGCAGACAGGTCTGAGAGAACGTTGAGGAGAAGGTATCATGAACCTACTAAAACACGGCTGTCCACCTAAACTGTCAGCCTAGGCCAGGACAGCATTAGTCAAAGAAGCAGCCAAGAGGCCCGGAGTAATCGTAGGTGAGAGAACCTGTCAACAGGAGAAATATTTGTTGTGCATTCCATAAATCTGATCTCCATGGATAAGTGACAAGAAGGAAGCAATTGTTGAAAGTAAGCCGGAAGAAGTCCTGTTCAAGGTCCGACACAGGGACACAGAAAGTTTAAAAAGGGATGCTTTTCCTCAGCAGGGATAGGTCTG
Source organism: Valencia hispanica (assembly GCA_963556495.2). NCBI lineage: Eukaryota > Metazoa > Chordata > Actinopteri > Cyprinodontiformes > Valenciidae > Valencia > Valencia hispanica. The sequence continues at coordinate 8,785,541 of OY747705.1, read as the reverse complement.
GTCAGAGCTGGTGGAAAGATGGATGGAGCTAAATTGGGGGCAATCATGGAAGAAAACCTTTTGGACTCTTGCAAGAAACTTGAGACTGGGGAGAAGGTTCACCTTCCAGCAGGACAACGACACAAAACATACACCCAGACCTTCAATGGAATGGTTCAGATCAAAGTACAGTCACATGTTTGAATGACCCAGTTATAGTTCAAACCTATGTCCAGATGGGAATCTGTGGCAAAATTTGAAAACTGATGTCCACAGGTGCTCTCAATCCTATCTCACTGAGCATGAGCTAATTTGCTATCTAGATCCACAGAACAGCTAGAGCCGTAGCCCGAAAGAGTAGAAGTTGTATTTGCATCAAAACGTGGTACTGAATGGTTCGAAAGACATGCCACAGGCATTCAGATTTTTATTTGTAAAAAAAAATTTTAAGTGAAATCCTTTTCCTTCACTTCATAACTATGCACTACTTTGTGTTGGTCTATCTCATAATGTAATACCTAGACGTTTGTTGTTGTGATGAGACAAAATGTGGAACGTTTTAAGGAAAATCAATACTTTTTTATACACCGTATCTGGATCTGAGCAGTTAGTGGAGCAACTCAACACGGCTGTTTTAGTTTTATTTTCATCCGAGAAATTTTGAGACTCAAAGGGTGAGGAACTTGCTGACAGCCTCCCCAAAACTAAACCGTCTCTTTAAACATAGCTGAAACCAATTCTTCACTATATCCAAGCTATAATGGCAAAGCTTCCACAAATATGCTCTGCCTGTTTTTTGCACACCTCCCTGTACACAGTGCGGTGTCTGGTTTTCACCGTTTACACGGCGTACACCATTGTAGAATGTCGTCGGTGCGTTTCAAAATAGCCACAAGGGGTCACGGGGAGAACGAAAATACTTGACAGTAAATAAGCTGTCAGACAGAAAAAGCCTGCAGGAGAACACAGACCCACACATACGTGTAGCAGGTAAAACTGCTGCAGCCTGATTTGAAAAATGAAAAACAAAAGTAGGAAAAGTAAGACTGGCCAGAACACATTTAGGAAGGACCACCTTTGGCATATAATGCAGCTCAACCATGTGCTTTACTGCACAGAGATAAACATTTCCATGTGCTGGAAGGCTACCCAACAACCAAATGACTCCAAGTGTATGGTGTAGACAGTCTACCTCATTTTATTTCCGTGCTTATTTTTCTTTCTTCCAGTGTAACCAATCTGTGTGTATGTACTCAGACAGTCGTGGCAGTCCCAATTAAAACATTAAATGCATTTCACTCCAAGTACATTACGCAATACCTTTTTTATAGTAATGCAACAAAGTTACTCCTTAATGGTCATCAAGTTTAATAGTAAGACAGCAATAAGTCTTTGAGTTGTTTAAGTCAAACAGATGTATTTTTTTTAATCCTCACGGGCAACATCTGTCTGACCTCTGGACGTTTCTCCCCATGTTCCTGGCATTGTCACTCGAGGCTGTAAATCCTGCACACAGACTCCATTGCAGAATTCACTTTTGACTTTATTTTTAGTGACTTTACTATGACAAGAAGTTACAGAGAAGAAGATTACGAACAGCGAAATGGGTGGAGCCCAGAGCTGCTGAAGAGCAGGGGTGGAGTTTCTTCCCTATTCTTGCCAAGCTCAGCAGAGTCTATCAGTTTAATTGCGGGAATATGACCATAATTAGTCGCGAGGAATTACAGTGGAGAAAGCCTGAAAGCCAAATTAGCTCCAGGCCTTCCAGAGAGCTAAAAACCTCAGGAATCTGAGATGGGGAAGCGAGGGACCCACTCTGGGCTTTAACAAACTTTCTCTACTCGCATTCCGTCTCGACTTAGCTGACACGAAACGGAGCTGGAAAACCAAAAAGCAATTTCTGCCACTGGCTCAAATAGAAATCATAACTATAAGCAGACTACATAGCATATTATTTACTTAAGATGCAAGTCAGTGGTACAGTTTTACGTTTGTTGATTGTGCACTCGTAAAGTAAATTGCCTTATTAAAATCCAACTATTGCCTTTTTGGAGCATATGCATCCACGTTTGCAACATAACTAACCACAGCTTGCTGAGAAATTCTCATGTAAAGGCATCCTTCTTCTGAAGAGCCCATTCCCTGAAAAGCAGAAGTTCCCTCATGAAACTCAGCTCAAACCTTACAAAGCAATGGTAAACGGTAAACAGCCTGTACTTGTATAGCGCTTAATCTAGTCCTGAGGACCTCGAAGCACTTCACACTACATTCAGCCATTTACACACTGGTGATGGTGAGCTACATTGCAGTCACAGCTGCCCTGGGGCACACTAACAGAAGCGAGGTTCCACCGGGCCCTCTGACCACCACCAGGCAAGGCGGGTGAAGTGTCTTGCTGAGACAGACAGAGTGGAGGTTCGAACTAATGTCGGTACAAGATCTGCTCAGGGGCCCTGCACTTACGGATAACATCACACTACGCAAAGCCACTCGGACAAACTACATTGCGCCCCAAATTTAACCCTGCCAAGCCCTATATGGTCAAATTTAAAAGAGACACAAATTATAATAACAGTTCGAGTGGAGATCATCAAGAAAACTTGAAAAATCTTTTTTGGCACTGCTCTTTCACACATAGGCTTTAGAAAGAGTTGAGCAGATTGTTATTAACCACATTTTGACAGATTTTTCCCTTACGATGGAAAGATGTTTTATTCAATTTTTTTGGGGGGGGGAATACCCAAAAAATATTATTAAAGTTGAACTATACGTCAAATCAATATCAGACTATCATTCAGACATTCTGTATACTTTGTTTAATCTTATGTTGTATACTTGCCACGGTTGCATAGAGCAATCTATAGCTATCCCTCCCAAAACTCTTCTGAACATCATTTTTTCTTCAAGGAGTAATGCAGTACATGAAATCGGCAGGTTACCTTAAATTGAGAGGTCTTCCCTAGGGAGTAAAGAGAAGTCAACAACTGACATATTAATTAATTACTTTACTGCCTTTTACTTTTACAGTAACAGGCAGTACAAGGTTAAAAAATGATTACAAAATTTCTTGAGTGAATAATACAGTAGTGAGACAGATTATTCATAGTTCATAAGTATTCAGTGCCTCTGCTGGTTTTCCAAGAAGTAGATTTGCCAATAATTTGACCTCAAGGTCAAACTGTAAAATGATTAGAGAAGCTGCTGGAAAGCCTTTTTTACAATGTTCAGAACAGCATACAAAGTTTATTTGAACAAATTAAACAACTGAACTTTATGAAATGACATTACAAACTAATTATAGTGTGCAGTCCCAGCATTCAGCTTGTGTTTGTCCGAGAAAACACGATGCTGTACGCTGGTATGCTTAACTTTATGTTTTTAAGGTTAGGAGCTCAGTATGAACGCTTTAGGCTGCAGGAAGTTCTGTCTTTGTTCATCTGCTGCATTGACACTTTCAACAAAGTAAACTGCTGCTTAAGGCAAAAAGCTGTTTCATCCCTACAACAAGCTTGGAGGCAAATTACAAAGAGAATCGTTGAACAAGGGTTCCTAAATAAACCTCCACCTGATGTTAATGTCAGTTTATTGAGACAGCTTGTTTAACACCAACCTAGTCGGACCAAAGTGCTGCACAGCAGGACGAAACAACACAAGGAACACCACAAAGACAACGACACACGAGACATAGAGCTAATTAGAAAAAAAGAAGATGAAGACAAAGTTAAAATAAGTATGCCAAAATAAAAAAAGGCTCCAGATTACTTCAAAATGTCAAAACTCAATTAGAAATTAAAAAAATATGGAATTTCAGGATTTAATTAAAGTCATGCAGCATTTCAGTGTTTTTGTTTTGCTTTTTGTTTTGTGTTTGTTTTTTTGCTCAGTAAATTGTTCCAGAGATTGGGTTCTGTCACTGCAAATGTCATCCCTGCTCTTGTGATCTGGTGGACCTTCAACAAATACCTCCATGAGAGCAATAAAGCAGAGGCTGACAAGACTGGACACAATCATTTTCAAGTTAGTTTTGTCAGATTATGAACATAACCCAAGTATCAGATCCTTTCTTCATTATGTCCTAAAATGTAAAACCTTGAGTTATGACATAAAACCAGCTTTATCGGCTAATATATCAGTATATACCAGTATTTACCATCTTTTATAAATCGGCATTGACCGACGTACCTCTTTAGTACAGCTGATTTAAAGTCAGGCACATCCACAAGCAGCCTGGTGCGTGTTTAAGGTGCCTAATGTGTATTTCCTGTACGGGAATCGGAGAATTTCACTCCCACTGTGCGTGGCGTAGAGAAGACGGCAGCTCCACTACGGAATTACTCGTTACTCCACCCCTCTCACAGACACTATTGTACTCTGAAGTTTTGACATGTCGTTTGTCGGAACACGTCATTTGACTAGGCCAATTTTAATTTGCATTACACAGCGATGGGAAAAACACAGAAAATAATATTCACTATATAAATCCAAGCCAATATCGGTATGTTTTTTTCATTCACTGCGAATAAAAAATTGTGTGATTAAAAAAAATTATTTTTTTACATTTGACAGTGACGTTAAATCAGTATAACATTAACAGTAAAAAATATCAGAAGTCACTAAGAACATAGAACTATCCTTGCATGTGCGAGAGACATGAAAACATTTTTTGTAAACAAATTATGGAAATTTTTAAAACAAATTTTAACTAAAAAAACACTAATGAAGAGTGTAACAAGTGTAATTGTTGAAATGTTTATAAAATATGTATTATATTTATTATAGACTGAATTGAAGATGGATGCACTACAAAAATACTAAAAATAACTGTTTCTTCTGTTTAGTAATTGCTGTCTGATAGCTCATAAAAGTCAAATCCCACATTTCTTTTTTCCTTCATCCATTTTGTTTATTTTATACTTGGTCAGTTTATGGATTTGATTGATTAACCTTGGTTAAATGTTGGACTTTAATACTCTGCAGTGCACATAATTAAGATTCAAGAGTTTAAAAATGTTTAAAAACAGATGAACTGATTAGCATCTACTGTTGTTATTAGTGGATCATTTTATCAGCAAATATGGTGAAAAAACTTTAAGATAAAGGCCATGAAAATTGGCCCCCAAAAAAATTGGCAGTACATATTCGTAATTGGCTGACCATAACCTCTACATATCGGCATCGGCAATAGAAAAACCTGTATTGGTCGATCTTTACTTTTAACTATAGATTTACATTCCACACATTATTTCACTCCTCGACAAAATAAAAATAAAAAACCTAATCTGCTGACGCTGCTTGTCCTGTATAGTTGAAAACATGTAAGAGGATATATCCTGTCAACTACGCCTATATGACTCAACATATTATAGCCGCATGTACATCAAAAAGGAGGCGTGCATACCAAAGGCTTGAGATCAATTATCTGAGTGCAGGAAGACTTCACTGAGCAACACCCTGAGTCTGGGGAAACAGTGAAAACAAGCTGAAAACATGAGGTGTTGCAAACAGAAGAGCGTGGTGGAATGTGCAGAAAGGCCTGATAGATGAAATAGTAACTCTCTGGTGGTACTAATGTGATGAAGGCCTTTCTGTGGCTGATTTCATCTTCTTTCTTTCCCCTGTTGAGATATGGGGAGCTAATGGTGGCTGCTCGTTGTTTTTGAAAACTGGAGGGGCCCTGTGGTGGAGAAAACAATACCATATGTCTCAGCGCCACTCTGGAGCGTTCTTCTGACGTCCCTCTCTCTGGATCAATCCCAGTGGTGAATACCCATGGTTTTCATTAAAAGCTACAGGGAAGTGCTCGTGTGAGAGCTCAAACTACAAGCTTTCAGCTAATGAAAGAAATACAGGAGTAAAAAGGCAAATCTTGGCTAACAAACAATGACCAACACACAAGCCAACGACCAAAATTCACAGTGTTGTTCCATCTAGAGGCATAAAACATTTGCTTCAGATTAAGCCTTTCAAAGATGCAAGTGAGCTCCCCCACCCCACCCCCCACCCCCACCAAACCACCCAAAAGAAATATTTACATTTGACCACAAAGTCAACACAGCACACTCTGCACATGTGTCCCACTTCTGATCCTGGTCTCCCTCGATAAAATGAAATCTGGCTGTTTTTCAGTCTTCACATTTCATGTCATTTCCATAAGTCGGATGATTCCTGGCTGCTGCTGATTGACAAAAAGTACTGCTGGGAGCATGTTTTACAACAAAATACTGGATTGTGGAATTTTAAAAGCTAGCAGGGTCCGATGGCTGACAGCAACAGCGTGCTCAACATTTATGAAGCTTTTCCAGGCAGCCAATGACGTCTGCGGAGCCCAGAGAACTCGGACCAGGAAACAAGGGCTGGCAGAACTGATTCAGAGTTCTGTTCTGTTCTCCTTATATAAGAAGGCGGAGTAATGGAAGCTACCCGCTGGGTTATGGTATCAGGCATAAAGCTCAAACTTCGCTCTACTTTCCTTTTTACCCTTCTAAGACCTTGCAAATGTACTCATACCACCATCAGCGCTGACCAGATTCTATGTCGCTGCATGATGCTGGTATCACCTAGTTTCACCATGGAGGAGCTGGTTTTGGAGTGATGTGTAGAGTTCATTTTTGGTCTTATGGGACCAAAGCACCTGCTCCCACATCTTTGCTGCCCCACCGACAGATGATAAATGGAGAAAAACAGGTAATCCTTGATGAAATCCTGCTTGAGGATGGAAACAGACTGATACTAGCAAAGAGGCTCAGGTCGGTTTCCTTTCGGCATGCGTCACCTTCAACGCACCTAAATAGAAAAAGTTAACTCCAAGCTGAGAAAGCAATTCGGCCATTTGATGTATAGGTGTGCTGGACCAAAGTGACGAGTACAAGTTCCAGGGAACAAAGACTGGAGTTTGATACCCATGGCTTACATCAAAGCCTATTTGTGTGTTAGAATTGCAAAGTTAAAATCCAGACCTAAATCCAATTGAAAATCTTTCACAAGATTGAAAATTGAGGTTTAGAGCTACTTTGCATCAACGAATGGGTAGAAAGTTCAGTCTCTAGATGCAAAAGGTGGTTCTTAAAAGTACTAAATACAAATACAACCCTCTGTTTTCATTTTTCTTTAGGTAAAACATGTTTAAGGGGAATGAAAGAATACTTTTCTAAAGCACCATAACCTGGCAATCAAAGAAAATACAGAACCATCAGTGTGACAAAAATGTAATACTGTGTTCAATTTAGGGCATTTTATGTCCTTCTGAAAAGTTTTATCTAACTTTTTTTTAAGCTTTAATGGATTTTACTTTTATTTACCCTAATTGAAGATGCGACCAATACATTTTTTTACGGCAATCACATCGCAGAAATGAACAAATTTGAATTTGATGTGAGACAAGGAGCTTCAGGAGTGTAACTGAGAAACTGAGCAGTGTTTCAGTGACCTTGTAGTGTTAAAAAAAAAAAAAATCCCCAGGGAAGTGCAGACCAGCGATTGTTCCGTCAACAATGTGTTGCGAGGTGTTCCAAGGTTGTGGCATGTTAAGGAGGTGTCACAGTGGAAAGAACCAGAGAGGCAGATCAGCGCTTGGGACTCCTCTGGGTTATAATCCAGCAAGTAAGAAATCGACAGCTTCTACTACCGGGGGGGGGGGGGGGGGGGGGGGGGGGGAGCTGTCACTCAAACGTAAAATAGTTAACACCTAATTCAGTGGGGCCCATGGAGTCAGTAAAAGCCATTAGCTCAGCTTTGTCTAACAGCAGGGGCCTCCCTCTCCACTGTTAAGTTTCCCCACTTTTGTGCATCTGACACACACCAGCCGAAAAGACTAAAAGGGAAAGCTGACACTTCGGTTCTCACTCAATAAATCCACTGTTGATTGTCAGATAGGACTGATGTGTATCTCTATAACACAGAGACATACAGTGAGTTGCTAAATTACTCATGCGCACTTGAACGTTTTCACATTTAGTGCCGTTACAACCACAGACGTCGGTGATGTTTGTTGCAATCTTCTGTGACAGACCAACGCCAGGTAGAGCATGATAATAAAGTTGCTCTAACACATAAAACTTGAATAGAATAGAATAAAATATTAACACGATAAAATTTTGGAAAGTTAAATGAATACTTTTGGAAGGCACCGTATGCACATTATAGACATTTATTTCTTAAGCCTTTTTCCCCCCCTTGGAGTTTAGGCAGAAGTGAAGAGCGATTACTTAGCTGAGGAATGATGTTGAACACAGACACACAGGAACAGCTCTGCCTGGCTGACGTGTTTTAACGACGGTTCTCAGCTGTTTTCTGTCCACCACCACTGACAAGTGGAGGCATTTACTTTGACACTGGCCTGCTGGTCTCCACAGTCTTGACAGGCCAAATGCCCATCCATCTGCATTAAATGCATCCTTCTTTTGGACGTGAGAATATTTACATTAAAGAAAAGATTCGTTTAAAAAAAAAAGCATCTGACAATTGGCCTTTAAGGCTATGGTGCTGTGTATTTTTGAGAAAACATTGGCTTTAAAAGTATTTAATTAAAAAACGCCTAATTTAGATGAAATGCAGATCATAGATAAGCACCATAACTGACACACAGACACTTTATTGTGCAGGAAGCACTTTAATGTGGAGGTGAAGATTACTAATATAACTGAGCGATGAAAGCCCCAGTCATGCAAGTGGAAAAAAAGTTTCATAAGGCCTAGTGGAGGCTTATTAATACTCTCCTCTAAATGTCAAATAGGCTGGGACACACAAAATATGTGGGTGGAACACAGTTGTTAATGTAATGAATGCGTTTTTAGATGAGCCGCAGCATAACACGCCGTTTCGGCATATTCTACATATTCCGTCCATGTCGCATTGGCGCTTTATGGTAGGATGTTTTGCGTTCGAGAGCTAAGCTGAAAACACTTGAGCACATGTGGAAATCATTTGTGTACCTGATGCTGCATTCCTCCACAATGCTGTGGTGTTAAGATGCATTTGAAAGCGATACAACTGCCTCTGGGAAGGCCAAGACACAGAAAAGCCTTGAGACCACAGGACGGCAGAAGAAAAAGAAAAAAAAACGGCTTTCATATAACATAATAAGGCCTTGGCCGAGGCTTCTGGTTTGCCTTCTGCTGCATTTCTTCTCATTTAATACACAGGCTTTCAGCAAGAGCACTAAAGAAGGCCATTTTTAGGCCATTTTGTATTAAGTTTACAAAAGAGGCCCCCTGGTGCCTTTGCTAAATATCACTGGCTCCCTCAGGGACCAGACTCCAGCTACACCAAGATATTCTTTGCTAAATATTCTTATTTTGCTCAACCATTTGTCCCCTGGTTCTAACAATAACCCCTGTCCAGATTTGTTATTATAGCCAGCAAAAAAAGGGAGGAGAAAGAAATTTGCCAAGCTGAATCATTTATGAGTGGATCCACTCATCGTGAGAATGAATGTCATATTAATTTAGGGCTTTCAATATATTTGGGTTCTTTACCTAGTGTGGAATGATTACACAACATACAACTGTCACTTGGCAAGATATATCTCAACCACATGCTTTTTACTGCTATCAGCAACCTTAAGGCATAATTCTGGCTGAATATTTGACCGCTCTGCTTGGCAGAATTGTTAGAGCTCATTTAAGCTGATTGGTTTCCTGGAACACACGCAGGATACAAGCATAACCCAGAAGTCGTCGAGGCTGGATGTTTGGGGAGATCATTCCAGAAGCTTAATGCCAGTCTGCTTTGTTCATTGTCAAACCAGTGTTGATGGGTGTTTGGGACCACAACAACCAATCACAAAAAAGCTTTTGGCCATCTAGATATTTGATGTTAAGTGAGAAATTTGGCAGTAGTCCACCGTCCTCAATATGCTCCGATTTGTGCGATGCATCAGTACCAGTGGCAGTAGAATGATGCTACAAACACCATGGTTGGCAGTTGGTACAGAGTTGGTGCAAACATCCATCTTCACATTTTGACTAAACGTCTCTCTTTTTTTCCCCTCTAGAAGTGAGTTTGGCTTGCCATGTGGGTTATTGCAGAATTCAGTTGAGCTTGAAAGTGTTGATTTTGGTTCAGGCGCTTCCAACCACTTTCATGGTATTGGAAAAGTCACTTCTGTTCAGTAGACAGGGACAGTGGTCTCTGAGCATTTTACGGTTCATGGCAAGCTTGAGCTGCGGTGAGTCCTGGATGATTGCTGAGGGTAACAGTTTGGGCCTTTTCCCAGACCCTGGCAATGTGGTGAGACATCAAAAGAACTTGTATTTATGTAAAGCAGTTTGCCTGTAAAATACTTTCCCAACTTGTGTGAAACTACCACTCTCCCTTTAGAAATTTTCACTGGTCGTCTTGGACTTTCCAAGCGTTCTGAGAAGTGGTCGATCCAAGTGCGGTCAAATAAATTGCTTTTATGCTGGCAAAGATTCAGCTGATCTTGTAAATATTTAGGACTGTATGAATATTTGTGACCCACCTCAATATAGTCAAACATTTGTACCCAATTCTTGCAAAAAAAATTTGGAGTGGTGTTTTTATAATCCTTCATATAAATTATAAAAAGCCTTATTGTGTGAAAAAAAGATGGGCTTCAATGTTTCTCTATGGGCATTTCAATTCAATTCATTTATATAGCGCCAATTTACAACAGATGTCATCTCAATGCACAAGTAAATTTCACAATTGGCTAGCAAAATAATTGAAAAAACTTAGAGAAGGCTGGAAATATAAACCGAAGAGTTTAAGATCCGGTAGAAGGGCAACAGAAACTTCTAGACACCATAATAATAAAAAAATAAAAGTTGCTACAAATTAACTTATATGTGGCACACAACTTTATTTTTTTTTGTTACGCTCAAATGTGTCAGATCATCATGAACCTGAATGAATACAAAATGCAGTCACATTCAGCCATTTCTAAGGCTTTTGGACTCCTTTGGACCACAGAAAGGGCCATTATCCACAGATGGAGAGAACACTGAACAATGGTGAATCTTCCCATGAGTGGCTGACCAACCAAATGTACTTCAAGAGCCTATTACTGACTCATCCAGGAGGCTACAGAAGAAGATCTAAAGCACTGCATGCCTCAGTCAGAGTCAGTGTTCATGATTCAACAATAACAAAGAGAAACTGGACAAAAATGGCATCAAAGGGAAAGTCACAAGGGCAAAACCACTGCTGACCAAAATCAACCCGGATGGCCCGTTTCACATTTGCCACAAAAAAAATAAAATAATAATGTTGAGGATCCCTGAAAAGTTTTTGAAAAATAGCGGACTGACGAGACAAACATAAAACCTTAGTAAGGTGTGCGTCTTGTCATGCATTTTTGAAAAACATCATACCTACACTCAACACATCAGTACCTGGAGAACATGGTGCAACTGATAAAACGACGACTCCCGCTCTCTATCTGAAAATCCCATAGGGATAACATTACGTTTGTGAGCTTAATGTTTTGCACAATAAGGCAGCAGAATGAGGATCCACTTCTGAATGGATCAAGGAAACAAAGTGAAGGTTTGGAGTGGCCCAGTCAAAGCCCATACTGAAATCCAATTGAGATGTTGTGGCATGGCGTTTAACACGTCGCAGACGATAGTCCATCCATTGCGGTTGAACATAAACAATTGAACCTGAATAAAAGTGGGCAAATATTCCACCACAGTGATGTGAAGGACTTGTCTTGCGTGGCGTCTCACATGGGGTCAGGTTGTTTGGAGAGCTTTTTCACAAAAATACAATTATGAAAACTTAATTTTTTTTGTATACTCAGGTTTTCTTTATCTGACAATGAACATTTGTTTGGCCATCTGAAATATTTAATTGCGACAAAAAAAAAAAAAAAAGATTACTTGTAAGATGACAAGCAGTCTTTCACTGTAAATTCCAAAATAAACAAAAGAAAATTAATAATTTGCTGCACAGAATATGCCTGTCATTTTTACTTCACAGACAAGGCTCCTCGCAGATTTGCAATGCATCAAATATTTCAGTCATAGACATGGGCTACTGGGAAGGGAAGACAGTGAGGAAATGAATCCAAAGCTTAAGGAAGAGGGATTTAAAGGCTCTAAGTGATCCTGGACTCACATGAAAGGTATGTCGGATGCGCAGGGCCAGGTTCTCTGACTTGACATTCCATATCACAGGTTGGGGGGAGTTTAGCACAAAGACCAAAGGCTTCTGGTGCTGGCGCATGGACTGGATGGGCTTGAGATGCAGCTCAACCTGGTAAGAGGAGGAAATAAGAAAGGGTTCCCATGAGAACACACGAGGAAAACAGCAACGCTTGCTTTTTCAGAAATCCTGGTTGCACATCATGCTCTCTTTTCAAAATACAAACAGATGACATGGATGTCAAAGCCTCGGATTTTCTCCTGTTCGCTTGTCTTTAACAAGAAATGGGCAAAACAAAAGGACTAACTATCGCTGTGTAAATGTAGACGTGTTGTGTTGTAGATTTTTGTTCTTTATCAGGCTCTTGTGGCAGTTTCTGTACTCACTTTACTGATAAAGTGAAGAAAGGCAGCATGCTGTGTTCTCCCTAAAAGGCTCTTGCTTTGCTCTGATATGCATCCTCAGAGGGATCTGAACTTTCACACAGTGGAGTCTTTGTTAAAGGCAGAAAGCATAGTAAGCGGCTGGTCTCTTTTGTCATCTCTACAGCATGCAACCATGACTTTGGTTCTCAGAAAGCCATTAAAAGAGATTTTCACAGTCTGATAGAACGACAGGGGGAAACTACATAAATAACTTGCATTTTGTTGGGACCTTATTTTGTTTTCCTGTTGCTCGGCTCAACTCGGCTTCTTCTCGGCATGGAAGTTCACTGAACCCAAACTCATCTACGACACAGATCGGCCGTTTTGTTCAGTTATCGTTGTGAACTTTAAAATTCGACCTTCATTTGTAAGCGCTGCACTTCCAAAGTTGACTTTCTCTCAGGCTCTTTCGGGAACTCGCTGAAAGATTTAGTGAGCTGACAGTCACACTCCTCGTCTTAAAAAGGCTCCTTTCACTCATATTAATCCAATTAGCCCCATCCTGTGTGTCAGCAGAAAAAGCCTGTAAATCACTAACCCAGACTGAAGTAATCTAATCAGTTACAACTAACAAAAATATTGCTCTCGCTTAAAAAAAAAAAAAAAATACAATCTTTCAAGGAGGTTATTTATAGGAAAATGAATTGATGAAATATTTTTGAGAAAATCAACACTGATCCAGAAACTACATTTTGATGTCAGTCATCTTTAACTATTAATCGCTTAAATGATTAGTATGGAGACAAGTTAATCCATGTATTAAAACAGGGTGACAGATCTGGTTTCATTACTTAAATTTTTTACAAATTACTTCTTGTTTTCTTGCCACTATTTTTCTTTCTATGTTTACATAGCAAAATCTTACAGAGAAAATTTCACCATGGGTGGATCACAGCGAAGATGACATGACCTAGATCTATAATTAGGGGTGTCAAATTATTGCGTTAATTGCGATTAATTAATTACAGCCATATTTAATGCACTATGTTTTATAATCGTGTTAATCAAATTTTTTATCTTTAATTTGACTGTTTCTGCATGCAAGTTGCCTTTAAATAAAATACATTTTTAGAAGCAGAGCAGATATTTACCCCACCGGGTCTAGAATGCTAACGAATCGAATCATGCATGCTCGAAGCTGAAGATGCAGTCAGTCGGCACTGGGACTAGTCTCAAAAACAGAGAAATATAAATGGCTGGGACTGCATCTGTTCAAGTCTGTTAAAAACAGTAAATGATTTCATAAAGCCACTTTTTGTTATATATTTGTTCTGACACATTAATGTAATTAATTTAAATGAAAATACCTCAAGATGAGGGCTTTTCTCAGCAATTATTAGGCGGTATAAGAAAATGTGATCAAGAGCCAGCAGGAGACGCACATTTTCCTCTGCTGCTGATTTTGCACCATATGTAAATAGGAAATCTAATTCAGTTAAACCAATTTGGAATGGTCAGCAGCCAAACCCTGAGGGCTGTGATAGCAATGAATATCCTACAGAGCACAGTGTCTTGCAAAAGTGTTCATGCCCCGTAACCCTTTTTCACCTTATCAACAATATTTTATTTGATTTTAATGTGATACACCAAAGTAGTGCATAAATGAAAATAAAGAAGGATTTTCATGTTTGTTTTTTTACAAATGAAAAAATAAATGGTGGCATCCATTTCTGTTCAGCCCCATTTACTCTGATACCCCTAAATAAAATCCAGCGCAACCATTTGCCTTCACAACCCATCTGATTAGTGACTAGAGTTAACCTGTATGTAACTTAATCTCAGTATAAACCCAGGATGTCTGTAAAGGCCTAAAAGGTTTGCTAGAGAACATTTAGTGAACAAACAGAATCATGAAGACCAAGGAACACAGCAGACAGGTCAGGGATCCAACGCTCCGACCATCTCATTGAGCACTTCTCTATCCATCTTTACAAAATTGATATAATATGGCACTAGGGCTGCACAATTAACCTTTGCTGCATCGATATTGAGGTTTTAGCTCCTGCGATAACCTAACCTCAGGAGGCTGAGGTTTTTTTCCCCGCCCCTGACATTTGAGTGACAAACCTATTCACCAATCAAAATGGTTGATTCCTGGCTTGCTGGCCAATCAGAAATGGTGATGGGAAACAAGCTTGTACGCAGAGCAGTGTTGCCAACTTGGCGACTTTGTCACTATGTGACGAAGAAAGAGCAAGGAAAGGAAATTCAATTCAATTCAATTCAATTCAATTCAATTCAAAAATACTTTATTGATCCCAGAGGGAAATTAAGTGTTGGTATAGCTAATATAATTAATTCTTTAAGGAGTTGTTGTAGATGATGATGGCTGTGGGCAGGAAGGATTTCCTGTAGCGGTCTGTATTGCAGTGAAACTGAAGAAGCCTCTGACTGAAGACGCTCTGTTGTTGTATGAGTGTCTCATGAAGAGGATGCTCAGGGTTGTCCATAATTTTTTTGATTTTATGAAGAATCCTTCTTTGCATTATCATCTCCAGATTTTCCACAGTTGTCCCAAGAACAGAACCAGCCTTCTTTATCAGGTAGTTTAGCCTTTTTAAGTCCCTGGCTCTGATGCTGCTACCCCAACAGATGACGGCTGAAGAGATTACACTCTCCACAACAGACTTGTAGAAGATCTCCAGCATCTTGCTGCAAACCTTGAAGGACCTAAGCTTCCTCAAGAAGTACAGTCTGCTCTGTCCCGTCTTGTAAACGGTTTCACTGTTGCGTCACCAGTCCAGTCTGTTGTCAAGGTGAACTCCGAGGTATTTATATTCCTCAACCCCCTCCACTTCTTCTCCCATGATGGAAACAGTGTTTGACTTATCCCTGTTTCTTCTGAAATCTACAATCATCTCCTTTGTTTTGTTCACATTCAAAGTAAGACGATTGTTTCCACACATGTCACAAAGCGGTCCACCAGCTCCCTGTATTCAGCTTCTTGTTCATCTCTGATACACTTGACAATTGCAGAGTCATCTGAGTATTTCTGCAGATGACAGGTCTCTGATTTGTACTGGAAGTCTGAGGTGTACAGAGTGAAAGGGAATGGTGAGAGTACGGTCCCCTGTGGTGCTCTTGTGCTGCTGACCACCTGGTTTGACACACAATTCTTCAGTCTCACAAATTGTGGTCTGTTGGTCAGGTAGTCATTGATCCAGCCGATTGTTGAGGGCTCCACCTTTTTCTTCAGAAGTTTCTGACAAAGCAAATCAGGCTGAATTGTGTTAAATGCACTGGAGAAATCAAAGAACATGATCCTCACAGTGCTGCCTGCTTTTTCCAGATGACAGTGGGTTGGTTGAAGTAGGTGGATGATGGCATCTTCAACTCCAACTCCAAAGCGATCACCATCTGGACCTGCAGCCTTGTTCCGGTTCAGTTTCTCCAGCTGCCTCTTCACCTGACTTTTGGAGACAGACAAGTGGGAGGGGGAGGCAAAGGGGGTAGCAGCATTTCCTGACTTGGTTGAAGTCAAACTTGTGGAATTAGAAGAGTCCATGGCTGAGGTGAAGAATAAAACATCCGAGGTGTAACAGGAAAGCTGTTGATCAGAGGAGAGTGCGATGTCTGTTTGGCTTGGAACAGGAGAGGAGGATGCTGAGCTAGTTCCTGAACTGAACCTGTTGAAGAATATGTTCAGTTCATTGGCTCTGTCCAGACTTCCATCTATCCAATCCTTCCTATCCTTAAAACCTGTGATCTTTCTCATTCCTGACCAGACATCTCTGGTATAGTTCCTCTGTAGTTTGTTCTCCAGCTTCTTCCTGTATGCCTCCTTGCTGTCTCTGATCTTGATCTTAAGTTGCTTCTGTATACTCCTCAGTAATTCCCTGTCTCCCTCCTTGAAGGCTCTTTTTTTCTTGTTTAGCAGTTCCTTGAGGTCACTGGTGATCCAGGGTTTGTTATTAGGGAAGCATCTCACTGTTCTGGTGGGGATGATGTTGTCCACACAGAAGTTTATATAGTCAGTCACACACTCAGTCATGGCATTGATGTCCTCTCCATGTGCTTGGCAAATGCAGCTGAACGAATACGCTGCGTGTTTTAAATTGCGTAAAAAAGAAAAATGAAACGCAATATGTGACGGTTGGTGTTGATTTTTTTATTTTTTATTTTGGTCGGTGTGTGATCTGTGGCGGTCGGAGTTTACTCTGTGGGGCACCACCACAGATTCGTCTATGCGTGGGAAACACTGAGGTTACTACGTCTTATCTTGCAGAAGGCTGGATAAGGTGTTGTTTTTAATTGTTACTGTCATTTATTTCAAAATGTGTGCAATATAACAGTTTCATGTTTAGTAAATGGCAGTGGACTGCAGAAGATTTTGTTTTTTAATTATAAATATAAATCTAATAAGAGTTAATTTTCTATTTGTCAATGGCAAAGATTCGTCAATTTAAAAAATATAAATAAATTAGGGGATATCATGCTGTGGGGATGGTTTTCCTGAGCACAGACAGGAAAGTTGATGAGTGGATGGGAGGATAGATCCTGGAAGAAGACCTGCTGGAGGTCTCACAAGACTTGAGATGAAGAATTTCTATAAAGCATCAAGTCAGCAGGGTTGAAGCAAAATGGATGTCAGTCCTTTTTTTGTTTATATATATATATATATATATATATATATATATATATATATATATATATATATATATATATATATATTTAAAAAAACATACGCTCCACAAATATGTGCTAGTATGTGTTATTTTAGGATATAAAACCCCCAATCACATGTGCTGAACATTGTGATTGTTATGTGACAAAAATGGGAAAATTTCAGGAAGTAGACATATTTTTTGCAAGGTATTAGAATCTTTCTCATACACAAAATTGTAATAACGGAATCGACAACTGTTTTTGTACCACTGAAATATAAAACTGTAATCATGTTACGACGAAAAAACATTGAAATAACATTAAAGATTTAAACACAAAGCAAGGCTGTTTCTTAGCAAACTAAGTTTCTTTCAATCAGCTATTGAACATTAAATCGTGTCGATTTTAATTCATAAGCTTTAAGTACCCATTTTTCGGTTTTCTATTTTACAATTAAGTAATCACGTGAATGAGGGAAAATAAGAACTTATTATTTCCATCCAATCACTCAGGACTCTCAGATGTTTTCTACTATTTATAAAGCCACTTAGTGACGTTTGGAAGAGAGGAAATGGAAGCATCAAATCCCAAAGATGTTAGTCCTGGAGAAAAAAAAACACAAATCACGTGGTGTAATACTGTGATGCTGCAAGAATCATTCAGACCTCCTTTTGAGACAAGAAAATGGAAGAAATTACCAAACAGTTATCTATGAGGCAATCTGGATGAGGATCTAAATAAACAGATAATAGACTCCCTGTCTTTTCTCCAAATATCACCCCCCCACCTTCCTTCTTCACGCCAACTTTACTCCAGACACTGGAAAAAAGTGTTGATCCTCTGAGAATAACAACAACCAAGATATAATCATACCTGGCTTGGCTTTGAGGTCCTGGCTTTGAGAGATGGAAGAGGGGGGTAAAAGAAGAATGAGAGTGAGAGGGGAACGGTTGTAAAAAAAAAAAAGAAAAAAAGAAGAAGGAGGAATTTCCAACCCAGACAGAAACATTTCCAGAAGACGTGAGTCACCTGCGCACACACACATAAACAGTGCTCTCAGAAGGGGATGTGCCAGGAGACAATGAGGGTAAAAAAAAGTCGTGAAAATCGTGACAATTCTGGATAATTACTTTTACTATTTGTGGTAAATAGGCAAAGAGATTAAGCAGACAGCAGGACCAGTGACTTGAGGCTGCTACTTAGAATTTAGTGGCACTGAAAGGGCAAATCCAAACACCTTAGACTTGACTTGGACTTTGATTTTGGAAATTAAGTCCTGCGGGCAATCTTTATCTCATTTAAAGCGATAAAGATCCAATCAGAGGTGAAAGTAACCCAGTATATGATTATTGTTGCCCCCTCAGTTATAGTAGTGTATACTGATGGAAAATGCCAGTAAAAGGGGTTAACAACAGCTTCTACGTTAGTCTGTTTTTATTAAACGCAGCCATTAAGCAGGGATTTACAGAAAGTAAGCCACAGATTCTCCAGCTGAAGGTGTGTTTGATTTATTAAACTGGGACGTTCAAAGAGCACGGCCTATTAATGGTTCATAACAACCTGTTTAGGCTTGCTGCAGTTTCCTAATACACTGACACTGACATTTTTAATCAAAACAAACTTACCTCAACATCTAATTCACTTGCTGTTAAACCAGCATCACTACAACCCAAGACGCTTCTGGTTCTTCAAATTAAAGGTGTTTCGTGTTTGACTCATTAAGAACTTATTTGACCAAGTTCTCTTTGAACATAAGTTATTATTTATATTTTTGTGGGGTACATATTATATATTAATAATTTTCAGAATAAATAATCAAAGTTTGAGGCTGCTTTTTTTACAAGTTCATTTGAAGGTTCAGAAAATCGTGAACATGAAATCTTCATGCATTAAATTAGGTTTGGGAATAATAAAGGAGTAATTTACAGTAATTGCCATGTTTTAGGCAGATTGCGGGGCATGCAGCTAATGTGAGAATGGACATTTAAATCTTGACTTGGGATTTGATCTGCACTTGGAATAAAATGACTTGTAAACATCTATGGCAGAGAGGGGATAAGTCGTCCAAGCCGAAGCAGCACTGGTTTACATCCCGTGAGTGATTGCTGAGGACTCAGCAGCAGCTGGTGTTCACATCTCCGCCTTTAGATCTGCCATCATGAGGCCCGGCATGGCTTGTGGGGTTTGGCAAGAAACCTCCTCACATCAAGACGGGTGGGGAAAGAAGAGGTGCAAAGAAAACCTCGAAGCGCCTCTGGTGATGTTTGTTTGGAGACAGGAGGATTGATTATTAGGAGGCTGGGGGTGGGATTTAGAGGGTCCGTTAACAGTCAAGGGGTGTGTCTGCTAGCAGTCACCGATGTAGGTTTGTCCGGACCTATCGTGTTACTAAACTTCACTCAGGGGACGACAGCTGGAGCGGTACAGGCGGGGCCGATCAAGGAGCACGCCGTTGGTGGCGGCAGCATGTGTAAACACTGGAGTAATACAAGAGCAAAAACTAACACAGCGAACACAGTGAACTCAAAAACACTGAAAAAGATTACTCATAGATGTCTCTTCATTTTAAAACCAACCCACATGGGTGCTTTTAAATCCCTCTGGTGATCGTGCGCTGTAAGTGTTGTGGGTGATTTGTTTCTACCTTCCTGAGCATGTGGTTTTTATTTTATGATCCTCTGAGGTGAGTAACTCACACTACCTATCAAGAGTGTTTTCATAAAGAGTGTGCATCAGCACAGTCATCTGATACCCTCCCAAGTCGAAGGTTGTGCCTTGCAGCGTCAACGGCGGTCAACCCTGCAGGCCGAGCTCCACGTAAGAGTGGCCTCGCCGGAAAAGGGAGTTTCCTTTATTGACAGAGGTCATTAAGTGCCTGATGAGCCTCAGCGATTCAGAAGAAAACCCAAAACATTCTTTAATTAGGCAAAAAAGTAAGGCTAATCTGGCAAAACACACTCCCTCCCAGGAAACAATTATCAGCTCAAGAAAGAATGAAAGCACAAGGCGTCCCAAAACATGAACGTGAGGAGCTTGCTTTTAGGTTTCCAAAAGGAATCAGTAAACACACGGATAACTAAAATGACCACAAAAGGCTTTTAGAAGAATATAACAAAGAAGGACTGCTAAGGTTAAGTTAAAAACAAACAGGACTGTCTGTATGGCAGCTTAGACCTGCCAAGGACCAATCTATTCTGTTATCTGATGCATGTTTGTGTATGAGGGTACATCTTGTCTGTCTAGATCTTGGTTCTTTCTGGATCACTGCAGCTACACAAAGGGAGAAAGGAGGGACATGGACCTGCAGCAAAGGAGCTCGGTGGTGGAAGGAAGGCCAACCAATGCCAGTCCATCCCCCCTTATCAGTCCAGCCCACATTTTCCAGCGTGATAGGGATGCTACCTGGAGCCTTTCCCCTGAACTATGATGCTTATCAGTCTGCACTCAGCTAAGAAAACTAAAGGAAGAGAAGAAAAAGCCCAAAAGACGTCAAAGTGAGATGGGACGTTTGGATAAAAACCAAACCAAAAAGATCGGAAAATATCTACAGTTCCTTGCAAAAGTATTCATATCCCTTAAATGGATCGTGTCCCCTCCGAAAGGACAAACTTTAAAGTAATTTATTAGCTGCCTGATTGTGAAGTGGAAGGAAAAGTCTTGGCTCATTGAAAGTATTTGCATTCAGTCCCCACAGCAGAGACAATACTTTGTAGAACCCCCTTTCACAGCAATTACAGCTTGTGCTCTATTCACCTTTGCACATCTAGAGATATGTTCCCTATTCTTTTTTTGCCTGCCATTAAGCTCCGTAAGACGGTTTTGCCAATGATTCTCAATTGGATTTAGGCCTGGACTTTGACCGGGCCATTCTAACACAGTAACCTTCTTTGATATGAACCATTCTCTTGTAGCTCTGACTGTATGTTTAGGGTCATTTCCCTCCTGGAAGGTGAACCTCTGCCCCAGTCTCGGACCTTTAGCAACCACAAACCGAGGATTGACCTTCATCTAGCTCCATCCATCTTCCCAACAACTCTGAACAACTTTTCACACTGAGCCTGTCAGTTTAGGTAGTTAGGGTCTTGGTAAGTTTATGGCTGTGCAATACTCGTTCCATTTCCAGCTGATGGATCGAGCAGAGCTCAGTGAGATGTTTAAAGCTTGGGGTATTGTTTAAAACTCTAGTTCTGCTTTCTAATCAACGTTACCCCTGAGCTCTGATGCCGTTTGTTCACTAATGCTCAGCAACAAACCTCTCACCTACAAGGGTTCACTGGGTTGTTATATTTATGAATTAGGTGTCTTGTAATAATAATTTGTGTAAATGGATTGTTAGGGGTAGTAAAGAATAAAAGAGTGTTTAACAAAAATAACTTTTCAGTTTGTTACATATATATTGTCCCTCCACAAAGATACTAATGCTACTTTCTGTTGGTCTCTCAAACACTTACAAAAGCACGGTGTGGCAGTGATGAAACGTGAAAAAGTTTAAGCCACTGTAGATTTTAAAATCATGCATAAAACTTTTTTGCATGGATTTAAATCAAAATGTATGAAGTAATATTAAAACTAATACATTTTTCCTTTGGGTGATTTACAGAGTTAGTGATGAAAGTGTGGGACTAACCCATGAGTAAATCTGCATTAAACAGGCGATGTGAGCACCAAATCTTGGATTCCATGTGTGCATGGGTGAATTGATTGGGCCTCTGCTGATGTGCATGTGGTTCTACTCCTTAAGCTCCCCATAAATGGACATATAATGAGCCTGCAATCCTTCTATTCAATGGAGCATTGTGAAGGCGTGGATAGTGGTGAGCTCTTGCACTGCTCTTCTACATACATTTTCATTTTAATGGGCTAAAAAAAAAAAAACATTACTTCAGGTAGTCTGCAAGTTCGCCAAACTGTTCTAATATTTGTCGGTCCACACAGTTGAACCCCTAAGACCCGGCTACAGGTGATCAAGCTTGTATCAGCTGAAGCTGAAACTATGCACAAGTTTCAACCAAAGTGACGAGCTTGCCGTTTCGTGCTGCTCACACATTACAGTTTACATTTTTATGGCCACAAAAACCTGGAAGGCTTAGTCAAAATCTGGCACAAACACAACCACCTACAGTAAAAAGGGGAACATGATGTGGCAATCTCCTGGCTTCATTGCTGAGAGACGACCTGAGAGCAAACTTTGCTGGCTGGCTTTTTGAATGTGTGTGAGCTCAGCTCAGCTCTGTTTTCACCAGTGTGTTCGTGCCCGGTGAGTTCCTCCAGATAGACACTTACACAGCCTATGGCATCTGTGAACTCCGGCTGATAAAGCAATCACCCGCTCTGCCTCGCCCTGATCAGGGTCTGCGGCCGCATTTGATGTCTGCTGTACTGATTAGAGAAAGAGGAACGATTTGAGATATCACTGGCCTGTTTTGTTCATCAGCCCCCCACCCACCCCCCAGACCCGGGACTCTGTTTTGAATGGCTTTATTTTTGCGCCGAGCTAATATGTGTGCTTGTGGCTCATCACCATGGCGCAATACACCACTTGAATGCAAATGCAGGTGGAAAAATGCTAAAAAATTTGATACGTGCATTTTGAATCCGGAGCAGGACACTTAGAATGAGGCAATTGTTTTTGCTAAGCAGAAAAGAGACTAAACACTATCCCCTTTATGTCAGGCTACAAAAAGATGACTAAAACATCCCGGAAGGATTAAAGCTCAGATAAAATATGAGCATTAATATGAGCAGTAAGTCTACCCTCCACTACAGTCCGCTCTGACTGAATCTGATTTTTTTTTAAAGTAAAACTCACTTTCATTCTCTGAAACTGTGAAACCGATTCATACTTCTTTTTAGGAAACCACAGTTTTGAGAAGCCCTGCGTTTCATCCAAGCACTGCAGCTTTCGCGCTAACCCTACTTGGCCTATTTATAGAGAAGATGCTTTCGAATCTAGTCCGTCCCGCTCTCTTTAGGGGCCTGCATGCGTAAAAGAGAGGAAAGGGGTTTCTGTTACTCTGTTCAGGGCCACTGAAGCTGAAGAAAACATCACGTCTTATTTCAGACAAATGCAAATAACACAAGGGAAAGACGGGGGGGAAAAAAAGGTCTAGACATGCTTGTGTCAGAGCTCGTAACTTTATGAAAACAGAGACTTAAGAGAGTATGAAACAAGAAGCCAGCTATTTAGAGGACGTAACATTCAACAGTTTAAGGAGGGGGATCAAACGTTGGTTCAAGTGTACCTTTCTATGAAGATAAACTGCTTCAAGCAAATATCGTTCCAGCAGCATCTTTCTATGCATCTGATGTCGTAGCATGCATAATGTTGTCTCCTGCTGGGTCTTCCTCCCACTGACTTTTTAGTTATGTTTAAAAAAAAAAAAACTTGTGCCATAAGAGGAGCAATGTAATAACGCCGCGCTGCAAAGACATTTACATAAGTGCTACAGAAATACTGCAGCAGTGACAGCGATAACATTACTTAGTCCCCACCTCAGCACTGGTGAAGATTCACTCACCTCGACATTTTACAATCTTCGTTCTAATACATATGCTATATAAGGAATACGGGAGGTGGTTGATTGTTTTGTGTGTGTTCAAGGTCTTCATGCATTAAGATGCATATTGAAAGGAAAACGGTAGAGATGTAAGAAAATATCGATACGCTGATATATCGTGATATTTTACATCAAGATATTGTATCGATATTCAAAGGCAATGTATCGATTTTTTGTTTTATTTTAGTTTTTAGAATTTGAATAGAACCATTAGCCTAATGATGACAGTCATTTTTTTTGTAGTAAAATTAAAAGTATGATTGGTAGTTGGTGGCTGTTTTCATCTTCTTCGTTCCAGTGGATCAACTAGATCTAGTAATACAACTGGATGTGTTAAAGCAGTGGTCCCCAACCTTTTTTTCGCCACGGACCGGTTTAATATCAGACAATGTTTTCACGGACCGGCCTCTAAGCTGTGGCGGATAAATGATAACGGACCGTATAAAAACGGGTTATTTTTAAAATTCTAACAATAGACGTAAATCCAATGTGTATTCGCAGCTTTATTAACAGCGTCCTCCTAACATCGAGCAGACAACATAACACAAGTAACATACACTCAGCCCCCTAACGATCTCTGGGCGCCATGGTAACATGTAAACATACCTTTAATAATTCAAGATTTACCACAAAAACAAATATAAAGTGCATGAAAAATCTAACTCACCACAACGCTGAATAAGTGAGAGCCTTGGGTCTTTTCCCCTTTCCAAAGAAACGTTTGTTTTCTATCCATCTTGCTACCTTGTGGGATTACTTGTCAAGACTGAGCTATGTAACGGGGATATCCGGTTATTTTTCAAAATAAAACAGCGGTCACCCTTAGATAATAACTAAAACGGAAATACTGGAAGTTATTTATTCTTTATGTGTGGCTCGCGGCCCGGTACCACATGACCCATGGCCGGGTACCGGTCCGCGGCCTGGGGGTTGGGGACCACTATGTTAAAGTATGAAACAGGTTGGAGTGTTTACATTACTGTGACAGATTTTCTACAGTTAAATTCAGTTTTAAAAATCACAATATATAGTCTTACTCAAAGTATCTCAATATATCGTATCTTCGCCCCCTGTATTGTGATACATATCTTATCATCAGATTCTTGCCAATACACATCCCTAGAAAACAGAGCGAACAGTTCACATCACAACCAGGGAAACTTTCATGCTCTGACTTTGAGATAAACTCCACTAGATGAGCACAAAAAAGGTAATCAAAAGATTGTTTTGTTTTTTTACTTAAAGTTATTTTAATATGTTCCACTTATGTAAAGAAAACAAAGAAGAAAAAGAAGGTAGAAGGTAATAGAAATCAGAATTTTGTCTTGTTATAAAGCTCCTTATGAGACCCTAATGCTCTGCGTACATGGCCAAATACCTCATTACCTTACTTAAGTAGAACTTTTGGGTATTTATACATCACTGGAGTAATTAGAGATTGGCCTACTTTTTACTTCTACTCCTTACATTTTTACGCAATTATCTGTACTTTCTACTTACGTTTAAAAATGACCTCATTACTCCTGTTTTGTTTTGGCTTGTCATAATCAAAACAAACACAAAGCCAAAAAAACCTACCAGGATAAATTGCGCCAACCGAATAGAATTTGACTGTGGTTTGATAATAAACCACACCCCGTTTGTATGCGAACCATCTCGTACCGGGTCGCATTAACCGGATGTTTTTCGTATTTGTCTGGTTTTCTACAACGCTGACAAAGAAATCTGAAGGTCGTCCGTCATTTTGACAGATTACAATTCACATTCCTGACCACTTTATGCAGACGCACTGACATTTTTTACTTTATGCACTGAGTGATGGTAACTAAATTAATCATAACAAGATTCCCATGAAGGCATCGGAGCATCATCTCAGACCCCAACCCTGTACACAATATATCTCACTAATCAGGATGGCAGTGGAGAACAGTGGTTCCCAACCTGAGGTCTCTGAGCCCCCAAGAGGATCACTAGAGAATGCAAGGGGTCCGGACAATTTTGTCTGTGCTGAGGTTGTAAGACTTTTTATTATACTATTTTAAAAATTAAATATTATATTGTCATCATATATTATTATATTATATACTTATAATTAGGGCTGAGCGATAAATCGATTATTTCGAATTTGCCATTTAAGAAGATTTATTTTTGGGAAAATCGAGATTTACACCCCCCCTTCCCATTGCTCTCCTGGGCTTCCATAGTTTGGAGCAAGGTCAGCCTGTCCATCTTTCGCAACGCGTAGACGTCAAAATATCAACTAGCAAAGAGGAGCTTGTTCCCAAAAAAGTGACAGTTTCTTCAATTATATGGAACTGGTTCGTTTTTGCAACTTCAGACTTGTAGCAACAAACATCTCGCTGCAAAATCTGTTTGAAGGCTGTTGCTACCAAAGGTGGGAGTACGACGAATTTGTTTCAACACCTGAAACAGAGGCACTCGGTCGAGTGGGAGAAGTGCTGCACTCTACGAGATGCTCAAGCAAGCAGCAGCTCACAAAACACGGGCAAAAGACAAGCCACCATAGGGGAATCCTTTTCACACTGTGTACCTTATGATAAGACGGGTGTCCAGTGGAAAGCAATCACAGATGCCATCATAATTTATATTGCCAAAGATATGGTGCCTGTTTATACAGTGAAAAAGCCCGGCTTTATTAATCTACTTAAAACTTTGGACGCCAGGTATGTGCTACCAACTTTGCACACAACTTTGAATTCAGGTAGACTCCCAAAGGAGATATTAAAATAAGAGTTTAAAAAAATAGATTGTGATTTGTTATTTCTGTTTAAGACAGTAAAGGGAGAAAGAAAAAAAATCGATTAAAATCGGAAATCGGATTTGGTGTGAAAAAAATCGGAGATTTTATTTTTAGGCCATATCGCCCAGCCCTACTTATAATACATCAAATATAAATACCTAGTACATATTTTATACACCTGGCGATCCACAGGAGGAAAGGCAAGGCAAGGGAATTTTATTTGTATAGCACACTTTCAACAGCAGGGTAATTCAAGGTGCTTTACATGATTTGGTGATTTAAAAAAAAAAAAAGAAACACACATTACACATGATACACAATAAAGCAAGAGAAAAATAAAAAAAGCAAGAAAGCATGAACACATTTCATACATATGACATCAAGCATTTACTCAAAGGCAATTCTAATCAGATGGTTTTTAGTCTCGATTTAAAGCAGTTCAGAGTTTCAGCAGCTCTGCACTCGTCAGGAAGTCTGTTCCAGATAATGGGAGCATAAAAAGTGAAAGCTGCTTCTCCATGTTTAGTTCTGAGTCTAGGGATGTTTAGTAGGCTAGAGTTGGAGGACCTGAGTGGTCTTGGTGGTTGGTACCATGACAACAGGTCTTCAACATATTTTGGTGCAAAGCCATGTAATGATTTATAAACTAGTAAAAGTATTTTAAAGTCTATTCTCTGAGCTACAGGGAGCCAGTGTAAGGACTTTAGAACTGGGGTGATGTGCTCTACTTTCCTGGTTCTAGTGAGGACGCGAGCGGCAGCGTTCTGGATCAGCTGCAGCTGTCTGATTGACTTTTTAGGCAGACCTGTGAAGATGCTGTTGCAGTAATCAATCCGACTAAAGATAAACGCATGGATGAGTTTTTCTAGGTCGTGTTGCAAAATCAGTCCTTTAATCCTAGAGATGTTCTTCAGGTGATAGAACGCTGACCTTGTTATTGCCTTTATGTGACCCTGGAGGTTCAGGTCTGAGTCCATTACTACACCTAGGTTACGAACCTGATCAGTAGTTTCTAGCTGTATTAATTGAAGCTGTGTGCTGACTCTTGATCGTTCCTCCTTGGGTCCAAAAATAATTACTTCAGTTTTGTTTCTATTCAGCTGGAGAAAGTTATGGCACATCCATCCATTTATTTGGTCAATGCATTGATTTAGGGTTTGAATGGGTTCAGAGTCACCTGGTGACATTGTAATGTAGAGCTGAGTGTCATCTGCGTAGTTATGGTAACTAATGTTATTGGTTGCTATAATGTAGCCTAGTGGGAGCATGTAGATATTAAATAAGAGGGGCCCCAGGATGGAGCCCTGGGGCACCCCACATGTGATTTCTGTTCGTTCTGATGAAAAGTTTCCTATTGAAACATAGAAGTCCCTGTTCTTTAGGTAAGACTCGAACTTGCCAAGTACTGTACCACAGAGTCCGACCCAGCTCTCCAGTCGTTCCAATAAAATATCATGATCAACAGTGTCAAATGCTGCACGGAGGTCCAACAGAACCAGCACTGTGGTTCTTCCACAGTCTGTATTTATGTGGATGTCATTAAATACTTTGACGAGGACAGTCTCGGTGCTGTGGTGAGCACGGAAACCAGACTGAAAAGCATCAAAACGGTTTGTCATTGTTATGAAGCCATTTAACTGCTGAAACACAGCTTTTTCAATAATCTTACTGATGAATGAACACTGTATAGACATTGATCTATCTTGAGTCATCTTTCTATTGTAATTAAAAATAAAAACAAAATCTAAAAAATCTAAACTGTGTGAGACACACCTGATGACTTAAAAATGAAGATTTTGACTGCGCATGACACAAGCCACTTCATTCCCCATGCTGAAAATGAACAAGGCCTATCTTGAAGGGGCTATGACTGATCAGCTCACTGAACTCTCTGTGTGTGAGAAGATGATTGGGGAGCTGGGAATTATTGCAGCTGAATACAGCGAGGGAAAACATCGTGCAGTGTATGTCCAGCTTAAGGGTTGAAGAATTGCCTAGCTTTGCTCTTACCTTAGCATATCACTTCACTTGCTCCATGTCTAACTAAATGGGTTGTTTCACTGTCATGAAACACTGACATAAATCAACTCTAAACTTAAATCACTAGTAGGGACGTCTGACCAATGAGCTGCCATCAGTTAAACCTTGGAATACTTCACTACCTGTGCAGACCACCATCCATCCATCTAGATCTAGATTCATCCAGATCACTACGACACCTTTCAAAATATTATGACACGTTTTTATTCTCTGGCTCTTATTTCACTCACTCCAATCCTTCTGAATGGAAGCTTATCCCAAACCAAGAAGTATGCACACTGACTACTGAGTTACTCTGTTGCACCTACTGACGCAGTGTTGTGGTGTCAAGAGCGGCCTGGAGCCAAAGTGTTGACTCAGAGTCGGGTCCACCTGCGAGTTTTGCAGTTCAGACTCTGCAGACGGAGTTCACTGGTGCAGCCAGGAAATAATTCACTGCTCGCACGTCTTAAGAGAAAGTATAGACAAAAGCCACGGCTTTCACACGTGGATGTAAAAAAGACACGAAGCAGGCGCCACACACTGCAGCAGGATGCGTGTGCGTGTGTATATAGAATAGTGTCTGCAATACAGGTTGCATTCTCCCTTGTCCTTATTAGCCCATGCAGACAGCGTGAAAAAGCTGATTTGTTCCCATATCTTGTCGAGAGTCGAGCTTTGCAGACACCAAGTATGAGTGAGCGGGGCAATCTGTGTTCTGTGGGAGCGCCTTGTTGCAGACAGCCAGAGCCCAGCCACAGGCACCTCCCGTGCTGCAGGCCATCATTCAGAACAGTCTGCTCGGCGGCCAGGAAGCCACTCCCTCTCCCGTCGGCAGAGTTGGGGAGGAGAGCTCAGAGAACATCTTCTTTAGATGCACGCAGACCCAGCTAGAGTTGGAAAAGAAGCAAAGGGGTGCTAAAGGAGTGGACAGAGTTATCACACCTCAACATTAGAGGACATTTGTTGAAAAAAAAAAAAGTGTCCACCGTGTGTAACAACCAAACTTATTTCAGGCCCAAACAACTACATAACATCTAGAGCTGGACACAGAAAATGGCGGATCACTAAACAAGGACACCATTCTAATATAAACAAACTTAACACCCAATCAGAGCTCTTAAATATTAAGCTGAAAACGGCTGTTATTTAGTTTGAAATGATCTTGTGGAGAACAAAGTAAACATCGTGTGAAATGGTGAAAATTTGCAGGTGTTGAGAAAAGCAGAATATTTTTTAAAGAGTTTAAAAGAGTGGGAGAAGTAGATATGCTGTGATTCTTTAGGTGGGTTTTATTTCTAAGGATATCTCAATCTGATAAACTGGTGTTTATTATTTTCCTAGGAAATGTATTTCAATGTATCTGTACAGGAGAAAAAAAGAGAGTGATCATTTACTTATGCATGTAAACCTGGGATGAGCAGCTCAGAGTTTTATAACATCAGTGTCTGGAAATCTCTGATCGGTGCACCTCTAACAATAACCGTAGTTAGATTGGATTGTGTGCATAGCTGTGTTAGTATCTAATCTTTAAATGTGTAAAATGTCATGAGATACACGACTTAACCCAACATATCTCTCGATGACTCTGGTGTGGGACAGAAGGTTTGGATTAAGAGTGGGTAATGAGGTTTCATTTGTCTAAACTCGTTTTCAGTTTGAAGGTTCAGGAGAAACTCTTTTACAATGTAAGCTCGTAATGGCAGGACAAACTGTTTACCTCCAGCTGTCAGGGGTAAACAATGGAGAACAAAGTGGTTGTTTTGCTGAGGTCTTTTAAGCAAATGTGGTGAAAGGATGTTGGAGATCTCCTTATCTCCCTTTATGTACCCACGATTCCTTTGATCTACTGGACAATCTGTTCTTCCTGTCATGACAGATCAGGGGCAGATTATGCTGGTGACGGTCGAATTGGAGCATCATGCATCTCCAGCACACTCCTGCTAAAGGAGGAGGTGCCTGTGTCCAAGCTGGTCACTCTGGTCCACAGCTCAGGTGGATCCGAGTGGGGGGAGCTACTGATGGCCTCCTCAAGCTGGCAATTTATCAACTTGATTTACGCTTAAAGCTGCAGATTATTTGAGGGAGAGAAGGTTTTTTTTGTAATCCAACGTACTCAAATTCTATTGACTAAAAAGATCAGAGTGAAATCCATTGGGATCTTAGGAAGAACAGCAAATGTTGTGGAGCACCAGCAGTTCATCCCAGTATTGAACCACACTATCATTTTAAAGATTTATAAAACTTTGATACATAAATGTATTCTCCGGAATGCAGCTTTAAGGTATATGGATATATTGCAGTCCAACTATCAAAGTTGCATCCCATGAAGGGAAACTGCTGCTAAGAACAGTTTTCTGAATCATCATGAACCTTTAGGTGAAAGGTTTAGTTGCAGTTAAGAAGTACAATAGCAATACGTTGCTACCAATGCAAAGCTTTGGATGAAAGGGCTCTCAGTACATCTGCACATACAGTGAGGCTTACAGTATTGTTAGGAGGTACTCAACCAGAAAAGCATCTCCTCTTCAAGAAAAACATTAAAGACTAAGTGAAAGTTTGCTCAAAGTATGTAGATTGACTCTAGGAGAGTGGTGACAATGACTTTTCCTAATGAGTCTCCTGTCTGATTGGTTGAATCATCTGGAAAATGACTCAACCATATAGAGTGGGTTCAAAAATCAAACAGGCACAGTTTGGAGACAATCTCCATACTGTCCAGCATGATGAATGTCACATGCCAAAAGACTGGATCAAAGAGCAGAATGTTGACATTTTGGATGGACAGTGAAAAAGACTCCCCAGATCTCTCAGGACTTCACACAGAGGTTGAAATTCAGCAGGTCAGAGTGAACCGCAGACATTATGAGGGAAGAGGAGTCAGCAGGGTGAATTTTGACTTCAATTCATAAATTTGATGTATTTACTAAGATTAGCTTTTGAAAGTGATTTTTTGTATTTTACAGTATAGCATAGCAACATTTTTATCGATTCTAAAGAAACATTCAGTTTAAAGCTCTGACTGTCATATAAAGGTTTCAGATACATCATTACATTATAAGGCTGTGCAATATATCAATTATATTGATTTATCGAATCTTCTATTCATTAAGATTCAATTTTTGGAACATCGAGAATATTGAGGAAAAAAAGAAGTTCACCATTTCACCTCTTGGGTTTCCAATTTTTCAATGTGATGTCAGCCCACCTAAAGCCTTCCATCTTGTTTTACAGCGTGTAGGCTATTTGTTGGGACTTTGAATTCAGGTCAACCCCAAGAAGGGATGATTGAAATAACAGCATGTTTTAAAAAATATTATCTATCAACCATTCGTAATTTCTTTTTAAGAATAAATAGACAGAAAAAAAATGGATTCATATCAAAAATTTAATTTGGCATGAACATTTTTTTAAGATTTTATTTTTAATCTATTTTGCCCAGCCCTAACCTCCTTTGATTTTTTGCGAAACATTGGTATAACGTCCGACGACATGGTCAACTTTTGAAAATAAATCTTTAGATTAACAATAACCTTCTAATATCTTCAAACAGTACCAGCAAATGTTAAATATTGACGAAAATAGTGATTGTTTTTAAATCAT
The DNA here is from genome assembly GCA_963556495.2 of Valencia hispanica. NCBI lineage: Eukaryota > Metazoa > Chordata > Actinopteri > Cyprinodontiformes > Valenciidae > Valencia > Valencia hispanica. The sequence continues at coordinate 8,753,487 of OY747705.1, read as the reverse complement.
GATATATATCGGCTGACATGAAAAATATTATTGTGATAGAATAACCCAGCCTTATTGCATTATGCAACAAAAGCAAAATGTTAATTGAAAACCATTTGTAATCATTATCTTTAAGCAATGCTATTTTATAAATAGTTATAGTCATTATTATGATGTAAAACGACTCAGAATAGGTGCAGAAACTGAAGCCAGCTCCTGTTCCTGCAGATACCTCATGCTTGCACACAGAGGTCGCTTTCTTTATTTCCCCTCAGCAAAGCGCTCAGCAGCACAAAACTGCAAGCCTACGCATGCTGCACCACACACACTGTGGTGACAGTTAAAAATCCAGACGTGAGAGTTCTTCACACATGATTCATGTTCAAAGTATGGCTGACGAGTCGCAGTCCAGCCACAGGATCTGCTGCATAACACCTGAAGACAAGGAGCGGTTTCACTATCAGGAGATGTGATGGCAGTGTGAAGAGGTGCACTGAGGAGATCTGCTTGGAAAACACCAGACATTTAAATGACTCCTTTTCTCAGTATTTAAGCTAGGGAACAGTTATGTGATCAGGTTTAGATAAACGTTGAGTTTTACTTGGTGACGCTGTGGAGTAACGTTGCGAAATTCGTCACATGCTGTTATGTGTTAACAAGTAACACCAGTATATCAAAATGTGCATAGTGTGTGGATTTTCCCACAAACTGGTCATGAGAGAATGACCTTTTTCAGACACTACTAGATCGATGAAGAGGTGGAGCTAATTCAGGTGAAGTGGGGTTTGTAAGCTGAACAGCCGCATCGCCCCACGAAGACCTCGCATTCATCTCTAAATTGAACATTAGTCTTTAAAAAAAGATCATCTTGGGCTTTTCTCTTGTGTGTAATTTAGGTTGCTTTTGTCAGTATGAATGACTCACTCTCGCTGGAGTGCTGTCTCGGCCCTCTGCAGCATGTTCTCTCAGGTTGATGACGTGAACCTCCTGAGGCAGGCTCATAGTGCCCCTGCTTGCACAGCCTGACATGGCAGTGAAGCTCTTCAGGACGGCTTGCACCGGGTGTCCCGTCCCGACTGGCAGCAGCTCACACGGGCTGCGAGACAAAGGCCCTGCAGTGCAAAAAGAAAAGAAAAAAAAAAGAATACATACATATCAAATATATATAATATGGGAATATATATTTGTAATTTTTTTTTTTTTACCAATTTCTCAAGTACATGTAGGACGTTCAAATGAGATGTGGAATTACAAACACACGGTATAGAGGGATATCATTAAGAATTACAAAGGGAGGAAAAGTTTCACACGGGCTTTACTAAGCAACAGAAGTAAGCAGCTAATATAATAATATGCAAAAGCAGCTTGAGAACTGCTTAGAAATACAGTCTAAATGGATTTTGCTAAATACATGAAGGGTAAAGTATAGAAACCCCAGTCCTGCTCTCAAACAGTGCTGCAGAGACACTGTACGTTTACTCAGTAACATTTACTTAAGTAACTTTTTAGAAAAACTTACTTTTAGGAGGAGTTTTACTACACTGTACTTTTTACTTTTACTTGAGTAATATTATTGTGAAGTATCTCTAATCTTACTTGAGTAAAATGTCTGGATCCACCACGAGTAAATTTACTGAATGAAGAATAAACATGTTTTGATCAAAAATGCATCCGACACACACCTACAGTTTATGTTAAAGTGAGGCCTCCTCTTCATACACAAGCTCCGTTCCTCTATCGACCTCCTGAAGCTGCTGTGTCATTTGGAGGTAGAGAATATCCAGAGTTGATATTGTCACTGGAAGTACTTTACCCATTTCTAATATATATAAACCCATTACCTGCTGTAAGAAGTAGTTTCATAAGTTCTATGTTTTAAAAAATAGATTTTTTTTTCTTTCAGAATTTATTTGGTAATTATGTCATTTATTTGTATTAATTCTTTCATTTTAGCCTTTAAGCTATCAGAATTTACTGATGATTAGATTTTTTTGTCCGGCATCATTTTAAAAAATTTAATCCGATGTTATACTCAGTTACTCAGTACTGAAGTAGCCTATTTACCAAGTACCTTTTCGCTCTTACTCAAGTAATTTTTTGGACAACTACTTTTTACTTGGGTAAAAATATGGTAAAGTAGTGCTACTTTTACTCAAGTACAATTTTGGATTACTCTAGCCACCTCTGGCAGAGTTACCATATTTCCTCAAATCTTGGTCACTGAGCAACAGATTCTACCCAAAGCCTGCTGCTGCCGGCACAATGCAACAGCTCTGAACTTATGGTGCGTTCACTGATCAGAAAAAGATACATTCCTAGAGTTTCTGATTGTCAAGTTGTGTATCCTGAATATCCTTGATTGACCAACTATAAGCAGCTGTAATGAATAACATGGCCACATATCAATGTGCATTAACCTAAATAAAGACAGGGTTAGCTCTTATTACATTAATTTCCCTTTTAATAAACAAGGTGTTCAGGTTGTTGACAAGCTGCACTGAAAAATGAGAGCATTTCACACTGTCTACTTCCTTTCTGTCTGCCATGTGTGCAACCCACCTACACAAGGCCAGGGTCTTCACTTTGTCACCCTAAAGGCAGCGTGGTGTAAAATAGGCTACAGCGGTTTTAAGTGAAGCAGCACACGGCACTGTTCTATTACAATGAGGCCATGATAAGGTTGTGTTCTTTCACCTCTCAGCTCATCCTACAGCCGTGTGCCGGTCGGGGCCCGGCAACGTTTCAAATGCATCCCATTAAACCCGCAAAACCTTGCCAACACCAATCTGATGGAACATGTGGAAACAATTAAAGTTGGAGCAGAAGACAGGTCTGATGGCAATAGTAAATTTTCCCCAACTGAAAACACAGCGCCTCAGCAGAGGGATAAACCACTGGGGAAAAGTCGGCTTCTTTTTTAACCCGCGAACACGCAGCCATGGTTTTCTCTTTCTGTGCTCTCCAAGAAGTCTAAGTCAGATCAGCATAACGCTAGAGATCACACATGGCACAGCTCCCCTGCTTTAGGTGTGAGAAAAACATGCATGCTTTATTGTTACCATAACTGTCTGATGAGGAAAAAGCTTTAGGCAGACAATCTAGAGCTGAATAAAAGAGCCATCTCACTTTTTAATCAAAACACCGGGAGACAGAAGCTTATTAGGTGCTTCAATGTCACGTTGAAACTGATTCAAACAAAGTAAGATCCCGCAAGGCGATAAAACCAGAAGGCCTAATGGCAAAAACCTGTGGTGCATCAGTATTTCCACCCTCTGCTTTTGACCTCTCACCCTCTTCCTCCCAAAGGAGCGCAGCCGATTCCCTCCCTGAACATGTCATCACGTCTCACTCCCACAAACACATCCGAGGGCACTTCGACTCACTTTTTCCCCCTGCTCACGCGGAGAATAACAAACAACTGCCAAACAAACAAAGAAGAACGCGGCGCCTTCTGAGAGACTTCCAAGAGATTACAGCACTAGCTGGACAATGATCCGATTTTCTAATTGTTTTGAAATACAACAGAACAAAAGAGATATGGAAAAAGGGAAGAAGAGAAAGGGTATGACACGGATGGGGAAAAAATGGAAGTGCAATTTTCTATGCCAAGGTACACACTTTGGGTAATAAAAGGATAGTTCAGGAGTAAGTACATTTCTGTTAAGAAGTTGAAAACAGAAGTTAACTCTCATGGCCAGGTTTGTTGGTCCCAGATATTTAGGCTAGTCAAAGATCTGAAAAATCTCATGAGGTTCATTTAATCTGTACACTTTACAGTGTTTGGTATAGACAGTTACTTTGAACGCTGTACATGTTAAGTACTCAGTATGTGTTTCACACAGGAATATCATTGGTGGCGCAAAAATATACATTTGTTATTTTGAATTTGATACAGAACACCTTTGAATCAAAACCTGCTAAATTTAGCAGTAGTTTAAGTGTTTTCTGTGCAAAATACAATATATTTTGCCTCTACTGGATCTGAGTATGTCATTTTTATTTTTTTATAACCGCACAGTATTTTAGAGTTTTAAATTTGTCCTTACTGTATATATATTAATATTCTTAATTCAGTTTTTTTTTAAACATATATTTTTCTTGAGCGAATCTAAATGTTTCAATTACCTGTCACTTTGCTGCTGTTAACCGGATTTTATTTCTCCATGGGATAATAAAGGATGTTTCTATTTTATTCCTTTTTCCATGTACTAAGGTAGAAAAAACAAGCTGATATTAGCTGGTGAATTAGTTGACCGATTTATAGCTCATAGCTGGCCAAGTGTAGTTTTAACAGATACATAAGAGCAAAGTATAGCAGTCACTGACCATCTTCTTCACTAAAAAACAATTGTCACAGCAGAATTTGTCTTTCTAGTTAGCAAACCAAATGTCTGCCAGCCTTCTTTCAGCCAACTAAATTGCATTTTCTAATACCTCACTACTGTATGCTTCAATTGTTATATAGCCTGGTTCTGACCCCTCTTGTCTGTGGGACCAAATAATCTGATTTAAACTCAAAGAAGCTGCCATGAGAGTTATCTACAGGAGGTAAAGTCTAAACTGCCTTAACCACTTTAACAGAACCCTACTCCAAAAACATTGAACTAACCCTTTAAGTTCAAATCCTTGGTTCTGTTTCCACTACATATGTCGTTTCTGTCAGACTAAAACCAGCGGACACAGGAAATAATGCTAGGATCTGTTGGTTCCGCCACAGCTTCGTCTCTGCCATCACCTAATCTGTCTGCCTTACTCTCCCGCCTCGGTCCTCGTTTTCAGACATTTTCTTTTGTCTTCTGTCATCACTGTGTTTAGGCCTGCCGCAAGAAGTCAAAGTATAATAAAGAGGACACACAACGATGGCCGTGCATGGTTTTAAATTCAGATTTTATCATTTGATTGCTCATAATATTAAATCAGAGTCTTTTCAAATTAGACAAAGTTATATTCAAGATCTATTCAACTAAAACTATAGTATGTAATGGTTTTAAGTCTGTAAGTAGGGTAAAATGCATTGTTATATAACACAAACATCTCAATGAGTTATGTCTCTTCTTTGAACCCAATTAAATCCTGCACATGTTTAAAATTGTGCAAGTGTTGTGTGTGAAAGAAAATGCCCTTTGAAGCTCTAAGTCAAGCCTGTGACAGATTGAAATCAGCTGTTTAAGCTTTAAAAGCTGGTGCTGACCACATTATTATCAAGGGAAAGATCCGGAACAGTTCCGTTTTTGATTCTCGACAGCCACTTTTAAATGAAGCAAACAAACAAAGGATCAGAAATAGATTAGTTTGTTTATTTTATGAAATCCAGCTAAATATGGTTGCTATCCAGACCGCTGCAGTTACCAGGAGCTTCAGCTGCCTTCAAACGCCTAAAAGAAGGTTGCTTTGAAAATTAAAGCAAGCTTCCTGTCAGCTTAACACCGACACGCTTCTTTTCAAACAGGCATCAGGAAAGGCAACTCTCAGTGACACAGTCACTGGTGTAAAAACCACGTGTAATAGTGAAACAAGACTTTGCGGTTTTAGCTGGGAGGCTGACGAGTTAAAAGCACTTAGGAACTTTCACCGCCTCGCTTCTTCTCTCTGACAGGCGGGGGGGTACAGAAATGAAGCTACTGGAACCTGAGCTGATTCTCAGACTGAGTTCAAGTACAGGGAAAACCTCTTTTTGATGTTCAGCAAACAGAGTTCACCAAGATGTTTGGTCAAAGCTTACAAAGTCAAAGTCAGTCACCTTGAAGCTTGTGGCGACATTGAACGTATAGCATCGACGAAACATGTTTGGTGTTCACATTTCTGCCCTTTTTTTCTATGTCTTGTTCTCTCTGTTCGGACCAGCAACCACAAAGAATAACTCAGCTAATGCTCGAATATACTTCTAGTAGCCTTCAGTGGTAAGTGTCTCAGGCTATAGAGAGAGATCTCAAAATCCATTTTTATCCATTTTCGAGACTTTAGACCTTCTAAAATAAAATTAAGACTTTACTCCAAATGCACTGATGAATTATTAATATTAGACTCTTGGAAAGTTCCATTTATTCCCTCAGCAAGTGGTAGTTAACCGCTGTGTGTAAACACAAAATCACCTCAGCCCATTCTAATGGTGTGCTTGCTAGCGCCAGTCAGAGGTCGGATGCAGAGACAACAGGGCCAAAGTTGTTGCTATGGAAGCGGTTGCATTGGGGAGTGGTGTAGTCGCAGGTGTTGCAGGTGCCACATTTGCTCCTGCTGCCACCTTAGCAACTTTAGAACAAAAAACGGGCGGTTGATCGCTTAGAATGTTCATGGCGGCGGTTTTGTGGCTAGCTCCATTCATGTTCATGCCCGTTGAGGCAACACTGATCTTTTTACAAGACGCACAGTAAGCCTGTCCGTTGTTCTCGGCGTCAACATCTAGCCAAGAATCAGCAGGTTTATCAAAGTCTTCCGTAGTACTGCATCGCTTTGCTGCACTACACTATCAATTAGCGGGATACATCACATCGGCACATAACGTCGCATGGTACGGAAACCCGAGCAAACACCAAGCATAAAAGAACAAAAATGAATTTTATTTTATTGGTTTACCTACATCTATTTTTGATAGACAAACATATTTTAAAAGCAAGTCAATACTAACTTTACAAAACGTTTTAAGGGTCTTAATTTTCCTTCAACGAATTGATCAACTTTTAATATTTTTCACGACCCAGTGGATACCCGGTGTGTGGAAGTGTTGACATGTATTTGTCCTTAAAACCTTAATTAATGTAAAAAAAATCAGTAAAAAAGTTACTCTGATTCCCCCAGTCTTCTGATATCTTAAGAGGGACTCAGCAGTTCCACAGCATGACGGCACCTCCATCGTGTTTTTCAGTAAGCAGGGTGGTTCTCCTCGTGACTTTGATGGCATACTTACAGACAAAAAGTGATGTGGACTATTCAGAGAGAGCTCTGCTGAAGCTTTATGTCCAAACCATGGTGACTTAGAAAGATAGAGATTCAACTCAAAACACCAGCTCAACAAAAAAGGCCACTTTGAACTAAAACAGGATCTTTCCATTTGTAAAGAAATACTATCTTTCTTTGAAGTTTGAAAGGAAGTGTTGTATTGAAAGTTTACGACAATCAATATCCAATAAGATTTTTCAACAGCAGTGTCCTCATTGGCCTGAGCAGCACTGTTTTCTGTGTGATTGTTTTATTCTCTGAATAATGCATCGTTTTGTAAAATATGACAAAGGCCTCAAATTTGGTTTTGGTGATTGTGTACATTGTGAATTTAATCATCCTTAGAATAATTGTATTGCCATTTTGTAAAAAAAGAAAAACAGTGCAGTTAGATTGTCCTACCAGGTTTTGTTTTTGATAACATCTTTATATTTTGAACACAGCCACTGTAGCTTTGCAAGGAGCGGCTGAAATTCCATCGAACGTTTTCACTGTTGGGGGTTAAAATATCCTTCATAAAAATCTGAAGCTTTCAGTTACTCATACTGCTGGAAAACCCTCCTTAGTCCTTTATTCTGGTGAGCGTAACACTCTTCTCAGTTTTGGTCAGATTCTCCACAGTTCATGAGCAGGACTCTCTGCAGAATGACTGATTGTTCACAAAGTGTTAAACACATGGACATGGAAGACTAAGCACCAGTGACTGACGTTCACCTTGACCTACGCTCCTAACCGGCCCAGTTAAGAGTTATTTTGCTCAGTTTTGGCTTTGGTTGGTCGGAGGATTGGAGGGGGGGTGAATTTGACTCTGAAGACCACTGCAGGCGTTATTTATTTTTTGTAGAAGGAAACGAATTATGATCCTTTTATTATTCTACTCTGCTTAAACGCCATTCAGCCAGTCTGTTATAGTCATGGAGGCAGGACAGAATGAGTGAGAATAGTAAATCCATATTAGAGAGACAGAGAGACTGTGCCAGCAAACACTTTTGATGTATTTAAACAGTATGAAGTCTAGGCAGTGACACTTTTCACTTTCCTTGGCAGTTTGAATTTGGACTCGAACCTCATCTATGATTTAAACAGTAATATTTTTCATTTTCACATTTCACACACGTTCAGCGTTATACTTACTGTTCTGCTTTTATTGTTGTACAAGCTCCTCACATTTCCTTCTAACCGATTTCAGTGGCAGGAATAAAAACCCTTCTAGAGACGCAATGAGAAATTGACTGAATATTTCCAGCTTGATCAGCCCTTGACTGGTCAAAAAGTCAAAGGTCCGATCTTCTTCCAATTCTTTTAATAAAAGACCAAGCAAATGTTTCACCACGCCTTATTGTGACAAGCTGGAAGCAGCTCAGCTCCATCCTTATTGAATCAGGACGCTGCGTTTTCTCCTCCGCCGTACTCCCTGACTTATCAGTTCAGCGGATAATTCTAAGACAACAAACTATTTTTATATTTCCTGTTTTTTTGTATCTAAATAAATACATTGAGCGTTTGCCATCATGTAATGGTCATAAACAAACATGCATGTCGTCGACAACACATGACACTACACAATGAAACTCAAGCAAAAATGCTTTGCCCAGCATCTTTATAGGTAACATGTAAACTATATTTGCAAACATATTTACTCTACATTTTTTTGAGGCAAGTGCTAACTTTGTTAAAGAGGTTGAGGTCTCATGCTGCACAGTGGACCCCCACGTTGACGTGGCGTTACTCCAAATTATTCGTTAAAATTTTTTTCATGGAGTGTATCTAAAATATTCGAACGAAAATCCAGCTTGGGAAACTGAAATACGTATGACCAATGCTACTTAATACACCATCGGCTGGTGTCTGCAGAGAAGCCTATCCAGCCTATACATATCATCCATCATGGGATAAGGGGTTATTCTCTAATGTCAACGTTACAGTCTGTATAGAATGTACCAGACCTACATGCTACCAGCTCATGCTAAAACCAAAAGTCTTTAGCGTGGATGCTGTTACTGAGTGGAAAAGACTCAGAGTTAGCTATTTTCAGTTTAAGTAAGGTAAAGTTGTGTGCTTTAAAGCTTGACACTCTGTTGTATCTATGGTTTCAGACTCTTATTTAGAAGTAAAAACAGAAGTGACTCTTATGTCGCCCTATTATGTTGGCACAGTCAATTAATAGAGACAGAAAACACTCGATTGCATTAGTATCTAAAAAGCTTTCAGGACTTTTACAATGTCTTTTGGGAGCATTTTGGAACCAGAAAGATTGGAAGAGAAGACACAAAGGAACTGTAAACAAAATTTGAGAATATCACATTATTCAAACTAGCAACTACCTGCTAATAACGCCAAAGTTGCCATCCGTTTTGGACCTTAGTAGCGCCAAGAAACTAAGTCCAGACTGCATTTCATCATTGTCAGTTCAAAACATAAAATACTTACACATTTCAATAAACCATCAATATACACTTTAAATTTATGAGAACAAACAGGAAGCAGTTTCCATGTCCGTTGGCCTTACATTTTGCCTCATCTTGCTCTTATGAAGATAATATTATGTTATCTCGTCTCAAGAGCTGAATGTATATTACATATCCTGGATTTCTATCGATCTATTGCTTTGATCACAATGTGTCTGTAGTGAAAAAACAACAGTTGTTCGTTAGAAAGCATACATGCAGTAAAATCTATTCTGAAAATTTCATCACTTTCCAACTTGGGGACAAGCTTTTTGCCACCACATGTTCACATTAAATTCATAAAACAGTAAAATGAGAAATGTGCATCAGGAGAATACAAAAGCAGACATTTCCGTTCCACTGTACACTTACAGTGCTCTGTCACGGAGATACACGCCTCTGCTTCCAGGAAATACACTTTATTTTCTTCAACACTGTGACGCTGAGCCAAGAAAAAGGGTACAGGAAGTGATGTCAGTCCGTGTGCCAGTTAGGGACAAGGCTGATATTCCCACAAAGCCATTTCCGAAGACAAACAAACAGAACCATACCCTTGTGTGTGTGCATGCAGATACATATCCAGTTCCCAGTATTTCTGAAGCTAATAAAGCTTCATTTTCTTCTAAATAATAGACAATAAGTCAGCCTGAACATTTTTAATAAATGTTGTTTATCCAATATTAAGAGAATGGAACAAATAAAAAGTTAGTCAAAGCGTCTGCATCCAGGACAAAATGAAACAGTTGACATGTGAGGTACTGGCTTAAATGAATCCTCTGCTCTTTCCTTTTTGCTGCAGGACACCGTTCCCATGGACCATGCAAACCAGCTAGGAGGACCTAATATTCCACCCTCTTCTGTTTTCCTAGGGGTCTTTGGTCTTAAGCTCTGCTGTGTGTGTTGACATTAGCGCAGGCCACTCACCCCTGAACCTTGAGCCACTACAACAGGAAGCAACTAAAGCCTTTACCCTAAAGCCAATAGGGTAAGTTCAGTTTACCAGCGTGCCTATGAAAAGGATTTATCTCTGGACTATAAAACTGAAGGTGTTGGAGAAGGAAGCCGGAATGGAATGAGGGGGGGGGGGGTTTGAGCAGACACTCCATTAGGGAAGTCGTAAACTCCCCGATCAAAGTGTGAAATCCGAAGTCAAATATCCAACAACCCTGTCTGTAACTCAATATCAGTCAAAGGCTCTTTTTTGGTAATCCCGTCAGTTGGCTTATAATTGACGAGACAGTTTACTGAGGGTGGATTCGACGGATTGTTCTGAATGTCTGAAGGAGATGCGACGCAAGACTGGATATCCAGACAAAGCCTCATTCACTCACAAAAGTATGTTAACAGGTGCTCAAATAATAAATAACACTCCTGTCAAGGTGGGGGGGACTACACAAACAACATAGGGACTAAATTCAAAATAAAAGAAGCAGCATGTCTGTCATTTTAATTGGAAAAGTATTGGGATGTGGTAGGGGAAAAAATACATTTAAAAACCTAAATCAAGCCAAGAGAGATGATGGGTTTTGCATTTAAAAACAACCAAGCTTCTCCTGCATGTGCATGCAGTATGGGAAAGCAAGAAGGGAACATATGGACTGGTACAAAATTCTCAAGGTAAACATCCTGCTTTCACAGAATTTGCACAGAAATGTATGACAACAACATAAAATATACTATAATTGCAGAGAAGCAATTATATGTATTATTGCAGTTATAATTATGTTATCTATAACGTTCTTACATATAAATCTCTCAATAATCAAGCTCCATCATACATCAGAGATTTAATTGTTTCATATGTTCCTAACAGAGCCCTTCGCTCTCAGACTGCAGGTTTACTTGTAGTTCCTAGGATTTCTAAAAGTAGAATGGGAGGCAGATCTTTTAGTTATCAGGCTCCTCTCCTGTGGAACCAGCTCCCAGCTTTAGTCCGTGAGGCAGACACTCTGTTTACTTTTAAGGCCAGGCTTAAAACTTTCCTTTTTGATAAAGCTTATAGTTAGAGTGGCTTAGATCATCCTGAGCTATCTCTGTAGTTATGCTGCTATAGGCTTACCCCTGCTTTCCATTGGACGCCTAAGCGGCGTGTAACGTCTGTGAAGCGTAATACGCAGCAGATAGCTGCCATTAAAGTCAAAGGAACCGTTTCCACTGGGGCGCAAAGCAGCATGAATAGGATGCGTCTCAGAAGCGTTCCCTCTGTGGCCCTCTCCTAAATTTAGGTCAATTTTTTACGCTCTACACTTCTAAAACGGATCAAGCTCAGCAGTTTGGATCGAACCAGCCAGGAAGTCATACACGGAAGAAGTGAAAATAATCCAGAAATTTTCAAAATAAAAGAAACTTGCAGATTTCCAATTGCTTAACTATGAAAAAACAAAACAAAACATCACTACCTGTGACACCAGGGTTAAAGTCAGTCGGTCTGTGAGGGGTAATTTGTTGGTTTTTATCATGGAGGACTAGAATTTAATCTTTTAAGTGGAGAATCACCCAGTTTATATGATACCAGTGAACATTTTTACAAGGACAATATGAAAAAGAAGGCATGGACAGAAATATCTGCAGTTTTGGGAGTGGATGGTGAGTTTATGCTACTTACTTACTGTTTGTATTGAAATGAGATTCTTGTAAAATGCCTTGAGAGGACATTTGTGAATCGGCGCTATATAAATAAACTGAATTGAGTTAGATTTTTGATCTTTTATTAATTACACTTTAGCAGAAACATAGAATGAACACTAGATTTAGTAGCACTTTTCGATTATTGATTACAGAGTATTCTCCCTTTTTGCCCTTCTGCTTTATGTGAAATAACACAAGCACAACAAGCTGATATTAGCTTGTTAATTAGTGGAGCTAACTGCTCGGGTAGAGAATGCAGTCAACTCCTTGACAGAGATAAAGTTTCCTAGCTTATCTTTAAAACTGTAAAAAGACCCCTCTAGTTTCCCCAGTATGCCTGCGTTTCTTCCCCCTGCATACTGTAAACATTTCAGATGAATTTGTCAGAAAAACAGAGAACAAGTATAGGCCCAAATCTTCAGCCAGGTGACCAGGAGTAGGCAGCAGCAGATGGGGGAGGAGCAGTGCTGTGTTCATCAATGGCCCATACAGCCAAAGAAAACTCCAAAACACTGTTTTTTTCAAACGTCATTCATTGGAATTTGTTATGATAAATCCAAATTCTTATCATAATATGAATTATTTTCGCAATGACGATAATATGATAAATGCCCATCGCTAGTTAAAGCTGTGGGCCGTAGCGTGACGAAAACATTGTCAACAGAGTTTTCTGACCTAGGTTTTTCAACCAAAACCCACTGGCTTCTTCTTCTTCGTTGGGGTGCTAAACTTAGTGAGGCACGTCACCACGTGGTGCACGCTGGGGACTGGGGCAGCTCCCTCTTGTGGATACGCAATTTTATTGGTCAACACTTTAGGCTGGTGTAAATGATTAGTTTTACTGTAGAGGAAGGAGAGACACTTAGGGGAAATATAGATTCTGAAAGATTACCTAGTTTATATCATAGAACAGGGTCAGATTGTCAAACTTAAGCATTTTTAAGTTACTTTAAAATTTTCAACCATGTACCCCAGCTTTAATTACAAATGGTACCAAAACACTACTTCACTGTTATTACACAGAAAGCCTCTTGGAGAACCTGCCACAATTCTTTTGTGGATTTAATTAGGAATTCCATCTCTTTACAACTTTTACACACTTTTTTTTATTTTAGAAAAAAACATGGCGGCTAACTTTATAGTCTTGTAGCTGACAATAGCTACCATTGTGTTTTCATTCTGCACATACAGTAGTGTTACTTCGTGATGAATCGGTCAGCACTACATTCTGGAGAACGAGTGGAACGTGACACATTTTATTGGTACTGAAAGTAAAGAGACTCCCTGTGAATTAGCCCTGACAAATGTCACGGGCACCTGTTGGTAAACTATCAGCGTAGTTACGAAAAAGAAAAAAAAACGACATGACCAATTACACAGAGCATATGTAGCCACAGGCAAGCGGCAAAGATAGAAAGTGGTGCATTTCTCTCTGCTGCTAAATACAGACATAAATCAAAGGGCTTTGAAGAGATGGATGACAATTCCCACAGGAACACAGGAGCCACTGTGTAAAGTGAGACAGCTGGCTGAGAACAGGCCTGTGTGCATATGACTAAAGACTTTACTAGCTGTGCTACCTCTATATGTCGTTAGTGATGGGTGCTGACATGTGCTGTCTGGACCTATAATATCAAGAATAAAAAAATGGTTGTCGGCACGAGTTGCGACTCAAAAAGAAAACTGTTTTGAGTCATTAGCAGAAACTGAGAGAAGATGGGTAATCTATACCGAAAAGATTTAGATAACAGATTTATCCGCAAATGCACTTTACAGGAGAACAAAAAAACTGCAGGAATAGTAAATGCTAGAGCGGCAACCGTAGTGTCACAGCAGTGATATACTTGAGCTGGGAGAGATTATCTAAACCAGGCAACTGCATGAAAAGTGAGACACCAGAAGTCAAGTGCAACTGCTCTCAGATAATCCAACACAGTTTGGTACTAAACGTACCTAAGCATGATAGCCTGTGCTTGGCAATACGCAGAAAGGTTTTAGAGCTGCTCCAAGGACATCTCTCTCATCAGTCATAGAGGCCTGAAAAAGTCATTGTCTTTGACAGCAGCTTGGCCGGGGGTTCAGAGGGAGCCTGCTGGTATTAACTTTAGGATTTAAACCCAGTAGGAGAAGCAGAGAGACGTGCCTTGGGGCAATTTGTCTTATCCCACTTGGTATCGGCCTTGTTGCATTTCTATCCGATTACCTGAGATCCTCAAAATATTGTGTCAACGATAATCCACCAACATATTTACTGAAAACTGGAGATGCATAAAAAAATACATTCATTTTTGGATAGAATTAGACCCTTTTAAAGGTCAACCTGCCCTGACCTGTAACCTGTTGGAAACTCAAAAACCCAAACTTTTTCCAGTTACTGAATGCATCACATATAAACACCACACTAGCAACACTCTTCGATGTGGAAGTTGTTACTGCAGAAAGAAGAAGTCTGTTATTTTCAGCATCAGTCTGTGACTTCATGCAGCAAGAGAAAACTGAATTACTGCCTTAGTCTGACTGAATTTGGACTTTTGAAATGCATGTATACACCTTAAGCTTGTTTTTAAATGGCGCTAGTTTGCCGCAAAGCAGAGGCGGCATCAGGGACCCTTTAGTCATTCATAAGTGGTCAGCATGTGGCAGCAGTGGTGCGATCACCAGGTTTTCACAAAAGATTACGCCTTGGCGGGATAAAGGGGGTGTGGGGGTGGTGTCCACGCTGTCGACGTGCAGGGTTGTATAAACCGTGAGACAGAGGAGTCCAAGGTAAACCAAAGCTCCTGGATCTCTGCATTAGCCCAGTTTGGAGGCAAGAATGGTGCAATATTCTGGCCTCGCCATGCCGCCATGGCGGATTCAAAGGACACCTTAGCCGACGGCGGTGACAAGACTGCAGAACAACACCTGTATGACAACAACACATCAGCAACAACGAGTGTAACATAATCAAACAGTACAGTACTAACTAAATGTACTGTGCTGCAGCGTTGTTGTCGTCCATTTCTTCACACATTATGCATATCCTGCTTTTACTCCGTCTGCTTCACTTTCGCCAACCGATAGAATGCCAACGTGAAAGGGCGTCGTGGAGTCGAACGCACTTCATTCAATAATTGGATTTTCTGAGTGACATGTAAACCGGGATAAAGACTCCTATTCTGGTTAGGCTATTAACTGGATTTTTGTCATAGCTCAATTTAGATGTGCATGCAAATGTACTGAGTGAGGAAGCACAACAAGTGCAAGAAGCATTATTATGAAATGAGAGAGTATTTTCTATAGAGGAGTATTACCCACTTATTCAGTCTGCTGTTAACAGGGTTTGGTATGGGCCAAACCCTAACCCTCAGAGCCAGATTCAGAAGATATCTGGACTGCTGGACGCAATATAGCCAAGGTGCTCCCTTTTATCTGGTTCCCCATCAATTTGCCCCTTGAAAAGAATGTGCTCAGCACATTCTGCACCCACCCATTTTGCATTTGGTCCCTTCAAATCCTTCCTACCCATATACTTTTAGCGGGGTATATTAGTTTATTTTTCTGTGTAGTTATATTTCTTCCTGAATTATGGAGTGAAGACGTTATACAATGGTAGTCATACACATAATTTATTTCAATTCATATTGTCTTAATTTGCATTTGACTCCCTTCCTATTTATTTTAGTTCTTAATTCCAAGTTGATTCTTGTTAAAATATGACATATCCAAAACCTTCTGGTGGTACATATCACTTATCGGGGTCATTAAACCATATTTCTGTACAGCAGAATACAGAAAATAACTGTCAATCAGTCATTAAAGCAGGTATGGTTTGCACGAAGTGACACGTGGTTGGTATGAAAAGTCCTGCGGTAGGTGGCGCTATTTTGTACCCAAACGAGTAGGTTAAGAAGTGAGCACAACCGCAACATTACAAAAACTCAAGTGGTGAAATGACTGACATCCCTTTTATTGTTTGGATTGGAAACGCTGGCAGCCTTTTGGAAATCTTACAACTAAAATAAAGGAGTACAGTCTCTGTTGGGAATAAATCCAGAGTGTTCTTTCAGCAATACTAGTTGGACTAACTAAATATAAGGTGCTTAAGAGTGTTTAAAATGTAAATCCTTACATTTTTTTGTTGGCTTTAAAACAATAAAACTGTTATAAAGTAACTGCCGTCACACACTGATGTCGCCTCTGTTTCTAATATAACTAAGGACTTATAGCAGCAAAGCTTGAAAAAAAATACAGTTATAGTTTTTAAAGAGACATTGAGGTTACCTAAAATCTTTACTGGCAGCTCCATACCAGCTGTTTTTAAAATGAAGATTGAAAATTTACCACAAATGTCTGCCTGATGCATTCCTGCTAAATATTACATTTGGAAGTTGGGCTTTCAAAAAATGTTTCATATATTTTAGATATGTTACTATTCAGAAATGCCCCAGTTAAGTGATATTTTCTGAAGCTCAGATCTCTGTGGCTTGAATTTGAGTGTTTACTATGACATAGTTTACCAATTGTCTCATGTCTCAACAGACGTTGAGCAACAAAGCTGAATGAAAGTGTGCTGGTTTGGATCAAAGTGAAGGTGTCTCTAGACAGACATACTTGTTTTGTGTTAATCATGCATGCAAAGTGACACTCTATTCCTTCTAAGCTCAGTAAAAAAAGCAACAAAAAAAAGCAGCAGGCTGCCATAAACAGAGAGCAAAAACTGAAACAATGTCGACACTCTGTGCCAGCGAGGAAGGCCAGTGTGACGGAGTCAGAGGTTAAAGGGGTCAAGGCAGACGCCACTTTCACACACAAACTGGAAGAGGCTTCATTCCACTGAACTTCCTCAATGAAAGGGAGGGAAAAGAAGAAGAATGGCTCGTCAGATGCCATTTGGCCTCATACAGAGAAGCTGGGAGGACCTCTTAACTGGACAGTTAACAAAGGCAAAGTATGATGAATAGCAGGCAGGTCAGAACAGGCAGCAGACAGTAAAAAGGCCCTAAAGAGTTTTTCTGACCAGAAAACAACACATATGTTAGATGGCTAGATGACATGTGACAAGTGATGTTATTCTCAGTAACTGTTCCTGTACCTTTAAGAGGCAGATGTCATATTGTTGTGAGTTCATAGTTCTCAGAGCCAATCAGATGGACCAAGTGTTTTTGCTGGTTTTCCTAGTTTATAACAACTCCAACTGGTAATGTAACTTTGGGATCCCAAACTACACTCTATTAAATGTATATTAGCCATCTATACTTCCACAAGAGGCCGCCGCTGAGTGTGTCA
Source organism: Valencia hispanica (assembly GCA_963556495.2). Classification (NCBI taxonomy): domain Eukaryota; kingdom Metazoa; phylum Chordata; class Actinopteri; order Cyprinodontiformes; family Valenciidae; genus Valencia; species Valencia hispanica. The sequence goes on along the minus strand of OY747705.1, from coordinate 8,736,229 downwards.
CTGCTTTCTCAACTGAACAAGGTTCATCCTACTATGCTAACGTTACGTTGGTGGTGGCTGCCAGCTGTATAAATCTGCTTTTAATGTCTGTGGCTGTTTGGGGGACAAAAACGCAGGCAGGCAGACTGGAGGCAAACTTTGGAAAAACTCAAACTCACAGAACAATGGTCCAAAGTCTAAAATCTATTAAGCAATAAACAAAGGAAGCAAAAATAGGCTCACTGACATGCAACAGTAGGAATTAGAGCTGCTTAATATTAGAAAACAATGATTTTGCAATTCTCTCCAACACCGCCATATTTATTGTGAAATGAACAAATACAAGAATTTTCAACAGGTGACTTGAATAGCACCCTAAGTTATGCTGCTCTCCAGCCATCTTGTTGACAATTAACATATATTGATCTTACCTCTTTTTGTGAATGTTACAAGTATGTTTTGTCTATATTTGAGTTATTCTTGCCATAATATCTATAAGTATTGTGATGACAATATCAGTTGTATGCCTCTTTTCCTCTGTCATCTGTTCTTCCATCACTCTGTGACCTTTAGCATTTTGGGCAAAGCCATAAGTGTCCGTTGTGAGCATTTGTTGCGAAAAGACCTTGTTCACCTGGCTAAATAATACATTAGCATGGAAAATGTAAGTTCATAACATTTGGAATATATTAGGCAACAACAATCGCACTTCAAACAGTCCTTTCCAATATGAATATTGCACACAGTGATATTGCGATGTATTTGCGATATATTGTGCAGCCCTAACAGAAATTAGCAATGAAATGAAGCAAGCAACGGGAATAAATACACTTGAAGGAATGGAGAGAGGCGAGTAATAAACAAAAGAATTAGATACTGAGAATCTGACAGGACTCAATGGCTAACAAACATAAAACACCGAGCAGAATATACCAACACATTAATTACTCAAAATACAAACCGAAAAAGGTGACAAAGAAACTCAGGAATCAAGGTCTATGGAAGAGACGGTCAGCAACTAAAGTACACAACTCAAAAATGAAACAAAACACCAGGTACTTAAAAGGACTTTTCAGCATAAACACAGAGTCCCAACACATGATGACATCCGCCTGATCAGCAGCAAATCCTCACTCTGCTCCAAGTGCTCCGAGAGGGGAGTAATCTTTTGTGTTCTGCGTCAGGCTGTCCAGTCGTGCAACAACATCCAAAACAGTACATCCGTGTCCTTTTCCAGGTCTTGTAGTTAAAAACTTATCCCCATGAACTGATGATTAGCTGATGAGGCGTTAGAGCTGGGCATCAATGTGGATAACATTAGGGTTGTAACACGGCCATTGTTTGGATGAGAACGCAGCATCAAACAACCCCTATGTGAAGATGGTGAGTACAGTATGTACTGATTTAATGTTGGATCTCATGGGTCTGGACATTTCAACTGAAGTTGTTTTAAATTGTTAATAATGAGCTAAAACTGCTTTTCAACCAACTGATGACGATAAGTATCTGGTATAGGTACAGGAACAATGACTACTATTACTTTTATAACTTCTCAGAACCTTCCTTCAAAAAATTCAAACTATCCCAATAAGTATGAGGACGAGTTCTTTTTCTTCCTCTAGATCCCCCTCTTCCAAATGTCACATCCAAAATCCTATTCTGAAACACAAGTAGGAAAGAAAGAGTGTGGCGTTTTTTCCAAGCATGTATTTTGTAATCTAAGGCTTCCAACGAGGACACCACTGTCATTTATTGGTTTTCCACAGAGCCGTTTCAAAAACTTGGACCCGGTCTTTCAGCAATGCTGGTCTGTTGGAAGGGGAGTGGGGAAGGTGAGGCCCCAGGAGGGGGGCTAGATCGACAAAAAGATACCACCTGGAGGTCTTCAGCTCACATCCCCTAGAAGGACTTTCAGAATTATGCAAAACGTTGAAACTACAGCTGATGGTAATAAAAGGCCAGCCATAACGTGATGCTGTAAACACCTTCTTTTCAAGGTTATCCAAACGAGGAAAGTATTTTTCTTTATTATTCTTTTTACTACCCCCCACCCCCTCCCTTTGTGCAATGAAGTCACAGCACATTTAACTCTACTACTCTTACTCCACAGCCTCAGTACTCACTATTTTCCACAGGGCTGATGAACACAATGGAAAGCACACTATCACCCCAGCTGTCTCCTATTACTGGCTCCGACCAAAATTATTTACACTTACTGGAACCACAAAGAAAAAGAGTGGAAGAGAGAGAGAGAGAGAGAGAGAGATGGGAGGGGGATTTGGTTTACTCTTTCGGATTTGCGTAAGCATCCTCTTAACGGGACGCTGACAAGATATGGCAGACATAAAAAAAATATCTATTTGTAGGAATGCGCGTGCAGTTTCCTCTCCTCGTGTTGATGTGTGTGCTTCTGCGTTTGAAAGAACGTTTTGAGTGAAGAAAATACAGCAAGTCGTCCATCCTTCACTTCACACTTTGCTGTTAATTAAAGTTGGTAATGCGAAGCCAAAGGAGCAGCTCCAGGCAGACAGGGCCAGAACGAATGGCTCCTCCTGGACAGCACAGTTAAGATAAAGGCCTCACCGTGGGGGCAGAGCAGACCTGTAATTAGACACAGTCAGGACTCCCGTTGCTATGTAAACATCCCGACCGCTTATGCCTAGGAGCGTGGCCTCTTAGCTGCGCCGCTCCCGTTCATCCGCATGAATCACGCAGCAACATCTGGTTTAGCGCGCTGGAATGGACTTTGTCGGTTTGGCACGCCGTCCAGTGTGCGGAGTGTGTCGATCAGGACCAGACGACCCACGTCTGCCTCTCTCACCCCCGACTAAGTCTCATATTACAGCGGTTGCACAATACGTTCTGGCAGTCCGGACTCTCGCTGGCCCTAAGAAAGCATTGTGGATACAGAGACAAACCTTTTGCTCAACTGTGGCGGAGGCGGGGAGAAAAAGCTACAAGCGCTTCTGGCATCGCAGTGACTTGCGTCTGCCAGTACTATACAAAAAAAAAAACCAGACAGAAGAAACTTGTTTACTTTACTGTAAAGCTGAAAGAAAAGCATGAGGACTGAATTCTGAGCAAGTGTCCAGTGTCTTCTGCTTTATGCAAGGAAAATGATACACGATTTTTACCGATAAAAATCCAAAGAGTGGCCCTCTAGTCAGATGCTAATACTATGTGTGCAGAAAACTACCACTAACAAAACTAAGGCATCAGCCCTACATGAACTGTGGTGGTGGCAGCATCATGCTGTGGGGAGTACAGCTGGGCGATAGGTCGATATGATCAATTTATCGAATTTTCTCTTTATGAAGATTCAATTTTTGGAAAACTGAGAAAAATTCAATAATGCACAATAAGTTCAAAGTCATGTCACCTCACCCAATCTCCACCATCTTGGAGCTTAGAGGGAAACTGCTCACAATGATTGGGAGATGGATGGGGCCAAATTAAGCGCAAACCTAAAATAAAATTTGGGTAAGAAAAATAAGAGGGGAAAAACAAATGCCCGCCACACTTTTCAGGAATGTTTTTACTGCGCAAGGTTTTGCACAAGCATTCCTTACCATTTGAAGTTATAACATGTTAGTAAAACACATCAATATTTCTTAGTTGTAATGTTGCAAAATGCGACAACATGCAAGGGGCTCGAATACTTTTGCAAGCCTCTGAAATGTACGGTGTGGCTCCTGAAAGACTTCATTTCCTAGCAAAACACAAAGTCAGCACAAATGTTTTACACATCCCCTCCCAAAATGGTGGTAATAGCAATCTGGGGAGAGGCAACCACAAAATGGTAATGATTACATGGAAAGAAAAAAATATGTAAAGAAGGCAAAAAAACAAGAGTTTTAGGAGCTTTGGGAGGCTCGGATGCATTACAGTAAGAGCAGATTCATTGCAGGGTAATCTAAACATTACATAAGAGCTCCTCTGACTAGTTTAAAGGCAGATCTGAGTGTTTATGCAGATGCAGCCACATAATAGGCATATACAAAGAAGCAAGGTAGAGTCTGATGTGACTGTGTTCAGTCACTTGAAAAGAAGAAAGAAGATGAAATATAGCTGCTTCACTGAAATGAGAAATATCTGTCTGGTCTGGTAACCTAATTGGTATCGACGAAGTACATCTGAAACCCTGTCAGTAAATCATGACCACAAGTATGCTCGCTGCCAGCGCACTTTGGAGGAAAAGGCACTTGGTTGTCTGACTGTAAATATCTGTCCCTCGTGACACAGTACAACAATGCTTCTCGCCGTATGAGGAGGAATTGAGAGGAAAACTTCATACGGGACTTCATTGTGTTCTAGATCCTGGCATTGTGGGAGAGACGATGTTTTCTCTACCCACAACGCAAACGGACAACACTGCTTTTGTTTTCGTTAGAGCAAAAGTCAGCTCCGCCGAGTGCCGTTCAACTCCCTGGAGAACGGAGAAGAGCTTTTAAATAACAACCTTTGGCGGCGAAAAGACTGAAAGTATGAAAAACGCAACCCACAATGTATTTACTTTATTTTTGAGGAGAATTCTTTCTGGTAACGATCACCACACTGCCAAAGCAAAAATAACATGATGTTGCAATATGAAACCAGTCTTCATGAAATGGACGTACTGCTGCCCAAGGTTGCTTTGCAACATGATCATAACTACATTAACAGATTATTCATCAAAACGCGGACGTGAATGCCAGACTGATAAGTTGGTCAGGTTCCCAAGCAAAGCAAAGACAAGTACTGTTGCTATGTAGAGCAGTGACATCTCCTCCGCTTGCATCCAGAGGTATTACCGACTCCACTCTGGGCCATCCATTAAAGACCAACCACAGGCTCCATGACAGATGTGCAGCAAAGTCTTCTAACTTCTGGAGGCAGGAAAATTGGTGCAGATGTTATTGGTGGAGAAAAGATGAATCCTAATAACTGTGGTCTTTTCTCTTAACATTACGATATAACCAGAAAGCAATCTATAATCTAGCTTCCTAGGAGTCAGCTCTAAAAGGGTTATTTCAGGTCTGTTGTGTAAAATGTTAGGGTGGTTGAAATGAACTCTGTTTTATTAATGGCATGGGTTCTTGTCCGGTTTCAAGGTATAGCGCTCAAATGTTCCATCATACGGTCTCATGAGATACTAGAGAAAGTACCTTTGGTTGCTTATTTTTAAGTCAGTCAGTTGAAGGAAGAGAAATAGGAAAGTTTCACACGCAAAAAAAAAAAATTTAATTCAGAATAGTCAATACTCCATGGTGTTATTAAAGGGGGGGTATTATGCTTCTTCCAGGCACATATTACCCTTCTATAGCACACTCCAATAAAATTGTCACCTTAAATCTTTTAAAAGTCTGTCATATATCCAAATCCACCTTAAAGAAATTTACTTCCGTATTGGATGCCTTGATTTTCGCCTGTGCCTCTCTAAGACCCTCCTACTCTTTCTGACACTCCTCCAGTTCGTCACATACCGTGCATCCTCGCAGCATGCACGGAGTCGGAAAAAAAATCCCACAAAAGAAGCGCAACCGCAGCTGGTGTGTTATAATTACTGCACCTGGGACTCAGCCGGAGTTGTGTGAGGTGGGGAGGGGTAGAGGAGCTCTGCAGGGGTGAGGCTCTCGGCTGAGTACGTAAGGTCGGAGGAGGAGATGGGTGGAAAAGGCGGGGATAGGTGGGAGCAGGCGTTTCAGCAACCCCGAGAACTACCAGCAGAGACTCAAAGATTACTCTAACATGAGTGAATGGGTTAGAGCAACACTTCAGGTATGTTTTTAATGAGGGAAATACAGGTTTTCAGGATATCAAGCTTCAGAAAGTCCATTTTGCATAATACACCCCCCCCCCCCCCCCTTTAAGATTTAATATGGGCAAAAATCTATGTTATATTCAAATTCAAAAATACTTTATTGATCCCAGAGGGAAATTAAGTGGTGTTGTAGCTCATACAATGAGTTCTTTAAGGAGTTGTTGTAGATCATGACGGCTGTGGGAAGTAAAAATTTTCTGTAGCGGTCTGTGTTGTAGTGATGGGCGAAATAAAAGGTATAAGGTAGAAATGACATAAATTTAGCCAAAGGTAGAGATTTTGACTTAACGGCCTACCACGATTGCGCATTTTGTTGATGTCATCAAGCTGTCATCAAGGAGGATAAATACTGATGTTCAGGGTTCGTCTTTACACTACATATTGCAAGTTTAAAACTTGTTTTCCATTTAACCTGCTGAACTTGAGGCAATTTTAATTCAAATATGTGCAGGTTTATTTTTGTGCGATATTGAATGTATAAATAAGTAACCAGGAAAGCTGACGATTTTGAACTTTCTGTGTTTTTTCAATAACATTTAGCTTTTAGTTTATTTAAAATATCTTCATCTTGATGTTGTGAGAATTTTTGTGTTGCATTTTTTGGAAAAAAGATTTGACTATTTTTTAAATGCATTTTGCACAATACATGTTCTTTAAATGGCATTCTAAACTTCTTTAAAGTTGTTCTGCTCCAATGTATCTGGAAAGTGAGAATTTTCATACATTGTCATTTTGATATAAAGAAAAAAAAAATAGCGTTACTGCACATGAGAAGCCTTCGAATGAAGACACTTGTTGTAGGATAGTCTCATAACGATATACTGTGATACTATGACTAAGACTATAGATCGTGATTTTCAAAACTGAATTTAACTGTAGAAAAACACAAAATCACATCATTCTAAACACTCCAACCTGTTTCAAACTTTATCACATCCAGTTTTATTACTGGATCTAGATGATCCACTGGAACAAAGAAGGTGAAAACAGCCACAAACTACCAGTTATACTTTTAATTTTACTACAACAATGTCTGTCATCATTAATGGTTCCATTCAAATCCTACAAATTTTAAAATTAAAACAAATAAAAACAAAAATCGATACTTTGCTTTTGAATATCAATACAACCATCTACCTCCCCGCCCTTTTTTCTACATTGAAGTTGTGCACACGGGCTTAATTTTTATTTTTGATTAATCATAAAAGTTTCCCCTATTTGAAAAAGATGACATTTTCTGGAAAAGCACCCCCGAAATCTTATCACTTGTTCCTGGTCCCACTGTGGAGATTTCCTGAAACTTTCAGCAAAATCTGCCTTTACCTTTTTGAGTTTTGTTGCTAACAGACAAACATACAAACCCTGGGGAAACATAACCTCCTTGGTGGAGGTAATAAACTAAATACCCACCTACTTTAGACACTACTGAATTTGGCTGTTTATTCAGCATTGTTCTTTATGTTGTTCAATAATGAGACTGCACTAAGAAGTTATATAACATCTAAACAGTAAAATATGTTTTTTTTTTATCTTAAGTGGATTTAGTTCAAACCTAAAACTGGAATCCAGTCCCAATTTTTCCCCAACTGTCCTTACCACTTGGTTCTACACTGGTGTTTACAGAAGTAACGCACTACTTTTCCTCCAAGAATGGGATAAATTAATTAACATTAGAGCACCATGTCATGCCACTGTATGCTGCAAACAGGGTAAACACGCAAAAACATTGCAGGAGTACTGCTGAGCAGCAACAAAATAAGAACTGAAATCAGGAAAAGTTTAGCTTTTAAAAAACCCATCTAATTAACTTTTTCTTTTTCATGTTGAAGATGTGTTTTTATTATTGAATGTATTAAGACAATATTCTGTTTGCCTTTAGGTTAAAGTTTTCAGTGATGCAAAAACTTTAATTCCTTTATGCTGGTTCTGGAATTGACAGAAAATAAAAGTTATGCTTCACTAAAGGAGACCTGGTTTGAAAACGACTTCTGAGTGCTGTCAGAGAGCAGGCTGACATTCTCAACGACCGTAAGAACCCTTCCTTATATTTCAGAGAATGTCGGAGCGAATACAGACAGCCACATTTTGCTATCCAATGAACAATAGTTTGATAAATTAGTTTGGATTAGCAGTGTGGGCTGGGGGCATTTGACGATGTCATCCAGAGCTAATTTGATACAGCATGTCAAAGTTTCTAATTCTCTCTCTTTGCTTTGTTTGTTTTTCTGCTTCTGCATAATTGGGAGCATCATAGCATCACCCCACTCAAGCTGGCAAGTACACCTGCTGAGGCCTGCTGGCTCTTTTCATTCTGAGATTGAGTTTGTCAGCACTTTCCTGAGTATTAATCCTCCTTACTCACTACTCTAAAATGCACTGTCACGAAAGGCATGCTGGGAGATACAGGTGGAAAATCCCACTGCAAGGCCTTAATTGTCTTTACCAGGAACCACAGCAGAGTAATATGGAACTCCACAATGCTCAGAATTCAGGAAATCACTAAAAACAGAATTAGAAACATTATCAAGTAAGTATTTACATGAATAAATTTATAAATAATAGATGATTTCTGTTCATTTCACTTCCGTTAAAAGCTTTCTTTTTTATCCTAGAGGGAAATAAAATGTACTCATATTATTTAAGTATCTACAAAGCATCGTTGAGCATTGTGATATTAGAGATTTTGAGATGTTAATCAGTCGCTTACCGTTATAAAGAAATAAGAGAACAACAAAAACATACCCATTGTAGCCCTGTTACACATCATAACTGTCTGCAAGTAAAAAGGTAAGAGCAATAATCCATCTAGCTGCACAGCATCAAAGACCAGAGGAAATTGTCCCAAAAAATGTGATCAAAAGTCAGCAAAAAGAAGTTCCTCAGGTCTTCTTATTTAATCCTATAAGTTTCGATTCTAAAACCGCATTTTCTCAAAGTCAACTTTTATTTCATCATGGTGTTTTTCGTTACGTCGTATTTATTCCCCTTTTCAGCAGAAGGATACCGTCTTTCAGTCAGTATCAGAGGTTATTTTCTGTCTGGGTGTAAACACAGCGATCCTACGCAGTTTACAAAGTCATGGAAAACTTCAGATTTTTTTCCCCCACGTCTGAATAAGTATGTAAAAAAAGAACATCTTCTTTTTCTCCATTTTTTTAAAGACGAAGGTCTAACAATACTTATTAAATGCCCTGGACTTTATATTCATTTATATTATATAGATTATCTCTGATTTGTCACATCACATCTGATTTTTCGATCCATGTGTGTTTTGAAGTGAAGGCACACTCATTCAGAAATCCAAATATATCATTTCACTATATGTTTGTCGTCTAGACCAGTGGTCCCCAACCTTTTTTTCACCACAGACCGGTTTAATATCAGACAATGTTTACACAGACCGGCCTTTAAGCTGTGGCGGATAAATGATAACGGACGGAATAAAAACGGGGTATTTTTAAAATTCTAACAATAGACGTAAATCCAATGTGTATTCGCAGCTTTATTAACAGCGTCCTCCAAACATCGAGCAGACAACATAACACAAGTAACATACACTCAGCCCCCTAACGGTCTCTGGGCGCCATGGTAACATTTAAACATACCTTTTATAATTCAAGATTTACCACAAAAACAAATACAAAGTGCATGAAAAATCTAACTCACCACAACGCTGAATCAGTGAGAGCCTTGGGCCTTTTCCCCTTTCCAAAAAAACGATCGAGAGACGTTTGTTTTTTACCCGTCTTGCTAGCTTGTGGGATTAATTTTAGCGGTAACTATCACGTGACCAATACAAGCCTCTTGACGTGTCAAGACTGATCTATGTAACGGGGATATCAGGTCATTTTTCAAAATAAAACAGTGGTCACCCTCAGATAATAAATAAAACGGAAATACTGGAAGTTATTTATTCTTTATGTGTGGCTCGCGGCCCGGTACATCATGATCCACGGCCCGGTACCAGTCCACGGCCCGGGGGTTGGGGACCACTGGTCTAGACAACTTCTCTAATGGATCTAAGATGCCAAACAAAGAACTAAATCTGCTCATTTTGATCATATTTGCAAACATAATAAAGAGGTACCAATCTACAGTGTTCATTAAAGAATCTCCATTTAGTCTAACATCCTCCATCGCTTATTTGACAGGCTATCGATTGTAAGACAGAGCTCATCTAAGTCAGTCCAGATGCCACAAAAGCAATGAAACAGTTCTGGGCTACACATTGGAAAGCAACTTAAGCATTGTGCTGTTACATTATTTCTGGGATCTATAAATAATAAGACCAGACAACTATTCAGGCAGGTTCAATGGTAATATTTTGTACTCAAATAGAAATTTGAGTCCGGAAAGTTATGGAATATGCATGGCATGCGTAACAGTTAGTTCTACGTGTTTGCGACGATCTTTTGTGCGAACTCACCTGCTGACGTCAGGCAACCTAATGCAACAAGCATCAAAGGAATGTGGGAACTTTGAGCCATTTTGTTTTTTCCTGCAGCCTCTGGTGCGATGCAAGCGGGGTCGAGTGGCGACTCTTTCTGTTTTTCCACGAAGATTTTCCTCCCCGTAGATGGGTCTACAGGAAGCCACCTTCAAGCGTCCAGCTGCAAAAGTGAACAGAAATAAAATATGTCAACCGGGGAAGAAAGTCTGACCTGAGCAACAGCAGGAGGATGGGGGGGCGGGGGACTGGGCAGTGCTTTGTCTGCGCCGTGGGAGCAATCAGATGAGACAAGAGGGGCAGCCAGTTTGCAGACCAGGGGATTAATTTGGGGGGGTTAATTGGGGGTAACACATGCTTCAAAGGGCCATGCTGCAAACAACTCTGTTGAAGGTCAGAGTGTGTAAAAAGTGCCGGAGTGACTTAATTGGAGGGTGTTAAAGGCTCCGCAATATGCCACAGATTATAAAACACACTTTAATTTACAGCATCAGGAAACACAGTGGGGTGTAATAGCAGGCAGCTTAGTGCAACAACACACATCAGCGTGAATTCGCTATGTACAGCATATTTTACGAGCATCCCAAAATCCTGGTTCTCTCTGCACAAACACAAGAATCAAACACATAAACTAACATTTGAGATGTGTTCTAACATAGCAAACTGCTGGAACAAACAGTCATAAGGACTGAAACAGAGAAACTAGTTAAACTTAGCTATGTACACTTTGTGTACCCTAAAACTGAAGATTAGTTTAGTTCTTAAGAAACCCTGGAGAGACACAGAGAAAAGGTCGCTGTTTCTTTAAAACCAAGTAAGACTCCTACATAGTCTATATGTTGTGCACCCACAACTAAAAACATTTCCCAAGAAACATATGATCCAGTGAAAAAGTCAGGCAGACTACTACCTTAAGTGCTACTCATTTTCGTCATGGCAACCAGACTGTAACTGTAACCATGTCAACGTAAAATCAGCGTGCTGTAACAGGAATCCCACTGGTTGGCAGCTGAAAGTTTACCAGAATGAAAGCGACAAGGAGCAGGCCCATGTGCACATGTGTGCGTCGCAGTGAACCATGCAGTGTGCATGGGGAGTGATGCGCCCGGCGCTTATAGGTGCATCGCTCCGCAGCGCCAAGCGGCGTCCGCGGGACAAAAGGGCCTTTCACTGTGCGCCAGCTGCATGGGCTGGGAAGGGTTCCTGGAAGATCCTGACAAATATTACACTTTCAGCTCATCAGGGAGGATTACTACCCTCCGTTTGATTTATGCCCCTTCTTGACATTCACCTCCATGCTAACTAAGCCCAGTAACGGCGTGTTACAATACTTTCTGGGAAGCAACCACCAAATCAAAGCCCAATTACTCTCGCGTTCTTCTCTTCTGTGGCGTTTTAGATTAGAGCAAAGCTCGCCCTGCTTTATGCCGTTATATTAAAAGATTTTCACGGACCTGTTTTGGGATAATTGTTGAGGTTTTCCTACAAAAGCTTTCTGCCCAGATGCTGCTTTCCTTGTGGCAACACACAGAGAAAATCTGGAAAGCGCATCAGAACAGAAAAGGGCGAGCTACATACTTGTGGTGGCTTCAGGGTTAAAGCCCTGGCTTACATCTATCATCGTGACCGCGTTCTGTGCATGTTGTGTTGCTAGGAACAGAGTAGAGATTTTGTTATAGTAATCACACAGGGAGACATTAGAAGAGTCTGTATTACATGTTGCATCTGTACCACTAAACTACCAATCTGAAACACGTTTGCTTTGTGGTCGCCTGCAGTTCGTGGACAGCATGACATTCTCAATTATTCCTACTGCTCTTAAGAAACATTACATTGATTGTTGCACTTATGTTATCAAGAGTATTTGCTTATTGTTAGTTTGATTTTGATGCATAGACTTAGACAAAATACCCGTTTAATTCTGTTGTACCTTTCAAGGAATCATGCCTATTTTGCTAAATATCATAACTTAGTCCATCTACTTGCACATGTGTTTTATTTATTATCCAAGTCTAAACAATGTTTATTTTGAAAAATGGCCAAATTCTCTCCGTTACATCCGGCTGCAACCCACTCTTGACGCACGTCAAGATGCTTGCCTCGGTCAAGTGATACATCACGTCTAAAAACAAACCCACAAGCTAGCCAAATGATTAAAAACAGAGGTCTCTGAAAAGTATCTTTGCTATAAAGAAAAGGTCCAGTGAAAACACAGAAGAACACGACTTCCAAAGAAAAGACAGTAGCCAATACTAGGAGCCATACTCAAAATATGGATTTATAACAACAGGCAATTTCCAGCACCTTGTATAGTATGTGGCAACTGGGGCTTTCTAACGAGGCAATAAAACCTTTAAAACTGCCCCAGATGGGACCTTTGTGTTACAGAGAAACAGCCACTGGGCTACCACTGGTTCAGCATTGTTGTGAGTTGTATTTGTCATGCACTTTATATTTGTTTTTATGGTAAATGTTGTTTTAAAAGCATGTTTAAACCTTAGCGATTACCTTAGCAAGCAGATAGCATTACCCCTGCTTTCCACCTGACGCGCAAGAGGGACATAACGTAATAGAAACACGTCCCTTCCCACCAGGAGCGTTTTAAACGAGTATCACTCGCGAAAGCGTTCCACCCAGCTGGTCCCAGGAGATCACGAAATCACAGGAGAATTGCAATTATATAGTAGCAGATATTTCTGTCCATGCCTTCTCCTTTTTCATATTGTCTTTGTAAAAATGATCACTGGTATCATATAAACTGAGTGATTCTCCACTTCAAAGATTAACTTCTTGTCTTCTGTGATAAAGACCAAAAAATCCGACCAACAGACCGACTGACTTCAACCCTGGTGTCACAGGTAATGTTTTTACATAGTTAAGCAATCGGAAATCTGCACATCTCTTTTACTTTGAAATTTGCCACATGCTTTTCACTGCTTCCGTGGCTGATTTCCTGCCTGGCCCGACCTAAACTGCTGAGATTGACGAGTTTTAGAAGCGTAGAGCATAAAAAAAAATAGACCTGCCGCGTAAATTTAGGAGAGGGCTGCGACACAATGCTTCTGAGACGTGTCCGATTCGCGCTGCTTCGCGCCCGGTGGAATTGGTCCCATTGATTTCAATGGTGGCTATCAGCCGTGTATTACGCTTTGCAGACGCTACACGCCGTTTAGGCATCTGATGGAAAGCAGGGGTTAGGGTCCAGAAAGAATGTTACTCATGTCATGATGTTGCTGTGATGATACGGAACACTACAAATAAAGTTCACATAAAGAGTACACATTGGATTTACAATTGTCATTATATCTAAAAAGAACCCTGTTATGCCAGTCGTATCTTTTTATTTTGTTGCATTTATCCACCACGCCTTAAAATATCGTCTGATATTAAACCAGCCCATGGGGGGGGAATCACAAAAAGCAACACATCGTCCCCTAAACTAAAGAAATTCAAGAACAAATGAGCCAATCTATCAGCCTGGAAAGGCTTGGTATGCCATTTCT